>NW_004624773.1:13626719-13671675 GCF_000247695.1 Heterocephalus glaber
AGAAATGGAAAAAATGGAAACAAAGTCTTTGTAAATAGGGAAGGGTGGAGGGGGTGAAGGGAGGGCTAGGAATGGGGAAAAAATAACCAAGATACATCATGTAAAGGTACAAATTCCCAATGAGAAATGTAAATGTATTGTATACCTAAAATGTACCAATAAAAGAATTTAAGCGGAAAAAAAAAAGCTAGACTGATGGGGAGGCATGTAGCCAAGTCACTTAGTAAAGGATCACACATTCCAAAGGAACACAGCCCTACTGGTATTATCTCATGGCTTAGTCACTGGCTCAGAGAAGCCTTGGAAAAATACAGACTTGGTCTTGCACATTGTGGTGGATCAGCTGTGTCACTCCATGGTAATTTGCACATTACCATACTCAGCCTCTTTCCTTAGTGCAAACAAGGACCATGCACTCAGTAATTCTGGGTGTGACTTTCGGCTCTGAAATGTGAGATTCAACACTGGCTTCTGTATCATCTTGTTTATCTAACCTCTTCTGATTTCAAAGTATATTTTCCTGTTAGTAACTGGGGAAAACAGAATAAATAATTTAAACAAAAGGAATAAATAAACCTGAAAAAATAATTCTTGCTTTTTTTCTTTCCTTGAAAAACTTCTAGTAGCATGGTAAGGACTTTATGTCTCCTATATTCTTGCACCTCCAGAACCCACAACAATGAACACGTGCTAACTCTCCTCATGGATATAATGCTTAAGACGGACATGGTTATTCATTCAAATTTCTAGGTTTCCCTCCTAGGAAGGAGTGCCATGTAGATGCACTTTTTCTCTTGTTTGGGCAACTGGGCCACTCAACTCCTTCCCCTTTGGAGCATACTCATCTCCCAGACTCCTGCATCACTTATCAAAGCTTATGTAATATTATATACCCTTAGAATATCTTCTGTAGATCTCAAAATATCCTAGTTTTTAACTAGAAGAGTCTTTGGTCATCTCTTCATATATCTTCCCTGTTCTCAAGAAATCCACATTCTAGGGCTGGGGATTTAGCTCAGTGGTTCCACTGCCTGCCTCGCAAGCGCAAGGTCCTGAGTTCAATCCCTGGTACCAAAAAAAGAAAAGAAATTCACAGTCTAGCAGAAAGATAAGACATGGATTTGTCACTTTATAGTCATCACCATAAGCATAGCAGCAGATGTTGCTAGACATAGTACTAAGTGCTTTACATAGCTGGGGTTCAGAGAAAAGGGAGAGTGATAGGAGTCTGAAGCACTAGACAGCCTCTATCTCAGCTGAGCCAGGACAGCCACTGTTCTGCTGTACTGGATTCTACCAGGAGATGCAGTTTCAATGAAGAAAATCTTCCTTTTTGGAGGAAGAGAAGCAAGACATTAAATTTTTTTTTTATTTTATTTTGGTACCGGGGATTGAACTTGGGACCTTGTACTCGCAAGGCAGGCAGTGAAACCACTGAGCTAAATCCCCAGCACAAGACATTAAATTTTAAATGTAAAATGTAAAATTTCTATAGCCTAATAATGGGAAGGAATTTTAAAAATTTAAATTCAGTATAGGCAAAATAAACACATTTGCTGAGCAAATCTAGCCTCTGGATATATCAAGACCTATGGAATAAACAGCATCATTTAATTAGAACCTAGTGCTAAACATACAGGCTTGAATTACTGAAGAAGTAAAGAAAAGGAATCTGTGATTTTGTCAAAGAAAAGCTGTTAGAAAAGGTATTAGTTGGTCCCTGAGAAATACATATCATTTAGATAAGCGTAAGGAAAAGGGGGTATTTTAGGCAAGAAGAAAGACAGATGAGATGAAGTTCTAATTCTTAGGTATGAGAAAAGTATTTTCTAGTGATGAAAGAAATTGAACTAGACGGATTAAGTTAGAAAAAAAAATAAAAGAGGACATTGTCACTGTAGCCTGTAGCACATCAATTTTGAAATTGGTGGTCTATGAAGCAGCTACTGCACATGAGCTAGCCAGGTTCTACAAGATAAGGAATACAGACCTGAAGCAGATGGAGGTGCTGAATAGAGAAAGGATGCTGTTGTGCCAGAGACCAGGGGAGCAGGAGGTAAAGCTCTGAAAGCAAAGGACCCTCCAATCCGGAAGCTCACCCAATATTTGTCAAATAGAATTAAACCCAGGAGTAGCATCACATAGGAGACAAACTGTCCTCTAGAATTGTTTAATAACCTCTTTCAAGTTTTCCAATCAAGTATTTACCAGTAACAACAACTGAGACAGAAACAGACACACACACACACACACACACACACAGTCAGATAGACAGACAGATCAAACCCTCTGAGAGTAGAGATTAAAAATTAAGATGGGCATGGATCTGTCCATGCAGGAGGGAGAAGACATTGAAATGAAAAATATAATGAGAAATGCAGAGCAAGTTAATGACAACATTAAGTTAATGACAACATTCACTGACACCACTAAGATGTCAAGGTGGCATACAGTCGAAAGATTTGGCTTTTTAATTCATCGCTACCTTTTGGATCTTGAATGTCCCCCCAAAGGCACAGTATTAAAGGCTTGGTCCTCAGTTGCTACTGGGAGGTGGTGGAAACTTTAAGAGATAGGGCCTGATGGAAAATCTTCAGTTCATTGGAGGAGTTCCCTCAAATGGGATTGTGAGACCCCAGCCTCTTCTTTCTTTCTGTTACTTCTTGGTCATAGTGTGAGCAGTTTTGCTTTGCCAAGCACTCCTGCCATGATGTACTGCCTCACCACAGGCTCAAAACAACAGGGCCAACTGGCCATAGACTGGAATCTCCAAAACTATGAACCAAAATTACATTTTTATCCTTGTAAGTTGATTATTTCAGATATTTTGTTATAGTGACAGAAAGCTGACTAACATATACAAGTACAAGAAGCCATCTCATGATTAATTCCATGAGTTCTGTATATATATGGGAGAGTAAGAGGAGAGAGGGAAGAAAGAGGAGGAGAAATTGAGGCAGGCGGCAGAACCACTGAGCTAAATCCCCAGCCCCTGAGGAGGAGAAATTGAAGGAGAGTTTTGAAGAAAAGAAAAAAAGTAGAAGAAAGAGAAGAGTAGCCGGACAGAGCAGAGTAAGAGGTGGTGAGGGCAAAGAGGAGGAGAAAGGAGGCAAGGGGGATTGATTAGTGTAATTCCAATGATCATTCCATTCAATGAACACATGTCTTATGGTAAATGTAAGCTGGTGCAGCAGTCAGGTTGCATTCTCCCTTGTTTCTTATGGTGTGAGCATTTTTCCCTAAGCGTAGTTTTACATAATAGCTACTAAAATAAAAAGCTAATTCATCTTGTGTCCAAATGAAGAAATAGGAATCTGTTCCAGCCTTTGAGGACAAAGTGGTTATGCTGAACCTACTGAGAGTGTTATCTTGCTCTCCAAGGTGAGATTTTCGAAGTTAATTTTGATGCAAAATTGTGCTTTCTCTTTATGTAAGGACTTAGAACACAATCCCTTTATAGACTGCAGCTCCACTGAGAAATAGAAGGTATACTTCAGTTGAGCAAGCTCCAGGAACCTCTAGTTCTGGTGAACACTCAGTTACTTACAGTCAGCAGCTGGCCCAAAATGGCACCAAATACTTTCTTAAGAAATTGAGTCTCCAAGGAAATAAGGTGGCTAAAGAGAAACCACTGTGAGGAAAGAGAAAGGCTGAGGCCAGGCCAACAGGTTTAATAAAAATGACTCCAGCCTAGCGGAGAGGACCTAGCAGCAAGTCTCAAAGAGACTCAAAGATCAGAAGAGTTTGGCCAGATTGTGCAGTGCTGCTGATGAGAGGCAGAGAATAGCTGCTGGTGAAGCAGCCGATCCATCATTTAGGGCAATAACTGTCCATGCTTAGGGCCCATGAGAGTTAGAAGAGTCATTTCTGGAGAAGAAAATACAATATTTTTGGGAAGGAAAAATATGAGGAGATTTTGCTTTTGAGAAGGATTAATGCATGTTGGTTAAAAAATAACATACTTTTGTGGCTTGTGTTGTTTGCTATACATCCCACTGTCAGTTTAAGCAGAATTCATCTCTGTTTATTGCTCTGTCAAACAGGAAGGCAGCCATAGACTTCCTTGTGGTTCATAACATGGAACTTCTTCCATCTGCCAATTTCTGTGACCTTAGAAATTTAGTGGACCCTATCATGTGCATGCAAGCAACTTAGTCAGGAGGAGCACAAGAAAACATTTTAACAATCAGAAGACATGCTGTGTATGGATTTTGTAAGTTATTTCAAACATCCTGGCTCACAGAGCACAGTAAAGGCAATATGATAAGCCCACAAGTGGCAAAAGATGTAGAATTTCAAATTTTAAGGCTTGGACTGTCATACTCAACTTTTAAAAAAGTAAAAATATTGTAGAGTTTATAGTTTCATTAATGACAATAAAATGTGGTACAGACCAAAGCGATTGCTGATTAACATCATTCCCTGTCACAAGGATGTCTGAAGTCATAAACTACTCAGTGGAAGTTGGATTTCCTTGGCCTAAATCTTTCCTCACCATAAGTCTTAACATTGCCTTCTAGTAAAACCGGAAAGGGGAGGGTAATTCTCTGTTCTTAATTACTGTGATGCAAGACCTGAGGCAGACTGCTCATGGAGAAAAATAAGTTCACTTAGTTCACAGTTTTTGAGGCTGGAGAACATTGTGATGACATTGGCTCAACTCTGGTGAGAACCTCATGGAAGATTCCAAATGTAGGAATGTGTGGGACAAGGAGGAATCACATTACCAAGTAGGGAGCTAGGGAGCTGGATGGAGCCAAGCTTGCCCTTTGTGTAATAACACTCTTTCAAGAACTATCAAGGATTTTCAGAAGAACCAATTTAATTCCTTCCAAGAGCAGGGCTCTCAATAAACTAAGGACCTCCCCGTGGGCCTCACCTCTGAAAGGTTCTAACGCCTTCTAGTACCTCCACCCAGAGAATCCAATGCATGAATTCTCAGTGGAAAAAGCCACATTTAGACCACAGAAGGGATTTAACTGATGATTTCTAACATGATATGCTGACTAGTGGCTTATGGTTCAGAGCACCAACTCAGCTTGTCTCCAGGATTGGTTAGTGTAGCCCCTTGGACTACGAGACCAGACAGGCTAAGGCATCACCTGGTGATCCAAAAGTCACAAACTTTCCTTGCAATATAATGACAAATTGGAGTCTTTGTTTAGAGGAAGATTAAAGTCTGACTCATTTCTATTGCTAGTGTCTAGACTGCAGAGAAGATGCAGTGAGAGATGGTGTAGGTCAAGATTCCTTTAACTCTTAAAAGGCTATAAGATGTTGTCCATGAATCCCGATATTCTAAGAGAACAGCCACCAAGTTTTATGGGGAGGTACTTCTAATAAGTAAAACTGAGTTGTGAAGATGTAAAAAACCTCTTCAATTACTGCATCTAAGAAGTTATGGAAAACAGGAATAAGTGAGTAAAATCACAAAGAGAAAAATTCATTCTTTAGTCTATATTATAAACCTACTCATCTTTTAAATTCCAGCTTAAGTGCCACTCACTTAGCCAAGATTTATCCTACCTTCCTATTTCAAAATTATTTTCTTTGGTTTTAATATGCTCCTGTGGTCCTACATCATGCTGCATGTACCTCTTCCTAATCACTTGGAGAAATTCTACTTGCACTTGACTTTATTATTTTTTACTCCTTTCTTTCCTGAGACAAAAAATGAATAATTTAAAAGCACATTACATGTTTTTAATCACAAAAACATGTTTATATATTGACTTTTAAAATTTTTATTAGTACTGCCCTTTGGGCTAACTAAAACAGCAGCCCTTTTATTTAACCTTTATTAAAGAATGGGGTTTGCAGACAGTAGTGGGCTAATGGAAGAAAATGTTCAGGATAGGTGTTATTAATCTGTCATTGTTCTCTGGAATTTCATAACTGGTGATCCCACTGATGGTATTTCTTGAATGACACATAGTAAAGCATGGGTGAACCTTAGAAATATGACACTAAGTAAAAGAAGCCAATTATAAAATGTCATGTGTTGTAGGATTCCACTATATGACATGTCCAGAACAGGCAAATCTGTAGACATAGAAAGTAGATTAGTGTCATCAGGGACAGGAATGTGTGGGGTTTCTTTTGGGGTGATTAAAATATCCTGGAATTAGACAGCGGTAAAGGTTGCACAAATCTGTAAGTAGAGTAAAAATCACATGCTTCTAAATTTTAAGTGGGTTAATCTATAGTATGTGATTTATATCTCAATGAACATATACTATTTTAAGAGACACACCTCAACCCCTGACAGAGTCAAATTTCTATTTCTGTTAAAAATTGTCACCCTCCAAAGTCATGATTATGTAACTCTTGACAGAGCCCAGGCTACAGCATTTCAGCCATACCTCCAAGAGTGACTATCATAAAGCTATTATTAAATCCCCAAAATTGAACAGAAAGAGTCTCACTCCAGTGACCAGGCTATAACTCAGCCTTTTTGCTAGGACTTTCTTATTTTTCACTCCACTACTTCACTCTTATTGCTAGACGAATTCATTTGGCTTAGCCTTATTCTTATGTCCACCAATTTCTTAATGTCAAATAAAAGGGCAAACCAAGTGAGGCACTCAATTTTTCTGAAAAGTACAAAGCATTATGGACTCGCAAATCACTAGGAGGTAGGCCAGTCGAGAAGAATAAAAATCCTGGGAAAACAAATATACATACATGAAATTTGAACAGGATTAAATCATTTTGTGTACATCCATATACTTTAACCATACACCAGACTAGGTTGAAAAGCACTTCTGGAAATGAACACCTTAAAAAAAAATAAGTAGAGCAACAGGGACTAATTAAGTCTTCCATTTGTTTTATTTAATGAGTGTTCCCAAAATCATGAAAACAGAGGACAGGCTTCTTTCTTTCTCAAAATCAGGGAAATATTTACCCTTAAATCTGGCATTCTTTTATTTTATTTTATTTTTTTGTCAGTACTGGAGATTGAACCTGATGCCTCAGATATGCTAAGCAAAGTACTGTGTATTTCAAACAGCTAGAAGAAAGGAATTAAACATTTTCACCCTATGACAAATATTTGAGTAGATGGGTTTAATCTGATGTAAACATTACACAATACACACACACACACACACACAATTTTGATATTTTATTTATCATTTAAAAATTAATTCAGGAGCTACAGTGTAGCTCAATGGTACAGTGCTTTTCCTAGTAGGTACAAGGTCCTGGATTCAATTTCTAGCACAGAAAGGAATAAAAAAGATTTTTAAAATAAATATAAATTTTAGAATATGCAAAAATAAATAATTGATATGATGATATTATCTCACACTCATTAAGATGCCTACTACAAAAACAATCAGAAAGTCAGAAGTGGTAAAGAAGATGTGGAGAAACTGGAATCCATGTGAACTGTTAGTGGAAATGTAAGCTAGTACAACCACTATGGAAAAGAGTATAACAATCCTTCTAAAAACTAAAAGAATTATCATATGATCCAGCAGCTCTACTTCTTGGATGTATATTCAAAACATCGAAAGTAGACTCTTGAAAAGACATTTGTACACCTATGTTCATAGCAGCATTACTCATAACAGCTAAAACATGGAAGCAACTTTAGCATCCATGGACAAATGAATGGATAAGCACAAGTGTACTGTACATATCATGTCCTTAAAAAGAAAGGAATTTTGACACATGCTACAGTGTGAACAAATCTTAAGGCTATTGTGCTAAGTTAAATAAGTAAGTCACAAAAAGGCAAATATTATATGGTACCATTTGTATAAGGTATTTAAAGTAGTTAAAAATCAAGTCAGAAAGTAGAATGGTGATTTTCAGGGGTTAGGAAGAGTAAGGAATGGAGTTATTTAAGTTTTGCAAGATGAAATGATGTTAGGAGATGAAAAGATGTGGATGATGGTGATGACTGCATAAAAATGTAAATCTACTTAATGCCACAGAACTCTGCACTTGCCAACATTTGTAAATTTGATAGTATGGTATGCATATTTTAACACAGTAAGAATAATTGGAAAAATCATAGTCTTATTTTTGAAACATCCTGAACATTTGTAATCACTTGAAAATAAGTAGTCCAGATCAACAACAAGACATGCAAATCAAGGTATTCCCATGGAATGTGTAAATAAAAGGGAATATCGACTGTCATGTTCAGTAATTTATGCCTAGAAAAATATGAGGACTAGTAGTTTCAAATAAAGGTGATTGCCTCAACAAGACAGGTCCAAAGGGTCTAAAGGAGACAAAAACTAAAATTTTCAATACATAACTGTAACAGCACACATATATGTATACATGAAAATAATTTATAGGAAAAAAATTCCAAGAAGGTTTTTATCTGGCTTCAGATTCTTAAAGTTGCTAGATAAAATTATAGTTAGTACACAGATTATTTTTAATATTAAAAATTTAACTAGTTTCTTTACATGATTAATAAATTGGGTTATGATAGGATCCTACCTAGAAGGCAAAGGGTTATATATGCAGCTAGTTTTATTTTTGAGTATTTAGAGAAAAATATTGACTGCACAATTATACTACATAGACCTATTCAAGATGAAATACATAGAAAATATTACTTTTACAAGAGCTAACTTTCTCTGATGAGTATCTCTCAATCCCAAGAGATCTGCAAGAGTTGAAAGTTATAATGTGGTACTGTTATAAATGCCTTTATCAAGAACACATGGTAGTAACATTAAACTCTCTTTTTTCAAATATATTCAGCAATGTGGGAAACACCATGGAGGTGATTTCCCCTCACTTAAAAGCTCTTTTTTTAGTTTTCTAAAATTTTAAACATTTAAATGAGAGAAATATGCACAAAGCTCTTTGAGCAGCTCTAAATTATGAATGGAATTGCTTCTCAGCCTTTTGGCTAAGATCAAGTTTAAATTATGGATGGATCCTTGCAAGTGAACCTTTTAGACTGGTGTTTATTTTTCTGGTTTAACTGTTAGGATTTTTCAGGGAAAACTTTAAGCATAAAAATTTATGTAATCAGAGGTTGTAAAACGTGACAAGCTAGTGTCCATATTTCCACATTCGGACCTTGTGAACTAACTGAACAAGTATTTATTAGTACTGATCAGATATCTACCAATTAATGTAAATCACACAGTACTTGAGATAAGTACTTAAGGAGCAATCCCGTGATGACAAAAAACAAAAAGTTGGAAGAAGTGATACAGAAAAATGGATCAGATTTTTCTGAAGAATTAGAAGTAACCAGATGGTACTCAAGAGAATTGAAAACATGTCCACATAAAAAAGAGTACATGCATGTTCATAGCAGCATTAGTCCAAATAGCCAAGAAACTGGAAACAACCCAAATGTCCAAAACAAACGAACTGTGGCATATCCATACAATGAAATATTATTCCACCATGAAATTAATCGAAACTCTGATTCATGTTACATCATGAATTTACCTAGAAAAAGTCTACTAAGTGAAAGAAACCATACACAAAAGGATATATATATAATATGACTGCATTTCTATGAAAATTAATAAAGGAAAACAAAGACAAGAATAGATTACAGGTTTCCAGGGACTGAGGAGTGACTGCTAGTGGGCATAGGGTTTCTTTGTGTGAGAAAATATTCATAAATTAGATGAGGGTGACAGTTACATACTTCTGTAAATACACTAAAATTACTGATTTATAAACTCTATAACAGTGAATTTTATAGTATGTGAATTATATCATAATTTTTTAAAACTACCTAAACAGAGAAAAGCAAACAAACAAAAACAGCCCGACAGATAAGAGGATCTAAAGGAAGCCTGATGTTGCTAAGCAGCGAGGCAAAGGACTGTGGGAGGTGATGCTAGCAAGGAGGAGGAAATTAGAGCTGGCAATGCCTCATGGGAGGTCGGGCGTGATTATCATTTACCCATACTCTGTGGTCTCCATCACTAGATTGATCCCGTCATGTTTTTTTATAAATTTATTTTTTATCTCTAATGATTGTAAACATTATTTTGTTTATTCATTTTACAATAAAATTTCACTGGAATAAAAGAGCTTGAAATATCCTCATAAAGAGATTTTACCTGTAGCTGTCCATAGAACACATATCTTGTAGATCTAGGTAAAGCTTTTTCTTTTTTTTTCCTATAACTCTTGCTTTAAATATTTATTGGTTTTTAAATTTTTATTTTGTTTTAAAATTAATATATAATAAATGTATCTATTCATGGGGTCCACTGTGATATTTAATACATATATACTGATCATATCAGGGTAACTGGCAGCCTGGCATCTTTTAATGTATTTTCTACCCAAATTAGACAAACCTTGTTTACCGTTTTTTCCCATGAAGCACTCCTTTCCTTCTTTTTGAAACACACCATTCTTGGTTTTGCCTCCACATCTTTTCCATGCTCCACACAAGAATTGCTTTCTGTCTGAGCTGCTCTGAATTATAGGAAAGAGGCATCACAGACCCCAGAGAAGGAGCAGCTCTCTTGCTTAGCACAACACTTGGAGGACCAATTTTAATGAGACAAGAGGGTCTTAGTTATAGACTTGACACATTAGGGACAAAAAGAGCTAAAATAGAAAAAAAATCTGCTTTAATGAAAAGGCAACATGTTCTGAAAAATAAAGTCATAGAGGTTTGTCTTTCACATATTTTAGTCTGAGGACTTTTTGAAAAGAAAAATATATAGAAAGCAATATCAGGGGAGGGTTCATCTTAATATAAGTAATTAAAACAAAGAATGCTGTGAAGATTAGACTTTTATATTTTCCTTCAGATTTTAGGAATAGTTATATTGTATTTCAAGGGTTTTTATTCCTTTGCCTTTTCCTACATTGCAGTTATTATAGTTAAAAGTTCTTCCTCAAATTTACTAAAAAATCACATCCTTGACTTATTCATTGACTATTGGCTGATTTCTGTGGTTTACCTTGTTCTTGGTTTCCTGAAGTTAATATCAGTTTCCTTCAGGATTACTCCAAAGCCATAAAGCTTTTGGCTGATGGTGTCTATAGAATAAAATACAGTGGACCCTTGACTTGAGAACTCAATCAGTTCCTGACAGATGGTTGTAAACTCAAGTTGGCTGTAAGTCAACACAGCTGAGATCTGGATGTTTACCTGGGTATACATTATAGATAACTAGAGGCAGAATTAGGTCCGTTAACCTAATTAATCCAAGTTGTTCAAATGTCAAGCCAGTCGTAACTTGAAGGCCCACTGTATGCTCATCCATGCAAGTATTTGAGTTCCTTCTAAGCACCAGAATCATTTCTAGGTGCTGGTGATGATGGAGTATGTCTCACAGATACCCTGACTTCATAGATCTTCTATTCCATATAATTTTCAAGTGTGTATTGAATATCTTCTGCTTGCAAAGCACTGTGCCACTCACCAGAATAGAACAGAAGAAACTCAAAGGGTTTTTGATAAATCTTAGTTAATGATGTTGCCCATTGCTTTGTGGAAAACATAGAACAAACTAGAGAGAGGATAATTTATTGACTCAAAACTAAATCGTGTAAGATCTCTAAAATAGCTAGTTGTTCATTCTGGGTCTCCTAGTAAAGATACAGGAAAAAGTTTTGTTATACTCTATTAAACAAGAGTAACCACTTTCTGTCTGATATTCCATCCCAAACCCTTGGTAGATAAATAAGTTTTATCTTCACAGATAGTTCTACTAGTGTCAAAGTTCAATCTCCTGAGGGACAAAAATGAGCAGATTAAGACTCAATTCAGTCATAATCTGAGGCTTCATGTAAGGGCTTTCAAACAGCTCACATTTGCAAGCAGGCACAGTTTTCTCATTTGAAATGTGAAGTAACAACTGAGCTTTATACTTTTATCATGAAAAAAGTCACTGGATTTTAAAAATACTTTTTATTTTGAATCATTTGACTCATAAGAAGTTATCATGTCCCTTTCATTTAGCTTCTCCAGTGATTATTTATAAGGCTACAATAAGTTGTCCAAACCAAGAAACTGACTTTGGTGCAGTACTATAAATTCAACTACAGTCTCCATTCAGAGTTCACCACCTTTTCCATGCAGTTTATGTCTTTTGGTGCAAGTTACATGAAATTTTATCACATGGCTATAATCTAATAACCACCATCTCAGTGAGGATAGGGATTCATTCTAACCCTACAAAGAATTTCTCATGGTACCCCATAATAGTTACAACCTTGCTCCTTACCTAATCTCTAGCAACCACTAGTCTGGTTGTTGCTATCACTATGATTCTATAGTTTGGAGAATATTAATAGACTTTTAAAAATATAATTCCAGCGCCTTCCTTAAATGCAAACAAGCTTTACTAAATTCAGGTTTTTTGGTTGTTGGCGGGGGGGAATGATTTCTTACAATGAATACTGTTTCCTGTCCAAAAAACCTCTGCTTTCTTTCCCTCCTTTACATTTTTAAATCAGAAGATAGCCCTACCCCAGAGCTAAGCCATCCCACAGATTTCAGATTTTTTTCCTCCATTCTCTTTTCAGATTCTTTATTCCTCCATTCTCCTGGCCTACCACTGGCCTCTGCAAAGTAAGAAGGAAAAGGTTAATGTGCATTTCTACCAGACTTCAGAGCTCAGTATGCTCAACTTGTATAGAGAAAAAGATGATGAAGAACCAAAGCAATCTGGAGAGTTCTGCTTCAGGTCCTCCTCTGGTCACAGCAGAACAAGTAGAGATTTATTTCAGGCTTTGGGGAGGTTGAAAAGCTCCTTAAAGTTAAGACTGATGATATTTTAGAGACACTTGCACACATATCCTGGTTCACATGCTATTCCAAGTCAATGTGGTAGACAATGTCTTAATGAGTAATTAAAACAACAAACACTAGACTATGGATATACAATATACTATACTGTGATACTCCAAGCATGTTTAGTGGAAGTTACTGCATTTTCTTGGAAATTCATGTAGAAAAAGTCATAATGTTCTGAATTTGCTACAACAATGTCACAAAATGCTATGTCATGTCACCATATGAAGAAACCGTCTGAAAAAAAATTAATGCCAAATACTGCTGCCCAAAGTGTACAGACTGAAAACATTTCCTCATCTTGTTTTTAAAATATTCTGAAAGGCTCTCTAGAAAAGGAACAGGCAAAGCACACTATTTGTTAGCTCTATTCACTTGCATGAGTACAGATATGCTTCTGTAAAGTAAATAATTACATTTGCAAGCACCAAGGAATAGGGGGATATCAGTTCAAGGATTCTTTATATGAGCTTGCAATTTTTTTCCAGTCAAATATGTTCTACTTTGGCTTCAATTCAGCTTGAGAAACCTGGGGAACATCTTTACCCAGCTGCCAGGCCCCATGCAATGTTGCTCTCTGGAACTACAAAGGGAAGGATAGGTTCAAGAAGGTCAAGAGGAGTCACTCCTTGGCCTGTAAAAGAAAGAACAAAATACAGAGGGAGGGAATAGACTTTCCTATCACAGGGCACATCCTCTGGAAGTTTGCGTTCCAAACTTCTCATGGAAGTGTAAAGTTCACTCTGGGCCATCTGCCATCATAAGGGTTCTTTGAATATTTGCTGCCTCTTGTACCACTGCCTTTATCTGTCTCACCTCCTTTTCCATCATCAAGATGGAAAAGGAGGTGAGACAGAAAGTTCATATGATCAGCCTTGTTTGCTCATTGCTGACCAAATCAAAGAGGGCCATTTGCTTTGTTAGAAAGAAAGAAAGAAAGAAAGAGAGAGAGAGAGAGAGAGAGAGAGAGAGAGAGAGAGAGAGAGAGGGAAAGGAAAGGAAGAAGGAAGGAGAGGAGGAGGGAGGGAGGGAAGGAAGGAAGGAAAAAGAAAGAAAGAAAGAAAGAAAGCAAGCAAGCAAGCAAGCAAGCAAGCAAGCAAGCAAGCTGTTCAAAAGTACCTCTGAGGAGATGGTGCGGCCTATTTGTGTAAGTCATCATCTCACCAGGCACAGGTGAGTAAGAGTCTTTTATTGTAAGGAACAGAGGGGAAGGGATGCACAGAGAGGTAATGCACATCTCCACACTTGCTTTATCACTCCCAGCCATGTTCAGTTCATTCTCCACTTTCTTGTGGAAACAAATCTGGACTCTGGGATTCCTAGTGCCAGCTAGTATCAGCATATTCTGTCCATTCATTTGGGTTGAGGAGAGACATGGGGAGCTTTTTATGCCCTAGCCCCAGAGGAAGTTTGGAGAGCCATTTGTCTCTAAAGGAAAAAAATCTAGCTTTTAAAGTTCCATTTTGTGGTGCAGATTACAATGACAGTATCTTCCGCCTTCCTCTTGATCATCTACTACAATTTGGATCTGATACATCTCCAGAATTCCCATGTGTGAAACTCTTGGTCCCCAGTGTAGAGCTATTGGGAGGTGGTGGACACTTTAGGAGGAGGGGCCAAGTAGAAGGCCCTTAGCTTGTGGAGGGTGCCCTTGAAGGGGATTGTGTGAACACAGCCTCTTCTCCCTGTTTTGATTTCTGGCCATGAGGGGAGCCATTTTGCTCTGTTATAATGTGTTGTCTTGCCATGGCCCCAAATCCACAGGACCATTGATTATGGACTGAAATACCCCAAACTAAGCCAAAATAAACATTTTCTTTTTATAGGTTGATTATATCAGGTATTTGCTAGATGGAAATCTAATATTTACTCAAACTTTACGGGGCTGGTTCAAGTCCTAATTCCTCTATGAAATCTTTCTTAACTTTTAGATTGCTCTCAGGCCCCTTTGAAGTCTTTGGTGAAAGGTATTGTTATTTACTAAGTGTTTTAGTATATATTATCTAATTCTGTCCTCTACATGAGGTGAGGAAGTCATTAAAATAAAGATAAAATAGATCTAAGTTATCATGTCCTTTTTTTTTTTTTTTTTTTTTTGTGGTACCAGGGATTGAACTCAGGACCTTGCACTTGCAAGGCAGGCACAGCACCACTGAGCCAAATCCCTGGCCCCATCATGTCCTTATTTTAATACAGCTAGGAGTGATTGAACCACTTAGTTATTTCACTAATCTGTCTTTGTTGTCTTCATTCTCTCATTTAGAGTTTCTTACCCCAAACTGATATTTTTAACGTCTGAAAGATTATTATTGATTAGAGACAAATCTCTAATTTGTCTTGCTCTTGAAAATGTCTTTTAAGTAGAAACTACTCAATAATTACTGCTTTATAGAACATTTTATCCCCATTTCATTTCTGTTTCACCCACTCCAGGTTTGTCTAATTTTTTCAACATATAAAAAGGCTTCCTTCTCAAGCACTTCTCAGAATAAAGAAGATATCATGTGCATATAGCAAAAAGGAAATATTAGGCCATTTACACAGGATCAGGGGAGCAAGTAGACCAGAGACAGAGGCAGAGCAGATGCTGACTTCCTGATGTGGCTACTTCCCTGGCCACTTTTGGCTTTCAGGACAGAAGAGACTCACCCAGTCAAAAGGACCTTTGGAAGTCAATATGCATTCCCCATAATTTTTACAAAATGCCCAAAGTCCAGCAAAATAAAGTAGTTTAGTAGTTTGCCCAGCTGATTGTTCATTGGTGTATGTTTCATTGCTTGTCTTCCAAATTACTTATTTCCCCCTAATTACAGAAGCATATATACTAAAATTCAAAAATTGTGAAATATACTAAAAAGTATGAAAAATGGGAAAAGGTACCACTACTCCACTAATCCTCCAGCTTGTGATAATGACATACAAGCCTATTAAAATATTTTTGTAACCTCTCAGTATTTTTCTTTTTGCCATTCTCAATTATTTTCTGCCTCTTCAAATACTAGCCAGCCTCCACCAAATCTTACTTCCTGAATGGAATTCCCAACACATTCCATACTTCTTATCTGTATCATTCTTAAATACATTTATTAGCCTTAATATTTTGATAGAAATGCTTGAATTTTGTCTAGAACACTTTCCTATTTTCTTATGGTGTTTAGCAGACTACTTAATGTGCAGAATTCCCTAAGACATTAAGGTTGCTTGACAGATACTGATAACTGATTTTACTTTTGGATATCTAGCAAGTTCTTATGCTAGGAACTTTTCTCCTATGCCTCATAGGAGCTATCATTTAGAATATGCCAACTTTCCTAACTTGATTTGGGCATGCCATCCCGCAGGGCCACCAAGAGCCCTTCCTGAAGGTTTTATTGGTGCTACTAGGCAGGGTATTTGTGCTGCAACACTGTGTGTGTGGGGGGGGGGCAATGCAACTTGGAGCTGCTGGGTGGGGTGTTAGATGCCCTCCAAAGGCCCATTGTTGAAGACTTGGCCCTCAGGGTGGCATTACTTGGATGTGCTGTGGACCTTTGGGAGGAGATGCTTCGTTGGAGGTCCTTAGGCCATTACAGGGTTGCCCCTAAAATGGTTATGGCATCTCTGCCCCTTTTTCTTTGGCTCCTGGAGTTTGCCTGGCCAGATACTCTCCACCATTGCCCTTCATCAAGCCCACCAGAGGCCCAAAGTAAGGGATCAGCCTGATCTTGGACTAGAACCTCAAAAAAACCCAACTTTTCAGATGTCTTCGGATGATGAAGTTTCTCATATAAAATGGTAAAGTGTTAGCATATAACCTAGGCAGACCTTCCTTTATAGTAAAATTATCTTTGTAGATCCCCTGCAATCCCCAATATCATATAAATGCTACATAAGAGAGAGTTATACTACATTGCTTAGGGAATAATATAAGAGAAAAGGTCTGTTCATATTCAGTACAGATATAATTTATGGTCATATTTTGGTACTTGGTTGCTTTGAAACTTCTCAAATTTTGACATGAAAATTTTGTATTACTGCTCATTGTTTCTATTCATTGTACAAACTAGAACTTGTCATGTTGATTGCCTTGTGATTCCATACCCTTTCCAGCAAAAACAATGTGTTTGGCACTACTTGTTCTTGGTACTCATTGAACCTCCTGGACCGAATTAATGATGAATGCCTAGGTACCACAATTATTTTTTTTTCCATGGTGGTGGTAGGGACCTAGAGCATATGTTGAGATACACTCCCAGCTCACAGTGTTTTTCTAAATATTTTTGATACAGGTTGTTTGAATCTACAGATGTGGAGCCCACAGATATGGAGGTCTGAATGTCCCTGAATTCAATTGCTAGCAGCCATGAGAACTTCCCCTTGAATTTTATTTTCATATAAGACAGTAAATCTTCTCCCCTCTTTTATTTTCTTAAGTTAGAATTAATTAGTTTTTCGTTACTTGCAACTAAATTAGACCTTACTACAATTCTGTTGTACAGACAGTGACTATTAAAGTACACTAACACTAAGTATATTATCCTGTCTATTTAGGTACCCCCCCCCCCCCCCTTTTGTACTGGGATCGAACTCTGGACCTTGAGTTTGTGAGGCAGGTGGCGGCACCACTGAGCTAAATCCCCAGCCCACTACCCTTTTAAGTTCAACACTATTCATCTTTGGAATGGGAGTCATATCTTAATTCCTAAAACAGGTTAATTTTTATGAGTTCATGAGCCCTTAAGAATCATTTTTTTTAATTCAATGTTTACCTCCTTGTCCTAGTGTTTCCCTCTAGTCATCTTGCTACTGTTTGACTTCAAGAAAATGAAAGTTAGTGATTTTGAATTACATTTTAATTATTTCCTTCATAATAAACCAAATTAAATTTTAAAAGCTAAAAACATTTCTGCTCTTGAATTTAGAGCTATAGCTTTTAATGAAATCTGCTGCAGTCTTTTTAAAATAAATGTTCTGTCTCACTATGCTGTCTATCCTTTTTTTAAAAAAAAGATTATCAATGTTTAATTTTGTTCTTTTTATGAGAGTCACAGAGAAACTTCTCTGTAGGTATTTTCTGATAATTCATGTTCTTATTTCACCTCTGACAAACTTTGATTTGAGCTTTACAATTCTAGTTAACTGAATATTTTCCTCCTCTGAGACATTAAATTCAGTCAAAAAAATCTAATTGAAGCCTATGTCTTGAAGAATCCTATTAATTTGTGAGTTTTTTTTCTAGTAAGTACAGTTTGTCCATTCCCATTCTATCTATGAAGCAGGCCTAAGTCATCCACATAAATTTAAACTAATTCTTCCTACATGAGACAAGTTTATTCAAATTCTTTACTTACCCCTAAATGTTTCTTTTGATTTGCGAATAGAGTGTCTAGAATTATTTTTTCTTTGAAAAAAACCATCTGAAAGAAATTAGGTTTTTTATTGCTGTTCACTGCCCCCATCTAAAAGCGCTTGCAAATATTCAAGTGTGTAAAATATAAAAAATTTCAAGAACCATTAAATTTTGTATCTAACTTTCCAGACTTTTATATAAATTTAAAAATGTATTCATACTTTTAATCAACATATACACTTGCCCACACCCAAAGCCCATTTAATTTACTTATGGTTATTTTTGCAATATTACTTAATGAAGCAATATTCTTTACATGGTAGCTTAGTGATGTACTGGATGAACCTATCTTAATAGAAATAATCTGCTTCTAATGCACATTTATCATAGTTTTAGGTTTGTGCTAATATGAATAATCTCTAATACCATATGACATACCTTGAGACAATTATCAGATAATTTCCTTACATATACATGAAGTATTTTTCTTTTGTACCAAGAATCAAACTCAAGGCCTTGAGCTTGCCAGGCAGGCACTGTGCCACTGAGCTACATCCCTGGCCCTCATCAAGTGTTGTTTTAAGATTTTAAGAAGTAGTATTTATGGATTAATTTAAAATTTTAAACACTCATTACCATACAGTCCTCCAAGAAGACTGAAAAACTACAGCCTGACCAATAACATAGAAGATAGCCTGTTCTTGTTATTAAACTCTTCAGGCCAATTTTTCTACAAAATGTGATTTGGGGACTACCTCATTTAGATGGCTGTTCATGCACATTCCTGGGCCTCACAGCCAATCTGCTAAAAATTAATTTAAATAGAGTGAATCTAGGACTTTCTAATTTTACAAACTTGAAAAACACTATTATGTTCATATCATTAAGAAATATTCAATGAACATAGTTAAAGATTCCTTTTTATCTCAAAGATTATTTCTGTCTCAATTGTCAATAGATATATTTTACACATTTTTCATTTTGGATGGATATAACATTTTTTACTTATTTGTATAATCTTTTATATATAAAGGATAGTAATTTTCCCCACACATATATCAAAAATTATTCTTATCATTTCTTAGTCACCCCAACACAAAAAAAGCTTCAGATTTTCTACTACTTAGATAAAAATTTTAATCAATCTATAACTCCTTTTAGTAGTATATGTTTTAAAAATAAAAAGCTAATTTTTTATACAACATTTAACTACCAGTCCCCTAATATTGCTTTAGCTGAAACATTAAATACTAGAAGTCTGATGCCATATTGATTTTTTTTCTGTCTCTAAGAACACTTTTCAAAATGCTTGGAATTCAGAAATTCTGCTGGAATAAGGATATATTCATTTATTTAGCACTTGGAGAGCTGAATCAACATGAAAATAATTCTTGTTCATTCTTTAACCTCAAAGATACTTTCTTTCACTAATATTTTGAATGGTTCTTTCACTTACTCTATTCTCTCTGTAATTATACCAATTCTAGTCTAATTTTTTTTTTTTTTGGTACCGGGGATCAAACTCGGGTCCTTCTGCTTGTGAGGCAGGCGGCAGAACCACTAAGCTAAATCCCCAGCCCCTCTAGTCTAAATTTTACATTTAACTTTTACTGAGCTAAATCCCTGGCCCCTCTAGTCTAAATTTTACATTTAACTTTTAAGGAGTAATGATGTAAAAAATGTTTATTCACATTGATGATGATGTAGCCATGTTCCCATAAAAACTTACAAAAAAGGAAAAGCCTTAAATGGTCAATATCATTTTTCAGCCAGTAACTAAAATATGGGCATGAAGAGCTAAGGGTAACATAAGAAAGTACTTTCATTTCAATGTTCAACGGAAAAAGGAGATAGCCACTTATATGTAGTAAAATGACCACTACAACAAAAGATAACAAAAAAATAAGCAAGGAAATACACCAAACTCAGAAGTCTCTTTTCTTTCTTTTTTGGATGCTTTTTTTGGCTTATCTTTACAATGGGAAAACTAGTAAACATTTTCCTCTAAATATTCAAACAAGCATTAAAGATCCTTAGGAGTTAAAGAAAGAGCAACCATTATACAGTAGTTTGGAAGGGTTCCATCTGAGCTGAGACTTGCAGCAGGAGCAGATGGGCCTGGCTGGAAGAAAAGGCTGAGGGGAAAGAGAGAATAAAGTTTGGAAATGCAACCTAGAAAACTGCTTCAGCATCTCACTGATATGACCTTCAATTGCTCAGGGGCTTGTTTTCTTTCCTTTAAACTTAGACATTTTATGACTCTTCAATTTATTTTTATGTTTACCTTAGGCAAAGAGAATTTCTCTTAACAATTTTTATTTTCTCATATTTTATACAATTTTAGTTGCTTCACCAAAAGAAAATGAAAGGGCATAGACTTTATTATAAGAAGCTAGCTCCCATTGCTTTTTATTATATCTTTCATTAATAGAAAGATTAGATTTGGTTTTCATTTTGCATGAATATTATTTCTTTAGCAATCAAATTGTAATGCCTATTTAACCATCACTATTGTTTAGAACACCAGATATCTTAAATTTGAGTAATAAATGGATATTTTTACTCAAATATCATTTAAAAAATTATTAGTGCCACCTTTAATCAAGATGAAAAATAAATACTTTGTTTAATTATCTTTTTGTATTAGAACTCTAATATATATTCAAGTGACAAAAATATCAATATTAAATAGTATAAGATACAATTATTTGTTGGTTAATATTTCCAAACTTCAAGAAGGGTAAGGGATGGAAACAAAGAATCAAATGCAATCAGTACACTTGCTTGAATTTTCCCTTCCAGCTTTATCTTCTCTGAAAATAAACACATTCTCTCACATAAACATAAATCTTAATAAATTTCTTACCATACAGAGAAGAAAAGACTATTTACAGATCTTTTCAGAAGAGAATGAAGGACGGTCTCTAATTGGCTATTTTGGGTCATGTGCCATCTCTAAGCCAATCACTACTCTCAGTGGAATGGGCATGACAGTTGATTG
Organism: Heterocephalus glaber; assembly: GCF_000247695.1. The sequence goes on from NW_004624773.1 coordinate 13,647,807, forward strand.
GCCTTGGTATTGAAATTTTTTTTCATAGCATATTCAAAGGGAAAAGGGATGATTTTGCTTTCTAGATTCTCTTTGTTTCTTCTAAATGTGTGAGAAGATTCTCTCAGGTATATTTGGGTTGAGATGTTAAATGATTTTAATGAACATACTTTTCTGTAGACCATAGGAATACTTTGGGAAATGCTGTTTGCATTTACAAATATGTGGCAAAGTATTCTACATTTGTACTAAAGAGCTGGTTCCTTAATATTTATAAATAGTTCCACAGTGAAACATTGACTCAAATTCTTTAAAGATTAACCAACTGCAATTGGCATGCCTCTTAGGTTACCAACTTAGCAGCAACCAACTTACAGTTTCCTAAGTAAATTTAATGTTCCCCCATAGCAGTTTTGCAGGTTTTGAATCTAAAGAGCATGTCCAAATGTCCATGATAAAAATTTTATCTTAGAAAAAAACCAAATCCTTGAACATACTTTGCCAAGATGGTATTTTCCAGGATTATGCAAAATTGTGAGGACCACTTTCCTATCTCCAATGAGAAGCTGAGACTCTCTTCTGTGTTGGTTACTGTCTTGGGTTGTTTCCAGAAGGCAGTGACTGTTGTGACTACATCTTTGATCAAGATGGTCTGTCTGACAGGCTGTCTATATCAAGAACACATTTCTGTGGGTGTAAGGCCAAATAACTAGCAATGCAGACAAAAAGCACTCACAGTTGATCACATTCTCCATTCAGTCTTGCCTTTCTCTGGCTCAGAAAATCCCTTAGGACGATTTCTGGCCTCTGCCCACTGTTCAGGCTGAGAGCAAACAGAATTAACCATGTTAGGCCAGAGCACTTGCACACCAGGGCTTTTAAGTGAGAAAACTTTCTGCACCATCTTTCTTTTTTATCCATGATTTGGGAAACTATACATTTATTGGATGTTCCTGAAAAATCTGTTCAAAAGATGTGGCACTATCTGAAGGATTTGTTGAGAAAGGATAGCTATTGCTCCGTACAATGAAAAACAAATAAAAGAGAATGTAAAAGCTTTGACATGTTGTAGTTTCAAATTGAAAATTTCCCAAGTGAAGAAAGTCAATTAGAATAATAAGGCTGCCAGAAAAAAGACAATATATATAGGTTTATAAAGCACTATGATATCTATTATATAGAAAACAAAACCACTCTAATTCTGAAAGCACAAGTAACTTGCTCAAAGTATGTAAGTATCGGTAAGGGAATTCTGCCTCCAATAAAGATGAAGTAAGAGGGTCTCAAAAAAGACTTTAAAATTTTAAAGCTGAATGAAATATGTGAAGGTTATTTTCAAGACCTTAAATATCAGGCAATAAAAGACAATGATCTCTGAATCTCTGAAACAAATGAAAACAAATGGGGCGAGTGCTATGATTATGCCAGGTTACTGCCTGTGTTAGCTGTTCACTAACAAAATGTCTGAGATAAACAATTTATGAGGAAGGTGTATTTTGGCTCATAGTTTCAGATGTTTCAGTCCATGGTTGATTATCTCAATTGCTTAAGGGTCTGTGGAAGGGTAGCACATCACAGTGGAGAGTATGAGGTGGAGCAAAGCTGCTTACTTCATGGAGGCTAGGAAGCAAAGAACAAAACAGGAAGGTGCTAGGGTCCCAGTATTCCCTAGAAAGGCTCTGGTGGCCTAACTTCTTCCAACTAGGTCTCACCTTTTAAAGGTTTCACTAACTCCCAATCATGCCATGGGCTGAGGATCAAGGCTTTGACACATGGCCCTTAGGGTACATTCCAGACCCAACTTTAGTACTACCTATGAAACTTTCTAGGTCACAAAACAAGAAAGGGGATCTAGCAGAGCCCGGTGGCAACTCTGGGTTAGGAGATGGAAGTGGGAGTCTGAGGAGACAAAGATACTTAGATTTTTCAAGGCAGACGCTGAAGAGATGAGAACTGTACAAGAGTGGACTCTGGGGTGATGCAAAGGGCTTCCTGTGAGAATTCAGCAGAGTTCAAGTCAGTACATGCAAGATGACCAAGGCTCCCAGAAAGAACTAGCCATAAGAATTAAAGGAAGAATTGTTCAGGGCTCACAGGACCTGGATTAGCTTCCATTTATCATACTGGCTATTCCCATATCAGTGACACACTTTTGCCATAGAATAGAGAAATCAAAGTTGAGAGATATTTTTATATGCTATTTAGATCAGCTCTTTACCTCAAACATCACAGATTGACTTTACAAGTATCCACAAAAACTGTGAACAGTCACTGTATCTGTAGTCAGGGGAATGAGTGCTACTTTTTTAAGTCATGGAATTGATAATCTCATCTGAGTCTTACAGAATGACAGAGAAGGTAAGTGAGCTGGCCAAAAAAGTTAGTAGAAACTGAGGCTTTGACTTTCAGTCAGGCCATCTTTCCTTTATTAAGTAATGATTCTTCCTACACTGGGAGCACTGTAAAGGCAACATAATATTTAAAATTGTGGCATTTGTGATAAGTTCATTAGGCCAACTGAAGAGTTGGTAGAGAATGGAAAGGCTATTTTGTGTACTCCTATGACAATACCACACTGAAAACCTCAGAAATATCTAGAGAAAACCATATTTTTGCAGATTCCATCAGTGGGCCCTGGGGGCTGTTTCCTGTCCTTCTGTTTGAATTGATGGCCCAGATTCTTCCCAACATTTAACAAGCAGGTGGAGCCACAGAAGTATGTTCTGGCCAGTGAAACCTTTGCTTTTTCTAGGTATGAACCATAAAACACTCCTCTGCCTGATTCTCTTCCCTCATCACCTTCTTTAGTGACTTTGGAGCTACCTATTTAATATGGCTCTGTCACAGGGAAGGAGAGCTGGGTCCCTGAATAACTTTATACTGCAGAGCCCCTCCCTTCCTCTCTTGCTGACTACACTGAACAGTGAGTGATATGAGCAAAGAAGAAATGTGTACTATATTAAACTACAAAGATTTTGGACTCATTTAAAAAGCAGAAAATGCCCTTGTAATAGACCTATTTACTCTATATTAGGTCAAATACGTGAAATATATCAGTTAGGGGGGCAGATTTTTACATATTACCCTGTAAAATTAGCAGAGTAATACACACATATCTATAGAACTCCAATGATTGTGTTAGAAAATGTAATGGCCACTTTATTCTTAAATTTTGGTTTAATATTTGTAGTAATTCTTATTTTATACTTTAATTGAGGAAGGGGACTTACTCTTACTACCAAGGACAAGTATGATGTATTTTTTTATTAGCTACCTAAAACTCTTCAAAAATTTATAAAACCCATAGGTCTCTTATCTTTCATTTTTCAAAAGATAATTTCTCACTTGGAACAAGTATGATTTGGAGCTCACACTGCGAGAAGTTCACAAAGAGCATTTTATATTGAATGTCGAGCACTCAGTGGTCTGAGAATAGAGATACACTCTCAAAGTTAGCTAGAGACGACCTTGCAAAAAACTTGCAAGAGTCAAATGAAGAAAATAAAGGGTAAGAGTTTTGCTTTGATTTAGTACTTTCAATAAATTTCCCACATAAAAGAAATTTCATTCCATACACTATTTTACTCCACAAATAGTATTATAGGGGGAAGAGCAGGGTTTCACTCTGAATTTCCTCCCAAGAATAAGTACAAATAAGAAACCAATATATTTCACAGCAACAGCCCGAGAATTACTATGGAAAAGAATATAATGGCTGCAGTCTGTTTGGAAAGGGGGGCTAGAGAACTTGTCATCAATCTTGCTTATCTTATAAGGATAATGCTATAGGTTGGATCAGGAATTTCTCCCAAAGTCATATATTAAAGGCTTGGTACCCACAGTGACGCTATTGTGAGGTAGTGGTACCTTTAAGAGAGGGGCTAATTGGAAGAAGACAGGTTATTGGGGCAGACATCAGTACCCAACTTCTTCCTATTCCTCTTTTGCTGCCTGGCCACCATGAGGTAAGCAGCTCCTCTATCACATGCTCCATCATGATGTTCTGTGCTTCCATCGGCCCAAAGCAACACAGTTACGTGACCATGGACTAAAACCTTTGAAACTGTGGGCTATAACAAGCTTTTCTTCCATTTCAGTTAATTTTCTGAGATATTTTGTCATAGTAGTGGAAAGTTGACTAAAGTTTCAGTTGTTTTTATGTTCAAAGTAAAGTGTGAGTAAAACCAGTAAGGTTTACTAAAGATTCTTTTATTCACATAGTATTTATAATATTGGGAGGATATCAATTGTTCCTCAGTTCTTATTTTGATTTAGGGTGCATTAAAGTAGCAAGGTAATTTTTTTTTTTTTGGTACCGGGGATCGAACTCGGGACCTTGAGCTTGCAAGGCAGGCAGCAGAACAACTGAGCTAAATCCCTGGCCCAAGCAAGGTAATTTTTAAGGGACAATCAGGCTCTATAGCCACTATGTCCTGAATGTTGCATTTAAAAATATTTACCGAACATTTACAATGTATTAAGCATTGCTGTGAGTACTACAGTCAAAATAGTAAAGAAACAGATGAAAATCCATGCCTCATGGAACTTTCTGCATATTGAGGAAGATAGGTGATAACAATCTATCTAAAATATGTAGTGGTAATACAGGAGAATTACACACACACACTGCCTAGCATAGTGTAAAAACAGTAAAGGAAGGAACAGAAGTCTTCTAGAGGGCAGGAAAGAGACAGTTCCATATTTTAGGTGTGGTAGCCAGACTAGGCCTCCAAGAGATATTGAAGACCTGAGAGAAGTAATACTTGCACATACCTGGAGAGATCCTTTCAGGCAAGAAGAATATCAAATGCAAGGGCCCCAAGACAGGAGATGTGAGTTTAATCTGTACATTTGAGGCTAATATGAATTAAACAGAGTGAGAGAACTGACAGAAATTATACATGGCACTTCCTGAGGTCAGACCATTGTGAAAGGAGCCACCTACCTGGGAGCTGAAATATTGACTGAAGACGAAGACAACAAAAATTGGGTCCTAAAGCAGAGACCGGATCACGTGGCCTCCATTACATGAAACCTTAGGGCTGAGAGGCCTCTCAGCATCAAGAACACAGATTCTACGCCAGTGAAGCAAGATGGGGAAGGGAAACCTCTCATAGAATGTGACAAATTAGGCCAAATTCAACACAATGTCTGTCTTTCAAATGTCTACTCTTATGGATCTATGAATTGAAAAGTATGCCGTAAAAAATAAACTGAAAGTACTTCATAATTGCAAAACTAGGGCTGGGGATTTAGCTCAGCGGTTCTGTCACCTGCCTTGAGAGCTCAAGGTCCCGAGTTCAATCTCCGATACAAAAAAAAAATTGCAAAATTGCATGGAGTTTGAATCAAATTTAAATATCATTTATTACAATGTATTTACCTTTTTAAGAGAGGGAACTATGGCTAACTAAACTTTATTTTTGAAGGTTACATCACATGCCCAAGATGATGCAGTCAACTAGGAGTAAAATCAAGTTGTCTGACAGAATGAAATGGATCTCATTTGCTCTACAAGAATTTAAGTGGCATTTTCTCCTTTAAGAATGATTACCTTTTAGATTATTTTATTCTGGAGGAAATTGGTCCTTTAAAACAACATAAACAGCTGCTGGTAAATAATAGATCAGAAAGAAACTTTTGATTCAACCCTGTATTTCACCTCATTTTTAAAGGAATGGCCTTATGAACTGGATAGACTTAGGATCTTATCACTTTAAAAGCTTCCTCAGTTTGTTGGGGGGGAATAAATATGACATGAGTGGTGTGAAGTAGAAATTCAGGCAACATAAGCTGTTATTATGTGAAAGGTGTAGGCAGTCACTTATCTATAGACAGATATCAGATTATGAATGATTGTTCCTCCCGAAATAAACATTCCTTATCCCAGTCTTTGGGAAGTATATTAATTTCCACAATACCTTCTAAAGCATTCTGTACAAATTGTTCACTTGACCTCAGAGTATACAGGAGAATAGGGTAAGCCAGTACTGTAAGAGCCCCAGAGGGCTTTTCGGGGATGCAGTCATGCAGTGTTTTAAAAAGTCCATTATAAGTCAACTATTAGTGAAAGTACATGCCCATCTCATTCACATCCAATTAGATGGAGTGTAGATTGGATCTCAGAGCAGATTTTTGGTATAGCACAACAAAGACCATAGCATTTCCAAGATAAGAGTGTGAACTGACGGTGGGAACCACAATCACTAGACTGGTGAAGCAAATGTTTTAATTCCAGGACCCATTATGGACTTAGGAGCTGTGAGCTCTTTCCATCTACATGCAGTACGAACCCTATCACATTGCTGGGACACCAGTGTGTGAAATGATAGTCCTTGTTAAAGTAACTGGAGTGTGGAAGCAAATGTTTTAAGGTAAAAAACTTGTTAAAGATTTAGAAGCAGCCAGCTTCACTTCTTCTTGGCAGGAGTCTGCAGATGTCTAGAGATGGCAGTTGTCCTCCTATTCCTGCATTCAGGAGTCTGGAGTCTGTGTAAACTTGCATGGATCTGAGGATGGTGACAAGATAGTTTCACAAAGGCAAAGCCCTTCCTGCTTTGCTGCCATCCCTATGGTGCCCTGTGAATAGCTTCTTGAATAATGCTCTGTGAAGTAGCGATCTACTATGTGCTTCTAAGAAAGCAACAGGAAGGCTTTTTTGGTAATTAATATCTTCTGCACGCAAGGACAATGGTGCCTGAAATTATAACATACAATTCCTCTGGAGGCACGCTGCCATTTAGAGTGTAAATGTACCCACTGAGTGGAGGCAACCATTAGGGCCACTGTTAACACGATGTGAATTAACTTATCAACATGTGTCCCTGGACCTGTTGACAGATGTGGTCATGGTAATTAATTCACTTTATAGATAGTGTCATGGCTGCAGAGACTCTTTAGAGAATGTTTTAAGATGGACCTCAAGACTCAGTAGACTATGGATGAATAGGGAAAAAGTGAGAGCACATGGCTTAGGCAGCGATTCTTTCCCAGAACCAGTCTCCACTTTCATTTGGGAGATGTTATACTTAAGGCTCTTTCTCATTTCAAAGATAATTGAAATTGAAAATTATATAGATTCTAAAGCTTTTCCCAAAAAAGAATAGATAGAAATCCTTGGAAGATGTATCCACTAGATCAAAACATTTTCCCCCTTTAAACAGCGGAGTATAAAGATTACTTTCAGAGTACAGAAGGCAGGATCAAAGTTATGTCCACTTTGACTAAAACTTTAAGGCTTTTTGCATCCTTAGAAGCTGAGAACATTCCATTAATCTGACTGTAGGACCTGGATCCAAGTGCAAAATGACTAGTGCTCACTATAATAACTATCTTATGTTAAAAAATGAAACTTTGAATTTTTGGCAAAATTTGATTCTACCATTATGGCTGAACATTATGTTAAATCACTATAACATGAAAGAAAATGGATTTTTCCCCCATGTTTCATACATACACTTGAGATCAATTGACAGACAGTAGATTGACTTATGGTCATGAACCAGTAAGTCTACTGGGGATTCCATAGAGTCCTCAACACTACAGAAAAATATGGAAAATTATAAGAAACAATCTCTGTCTAAAGATGTTGGCAATTTCCTTAAATAGAAATTAAGTATAGGAAAATTGAGCTTCCAAAAGCAACTCACAGTCCATCAGTGGAAGGCAGGTAGATGAGGAAAGACATTGCGAAGGAACCATACAAGGTGCATGATGGATCTGGGGTCTCAGGAAGATTTCTTCAAGGCTGGATAAAAGACAGAGGGACAAAAATGAGGCATCTGGGTCCAAATGAGCATGACAACTATGAAGGTTCAGCATGAGGATGACAGGACTTTCCTAGCAAAGAAACACCATACATTGTAATATAAAGGACTGGGAGAAGAAACATTTCAATTTCAACAAAGTGCAATGATAAGAACTGGAAAGATAGAGAGTAGGGGTGGTATCTAGAGTTCTTTTGGGGCAAAAGATATCATAAATGAGGGAAGTAGGCAACATGTGAGAAAATAAGAAGTGTTAGGGATTGCTGGAAACTATGTGTGCCTGGCCTAAAGGTATGGATAGGTGGATAGGTAGGTAGGTAGGTAGGTAGGTAGGTAGGTAGGTAGATAGATAGATAGATAGATAGATAGATAGATAGATAGATAGATAGATTGATAGATAGATAGGCAGGCAGGGAGACAGGCAGACAGGGCAAGCATTTTATGATTAATAAGGTCTGGGTTCACTGCTAAATTGCAACAAGATTCATGGCTCCTCTAGACGGTACTTGACCTTATCCCGGATTTTCACACACCCAGTATTAACAGCACATTTTCCCTGAAGCCTCAACTTATAATTCCCATCCTCCATTGCCTCCTGCTCTAGCACCTCACCAGCCTTCACTGATGTTATACAGAGCATCTCGTTCTCTGAAATGGCAGTGAGCTCTCCTAGCTCTTCCCCTCTTCTCTTCCTTCCAGTTCCTCAACTGCACTTCCCTTCACAGTCCTTCTCATTCACTAAGGATGCCAGTTGTTCTGACTCGGGTATAAATGGTACAAACTCAAATTCAATGAGCATATGTAAAAGGCAGAGATTGTCTGGCTCAGGACATTTGAAGTCCAGAGATTAATATGGCCCTAAGGACTAAAATGATTGCCTATTCTTTATCTCTACATTCTCCTGAAGTTATGCTTCTGTTTTTGTTTCCCAGTGGATTGGCCTCCTTCAGTCCTTTCATGGCCATTCTACCTTGCATAATGGGTGGGGTACGAAGGAGAGCAAGAAGAATAAAGCAAATGCAGGTGTATATCTTCCCAGCCTCTTGATTCCAAGGCAAAGAACATACTTTACTTCCTGGACCTGGAAATAAAAAGTCTCAGACAAAAATGACTCTGATTGGTCTACATTGCATCATGTGCACAAGTTACTATGATAGGCCAGGAATAAGCACATGCTTCTCTTTTGTCCAGACCTATGATATGGAGTATAAGAAATGGCCCAAGGGAACAACCAAAAGAAGGCATAAAAGAATGTTGAGCAGCCATGATTGATAATGTTGACTTTCAGCTACATCAGCTCTGTTCTAATGTGCCTCTCCAGGAATAATGCTGCTTAGCAGAAAGACATAAAATTAATCAGATAGCTTGGATTTAGATTCCAGTTCTACTACTTCTTCATCATGGACACTGAAACTAATTACATAACTACTAAGAACCTCAGTTTCTTCTTCTTCTATTAAATGAAGATAAAAGTAAGCTCTTCTCTATCCACACTAAATTTGTTACAAAAAGTAAGTGAAATAATACAGTATGTAAAATGTGCCCAATTCAGTGCTTGGAATATAGGCAACACTCAATATATAATTGGTGCCATAATGATAATTCTTATTGCTTATTCTGTTACTAGTACTATCTACTTGTTTCCCAAGGCACAGGGGTCCCTCTCCTTTCTTATCATCTGTGGACAAACTTTAGCACTTAGAATCTTTTATTACAGTTTTTCTTGTATGTGTCTTAGTTACTTTTCTCTCATTGCTGAGACAAAATAACCAACACTCAAAGTTAAAGGAGAAAAGTTTATGTAGCTCACAGTTTGTAGAGGTTTCAGTCCATAGTTGGCTGGCTCCAAGGCAGGTGGCATGGCAGAGGGGCATCATAGAGGAGAAACAGTTCATTCACAGCACGAAGAAGGTAGCAAAGGCAACAAGAGAGAAGACAAGCTTCTTTCTGTCCCTTATATTATATCCCGGCTACTGGGAGTAGGCCAGTACCAAACCAATCAGGGTACTGATTCAGTAATCACACACCCTTAATCCCAGCATCACATACTCTAGATTCAGCCATCTCTGAAAAAGCCTCGCCTGTGACCACATGACATCTAGATCCAAACCATAACAGTATGACAGAGCCACCATATTTATTTGTGAAGGTACTCAGCTGTCTTTCCTTTTTCCTGCTCCTCCTGCATCTGCTCCTTTTCTGTCAAGACAAAAGCTCTTTTGTAAGCTTTGGCCTTGAGTTCTGAACTAAGAGCCAGGATATGAGGGGTAGTGGGAGGTGAGGGAGAAAGAGCAATGGGCAGGGATGAATGGAAAACAAAGGGGAGACAGCTTAGGAGGAAAAAAGATTAGAGCCAGATAACCTGAATTTGAGAAATAGGGTTTGCAGAAGGGAAAAGTTTCTGAGCAGCAGTTCCACGAGGGGAAATAGAATAGAATATGAAAGATGATAAAACAGGAGGAGAAGAAATGTTCCATCTAAATTTTTCAAGATTTTTAATTTACATGCATCAAAGGGATTTATATTCATGTTTATAATTATCTACTCATTCCATAACTAATTAGCTCTTATCTGAAAATAAGAAATAGGTATATATTTTTATTATTTTTCCAATTATGAGTATGAATATACAGTAATAAAGCCTGAATAGGCCCAGAGTTATTAAAAATCCAATCTTTTAACTATAGTATATGTTTATTAAGTATATTAAGTATATTATTAACTATAGTATATGTTTTTTATGTGTTAAAGTCAGTGTTTAGGAACAAACCAAGGATGACTTGAGAACACAAGGGCAAATTTAACAGGCTTAGCCTCCAAATGAAAGACACTGCTGATCCTTATCATCAGATATCGCATTTTGGGATTTCAACTCCTAAATTAGAAGTTTATAATTTCTTTGTGTTATCAATATTTTTTTCTTGTTTGACTATCTCTGTATCCCTATTGCACAGAATTCATTACTCTCCATTTTTTTTTTAGGTCTAAGGCTGTTTTAAAAACTCCTGTCTTTGTGCCAGAGGGATAACTATTAGGTACAATTAGGCAGAAGCTACCAACTAGTGTATTTCTAGAGAGATGTTCAGGCAAGATAAGGCCCATGGCTTAGTCTCAGATCCTAGTTCTGATGATATCACTAATTTGGTGAAAGACCTTTTAAAGCTAGGAGATCCTGAAACAGTGGACTCCCCAGGACCCGGCACCAGGCTGCACACAGATGTGTGGAATGAAGGCATGGACAGCAGCGTGAAGGGTGAAAGAAAGTGGAAGCACATACTCTCCATCTATTTGGGTCAATGAGGCACAGATATTAAAGATTTAGTACCCTAACAGGAACGGAACATCCTTGGCCTACTTTCTTTCCATCTGTTTTTATGTAAATTGTAAATGGACACATTGCCAGCTCTTAAAAACATAGCACTCTTTCCCCCGGAGAAGCAGCCTTAGATCTTGGACAGTGCAAAACTGGATGTCAAAGTTGGCTCTGCTCCTTCTTCCAGCATCCAGACCACCCTCCTACATTTATTAATCTGTGTCTCAGATGACAATTTTTAAAGATAAATGAGGAATAGAAAAGCAGAGTTAAAATTAATATCACTAAGACTTTAGGAGGTTTGGGATCAGGAAAATAACAATTATTATTTCACTGGCAAAGAAGACAAAAGTCATGGTGCACCAGAGATTTTCCTGACCCTTGAAGCTTGGGTCAGGAGATGAGAGAAGTGGTGGGGATGCGCGTTATTTCAGAAAGGACAGGCATACGTATCCTACTCACAAGACACCACTCCAAGTTTGGAAGGATTTCAGGTAATGTCCCAATGACACACACTGCAACTGGATGCTAAGCCTATCGGCCTCGGGGGAGGGGACTAAGGTGGGTCACTGATGTTGAGCCTGTGGCCAGTGAGACTCTGTAAGGAGCAAGTTGTGAGAGTACCAGAGGCTTGCTGTCAGTAGGATAGCAGCCCCCACCAGTGACATCACATGTACAAGAAGCATGTGATGCTGGGGTCCAAAAGACAGATACACAGATGTTTCCCCTTTAAGTGTTGGGGCCGGACATACTCCCAGAGCATGACATATCCCAAGTTTGGGAATGAAAGCAGAACAGTGACTGAGTTAGGACTTCTTATTCATTCTGGTGCGGCATCCATGATTGGTTTGGCCAAGGACTATCAGAAGAGAAGTTTCTCATTCTCTCAATACCAAACCTACCAATCAAACTGCATCTCTAGCCACATTGGAGTACATTACAATGCATTAACCACACACACCTTCCTTAGCCCGCTGCAGTCAGGTTTTATGTGCATCACAGCCATCAGTAGTTCTACACAGTCGCCTAAAGGGCTGAATTCAAGAACCAATTTCCAGTCCTCACTTTCCTAAACCTCCCAGCAGCATGTTACTTTGATATAGTTATTTTTTTCTTCCTTGAAATATTTTTTTGCCTCGGCTTTTGAGATACTTGCCATTCTAGTTTGCTCTAACACAATGGCTGCTCTTCCCATTCACCCCTGTCAGATTCTCCTTTTCTTATCCATTTCTAAATGGGAGACTATCCCAGAGATTAGTAAACCCTTGTCTCAATTCACACTCACTTCCCTTGACAGTGTCATTGGATCTCATGGCTTTAAATTCCACTTATGTGTCGATGGATCCCAAATTCTATCTCTATCCTCTCCCTTTCCTCTAAAATTTCACACTCACATCTTCATTTACCTGCTGAGGGGCACTTCAAAGTAAATACACCCTATATAACTCCTGATTACCATGCCCACTTCCAAAAATATTTCTTCTTAAGAGTTTTCTATTTCTTCAGTAGTTTCAACATTTAGCAGTTTCAGTTAAAAAACTTCAGGGTCACCCTTGGTCCTCTGTTTCTTCCATAGCTTTCATCACACAGAGTAGCCAAGTCCACTAGCTCTACCTCAGGGCTGATCCATTAGTCACATTATCCTCCTCAGCACTCTAGTCCACGAGACTGCCATCTTCTCCCCACATGATGCCAGTCGCCCTGTACTTGCCCCTGTATTCTATTCTAAATGTTGCCACCTATCGCCTATCTCTCTACACAGTATCCAGGATGATACTTTTAAAATGTAAATCGGATCTCAACATTCTTCAAAATTCTCCATCAATTCCTTGTCATATTTAAAATAAAGCCAAACTAAGTGACAAGGTACAGAATAGTAGGGACTGTGTGACTTGTCCCCGTGTCCTCTTCACCTGTTTCCTACCATTCTTTTCTGACCTTGCTGTTCTTTGAATGTGTCAGTCATGCTCTTGCCCCAAGACTTTTGTTCTTGCTGGACTCTCAGCCTAGGAAATTTCTTCCCCAATAAGCACATGGTGTCACTCTCATGCCTCTGACTCCCCAGTCAACAGATCTTTCAACTTTCCTCCAGAGACTATTCCTAACACTGCTACTCATAGTATATTATCACTGTCAGGTTTCACACTTAGATGAATATTATGTATTACTTATACAGCCATTTCTACTATTATATACCTATTTGGATATTTGTCTAATGTTTATCTCCTTCATAAAAATGTACACTCCATGAAAGTGAAGACTGTTTCATTTGCCATTTTATCTGAATCACCTGCAACAATCTCTGATAAAGTGTAAGGCTTGATGCATTTTTGTTAAAAATAAAAATGATAAATTTCAATCACCCAGTAGAATTTAGTAATTTTTATTAAACTAAAGTGGTAGGTTAACCCTAAACTGTGATAACAACTATACTCATAGTGGTTTCTTTATAAGTAATCTATTGATTTTTAAAAGGTGCTTATTGAGCAGAAAAATGCTAGAAAAAACCAAACCTAGTCTAAGATTATTCTAGGTATTCTGTGCAAAAAAGAAATTATCATGTATTACACAGCAAAACAGTTTATAAATTTTTAAAGTAACTTTTTTAAGTTGCCTCCAGATTTTTGTACTTCCTAATCTCACCCTGGAACATCATTTTCTCCCAGACATCTCTATAGCATCACAAGTTTAAATGATAAAAAAAAATTCCTACTTGGAAAACATTTTTGTGGATAGTATTTGGCTAGAACAAAAATTTAGTTTATATATATTCCTAAAATAAAAAACCAATTAATAGGGGAAAATACTAACAATAGATATGAGTAACAAAATTACTATACAAAAAACTTCTATAATAAAAAGAATAAGCAAAAAACCAGATAAATCAGCACAATAAATAAATATGAATTCTGTAATAAGTATAAGTGGCTTGTCAATATGTGAAAATTTGTTCAACCTTAGATGTTATTGGGAAATGCAAATTGAAATCAAAATAAGAATTATTTCATACTAGAGATTAGCAAAAATTGGAAAATCTGACAATATTAAATGTTGGTAAGGATATGGAACAAGCAAAACTATCAAAATGCTAGTGGGTCAGCAATTGTTACAACAACTTTGGAAAGAGACTGGCATCACCTATTAAGGTGAAACCTGGGCAAACTCTATTTCCACTTGTGGAAGGGGATATACATCCTTTATAAGACAGGTAAATGTATATATATATGTACATATATCCTATATAAAGCATACTAATCTCATATGTTTCAAGGTTATATTTTTTCTCAATGTAACATTTATATTTGGACTTCATTATGTAGAAGTGTCCCACAGTCTTTAATCAAGTCCATCACTTACATAATTAATTCTGGCTTTCCTGTTTTCTTAGAAAGGCCCCCTCAAACCTGTAGTTCTACATTTACTGTTCTTTTCTATATTTTCTTCCAATGCTTAAAAATTTTACTCATTAGATTTAGTTTTGTTTTGTTTTTTTTCTTGTAGAGGTTGTTTTTGTAGGTGGTGTAAGACAGGGACTATAGCTTACTATTATTCCAATTTTGTAGCCAAGTGTCTCAAACCTATTATTGAATAATCCTTCCTAACAAGTTCACTGTAGTAAGTACCTTCTAAAATAGCTCTCAATAATGCCTGCCTTTTTATCATCACATCTTTTGTAATCTCCACCCTGAGTGTGAGCTGGGCTAAGTGACTTGTTTATTATGAAAAGAATATGGCAGTTACTCTCAGTGGTTCTCTTTCCATTGGCATACTCTGAAGAGCAAGATACCCTATGAACTAAAAGTGATGAACTAAAAGTGGCCTCAGACCACTGGCCAGTAAAGAAGTAAGCCTGAGCTTAAGCCAAAAGTGCAGAGGAACCGAGTCCTGCCACCAACCCCTAGAGAAAGCCTGGAAGTGGACCCTCTCCAGAGGACCCTGGAGATAAGACACAAGCTTTGTGAGTGTCCTTGATGCAAAGGGTCTAGCTAAGCCATGCCTACATTGCCAGCCTATAGAAACTGATATAATGAATACGATGTTTTAGGACATAAAAGTTTAAGGAATTTGCTGTGCAGCAATAGATGACTAATTCCTTCTTCAATTTCTACTTGGTATTTCTGGAGAGCTCTTAAATATTTTAATTTTATTTTATTGTGCCAAATATCCTTCTCACAACCTGATAAAGTCCACAGAACGTTCCTCATAATAATCTTTATAATGTATAAGACAAGATACATAGGATCACAAAGGAAACAAATTTTATGTAAATCTGGGCTCAAAACTCCAGCTAGTCTATTCCACTATGTTTTAGTTACTGTGGCAGATTAATATTATTTCAACTATACTAACTACATATTAAGGCTTATAATGTATAGGCAACTTCCTATTAATCATTTTCCAAAATTTTCTTGGCAATTTTCCTATAAATTTAAAACAAAATCCCTGAAAGAATTTTGTTTATCCTTCCCCAAATTTACTGGGATTCTAATTGGAAATGCAATATATATCATATATGATATACTTGGGAAGCACTGATATGTTTAAGGTATTAAATCTTTTACTTATTCAGATCTTGTTCTCTTAATAACTATCCCACTTTCTATACTTTCTCTGAATAATAATAGTATCAGTGGTAATAAAGATAAATGCCATTTATATAAGCACTTACCATGTGCCATACTGTGTGTCGTATGTGTGTGTATGTGTGTGTGTGTATATATGTATGTATGTATATATATATATATGTATATATGTATGTATGTATGTATATATATATATATATATATCAGTTAGTTAAATCCGCACAACCTCATAACAAGAAAACGGATGTTCAGATCTGTTGAATGTTTTCCAAAGTTGAAAAGTTAGCTAATGTCTAACTGGTGAATCTGCCTAGAAATCATAGATTTTCTTTACTAAGCTAACTAGTGTTTTCCATAAAACAAAAAAAGGCAACAGTTTTGAATGTTTTTCAGTATATATCACAAAGAATACCTGTTTATACAAGTAAAACTCTACTTTTCCAAACTATATAAAACTACATTTGTAATAAAGAGCCTAATTCCATCTTCATTTTTGTTTGATTACTGACAGCTATGAAGCACTACCTTTCTCTTCTTTTGGACCTCATTTGGGCACATTAAGAAGGAAGACCAGGTACAACAGACTGCTAAGAAACCTGGTTGCATCTTGGCCAGCTGAGAAGAAAGTAAAGTGTGCCTTAAACATCAGTGGAATTTCAAGCTACCCAAAACCTGGCCCTTGTGACAGAATCCTCACCCATTCTCAATACGTAACCCTCCAAAGTCCCCACGCCAGTGTCTCTTTCCTGCTCTCTGAAGTCATGTTCAGAAAAGACTGGGAGCCTGTCCTGCTCAGAAGCCTCTTTCTACTCTTTTGCTGCATGCGTAGCATCAGTTTTGACATCTGAACCAAATTTTATGAAGATTCACCCTGGCCAAGTCAAGTGATCATAGGGGGAAGGATAGTGCACTTAGTATTTTAGATATCTGCTATTTAAAAACCCAAAGTATAAATAAAGATCAAAATAAAAGATAGATAATAGGAAGTAGGGAGATAGATCTTTCTTAAAGGGAAAAGGGATCAAAAGATGGGATGAAAAAGAAAGTGAGATGTGTTATGTACATGTCCCAACTCCCCAGAAGGAATGTAATCATTATGTACTACACACATGAAATAATAAAGAAAATAATCTGAAAAGAAAAATAAAAAAATTTAAATCCATGATTGAACAATAATAAGAGATTTTTGTAAAATAGCCAAATGGAAAATAAAAAGCGACACTTTCCCTTTACACCATATACTTACAGTAGATTCATTTAGTTCAAGGCATGTATTAAATATTCACTGAGCACACTATTCTGGGTTCTATGAAAGATATGAAGAAATTTGGCAAAATTATGAAATTGTGAAATTATGAGACAAAATTCCAGATTTGGAAACTGAAAAGTTAGAAATACAAAATCAAATATAAGGAAAAACTATAGATTAATTCAAGATTTTATCAATATACTATTCTCTTATGAAAGAAAAACTAATCTATACCCAGTTATTTAAAGCATTTACTATTATAATCACTTGAAGAAATTAAAGATTCCTATTCTCAGATAAAGCTAGATTTAGCAATGAGTGTTTGCCTCATAATTAAAAGCAACTGTCACTAAAACTTTCATGCAGACTTAAATTTTTTCATTATATTGTGGCGTTTACCAAAATCTCTGACAGGGCAACATAAAAGAACATAGTCATAGACCATAGTTATGTCATGGGAAATATATAAGCTTTCAATTTTGTGAAATCCACCTTATATCAAGTTTTGATACATTCATCCAGCCAGTGATTTGAATATTTATAATAAATTCACACATTAATGTGAAAAGGGTTGGCAGATATATAGTACTGTGATTTCAGAGAATATATTTCCATTTCTTCAATTCTTCTTTAATAATTCTCAAATTTTATGCTTTTCTTTTAACTGGGTCTTCTACCTTTCTTTTTAAGTTTATTTTCAGGTCTCCCATAGTTTTGTCTACTGTGAAGTTCTTTTTTCCAATTCAATTTCCCACTAGTTATTACCAATATAAGGAAAAGTATAACTTCTTTTGTGGTTTTTATATTGCATGTAACCAGTTCACTGAATTCTTTTAGTAGTTATAGTTTTCATACTTGGGAAATATATAATCATGTCATCTACTAATAATGATGAATGTTTTCTCCCTCCAAATATCTTTATCAGTTTGCTATGTTTATCTTAATGAATTAACTAGAATTTCTAAAATGATGTTGGATAATAGTGAGAACAATGACAACATCAGTTGTGTTTTTTATTTCAACTGGAATGTCATTTAATAAGATAAAAAATCTTGGCTTCTACTCAATATTCTATGATATTTAGCAAGTTATCTTCTCCTACTTTGCTTTGATTTTTTAAAAATAGATGCTGAATTTTGAATTACAAGATTTTAAAAGATAATTGAATTGATATGTAGTAAGGTGGATTCAAGCTTCATTCTCAGGAATCTGAACGAGAAATAATATTCTAGAGAATTATTCATGTGTTAATACAAGAGAAATACTATTCTTTATTTATTGGTTTATTTCCTTTTTGGAGACAACCATCCCAGGTTCTATTTTTGTTTTTACTCCAGGCAAATACTGATTAAATATATCTCAAAACTTTTCTTTATCTTGACAGCTTTGGACTATAGAATAAAGAGTCAAAGAATGGCTCTTGTAGAAAGTTTGGAATATAGCTAACTTTAATAACTAACTAGGAGCTATGATTTCAGAGAGCTTTTTATGTTATAAATTGTGTTTGACCTAATTTATAATTCCATGCTTTATTGGATTTTCTTTTTGTACTCATTTAAACTAGGTGCAGACCCAACATATTAGGTAACAATCTATTTCTCATGGTGGTACAGATGGCTCTGTGACAAGATAAATTTATCAAAATTAAAAAAATGGAAAAAAACAAGTGAAATTCACCAGCCTGTAAGTAAGGCTTTCCAAAGTGCTGAGACTTTTTTTTAGGGGATAACAAAATGAAAATACAGTTATGTATTATATCTGTCTTCTGATTCATTTTCATGTGTATTTTGAAGAATGATTAATGGTTTTATAAATACATTTCTCACTTCATCCATACCAACAAAGGATTTCAAATTAATTCACTATTTCTTACTTCTTTCCTGATGGATTTTTAAAGTCCATAGCAACAAATGGACTCAAGTCCATTCCATGGACTCAAGTCTGTCAAATATAATATATTCTTTTATATCCAGAAAGGAATAGGAATGCAACACTATCAATGATACTGTGAAACAGATTGGTTCAGTTTGCCCAAAACAAGAACAGTGACATGATCATTTCAAGATATTTTATTTCTAATAACCCTCAAAATTGTATATATATTTTTTACTTTTCCTAGACAATCAATAAGCTCTGGAATATTTTAAAGACTTATAACATACACACTATAAATGTTAAACAGGTATGTTCTTTATTAAAATTAGCTTCAATAGATATTTGATTCTTTAGCAGGGGTAAGAAGTGATTATAAGCACTTAGAAAGTGAAAATGGCAACAAACTTCTTGGCACTTACTTTCACTGAAAACCAAAGTTTTCAAAATTACCAATAGAAAACAGGTTTTAAAAATACAAGACAGAAAACTGCAAAGATCAAGTCCTGAAAAGTTGTAGGGATAGACAAATGGGTCAGTGGCACAAAGCAGAGAGATTTAGAATAATCACCCATATAAAGAAGAACATGGAATATGACAGAGGGAGACTAAATGTATGAGTGAGAAAGAAAGACTCATTCAATATATGATGTCAGGGACATTTGCTCTTCAGATGAGAAATAATACAATTAGATCCCTACTTCACATCATTTCCAGATAGATTACATTAGAAATGCCAAATGCAAATAATTTACAAGAGAATATTTTATATTAAGCCAGAGAAGTTTTATTTCATTGACAAAATAAGTGTACATATTTATTAGGTATGAATAGAAACATGTATATAATACCTAAAATGTATGTATGTACATACATGTTTCAACAGATGTATACATGGCATAATAACCAAATCAGGATACTTAGTATGTCCATCAACTGAATATTCATTGCTTCTTTGTTCTGGAAACATTGAAAACTTTCTTTTCTAGGTGTTTGAAGTATATACTGAATTACGTGTTGCAGTTGTCACTGAGTTGTTCTGAGTACCAGAACTTACTCCTCCCATCTAACTGTAACTTTGTACCTATTGACCAACCTTCCCTCATTTCCTCACAACACGGATTAACTGAACCTGAGGGATATTAAGTCAAATAAGCCAGGCACAGAAAGACAAACACCACATGATCTCATATGTGGAATCTAAAAATTAATTTGAGAAGGTGAGGTAGAATAGTGATTATGAGAAGCTAAGAAGAATAGAACTTTTTTTTTTGGTATCAGGGATCGAGCTCGGGACCTTGTGCTTGTGAGAGAGGTGACAGAACCACTGAGCTAAATCACCAGCCCTGAACATTTTCTTAAATAAGGCCAAAAAGTACAAACCATAAAGATTTTTCTACATGAAAATCAAATTTTCTACTTCTGGAAAAATGGTGGAGTTATAAGCAACAACTCAGCCTCTTCAAGATTAAGAATCCATACTCTGGAAAACAACAATTTGGGGAAGAACAAAAGGAGAGAGGTAGGCCCTGGAGAACCAGGAAGAATGTGACAGGAAAATTAAAACCAACAGAGGAATTGAAGAGACAGAAACAATGCAGAGAAGGGAAGGGACAATTTACACTTTCTCTCTGGTTCCCTCGCTCCTGGGCTTGAGGCTTGTGGGAAAGAGACATGAAATCTGCAGACAAAGTGAAAGCTGGGAGTTCCAGAGGGTTTCATGAAGAAATGCAGGGGTGGAATGGACCAGCAGGTACTGTGATTTACAGAAAGAGTGCAGGATTCTGCTCCCAGGTGAATCGCTCAACAGGCAACAGCTGTTGAGTGACTCCAATCTAAGCAACAGCATATCCTTGGACCACTCCATTCCAGGGAAAGTTTGGTTGTTTGAACCCAGGACTAATAGCAGCCATGGAACAGCTTTACTTTGGAGCTCCCAGTGTTATGTTCCCACAGCGACTGGGTGAGAGACAGCTGAAGTAGACAGTGGTAGTCAGGAAGCCATGATCAAGCTAGAAAGAGACCCTCTGAGGGGTTTGAGCTAATGGACACAGGCCTCACCCCCAAAGTTCAGCTGCTGTGAATTGGGCAGTCATGGCATCAGCACCTTCACGTTAACCCTACTCCTGGCTGGTGCCTGCATCCAGCACAGATCTGGGGTCTGACTGCATTCTTTATCTACCGGCATAAGCAGAGAAACATCTTGACTTGGATATTGCCAAAAACGTAGCTCCCAGAAGAAAACAACACATTCAAAATCATAGAAAACTTTCTTTTTGTTTTTGTTTCTGTGTTTTGTCTTGTTTTGTTTTTTTTTCTTTTTTTCCTTTCTTTTCTTCTTCACCAATTTATCAGGATTTGGGGAATTTTCTTTTGTCCTTCTTCCTTGCTTATCTTTTTCTTATTTCCTTTTTCTTCCTTTATTTTTTCCTCTTTTCCCTTTTAATTTTTCTCCCCTTGTTTTTCTCTTTTATTTTCACTCTCCACATAATTTCCTTTTTTCTTTTGCTTTTGCTTTTATCTTCTATTTCTTATCAGTTTTTCTCTTACCTTTACCTAATTCTATAAACATCCTTCTACTTCCAATAGAATCATTTGTACCACTTCTCTCTCCTCCTTTTCATATCATATAGCTTATGATTTCAAATTTTTCCTCTCGCATTCCCCTAATCACAAACCCTGTATCTTTAATAATATAATCATAAAGCTTTATTAATCTTTCAATACAGTGTTAACTCACTTAATGAATTCAGTCTCTCCACAATGTTGGTTGCAAACTGAACTGGCTGAAAACTGAATCAAATTTCCCCAAAAAATCAACATCGAACCTAAACATTGAATTTGATTTGATTCTCATCCAACTTGGTTTCTGACCAGAATCATGGAAAGAATTAAGTGAGAGCTGAGGTACTACTATAGTTAGGTAATGCTATAAAATTACTGTTAAATTCTTTTCTACCATTAGCAGATATAGCTGTTGTATTTAGTACATATTAGCTGTAAGTCAATACTTCAGTTATGTTAATGTTTACAGCAAAATTGTAGATTTCTTCTCTAGGATTAATGGCAGTACATAATTGATTCTTAAGGTATATTAGTATCTAGTTTATCTTGGATGATACCACTGTACCAGATCTGATTGATTACCAGGGTCACATAATTATTGCTATTTCTTTGTAAGCCAACACTCAGATTACTTTTCTGACATTAGCAACACTAGAGTACTTTACTAGAGAACTTGGTGTTGGGCTAATTACATGTATCTGGCCCTCCTAAATTAGCCAGGTGGTTGGATTTTTGAGCTGAGGCAAAGGACGTTAGCCATGCCCAAAGTACATCACTAAAAAGAAACTATAGAAATCTCTATACCAGCAATAAAGTCTTTACACTATAAGCATCCACAAACTTCAGCACAAAACAAAACAAATAAAACAAAAGAAACATGAGAAGACAAGGAAACAAAATAACTCCCCAAAACTCCCAACTTCTGTGAAGCCAATTCAGAGAAAGAAAAGCATAAGCCATACACCTGAATTACTGGAAAAGGCAAGAGAGGTTAGAAAACAGATCAAAGAGGTACTCAGCAGGATCACAGAAGACATAACTAAAAAGATAAGGGAAGTAATAATCAAAATGATCCAGATGGTTTCACAAGACACTAATAAAAAGCTAGGTGAGATAAAATTTTGAATATGAAAGATACTAAATATAGCTAAATCACAAACATTTTTCTTTCTCAAAATTTTTTAATTTTTCCTTTTAAAATTTTTTTCTGTTTTTTAATGAATTTTATTGGTACATTTTAGGTATACAATATAATGACATTCATCATTGGAAATTTTCACCTTTATATAATCTCTCTTGGTTCTTATGTTTTCGCCATTCCCTTTCCCCTGCTTCAACTCCTCTATCCTGCCCTATTTACAAAGACTTTGCTTCCATTTTATCATTGTCTGAAATTAATTCCACTCCCTTCTTTCCTTTCCCCTACCCCTCCTACTTTCCCTTCCCCTTTGCCCCCTTTCTTCCTACTTCACATTGTCTATTATACCTAACAAAAGAAATCAAAGACCTCTTCTCTGAAAACTATAGCACTCTGAAAAGAGAGATTGGAAATGATATCAGAAAATGGAAAGACATCCCTTGGTCCTGGGTAGCAAGAATCAACATAGTGAAAATGGCCATACCTCCAAAGGTGTTATATAGATTCAGTGCAATCCCAATTGAAATCCCAGCATGTACTTCACGGACCTTGTCAATCCAAAAATTCATTTGGAACAAGAAAAGACCTAGTATAGCAAAAGTAATTCTAGGCAAAAGAGACACGGCAGGGGGTAACACATCCCCCAACTTAAAAGTATACTACAAAGCTACTGTGACAAAAACAGCATGGTACTGGCAAAGAAACAGACCTGAGGACCAGTGGAACACATTAGAAGATGCTGAAACAACCCCAGACACACTCAGCCACCTCAACTTTGACAAAGGAGCTAAAAACCCTCACTGGAGGAAAGATAGCCTCTTTAATAAATGGTGTTGGAAAAATTGGGTTTCAACTCGCCAAAGATGAAAACTAGAACTATATCTCTCACCATTCTCTAAACTAAAATTGAAATGAATTAAAGACTAAATACTAAAACAGAAATGCTGAACTGGCTGGAACAGAGGGTAGGTAAAATTCTTGAAGACATTGGTGTAGATTTTATGAACAAAACCTCAGTTGTCCATGAACTAGCACAAACAATCAACAAGTGGGATCTCTTATTAAAATCTTCTGCACAGCAAAAGAGACCACCAACAGTGTGAAGAGACAACCCACAATGTGGGAAAAATTTTTCACCTGCTCTTCCTCAGACAAAGGCCTACTATCTAGAATCTATAAAGAACTTTAAAAAATCAGACCTCCCAAATTTAAAGACCCAGTCCAAAAATGGGCATCTGAAATGAACAGATATTTCTCAGACAAAGAGTAGAAATAGCAAAGAAATATATGAAAAAAGGTTCAATATCACTTGTCATTCAAGAGATGCAAATGAAAACAATGCTGAGATTCCACCTCACCCCAGAAAGAATGGCTGCTATCATGAAACCAACCAATAATAAATGC
>NW_004624773.1:13686144-13717189 GCF_000247695.1 Heterocephalus glaber
TCTGGGTTGGAGGCTGTTTTCCTATAGGGCTTGGAATACGTCACTCCAAGCTCTTCTAGCCTTCAGAGCATTTGCTTTGAGAAGTCTGCTGTGATTCTGATGGGCATTCCTTTGTATGTGATTTGTTTCTTTTCTCTATCTGCTTGTAGAATTTTATTCTTCTGTTAGGTTTCTGGAATCTTAACTATTGTATGCCTATGTGTAGATTTTTTTTGATCAAGGCTAGTTGGAGTCCTATATGTCTCACTTATCTGTATGTCAAGTTCATTTCCCCTGCTTGGAAAGTTTTCTGCCATCCCTTCTGTGAAAAGTTTTTTTATGCCATCTGCACACTCCCCTGTTTCTTCATTGACTCCGATCAGTGTTATGTTATTCTTCTTTGCATCATCTAGCAGCTGCTGGGTTGATTTCTCATGGTCCCTTACAATTTTAAAGAATTTTTTCTTTTCGTGGTCACTAATTGAAATCTTATCTCCTATATCTGAAATTCTGTCCTCACATTAGCTCATTCTGCTGCATAAAGTTTCAATGAAGTTTTTAATCTCCTGGAAATCTGTTTGCATCTGTTTGATGGGTTCCATTTGTTTCCTATGCTGGGATTCCATCATGTTCCTCAGCTCCTCTATTTTTTATATGTGTCCTCTCTAGATTTATTAATCATGTCTTGCACTATGGGCACAATCTCTGCTGTTATCTGAGGAATTATTTATGATTTCATTTTTTCCAGATTCTCTTTTGTTGCCAGTTCAGGGAGTCCAGGTGGTTGAATATCAGATTGTTCCATCTTGTTTCCTTTTAGGGTTGCTGTAGGTGATCTGGAAGTTTGGTTTTGAGACTTGCTTATGTGTCTTCTCATTTGAAGGGGCCGGTGTTGTGCTGCTGACACCCCATACTGGGCGGGGGTCTGCTCCTTTGTGGTGGGGGCGGTGATATGGCAGCCCAAAAGGCCAAGCTGCTCTGTGTTGGGGGCCTCTGCTCCTCTGCCAAGACAAACCTTTTATGAAGCAAACTTAGAAAAATTTTACCATCTCTAAGTGTGTACAAAAGGCAGAGGAATTCTGTTATATTGCTTCTAGTGCTATTTGGTATGCTCCAAATGTAATTTTAAAATTACATTTGTTTTTCAAATTGATGATGTTGTGGAAAAAAGAAAAAAGATACTGGAAAAGAGTGAGCAGTAACAGCACACATGAACACAAAATGGAGATGCTGTTCAGTGTTCAGCAGGTTAAAGAATATTCTGTGTTCTAAAGGGGATTGTGTGTTAGCAAAGGGGAAAGGAGAGAAACATTCAAATATGAGAAAGTAGCAATCACAAATGCTGACCCCTGAACCCAATGTAGGTAGAAGATAAGCATATTTGCTGAGCACAAACTTTGTGTGGAGAAAACTTTCTATTTCTTCATGTTCCTACAAATCCCTCATGGCGTTCACCAGGCCATTCTGTTCATTTGCATGGTTTTTGAAAACTTCATTGTTTATAACCCTTGCCAAAGAATAAAATGAACACACAGATAAGGGGTTAAATTTGGAATGCAAGAGGAATAGTTGTTTATCAGAGGTAGTAGAGGCAAAAAGGGAAAATAAAAAGCACTGGAGAATTTAGGGGAGCTGAGGCTTTGAATAAGAAGAAAGTTGAATATAGAAAAAGGATAGTAATGCCACAAAACATCTGATACACCCTTAAACAATATGTAAATTGGCCTTTGTTGTTCCTACATTGTTAAAAGCATCTTCATATGATTTTCTGTTATCTCTTAAATGACTTTCTGCCTCTTGATGTAGGACTTATATATCTACTTTGAAATTTTCTTCATCCCACAGATATGATGTTTAGAATTTTCTCTGGATTCTGCATTTCCTCCATGAACACTTGCATTCATTTTTCTTGGAATTCTTTGGATAAAGTCTTTCCTGGTGTAGTCTTGGTCTTGGCACTGTCCTCTCCTTCATAATAAAATGATCTGCATATCCAGCTTTCTTAAATGTGTTAGAAGCTATCTTTTCATCAATTCTGGGAAGATCTCATCCGTTTTCTCTTTAAGTATATCATTTTCTCTTCTCCTTTGAACTTTAAAAATGTTAAGTTTTACCAAACCTGGAAGCATTGCACTGGCATTCACATGCTGAATGAGACTGCATTTTCAGAACACCAGAATAATTGATTGACACAGTCAACTTTGTAAAATCTTTTCTTTTTCATCAGGAAAAAAAATGTCCAACCAATTTCATCCCCAAGGATGATGTGCTGCTTCAATTGAACTGGCTGCCCAATCCAGTCAAATAAGTGGTTTTATTGCTTTTCTTTGGTGAATTAGTTGTTTAATTGAACTGAAAAAATTTATAGCTCTTTTTAGTATTACATGGAGAAAATTACAATGAAGAAAACACTGTACTGTGTCATTATAGAGACAAAATTATTTGACTATGTTTTTTTCACATTTTTAACTAAGTTTTGGCTAAGTTTCTCATACTTGTAAGGCTTTATTTAAATTTGAGGCCAATATTTCAAAATATACTGGAAACTTTGAAAGCCTAATGAAAGTAGTCATTGTAAAATAGGGGAGTGGGAAGAATATAGTAAGGGGATTTGTCAGAGGCTTGGTGGAAGAGGTGTTAAGTTTATTTATAAAAAGTGTTATACTTGCACCAGGGGTTTAGCTCAGCAGCACAGCGCCTGCCTGGCAAGTGTGAGGTCCTGAGTTTAATCCCTGGTACCTAAATAAATAAATAAATAAATAGTTATATCAAGATTTATAGAGTTTTATATGTCATTTATTTTCATACAAAACACTGTGCTAAGTACCTCAAGGACTACAAAGATAAAAATTATAAAGTTTCAACTTTCAGTGAGTATTCTAGTTAGAAAACTTATGTGGTGTAGAAAAAGACTGTGCTCTTTTGGCTAAAGACAAAATAAATATATAATTTTGCATAAACAATCTAGTAGGATCAGTTAGTGTATGTAGTTAGTACACTACATACAATAAGTGATTCAATTATATCACTAAAGACATAATTCTATTAGCCTATTATCTTCAACATCAGATCTACCCTAAAGCAGGTTCCTCTTGGGGTTACAAGATAACTGTTAGTGACAGTCCGGACTATGTGCTCTCCTGTTGATATTTAGCATATGTTGAGTGAAAATGTGAATAAAAAGGAAAGGATTTACAGGAGAGACAAAGACAGAGAGAGAGGCATAGAGGAAAAAAGAATATAAAATAGAGAAGATCTTTTTCTTAATTACAGCCTTTATTGTTTATTTGGTGGGGCCAGATTCCAGGAGGAATGCCAGAAATTGGCTTAGAATAAACTATATCTCCACCCAGAAGCCAAATAATATGTATTATTAGGGTAGTACTGGATAAAGAAAAAATATGGTTCTATTAGGAAACAGGAACAATACATATGGATACTGGTAGGCAACTGACAATATCTTCTATGTTAATTTTTGCAGGAAGGAAAGAAAAATACAAATAATAACATATGGCATAATATACTAAATGTACAACCTCTCAAGTCTGTCAGAGATGGTATTTAAAATAGGATATGTCTTCTTACAATGCAGGATCCCCTTATCTTCAGAAATCCTTATTTTGTAAAACCTAGATTGTACATATTTCTAAATTTTACTGGAATCATGTTTCCTTTTTTATATCCTCACAATTTTGATTAACCTTTTAAACCTTATAAAGGGTTTTCACTGAATTTGTGGCCATTTTTTCACAAAGAAGCTAAAATTTCAATCACTATGGAGGAATTACCATATATTCAATGGGGGCAAGAATAACATAAGCATATTGAGATGTGGGTGTCAGGCAGTGAGCTACAATTCCCCATTAGCTACATGACTTGTTCTCAGACATCAGCTTGTCTGTGGACTCAATTTCAATATGTGCTTCAGCAAAATCTGAAATCAAAACATGTCATAAACTATCAGGGTCATCTGCGAACAGTCAAAATCAGTTATATTAAATCCATAAATGCCAAGGGTCTTCAATACAAATGTAAGCTATTAATAAATTTCATGAAACATGTGCAAACCAATTATTATATAAATTTGAAGGAGGAAAATCCCTTCCAAGGAAAAATTCACTAAGTATATTTATATAAATTTTCAAATATTCACAGCAGATTTAGAAGCTTCTTTTTCATTTTCTTGGGTGATTTGATGTGGATGACTAAAAAGGTCCATAGCTCTATAATATCTATGTTAAGTTAGAAAAATGAGGAAATTGTTGATCTAAGGAACAGCATTTTAAAAAGGGAAGATGGGAACATTTTCCACTGCCTTTGTCTTGGCAGACACATTTAACTGTGCTTCTAAAGGATCTTTGAAAGCGCAAAGAACAAATGTGCTATCAAAATAATAGGGAAATCATTTTCAAAAAGAATATCAAATAGGTCACTTTACACAAGATTCAAACATCTTGTAATGTATAGAGTATGTGCCCAAGTCACTACAGAGCAATAATTTTGAAAGGACGAGAAAGGAAAAGAGAATTATGATGGCCTTTGTCTCTCTCCATTGTGCTGAAGTCCAGTAGCTGAAAATCCGTAATACTGTATTGACTGTTCAGTTTAAACCCATGATTCTTTTTACGGATAGGGTAACTAACTTGATGCAGTGGTCAAAATGTGTGATTAACATGTGCAATTAAGCAGTTAAAGTGTTAGCTCTATATAAGTGCCAAATTAACACATACAGCAAACTAATCACCAAAGGACTACTTATTTTAAACTCACTTTTAGTCTCCCCTTACATGGGGTTTTATAACTTTGCAGTAAAAAATTATTTATAATCAACCAGGAGATTTTGCTGGCTGTGTATAAAGGCACACAGATGTCTCAGACTTCATAATAATTTAGGAGGGAGGTTGTAATAAAAATATGTTCAGCTGTTAGCCCAGAACATTTAGAAATGAAAATTTCTAAAGCTGAGCTGGCTGTAAATTGAGCTATGGCTATGATTTCAACATCCCTCACCAAAATATTTCGCTCTATATTATCTAGAACTTATTTTACTTTATTACTGTCAAAATATATGAGACTATTTAGATAAAATCACATTTTAAAAGCCCTCAAATTTAGAGGAAATAAATGATTAAAATATTCATATTTTTAAAGAAGTTAATGAGATGATGTCACCCAGAAACCTAGGTGGGAGCATATCTTCACTGATAGGATGATCACTTGGGTGGGGATGAAGAACATGGGGAGGTAAAAAGAGGGGGAGCGAAATGGAGAGTGCCAACAGCATATGGAGCACTTTGGGGAAATTGAGGATTCTGGGAATCTACAGACTAGGGAGGAAGATGTTAGATGGACTTCACATGGTCTGTTCTGCATGTCAGTCACTTAAGAAACTAGGAGATCCAAAACCCTCATAAGCTGATATATGTATTTCCCAGTAAGTCATTATTTCCTTTTCTACTAATAATTAGCTACCTGTAAATTTATGTATCTAAACATGATCATGATCACCACCCTCCAAAGTGTACTGACCTACTCTATGCCAGACATACTACAAAGTTCTTTAGAAAGATTATTTTATTTAGCCTTTCAGATAGTGGTAGGTATATAACCCATGCTTCACAGACATGGAAGTGAATTTACTTAATATCACTTAATCTCCATTGGAAAAAGTAAATATGAACATTGGTTTTCTGACTTCAAAGACAATGTACCTAATAAGTCCTATCTTTTACCTGAATTCATCCTTATTTCATCTGACCTTCTTCCTATATATCTATCATTTTTGGTTCATCTTAAATTCTTCTCTATTCTAATGGCTCCTTTATCCTACGAAACCATTACTTTTCTTTCCTACAACTTTGTTTTCTGTATGACTAACCTTTTCAGGCTTAGAACTCTATTTGTTCTGGTTGAGCCCTGGCAACCTGCTGTCCCAGCCTATCCTTAGTAGACTTGAATGATGATTAATAGAAGTAAATAAAATTAGCCCATGACCTGAAAGAGAAGGCACATAAGGATAGGAAAGAAGAAGAAAAAGGTAGGTTGGAAGGTGCTAAAGAAAATCTTTTATAACATTCATTTGTTTCTGTACAGTGTTGGAGATTGAACCTAGGGCCTAACACATACCAGGCAAATCCTCTAACAATGAGCTATACCTCCAGCCCTTCTCTCACATTTAGATTTAAAATTTAAAGCTAATTATGTATTGATACAGAAGATATCTTTTAAAGTTTATGCTACACATGGCCATCAGGTAAATTACTTGACTTCTCTGACATAATCAGGTAACAGATGATATTTAATGCCTACCCTGGACAAAATAGATATATTTTCTTCATCACAAGCCATACAATATACAATACTATGAATAATAATCATACTTTTATACAGTTGTTATGAAGGTCATGGGCAAAACAAATCCAGCCCTATGCTGATAATGTCAACATTTGTTAAAATTGGGTTTGCCTTCTCTGGATAGAAATCAAGTGGCATCTGTTCAAATTTAGTAAAGCAAAATCCTGCTTGTGTGGGTATTGCTAGTATAAAAATTATGAGTCCAGTGTGATTATTGACCCCTTTTCTGTTTTTTTGTTTTTTTTCTTTTGGTACCGGGGATCGAACTCGGGACCTTGCGCTTGCAAGGCAGGCACCAAAACCACTGAGCTAAATCCCCAGCCCATATTGACCCCTTTTCTTGTCCTCATAGTCTCAAGGCTAAGTACAAAAGAAGCTACAAATACATGAACTGAGTGGAGTCGAAGACTGAGCGGTGGCAGAATGATTTTCCTGTACAGAGGTTTTAGGTCTTTGTCGTCTTTCTTGCCCCAAAGGTAAGAACAATCCTTTTAAAAGAAAATAAAATGCGGTAACATTGGCTTGAGCAAGCTTTCATTCTTGTTGGAAAAACAACTTAGAGCTGCAGCATCATAGTATGTTCCTAATTATACTACTGGTAGCCTTAGGGTCTGCCTTTTGATAGGATGGCATGAGGAGAGAGCTTTAAACCATTCTGAAGTACAGGATTTTACAAGTAGTCCAAGCACACTGGTTAAAGAAAATATCCTCTGAGAGAAGAATATTTATTAGTACAAGCAGTGTCACCACAATTCTCTGTGAGGCAGGACATACTAAATACTGAGGTGCTGTCAATAACACTGCTGTGAGCACAGTTCTATTTTCAAGTATCAGGGTGCATTCCACAGCCACAGACTCATTTGTATCCTCTGAAATCTCATAAAATCCTGCTTCTGAGTGTAGTGAGCAAGGTCAGCAATACCTGGTGCATTGGAACAATGGGTTCCACTGACAGAGAGAAGAGAACTGATTTTTTTCCTAGACAGAAAGATTTCAAGTGGAAATTAGAATTCCTTTGATTACAAGTAACAAAGATACAATTCAAATTGATTTATGTGTAGGGGAGGAGTTTATTGATATGCATACATCATGGGGAGATGAATCTAGCTACAGCAATGGCTGGATCCATGCATATTTTCAGGAACATATCTGTGTGTGTGTGCATGTGTGTTTCTGTTTGTCTGTCTATGAGACAGAGATATAAGACATACAATGATATGCTGAAATCTTAAGTACAAAATCCAATGACTTTTCCTAAATGTGTACATCTGTCTACTGAAGACACTCATCATGACAATGAATATTTCTAACACTTGCCTCACTCTGGCAGACAATACTTTCTAAACTGCATTGACCTAACAGCACAAATTGAAGGAAAAGTTCAAACTGAGTTTATACC
The DNA here is from genome assembly GCF_000247695.1 of Heterocephalus glaber. The sequence goes on from NW_004624773.1 coordinate 13,693,877, forward strand.
CTCCCTAAAGGACGTCATTTTATACCTCAAACACTTAAAAGCCTTTTCCAGTGTTTAATTAACCAACATTAATTGATTTATTAATTTATCTCAGTGCATGTATGCCTTATATTCTCATTAAACACATACCGGTTTTGCATGTTTATCAGTGAGATAATACAAGGTTAATAAAAGTGGCATTTTTGTGTTTAAGATATTTCATATTCCAGGACTATTTTTCTTTTTAAATTTAGCTATGCTTTGCATTTTCTAAGCCTACTCTAGGTACTTTACTGAAGATTAATTGTCTATCAATTTTATGTAAATAGGATAGTTCAGATTCCTGTGCATATTCATTTGTAAATTAAAAACAATGCTTTCCATCAGTTAGCTTTATAAAAGCCAAATAGACCTTGACTAGATATAATGAGGCATTTGTGTTCACCATAACTGTAATTTACTATTACTGTTTGAAGAGTCATCAGTTCTCATTTACTCTGTTAAGTGACAATAAGTGAGGGTAAAGTAAATTCAGACTAACACTCCTGGGTCACCTTAGTGAATTTATGGAGCATAGCATAACACTCTTTGAAACAACTGTAATTTTTGGTCCTGTTGTACAATAGAATGAACCACTCATTTGATTTTTTATCTTGTACCTCCTGTAATAAAGTGCACATTCAGAGGAAGAATGAATTGAGAGCAGTCATGGAAACACAGGTAATCTTCTTAATGCATGATACTTGGGGTGATTCTTGGGCTGAGACTGTCTGCAGAGTCAAACATAAAATGTTCTCTATTTTAAGATGTTTCTGTAAAAGATTTCAGTAAAAGGAAACTTTGTGGGGTATGTAAGTCATGAATTATAATTACACATATATATATGTGAACATCTTTTTCCTATAGGTAGTGATAAAGGAAAAACATCAATAGTAGTGCAGAGGTAGATTAGAAGTAAAAAATATGAAACAAGGTAGCAAAGAATGACAGTAAGCACATTTACAGTGTAAAACGGATCAATGACATAGTGCTACAGTAATTAAAACACTGTAGTACTAACATAAGGATACACATATAGACCAGTGGAACAAATTGAGAGTCTAGAAACAGATCTAGTTTTATTTTCAACAATATTGCCAAGTACATTCACTGGGTACAGATTAGTCTCTTCAACATATGGTGCTAGGAGAAGTGTATTTTCACAGGTAAGAAAAATGTAGTGGGACCCCAATCTCACGTCATAAACTAAAAGTAACTCAAAATGTATCACTGTTTATACAGATATATTATGTAAGAGCTCAAACCCTTAGAAAGAGATGTGTGGTCAAATATCAATAACCTTGGATTTGTCAGTAGATTTTTAGATATGTCACTAAAAGCCTTAAAAGCAAAAGAAAAAAATAAATTATACCTTATCAAAATTAAAAGCTTTATACATCAAAGTTCATTATCTATGGGTTGGGGGAAAATATTTTTCAACTGGGGGAAATTTGTCGGTCACATATAGAGAATCCTGAACAACTTCATAACAAAAAGACATCTCAATTCAAACATGAGCAGACATTTCTCCAAAGAACATGTACAAATGAACAATAACTTTTTGAAAAAATGTTCATCATTAGTCATTAAGAAAATACAAACCAATTCTTATTTTTGGTTTTGTGAGGAATCTCCATACTGATTTCCATAATGGTTGCACTAGTTTACCTTCCCACCACCAATATAGAAGGGTTTCTTTTTCCCCACAGCCTCACCAACATTTGTTATTATTTGATTTATTGATGATAGCCATTTTTTATGGAGTAACATGGAATATCAATGTTGTGCTAATTTGCATTTCTCTAAGGACCCAAGATGTTGAACATTTTTTCATGTATTTATTGGCCATTTGTATTTCTTCTAAGAAGTATCTATTTCAGTTGCCCATGTTTGACTAGGTATTTTATTTTGGGTAGTCAAATTTTTTGAATTTTTATATATTCCAGACATTAGTCCTCTGTCTGAGGAATAGCTAGCAAAAATGTTCTCCCATTCTGTAAGTTGTCTCTTCACTCTCTTGGTTGTTTCCTTTGCTGCATGGAAGTTTCTTTTAACTTTATATGATCTCATCTGTTGGTTCTTCATGTTATCTCTTGTGCAATTGGAGTTTTGTTCAGAAATTTCTTGCTTATACCTGTCTTCGAGAGTTTTACCTGTTTTATCTTCCAGTAGACTAAATGTATCTATTCCCCTTTCTAGCTATCTTCTCAAAAGAGTTAAAGACCTCATATAACAGTGATACACGCATACCCATGTTTGTAGCAGAACAATTTATAATAGCTAAATCTTGGAAGCAGCCTGTATGTTCATCAACAGATGAGTAGATAAAGAAAATGTGGTATTTATACACAGTGGAATACTACTCTGCCACAAAAAGGACAGACAAGTCGTTTATAGGAAAAAAGATGTACCGTGAGTCCATAATGTTAAGTGAAATCAAATCAGACGCACATTCTTAAATATCATATGGTTTCTCTTATATAACAAACCCAAAATAAATGAAGAGCAAGATAAAAGACAAATACTAGGAAAAAGAGAGGTAAAACCTGTGCAAAGGGAAGGAAACTAAGAGATGGAGGGGTGGAGGAGGAAAGGAGAAGAGAATAAAAAAAAGAATTAAAATGTGGTACGTACATGTACCAACTCTCCAAGAGGAATGTAATCATTATGTATTACTAATAAAAAATATGTACTGAAAAAATAGAAAATATAAACCAACATCACACTAAGATCCCACTTCATAATACTATAATGTTTAAACCAAAAAAGTGGAAGCAAAAGTTAGTGAAGATGTGGAGAGATTGGAATCCTTGAATACTGCTGGTGAGAATGAGGGGAAATGAAATGACACAGTGCAGCTGCTGTGGAAAACAGTTAAGTTGTTCCTCAAAAAGTTCAAGATAGAATTACCATATGATCCAACTATTTCACTCTTCTGCAAATACTTAGAAAGTAAAAAACAGAGGCTGAAATAAATACAGGTACAGACCTGTTCACAGCAGCACAATTCATAGTAGCCCAAAGATATAAACATCTCAAATGTCTGTCAACAAAGGAACAGCTAGACAAAACATGGTACATATATACAACAAAAGATTATTGACCCTAAAAAGCAATAAAAATTGGATACATGTTCCAATATAGATAAACCTTGAAAATATGCTAAGCATAGTAACCCAAATGCAAAAGAACAAATACTGTATGAATCTACTTATGAAAAACCTAGATTAACCAAACTCACAGAGACAGTAAGTAAAATAGAAATCACTTGGGATGGGCTTGGGTAAGGGGTATTATGGCTTAATATGCAGAAAGTTTCTGTTTGGAGTGATGGAAAAATTTGGAAAACAGTAAACATGGGGCATACAACACTGTGAATGTAATTAATGCTACTGAATTGTACACTTAAAATGGTGAAAATCATTCTAATTTCTCTACCTCTTCACCAACACTGCACACCATTTGTCAGAATGCAAAATGGTTCAGGTACTAAAGAAAACAGTATGGCAAGTCCCACCAAAATTAAAAATAGAACTACCATTCGATCCCTGGTACCAACAAAAATAGAACTACCATATGATGTATCAATCCCACTTGAACATATATATATATCAGAAAATGAAATCAAGATCTTTAGAGATATTAGTACCCCCACTCAGACTGCAGCACTACTAATAATAGCCAAGATAAGAACCTAAATATCTTTCAACATAAAAATGGATGAAGAAAGAAAGGTGTGTGCATATATATATATATATATATATATATATATATATATATATATGAGAATTTATACAACCTTAAACAAAAAGACAGGAAATTCTTCAATATGCAACAACATGGATGAAACTTGAGGACATTTTGATAGGTGAAACAAGCCAGTTACAGAAAGACAAACATGGCATGATTCCGTTTATACAAGGTATCTAAAATATCCAAATTCCTAGAGCTAAAGGGTAGAGTCTGGTTACCAGGGATGGGAGAAGGGGGAAGGAGAACTGCTAATCAATGGGCATAATTCAGGTAGGCACAATGGGTAAATTCTAGAGATCTGCTGTAGGACTCTACACCTGTAGTCAAAAATATGATAATGTACAGTTAAAATTTTCAGGGTGTAGATCTCTCAAGCATTCTTGCCATAATAAAGTAATTTTTAAAAAGTAGTTAAAATGCCAAATTTTAGGTTATATATTTTATTATAAATTTTTTAAAAAACAACCACTAACAGACTGGGAAGAAGGAATTTTAAAAATAAGTTAATAAGTGATATTTATATATGATACAGCAAATATTTACAACTGGTTCATCAAGCAGTGACCTAATGGCAGACAGCAAATTCAGAAGCAGTCATTTGTTCAGTTAAGTTACCACCATGAATCAGGCATAAAATTAGTAAAGCTCATCTCTGAAGAGTCAGTAAGAAAGGAAAACTCAGTATGCTTATTATAGTGTTACCCTATCAAAGCTCAGAGAGGTAGAATAAAAAGAAGCATTTTAAAAATGAGAACAGTAAGGCCTGGAGAGTTGAAAAGACATGCCAAGGCCCTCCAAAGGATTCCTGCCCTGATGTACACAGTCTTCTCCACAGTCCACTATTACTTCTGATCCTTCCACTATGTGAAGAGTAAAAATGAATGTAAGAAATCCCCTTTGAATAAAAATGAATCAAATATAATAAAAAAGGAAGTATCAGTTACTATCACGGCAATAAACAGATGCAGATGTCTTATTAATACTTTCGCATCCAGGTTGATAAACAAGCTACCTAATTTACAGTGCCACTGTCCTTGCTCTTTCAGTGGTGATGGCGCTCTTACACTTCCTTAAACAGATAGAGGCTGTGGAGTAGAGTGCTTAATAACACAAACAGACCTGGCCCTGGGTTATACTTCTATAATTCCAGCATTCTAGGAGGCTGAGGCAGGAGGATCACGAATTGGAGCCCAAACTGGGCAACTTAGTGAAACCATGTCTCAAAATAAAAAGGGCTGAAGACATAGCTCAAGTGTGAGGGGCCTGCTCACAGTTTTGCTGCAAGGATGGAATGAGATCACACATTCAAAATGTCAATAGTGTACAAGTTATCAATACCCAGTCAGTGGTAGCTATGTTAATGATCCCCCCTCCGCTTCTCCCAGGGCTGCTGCCGCCCACATCCTCAGCCTTGCCAGACCTTGGGAAATCTTTTTCTAAACTCATTCTGCTGCATTTCAAGTTACTACTCTGAAAGGTAGGTTCTTTCATCATGTTCTGATTTCCTTTACCACTGAAAGTTAGATACTGCCTTTGAAAGTCAGACATGGCCCAAACATTACTCAGGTAGCACAAACATCGTGAAGGAGTCCTACTCTGCTACGACCTGCTGCCTGTGCCCCTTTCCTTGACTTAGGTGAGACAGGATTGGCACACAGATTTACAAAGGGGATGCTGAAATGCCTGTATGTAGGTTTTTTTTATACATAAAAAAGAAAAAGAGGTGTGATAATTAGGTGACTCCAGACCAAAATTCATTCAATGACTGGGATGAAAAACTGCATTCTCAAACTTTCAGGCTATTTGGTGCCAATCATTAGTTTAATAAGCCTCATACTTGTTTAGGATTAATGATTAACATAAACTCTGCTCAGAAACACTCCTGTTTAGAGTGAAAGTTATCTCACGGAAGCAATTGGGGCTCATTCTTTATCCCTGTCCAGCTCTGACCTTTAAAACACAAACATTTGGATTCTTTTTGCCAAATAGTAGTACCTGTCCACAGCTAAGGAATACATGAACTTTTATTATTGCATTTTAAAATAACTGGCCAGCTAAAAAATCTTCATGGAAAAGAAAGCCCAAAATGAACAATAGAAGCTCTAGTTCTGACCTCTTCAGAATAACTGATTTGCTTCACTACTGGGAACAACATGATTACAATTCATAGCTTTTAAAATAACACTAAAAATATGAATTTAACACAACTGTATACATAAAAAAATATACCTGAGACCTTTCTATCTTTCAGAAACCAATAAAAATATTCTACTTCACTATTCAACTTTGTCCTATATTATTTATTCAGCAGAACTTCTCCTTCTGAATAACATTTTTTTTAATTTGTTTTTTTCATTTGTTTTTTAAATTTTTTTTTGTATATCCTTTTATTGGTACATTTTAGGTGTACAATATAATGACATTCATCGTTGGAGATATGCACCTTTACATAGTCTCTCTTGCTTCTTATTTTTGTCCCGTTCCCCTGCCCTCCCCTCAACCCCTCCATCCCTCCCTATTAACAAAGACTTTGTTTCCATTTTTTCATTTTCTCATATTAATTCCATTCCCTTCTTTCCTTTCCCTACCCCTCCCACTTCCCCCTCCCCTTTGCACCTTTTCTTCCTATTTCACATTATCTATTATAAAATTTTATGCAACAGTGTTCTTTCTTTTTTTGTATTAAATCCTTTTATTGGTACATTGTAGGTATACAACACAATTACATTTCTCATTGGGAATTGTACCTTTACATAATGCATCTTGGTTCTTATTTGTTCCCCATTCCTAGCCCTCCCTTCACGCCCTCCACCCTTCCCTATTTACAAAGACTTTATTTCCATTTTTTCCATTTCTCAGCATTTTTCCTTTCCCTTCTTTCCTTTCCCCTGCCCCTCCCACTACCCCTACCCCTTTGGACCTTTTCTTCCTATTTTACATTATCAATTATTCATTCTAATCATTGGTACATTTTAGGTATACAATATAATGACATTCATCATTGGAAATTTGCACCTTTACATAGTCTCTCTTGGTTCTTATTTTTCACCCTTGCCCAGCCCTCCCTTCTTTCCTTAAAGTGCACGGGAGGGTACAAAAACCTTGATTGAAGATTATTATATATTCTAAGTTAAAGATCAGGTTGTAAAGATTTTAAAAACCTTATATAAGGTTTCTTTCAGTATACTGATAAAATAATCTCAACTTTGTTGGATGAAATACAGATAATTTAGTGGTTTGTGTAACTAAACATTCTAGGAGTCTATCTCTAGGTACCGGATGATCTTAGTGGCAAGCAAAGCTTAAATACTTACTTTAAACCATGAATATAAACATTGTTCTGTGATTCCTTCCATTAGAATGATCAGGAAGACAGGCCATATCAAGTAGATACACGTGGTTCATATTCTCACCCTTAGAGCTTGGAATTCAAATTAACCTAAAACATCAAGATCTGAAGTGAGAAAAGTCTCCAAAAATCTCACTCTGCTCTTTCCAGAAGACCGAATGCTGAGCAGACAGAAACAATCTCAACTTTCAGGCCAATATACTGCTTTTTTTTTTTTTTAACATGGAAAACTACTCAGAGCTCTCATTTCCATTTCTCATAGTGACTAAAAACTCATAGGTAATATAGTTCTCCACACTGGTGCTTCTCCATCTGTGGTATCAGAATATTCAGTTACCTGGCTTGTAGGCACATTATTTAAACTTAATGCTACTAAAATGCTCAGGGCAGGAAACATGCTATATAAATGCAAAGTATTAATAAAAATTGTGCAAAAGAAGGTATTCCCCAGTTTACAGCAGGAACAGCAGGCCTGCAAAGATATATTAAAGGCTATAAAAGAAATGCTAATTACTTTTTCCTCCTCACCACATCATTTAAAAATTGATTCACCCACATACTATATTTTAGGGGTTATATTTTATCTCAGAATGTATGCCCTTTAATCACTTGACTTTCTAAAGGTTATCACAGCACAACCTCTTTCTATTCGATAGAGCCACTTCTAGAGGGTAACAGTTTGTTAGAATTCCAACACAGTGATAGAATTCTCTTTTTGCCCTCACTCTCAGACCTGAGAAAAATTGATTTTTCAAGTGCCTCTGATAAAGGATTACAGTCATTTGGATTTTTTTTTTGTCTTCTTGATAAATAAAGAGAAGTGGTTTTGGGTTAAAAGTATAAATTCCCCTATTTAGTCACAGAAACAAAGTCCAGGTCTCCAACAGAAGCAGAAGATGAATGAAAGGCTGGTACCACACAGATTCTTCCAGGATGAGCAGCAGCAACCTCACCCAACAGCTGATCAATAAAACAGTAAAGGTTAGAAGAATTATTAATGCACACACAGATGAACAAAGGACAGTGGAAAAGGCACAAAGAAGAATCCTTTTTAGGTGATTCTTTTCATAAATCACAACATAAATGTAATGAATTTTCTTTTTCAGCTGTTATTATAGGTTGATGACCAAGTCAAAGTATTTGTAATTAGTGAACTCAGTATATGTTTTGCAGTGATTTTTTTCCATTTTCATTTTTTTCAAGTTTTAGTGATAAAAACTATTTTTATACTAAGCATTAAGGAATGGTATAGAGAAATAATTTTTGTTAACTAAAAGTAAGCTATATACTATAGAACAATAATATACAATGAAGTTGCTAACAAAACACCATATAACAACCCACTTATTTTTAAAAGATGGATATATTATAAGGGCACTTGGTAATCCCCTAGGGACTAGCATTGTTCTGAGTCCATTTGTTAAACAATTTTCATGGTATTAGGTGATTACTAACTACCATCTAATAAATGAAGAAACTGAGGCACAGAGAGGTTAAGACAATTTCACATGGTCTCAGTGAGATGGACAGGTGAATAAATGGAGAGACAGATGGGTGGGTTAAACCATAATACTGTTTACAAAAAAATAGGAGTGATCATCTCTGGATGTTTGAGTAGAATACTTTGTCATGCTTACTTTGTTATGCTTACATTGTTTTTTTAATAATGTGGAATATTATAAATATTTCTCAATGAAAAAATAAACATTTTTAATGAGGAAAGAGACATCAATTGGGGGAACATGATTCATACACTGAATTGCTTTATCCATTCCGATGATTCAGTCCCCCCACTGAATACCTCTATCTGAATGTTGCATAGTCAATCCTGAGTCAACCAGTTTCAAATGGATGGATGCTTATGTTCTCTACTAGCCTTCTCTTCATCCCCCTTCCTTTTCTCTAAGAATGGAGCACCACACATCCAACCATCTAAAAGAGAAATCTGAGAGTCACTTCAGGCACCTCATCCAGTTCTGTTTGAGTATCCTTGGTTAATTTTGCTGCCTATCTGTTTTCAAACCAACACTTCCTCTCATTTGCTCTTTTCCCATCAATATTTTTGCCAGTCTAGTTGAAGCTCTCAGCATCTGCCAGCATTACCACAATAGCTTCCTAACTATTCCATTGTCCTCCATCCATTCACTTAGTCTCCCAATCCTCTCATCTAATGAGTCCTCCATCCCTGCCTATAAAGCTATGTTTGTGAGAATATGATCATATTCTCATACACTGCTAAAAATTCCTTGGTTATTACTTTTCATAATAAGAGACAACTCAACTTTTTAGCATTAAACAAAAGGCCCTCCATGATCTGGACCATGTGCTCTTTTCTCATGCACAGTATAATTCTCCCCTTTCTTCTGTTTATTTCTCAATTTCAAAGGGCTTTCTGTAATTACATAACCATATACAACCATGTGACATTTACTGGCAGGAATATATTCTGAGAAATACATTATCAGGTGATTTCATCATTGTGTGAACACCACAGGATGCACTAACATAAACATAGATCAGTGGTGGTGAACCTATAGCACATGTGTCACAGCAAGCCTGCAGAGGCATCTCTGTAGACATGTGAGTCAAGTCACCCCAACAGCCGAGCATAGGATAACAGTTGTTTTTTCTAAACTAAAACCTCAGTATCCATGTTTAATTGCAGTATTAGTACTTTGTGATGAATAAGTGGGTTTTGGGTTGCAACTTGGGCACTCATTCTCTAAAAGGTTCACTATCACTGACCTAGATGGCTTCAGTCAATCACTCACATGGCCTCTTGTGACGGTTAAGAGACACAGTACACATGAGATATAAGACACTGCCACCAGATAATGTAGTCACTGCTTTACCATGAATCTTTTTATATAAATAGAAACACACTTTAAGATAATGATGAAAAGTATGATAAATACAGAAACCAGCAACATGTGATTACTATCATTACCACATATTATCTGTTACACATAATTGTGTGTGTTATACTTTTGTCTGACTGGCAGTGCAGTAGGTTTACGCCAGCATCACCACAAACGTGTGAGTAATGTGTTGTGTTACAATATGATATCACTAGGTGATGGGAATTTTTCAGCTGCATTATAACCTTATGGAACCCCTGTCATATATGAAGACCATCATTGCTCAAAGATTTGTTATGTGGCACATCACTGTGCTTAGGTTTCCTATCTCTGGACCTTTACAAATCCTATTCTGTCTGTCTGAAATACCTGCTGCTGGTCTTAGTCTTTTAACCTTGAGTTCTAGGACTGAACCTAGCACCTGTTTTATTCAGTGACTATTTATTAAGCACTTACTATGCATCAAGCAGTTTGCCAGTTCTGGTGATGTAAAGATTAAATCCCTAGACAGACCTGGTTTGTGCTAAAGGTGCACAACTCTTCCCAGGTTTCCCAGGACTATTATCTTTGCAGTCAGTATCCCAGTTGCAGGAAAGAGCCTGGGTCTGGGCCATCCAAGACAGTTGGTCATGCTGATTCCTAAACTGAACGAACTTATGATATAACCAAGGGAAATCACTTAATAAATGACAGTTGGAAGAAATGGATTATTTTGATAGCACCACAGAATGATCATCATAAATATCTATCTTTGTGGAATTTTGTAAGGTCCAAATAAGCCTGAAATAAACTTTAAGATGAAGGGGAAAATGATGAGCTTAATATACTGAGTTCAAATTCTAACACGGGTAGAACCAAATCATTTGACTCACAGGATACAGAGGTAGGAAGGACAGCTTGGGAAGGGCCTGTGGAGGGAAGGAGGTGAGAAGAAAGAACACTTTGTCTCCTACCAAGGCCAGTGGAAACTCAGCTTGTGTCTATTCCCATGACTCACGTTTCACAGGAGGAAGTGCTCCTGGCTGGTTTCAAGCAGAGAGTTGGAAACACAGGAAATAAGGGGCCTCAGACTCTTCCACTGAAACCCTTCATTATTCTTACTTGCAAAGTGGAATAATAGAGGCACTAACCCATGAGGGTTAAGAACATTTAACACATGTGAACTGTTTAAGAAAGTGCCTAGCACCTGGTAACACTTCGTAAGTATTCTCTTATAACACCACTGCCTCCACCTTCCATCGTCACTATTTTTTCCATGTGTGGACACCAAATATGTCCCATGACAAACAGGAGACAGTATGGAAGGCTGGTGAGCTCAGAAGCTGTATTCTCAGTTATTGAAAGAAGAGGCTTCTGGAAAGTGAGTACAAAGAAAGGTTTGATTTCCATATCCACCAATTTACCTCAGCATGCACTGGAGTGCAGAAACTCGAAATCTACCTGGCTTCAACTCACAAAACCATCTGCATTCCCATCAATAGTGCTTGACAGGAATAGATTTTTAAAAGATGGACCCTGAAATAATACACTGGTAATAAATAAACCAACATAAACTAACATAAACATAGATCAGTGGTGGCAATGATTAAACCTTTTAAAGAGGTTTAATAAAACTCTTTTCAAAATATTTTAACATGAGCTATGCCAAGTTAAAAATAAAATAAAGTTTAGTAAATAAATTATTTTGCTTATTTTAACCAAGCATTGCTGAACTAGAAAGTCAGAGTAAGTTGAGACTGTTACATTAATCAATAAAGAGTGAGATTAGCTCTTTAAATTAGCCCTAATAAAGTGTAAAAATTCTATCTCTTGCTATTAGGCTTAAACACAATTTAACATTTATATTCTGGAAATAGGAATACAGCTATATCTTTTTAAAAGGTGGTTGAATTAAACAGGCAAAATAATCAAATCATGTGTATGCATCAACATGTTTCTGGCTCCTTTTTAAAGAAATGGTTACTCTGAGTTAATTCAAATATGTAGGAATAAATACATCCAGGGTCCAGGCACCAAAATTGCAACCAGATGGGCAGATGAGTCCATCTGAGTTCAGCAATTTGCACTCCACCAATCCCCAAATGGGGCTCTTCAGTGCATGTGGCCTGTGTGGCACATGTCTCATCTTCAAGATCTTACCCAAGCATATGGCCTCAAGGAGGCACTATTGATTGCGAGTTATAATTGAGCTAATTTAACTTAATCTGAGTTACTTTGATGAGAGCATAAAATCTGAAGAACAGCTGGTTTGAGCAAAAATTCACCAGACAGAGAAAGGTACTGCGAGAATGGAGGAATCTCTGCATGGGAAAGAGCAAAGGCCACATAATTGTCCCTTAGAAAAGCTCAGACTCTTTTATCTATGACCTTCTGCCAATCTCCTTTCCAAGAGTTTGCTACTCACAGCTGTTGGAAAATGGCCACGTATGTCATGAGCAAAACTCCATCCACATTGTAATGGAGGCTTTCTAATCCTTTTACCCTACCTTCACCAGCAATAAAACAATAGTAAAATAATCTCTATGTAACTTGTGAGTGTGTGTGTGTGTGTGTGTGTGTGAGAGAGAGAGAGAGAGAGAGAGAGAGAGAGAGGGAAACAGAGAGGAGGGAAAGAAGGAGGGGTGAAAGAGGGAGAGGGAGCGGGGGGAGAGATTAAAAAGTCCTATCCAGCAATTTTGAAATTTTTAGCTTCTTTCTGGCACACAATGTTTGGGCTATTTTACCACTGCCTGATTAAACAAGCATGCAAATAGCTAACAGTCTGCTTACCTCTTTTCCAGTACAGAAATCATACTAGACTGACAGTAAATTGTTCAATTGCCCTAAAGGGTAACATATTATGGGCTACTTTGTAGCTCTAGAATCTGCAAACCAATTTTCAAAAGAAAGCATGAGCTGTAGGCATCCAAATGTTACTCCTTTTACTTGTGACAGACATAAATCCAATCATGTTGCTTCCTTGCGTAAACCCTTCAATTATTACCCATTGCTCAGATGAAAGAGGCTGAGCATTCTTAAGCGCCTTCTCAAAGCTGAAGACTTGTAGAGGGCTAGATCTTGACCTCATCTGCTGCCTACTGCTCTCTTCTTGGCTTGTTTGCATTCCTCCAGGCAGCCCAGTTTTCATTTCTGAGCCTCACACACACTGCTTACATGCTTTTACTGCTCCATTTCACTATCTCAACACTTATTTATCCAACTCTCTTTTGGCCTTCAAGCAATAGTTAAATACTTCCTTGGGAAACATTTTCCTTCTCTCTTTGACAACTTGAAACCCTATTATTGTTGATTAGCCTATAATACTTATTCCTTATAAGACTCATTATAATTGCAATCATTTATATAATTGTTTAAGTATTTCTGTAATTATTTTTTCAGTGTAAGCTTCCCTAGCTGGACTACAGTTTTAACTTATAGATCTACCCCAAACCCTGAGATGGTGACTAGAATTTAGGACTTGTGAACGTCTCTGTTAAGTGCCTACATGAATAATGACATTGATGTGACAAGGAATGTGTGTGTGTGTGTGTGTGTTTTGGGAGGGCTTAATAGGCAAAGACCATTATGCTGAACACATAGGTATGCTTGATATCAATTCCAAGTTTAGTGACTAGGTAAAACTCATGAGAAAAGTCAGTCATGGATTCCTCCTGTAATTGATTCCAGAGTTACCTTCTTTAAAGCAAAACAAAAAGAAAAAAGTCAATAAGGCACATTACATAGAATTTTATTATCTACTATAAATTTCAGTATGTTCTTAATATTAAACTATGGGGAATTTTGACACTTTCATTTTCCAAATATTAGTAAGTCTCCCAGAGTAAATCTTCTCAGTAAGCAAAACTGACAATTTTTTTCTAATCTAACATTTAAGTATGTATAGAACTACCACATACTAGAGATGATTCAGTGTTTACTGGAACACAATCTGGTCTTCATATTTTTGAAAAAGGAAAAAGAAGACTGGTAAGATGGCAACACCCCTCCTTTAGCCTTCTTAAAATAATTTAAATGCTCTAGAACCTGACAGTTTCATATACTCAGGGGACCGGATCATGGCTTCCAAAAGAAACTCATGAAGAATAAATACTTAAAACACAATTGGCTTCTATATGAAGCCACCATACTTCTATCTAGTCATGCCACTTCTTTTTTTTTTTTTTTTGGTACTGGAGATCGAACTCAGGACCTTGCTCAAGGCAGGCGCTGTAACCACTGAGCTAAATCCTCGGGCTATGCCACTTCTTTTAAAGTGACATGTTTAATTTATAGACTTTATCTTTAGATAAAAGCAGAATCTTAAACGATTTAAAAAATCATTTTGATTTGTGCACATGAGCTTCAGTATAAAGTGAATTGGACATCCCTCAAATTCCATCTCAGTAAATTCAGTGTTTCTTCAATGGATGATAATGGAATCTTTTATAAAGTTGCTTTACCTATGTTGTTTACAACCAGGTGTCGTTTATGAAACTAATAAACTGTAAAGTCCATTATAGCTTATTGCTAATTCTTAAACACTAACCTTATAATATACTCATTTATAAAACATGATTTCAGCCATTTAAATGTTATTAAACCATGGCAGAAGTAAATATGAATTTTCTCCCTGTGGACTCAGGTGCATGGGAGGAAAGTTATTATAAGCTAGGCATCCTGTTTGCAACTTGCTGTGTGACAGTGGCATGGTTCTCCCTCCTCCACCTAGTGTAAGGAGTCAGGTCAGGAATGCGTCCATAAGCCAATGCAAAACTGGAGAGCAGCATCCTTTAATTCCTCATTCTTCAGTCTGGAAGCTGATGTGCTTTTTCTGTCATATTTAAACGTAGCTGAAAACTGGCTCCTACTGTCCTCACTATCTATGCCCTAATCTGTGACCCTTTCCGAAATGAGCGTGTGGAGTGAGACATTAATGAGAGACACCCTGCCCTCACCATTGCCTTGCCTTCCCAACTGGACTACTGTCATGGCTAGGAGCTGGTCTCCTGGCCTCTGGGACCTTCTTTTCATATCTAATCTTCTCTTATTATTCTCCTAATTCTCTCTTGTCTCTAGTTAAAATCCTCCAGGGTTATATTCAGATTCCCAAGTGTGGCAGGAAAAGTGAACAGCCATTCTTTTTTCCATAAAACTTGTGGGTGCCATGCAGGACAGAAATCTCTGTGTCCTCAAAAAGCCTCAAAGAATTTATATAACTAAAGTGATAAATATCTTGTTCAAAAATATACCCAAATCCGAAGTTTCTGTTCTTCAGATGACAAATGATTTCCCACTTGAACCCTATTAAATTAGAAAACAGTTCAAAGTTGGGAATGTGATGAATCATTTTTTTTCCCCTCAAAAGCAACTAAGGACTTGGTCAAATTAGTCAAACCAGTTCCCCTTCTCTCTAGTTATTGTCTGCATTTACTATTGTCCTAGAGGGTCTGACGGCTATATTTATTTAATCTTTACTGCATTCTCATTGATAGAGAAGGGGGAGTAAGTTGGACAGGTGCCTGAGTCATCAGTTCATAAAGTACATTACTATATCCCTCAAATAAAGAGTAAATATAGTGTTGGTTAACTCAGCTTTTCACAGGAGACTATTAACATAATTAGCAAAAGTAGGAGGGATGCACAGGTGAAAATTGGGAAAATATTTCTCCTGGTGCTGAACTTGCTCAGTTGAGTTATTTTGCAAAAAGAATAATTGCAAATTGCATGTTGCAATTACAGACTTCTCCAGCAGCATTAAGATAGGCCAGCTGATAGTCAAGTGACATGCTAATATGAAGGCAAAGCCAGATGCTTTTTTGTTTTTAATTTAAAAATGAATGATTTGGTTCATTGTCTAAATTTTAACTCTTGGAATATATATCCAAAATATATTCTAGTTTTAATTCAATCTAAAAGGAAAGTGAAAACAAGAATGGTGGAAGGCAGGAAGCGATTTACCAACCTGAAAGCCGAAAAATTCAAATTTGGAGTTATATTTTGACAAGTGTTACACATTAACCCTATGTAAGCAATCTCTTTTCTTCCTCATCATATTGACTAATGCTATCTAGTTGTGGTACATTAATGGTCAATTTAAGTGGGACCGCCCAGCTGAACTGAGCCTGGTTCTAAGAGTGCCATATGCCATAAAAGGAGAACTGGAGAGGAAGATTGTATGCTGTTGATTTTCCTGGAGAAGATTGCTGTTACTGGTTTTCCTGATAGGAACTTGGCTGTTACCGTCAGAGGAGCTCAGGCCCTTGCTGTCACCAGGGATGGTTGGTGTTCTCTTCAGGGGAGCTTGGGTATTTGTGTTGAGCATCATTTCCTGATTCCAGTGCAGATCCCTCAGCCTTCTGGCACCCCACCAGCACAGACTTTCTAGCTTCCACCACTGGCCTTTGGGCCCTCTGGTATCCTTATATAATAAAATACTTTGATACCTATACAAGTATCCTTGATACTTGTATAAGTCACTGCTGTGGGCTCTCGGCCTCTGGTTGGAATTGTGTAGGACATTGCCATGGGATCCAGGGCCTCAGCTGGATTCTTTGAGTATCTAGCACATAGTCAGATCTCTTGCACTCTTCTGCATTTGACTTTTTGGGTGATTATTATAAAATATCCCTATAAATTATGTGTCTTGCATTAAATATATTCCCTTGAAAATCCATTCCCTTGAAAATCCTGAGTACACTAGTCATGGGTCATTGAAAAAAACCAAGCACAAAAAGCAAAAATTTCAAAAGAATTGACTTCTATCAATAGAAAAAAATATATCCTACCAATAGAAAAGCCAATTATTTTGGTCTCTACTGAATAAATATTAAACAAATATTTGAAGAATATCAAATTAAAGCGGTACCTTCAAGTTGTTAGGCTGTGTAAGATGTCCGCCTGTCTCCAGCCTAGGATGTATTGCCACTTCAGCCTTAGCAAACCAAACTTCATTTCAAATCTTTAGGAAATGACTTTCAAGGAATGTTGTTGTCAGAATCCTGAGAAAGATGTATTATTTCCATCCTAGATCTTCGGACTTAATAATATTCCATAGCCCCAAATTGTTGAAAACTGCCCTCCACCCGTAGTTCCTTTTTACTTTTCACTTTTAGGTTTATGATATGGGGTAACATGTAGGGAGCAATTCTACAACATTTTGGGGAAAAATCATTTGATTAGGCCTAGTTCTCCTGCCTACAGGCCAGCTATGGGACTTTGAGACAAAACTCCATTTTGGCCTCGGGTCACAGCTAAGACCTCAATGGTCCGGTGATGATGTGGTGCTCCAGGACAAGATTACGCCAGCTGAAGACACCCTGGGAGGGACAAAATCTTCATCTACTCAGTTCCTCATTGGTCTTGGATTTCCAGCCGCTCCCCCAGTCATTTGTTAACACTTTGTTTATCCCGATGTACTGAACTCTCTGCAAGTCATCTGTTACATTTGTTTCTCCTGATGTACTGAATAAAGGTGTGGTAATCTCAGGGGCTTTCACCTTTGTTGCCCAGAGCAGCACTGATCAGGCCCAAAGCTCAGCTTCTCCAAGTCTCATTTTTTCTACCTTTCCTGTATAATAAGTTAATTTGCCTTGTGCTGCTCACAGGAGACTAAGACTTACTGCAGAGGTTCTAGTAACATCTCCTTTCCCTGTTCCTTGCATTGATAGGTGCATGAAACAGTTGAGTAATCCAAACATTAGGTAGCAGAATCAAGATCCTAAGAGTTTGAGCAGATATAAAAAAAAAACTTACAAAATTAAATGTAGTAGAAATAAGTATAAGTCCTGTTCTTGGGCCTAAAAGAAGGAAAAGAAAAAAAAAAAATATATATATAGAATGGTGGAAGGGCACATGAAGAGGAATATAGTGTTTTCATCCAATAATATTGACAAAATAAAAAGGGTAATGTAAAATATAGATACCTAACACTGAGGTTATATACCCCATTAAAAAATCTAATGAGGCCGAGGATTTAGCTCAGTGGTGCCGCTGCCTACCTCGCAAGTGCAAGGTCCCGAGTTCGATACCCAGTACAAAAAAAAAAAATCTAATGAGGAAGATCTGTGACTGCTTTTGCCATAAAATGTACAATGCAAACCTAATTTTTGGAGGGGTTCAATTTCAGAGTCTATGGATCCCTAAGGTCCATGCATGGATCCCTAAAATAGTCACAGAGCTCAGATTAACACTCCATATTAGAAGAAAACTTAAATTCATACAAGCATACGATCACATACTGACTCCATAACTACTCACAAGAAATTACTATTACTCACAAGTACATTACTATGACATCATCAGCCTCAGAATCCCCTTATGTAACATAATAATAAAAAATATCTACTTATAGATAGTGATAAGGTTAGAAAGAGATCATTTTTAATAGAGACTCACTTACCATTTGGTATATTGTCATGGAGAAGATAACATGAAAAAGGAAACAGAGGTATTGTATACAACCCCAAAGACATTACAAGGAGCTAGCATTTTGTTCAATATGAGACAAATCATTTCAGTACTTAGAACTATCCCCACTAAATTGACTATCTCTTGAGATACTGAGGTCTTCTTCACTGGAGATGGTAAACCAGAATTGAAGGATGGTTTATTAGCCACAACACAGCCCTAGGAGTCAGGGGGTTAAGTTAAATCAATTCACCCTCATCTGGATCTGTGCACATCTGACAGGTGGTCACGGCATGGTGGGTGGTCAGTAAGGGAAGATCAGACTATAAGCAAATCTACCAGGGAGACAGATTTCTATTTCCAGGTTGAGACTTGATACTAAGCACTGATATTTGTGAATTTTCAACCCCTTATTAGCTAAGTGAAAACTATTTAATGCTTATTTGTAGGTTTAATACAAATAAATATCCTTTAAAGAGTAATATTTGAGATTGTGAGCATTGTAGATTTGAAAAACAGATGAGTCTTCACTCAAAGTTTTATCTTTTAGGTGCAATTAATTTTAAAATGTTTTAAAACAATTTGCTTGCATGATGGTACAGAGAAATTTCATTGAAAAATGTAATCCTCCCCCACCCCAAAATAAGTTGAAAACTAAGGGATTCAGTGTTCACCCCAGGTCACTTCCAAAGTTTTCAGATTTGGTAATCCTTCCAAGGCAAATGAGAATTTAAGAATAAGGCAGTGCGGGGAGGGGAACCTACAGAAGGAACGTGAGTTCTGAATATATCACATCTCAGGCACCGTACAGGAAGGATGTTAGCAAATTTGTCACGGCATTGTGAACACATTCTCTTAGGAAGCCACATGGCATAGCACATCCTTCTGAGGCAGTATCAGGAGTGGTAAGGAAGGCAGAAGCTAAGAAGATGAGATAAGGCAAGGGATAAGACAAATGCATCTGGGTTATTGACTGTCATTATATAAAATAAAATAAGAAAATCAAGCTAGCTATTGAACTGGAGATTTCTAAGCTTGTACTTTTTAAGAAATGCATGAACATCACTACTTATGAGCAAGAAAATGATTGTGCTTGCTAATCAAATAACGTATAGGTTCTGTCTGAAAGCAGTAATTAGCTGATTCTTGGTGATAGCATATCACCAGAAGTCATGCTTATGACTTGAATGAAATACAAACTTCAAATAAGAAGACTTCATCCCTCCTTCTCAGCTTAGTTGCCTAAAAGCACATAAATTAGGCAGGCTCCCTGCACCCTACTCCAATTCTTTACATATTGCATTTTTAATGATAGCTGGGAGTTCTCATGCCTCAGGGATTGTTGACAGAAGCTACTGTTAATGCATTGTCATAGGAATCCAGTAGGAAATACTGAAATTTGGGGAGGGGGGTTGTCCTACTTCCCACCCACAATGTCATGTTCAATATCTAAATGCATGCTTTTATGATTAAATAATAAAGAAAAAAATCCCTGTTCCCAATTCCTTTTACCTCTACCAGCAACCAGTTTATCCTACTTTTCCTTGCCAGTACAAATAGATGTTTTTCTTACTAAAGGACTCGTAAATGTCACTTTTAATTTCAAAAACTACACAGGCAAATATGTTTTCTTGTTCACTTATGAGAACCACTGAGTATTTGGATGATCTGAGGTAAAAAAAACAGTCTCTCTCTATAAAAAATAAACCACTGGGCTGGAGACCACAAAGAGACAAAAGAAGTGAAAAAAGGAGAAGGAAGTCAGCAATTTTAGTAATATTAATCGTACTAAAAGTTCTTATTTTTACAGCCATGGTAGTAGTAGGTCTCACAGAGTGCCAGCTAAATGGCACATACTGTATATTGCTGGATGGTTTATATGCATTATTTCATTTAATCTGCTCAACAACCTCATTAGTGGCTATTTCCTTGTCTATATTTTATAAAATTTACATTTTTCGGTACTTATTTGCTGTGCATAATGATGTATATGCCTTCTGAGGAGTTAGAAGTAAGACATAACACATCTTAATTCTTTTCAACTTCCCCTCTCACCCCTCCACCCTTTGGCCCCCGTCTCATTTGCAAAAGATCTACTTCTTTATTTCCTGTTATCTATGTTTTGTTTTGCTCTTTAAATTATTTGTTTTTTGAGTTTTGTTTGTTGTTGTTTTTGTTTTGGTACCGAGGATCGAACTCGGGACCTTGCTCTTTCAAGGCAGGCGGCAGAACCACTGAGCTAAATCCCTGGCCTTGTTGTTTGAGCTTTTATGTAAATCACATGCTATTTGTGCCAGTGTGTCTGATTCATTTCACTTAATATTATTGTCTCAACATGCACCCATTTTCCTAAAAAGAACTGAAATTTATCATTCTTTATGGCAGAGTGGTATTCCATTGTGTATAAAAACCACATAATCTGCCTGAGGTTTAGACACATTAAAGTAAAAGCTATGTGTTTGGTAGGGCCAGATTTCAATCCCAGTTGTCTCACTTCATATTCAGCTACTCTACTGCAGATCTTAACTGTCCCACTTATCCTACCTCTTGTGTTAATATAGCAGTCATCTTAACCCCACATGACGGAGAAATTTAACAAGCTGATAACAGGCTTTTCCTGTTCTAGAAATGGGAAATGGCATTTTCCATCATATGTATATTTCTGGGCATAAGTCTGAGTGTGCTTTTCCAGGAATGGGGTACTATTTGTGCTGAGCTTTGACATGTTTTTGTGAACCAAGAGGATCTTTGAAGTCTAAGTCCAACCAACGCTGATGCTTAAACTTGTTCTAAGGTATTCCAGCCCCACTTTTTCAGGATTCCTCCTAGGAGTAGAGGCTCATTACCTTCCAAGACAGTGCATTCCATCTTTGTACCATTCTTATGGTAACAGGGTGTTAGGAGCTGTCCCTTTATTTCTCAGCTCATGTGGCATGCAATATTGCATTGGACAGAGAAATCCTTTTCAAAGGAAGATTTACCTTCAATGGTTCCTTTCATTGTATAACTGAAACCTGAAAGTAAATAAGGGTTGTCTTATATACAGATATACAGCTAGATCCCTCACAATACCCCACTTTATGCTGCATTGGTCAATGGTAGATAAAGACATAAATGTGCCTTAGGAGAATAGGCCCTTTTTAAAAGAAAATGTCCTACATTGTATGGCTTGAAATTTGTGAAACTGACTAAATCAAAAACTTTCATTACACACACACACACACAATTTTTTGGGTCCTGCCTTAAGAACTTTCCCTTGTTCTCTAAGTTCCACATATTCTTCAATTACTATGTACCCCAAGTCTTTATTTTCCTTTATTTAAGCCTCTTACTTTTCTTCAATCATTCCTAATATAAGCTTAATATTCATATCATACTGTCCCACTTCTCTGATTGCTTTTGTTAATCTGTACTCTATTTATAAATTCTTTTTCACAAAACCTATTCAGAAGTCTAGCACTGATGTGAGGACTACTGTTTCCCTATCTAGAACAACAAAGAACTTTGTCTCTTCCTCATACCATAAACCGTGCTTATGTCCAAGTAACCAAGAAAGCATGCCACTCTGAATAGCAACATAATTCAAATGACAACATCAGAGTTCACTGTCAAGGAAAGACCACAAACTTCTTTGATGCACTATTACATTTTGATGTACGATTTCTCCCACATCCTTTTAGTAGTTGGTGTTAAAGACTCCCCTGTCAGAAGTCTATGCCAGATTGTATCCTGTCAGAGTCTTTATTTCTGGTTTATTGTCCTCTCAATGTTTCCAAATGCCCTTCGGTATATTCCCAACCTCTCAAGAGGAAGATCTCAACTAAAAAGAATGAAGAAGCAGCCCCTCTCAATTAAGAAGGTCAAATATATTTTCTTAGTTCAAATGTGATTTACCTGGTTTGAGACAGGGATTCTGTGACCATGAACCTTAAATATACCTACATAGCAACACCCAGATCCCCAATTTCTCTTTACAAAATTATGAAATTATATAAAGAGCAGCTCAAAGAAACATGATAAATGCTAATGGAAAGACAACTTTAAGAGAAATTCAGAACACTGGAAAATTTCAACAAATATTTGTTGAATAGATAACTTGTGAATCTTAATTTCACAGTTCTCATGCTTTAATGCCAATTTCCTTGTTGATTTATTGATTTAATCAATACAGTTACTGAGCACTTACCAGGTATCAGATGCACATCAGGGCTCAGGGCCACCAAAACAAATAAAGCAAGGCTCCTATCTTTTATGAGCACAAAGGAAAGAATTCCAACTCCTCTAGAATTTGAGTGTGGAGGTGGGGGTCAAGAAAAGTTCTTGGAAAGATTAATGCCTCAGCTGAATTAGGAGGACAGTGAGAATTGGGCAAAGATTAAGGTATAAGAATTTTCAATTAAAGGACACTACAGAAAAAAAAACCCAATATGCCTAGGTAAGAGTAAGTCACAGTATAGTACAAGTGAAGGCAGCTGGGACACAATATTGAAAGATCAGAGAGGGGAGGCAGATAGAGTTAGGGTGCCAGTGCATGAAATTTAGACTTCTCTTATGATTTAATGAGCAATGAAGGACCTGGAGATTGACAGGATCAGCTGTGCATTTTATCAAGATCACTGCAGTTGCCACAAAGGAAATGTATCAGCAATGACAATGTTAGAGAAGGAAGACAGTTTAGGAAAATGCTACTGAATCCAGGTGGGATTAAAGGTAAGGATGTTAATTAAGAGAATGTTTTGAAGGTGGAAAAAGTGAGATAAATTCCAATGATTTCAAAGCGTTAAAATGTATATGTTTTAATAACTTTCTGTATGTCATGAATGACAGACAGCCAAGAAAGAAATTTAGTCTTAGGCAACTCATAGGAGGTAATCTTGTTCTCTAAATTAGACACATGGGGAAGGTTAGGGACTTGTGTTGATGAGAGAGGGAGAGGGAGAGGGAGAGGGA
>NW_004624773.1:13717372-13748508 GCF_000247695.1 Heterocephalus glaber
GAGAGAGAGAGAGAGAGAGAGAGAGAGAGAGAGAGAGAGAGAGAGAGACACCAATGATGAGAAGGCTTGTTTTGAACATAGTGAATCAGCGGTAATAGGATGAGGACAACAGTAAAACAACCAGAACTCAGTTGATAATGTGGGTAGGATTTAGATGTCATCAGTATCTGTTAGCTGAATTTATCTAGATGCAACTGGGATTTCCCAGTGACCTACACAGAAGAAAATAAAGAAAAGACAGTGCTTACTTAGGATCTCTACATAGTTTTCTACACAATATTAATAAAATCTGTTCTAGTGAAGTAACAAAAAGCAAGAAAACAAAGAAGTTATACCAGGGATGATTATGCAAGGACAAAGAACAAAAAGAAGCCAAACAAACTCATGCAAATTTTGAGAAGGCACATTTTACTCTTTAAATATGGGGAAAGTTTATGTAGTTTAACAAAAACAAAACCAAGAAAAACATAAGCATAAGAAGCATGAAGAAGAATGCAACCATCTTAGTATATACAGTATTTTGTTTTGAAACATCTTTAGATATTGGTAGAATTTTCATTACTGAAAAGTAAAAGAATCAGAGCAGATTCACAGAAAAATGGCAAGTGATATAGCATGGAGATCCAAGATCAGGTCACTTTAGGATGTGGTGAGGACGGAAACATGGACCATGGATGTCTCAAGTAAAGGCATCATTTCTGGCACTTGATACCATAAGAGAATGGAGATCCCATACTACATGTTCTCCACATTCTGCTAAAGAAACTAAAAATCCAAATTCAAATAATTTTGGCCAGAAATGACATTAAATTAAAACTCTTATAAAATCTAATACAAGACAATATTTTAAATCAAACTTCTTTTGGCCACCAGTCTTCAAATATTTTTTAGACCTTTAATAAGCAACTTCTTAAAAATGTATGCTTAGTTTTGCCCAAAATCTCAGAGGTAAATTTCAAATTCCACTCAGATAATGATTCACTATAGGCAAATATGGAACTGAAAACATTTCACGTCCTCCTTCTGGATTACTTGTGCATTGTGACACACACCTGACCCTTCTGTCTTTTTCCTAGGTCCCCAAGTGATTTTGCCCACTTGTGGCCACAAATACAGGCATATACACAAAGTGGTTTATACAGACATGCATCTGTTGAGAATGTGTCATGTTATTGATTAAAGTACAGCCAAGTATGGGAAGGTACCTTCCTGCATACCCTCCACTATGAAGTGATTTTTGGAAAAAGTATCACAATTAAATTCCAATTTCACAGTTTAGTAATTTTTTTCACTGCAAACATGACAGCATTTATAAAGCCAAAACAGTGTAGAGGAGCTGACATCCTGTTTACTGTGTGATTGCACAGCAAATTCCCACGTGAAAAGCAAGCAGTGTATGGATATACATGGCTTGGAAGGAACTTAAATTGACTTGCTAGAGATTAAATATGTAACTTTTAATAGATTTTCCTTCAGGAGGGCTTTCTTGTACGAGTGTAAAAATAATCCAGGTGGTTCCCATCATTTCTTGTTTGGATCTTTTTCTGTCTGAATTTGAGGGCCATCTAATTTTCTGTGGGAAGGCTTGAAACTTTTAGGAAATGGTTAGGGAACTATTTTATTATAGATGCCCCCAAAAGTAAAAAAGATTTATTAAGTGCCAACTGCAAAAACAACAAAAAATTATGCAAGGAACCAGAAGCCCAATGCTGTTGTTTAGGAAGCTTGCTGCCTTGTTGCACTGGCAAAATATTTGCTCATATACCAACTTGAGAATGTTTTCCTGACACATATATGAAACTATTCTGAATTGACAAAAAGCTTTCAACAATGAATTGCATACATCTTCAAACTTTCTGTTGATATGCACAGCTTTTATTAAATGCCAGGAGTGATTCTATGTAGTCTGCATTCATGAATCTCCAAAGTCAGAAAGTAAATATGATATTTATCTTCATCATATGGATGAGGAAATTTGAAGTTTAGAGAAGTTGAGTAACTTGTTTAGATGTATATAACCAGCAAGTGGGAGTTTATACTCAATCTAAAGCCCTACTACAAAGCAAAGAGCTTATCAGGCTGATGAGATTAGCACCTAGAATACTGCTTGGCACAAAATTCCTAAAATGTATTTGACGAATGAGTGTTTCCATGGACTGTTACTTATCACTAGCCACAAAGATATTTCTCAATCTTCCCAAAATGCATCTGTGAATGAAATATTTGAGTCACCGGCAAATATTTGATGAAAGATATGATGTGTGATGTCATGAATTAACAAATCCATATCTTCTAAACTACATTTTTTAAAATGATAAATGAAATCCCTTCATAATTTTTATTATGCCTTCTAAAAGTAAGCATTCCTAAACTAACTTACATTCAGGAAATAATCATCTGGTGTTTGACAAAGGAATCTGTAGAACATGTAAGTTAGGACGCTTCTTGAGCTTGGTCAAGTCTCCAGCTTTCTCTAGATATGGACTTCTGAGACCAATGAGAGCACAACTTACAAGGATGAAATCCTATAGTTCCTTGATTCAGGAACATGAAGTAGTTTGATATCATTATATCAATAAAGGAGTCTTCATTAGTTATTAGTCTTGAGGCAACGGGGAGCCAGTATAGAAAAGTGGGAAATGTAGAACTTGCTGGAGACCCACTTGGGAAAGGAGGATAATGGTTAGGGGAATTAACTAACTTAGGTATGGGGGCTACCAGAGTCAAAATCATGGTTATTTAAGCCATCATTTGGAACAAAATACTTAAAAAGAATTTTAAGTAGCTGGCAGTCTTTGGCAGTGTTTTTAGATCCAAATGTGAATTTTTCCTAGTGGGGTCAATACATTGCTACATACATTAGGCACTCAGAAAGCATTTGTTGAGTGAATGAATATATTCTCATTATAGTACATGAGAAAGTATACAATCATCAAATTGAGATTTAACAAATCAAAATATCAGTGGACTTCCTGAGAGGAAAACTAAGAGTTCAGGGCCAAATATGCTTCCAAGTTTTAGTGAAAGATCCTTGTTAATGAAAAAATGATGCAAGTTCTATATCTTCTAGACATTTTGCTGATGTGGCACACATTTTAAATGAAGCTAAACAATTTACTAGGTCATTATAAGAAACAGCCAAGTTTAGAAAAACACTCCCAAACTAACATGCTAATAAAGCTTGTCATATATTTAATAGTGTCATCTCTGAATTACTTTACTTATCAAAAATTAATTACTTTGGGAGGAGAGTGCTATTAATAGTGTCAAAAGGCTTTTTTGGATTTTTTTTGTCAATACATACAGAACAAGAAGGCAAGGAATTCAGGTATGACTCCAGGCAGTTGGCTGAGGCCAAGACGTACAATTTTAGATAGCACATTAGTTAGTTAAGTACCAGAGTTCATGGGGGATGCTTTCTTGGGATTTGTGTATGGAAAAAAGAAATGAGGCAAGTTTCAGTCCTAGTGCAAAAACTAATGTGGGAAGGAATGGATTGATTTTGTGAAACACATACCTCTGTAACAGTTAACTGTGGCATCCACTTGAATAACACCTAGCAGATTGGTTTAGGATAGTTACAGGGGTGTTGGGATGATGACTTACTGAGGAAGGAAGACCCACTTTGTTTATGGGAGGCACCAACAAATAGTCTTGAAACCTGGATGGAATACAAAGGCAAAGGAAAAGGCAGTATGCTCCGTTTGCTTCTCTGGAGGAACTCCAGTCTTTACCATTACCTTTGGACATTCATTCAGGCTTCCAGCCCAGACTCTTCAACCTTCCAATACAGACTCTCAGTGGACACTGAAGTGAGCTCCAGGCTTTCAACTTTTGACTAAATCCTCTGGCTCTCCAGTGCAAAGAGGCCCTTTTGTATTCTTCCACCTCTGAATCTGGAGGGAAACATTGTAAGCCTACTTTGTAAATTTATTTATTTAAATCTGTTCCTCTAGTGAACCCTGATACAGCTTCACCTCAGCACTCTGTGTAAAAATGGAATTTAACATCATAAAAAACACTTTGAGAGAGAATAACTTAGAAGCCTAGCATTTTTAACTGTTATGCTGTTGCTGAGTCTGGCATAAGGTTGGCAAAGAGAAATCATTTAACTCTAATTTGTCCCTCCTTCTTTCCAATAAACATTCACTGAAGTACTTCTGAGCACAGATTTGTGTCTTAGCAATTATCTCTACTATACCATTTATTTGGAGAGTAATAAAAGAAGGACTGTGTTTCAGAAACTTGGAAAATACAACTTCCAATAGTATTCTAGTGCTCCACTGTATAATTAAGGTATTTGGAATCTACCCTCAATGATTAAGAACACTTCAGAGACCTTGTGTTAAAATATAAATGTTAATATTTAGTGAATTTGAATGTGTTGAATACTGATAAATAAAAATGTGAGACAAACTCTGTTTTATTGATATATGAATAAAATTACCAGTATCTCTGTTGAAGTATCAGAGACAAGCAGAATGCTATTTTAAAGATGTCAGCTTGTCATACGATATTTCTCTAGAAAGTGGTCTATTACCTATAGACTTATTGTAATAGACTTTTAGAAACCCTAGTGGAAATAAAAATTTATGAAGCACTGCTTTATCTTTTAAACCAAAGTAATTCAGACTTTGTGAACTTTTTAAGACATCAGTTCTGCAAAATTTATTCAATAAAATGTAGAATTTTATATTTAATTCAAAAAATATATAAATGTGCACATATCTTTAAATAATAAATCTGGTTGTTGACCCTCTCCCTTCATCTAGAGCACCTTCTACACTATCTCTTGACCAATCTTGGTGACTTTCCACTCATCCTCCTTGAAGGGAGTTTGGGTGTCTTCTAGGAAGACCTTCCAGAAAGAGCAAGGCCCTTTCCTTCCTTTTATTATCCTCTTGCTAAACATCTGTTTAAGGCTTGATTATTGCAGTTCCTGGTGACCATTAGCTGTATATTAGAGGACAGAAAAGTGATCTCTAGAGAGGTTGACATGCCTTTTCTTCCATGGCTTAAGAGTGGCAGAGCTGAGCAACTAACCCAGCTTGGCTAGATTCTAGGGCTTGCACTCTTGTCAATTAACCATGAAGCCTTTACAAGGCACACATTCTATGTACCTTTGCATCCTCAGAACTTTGCATAATACCGGAGGTATTGAGTGTTCACTCAAGAAAGGAATGAAAGATACTTTCATTTGAAAGGAGGCTTCAGGTTGAGCCCCTTCCATCTTTACTGGTTGTCCACATGGGAACGTCAACTAGTCAGTGAGTGCGAAGGCAGGAATAATTGAGTTCCTCTCCTGAACTATCTTCTGGAGAAAAATAAAAGCAAAAAGATAGTCTGTAAACTTTATCTTATCTTCAGAATGTTTTTCTAGTCTGTCTCTGTGGTTCTGTTCCTATTGTTCACCACCTCACACCCCAACAATAGTAGCAGCTGTCTAACTGGCTTGCTTTGCTGTACCTTTTGTTGCCTAGGGCCAAATACTTCTCTTTCAAATACCAGACAGAAGATCTTCACTCAAAGCATTCAATACTTCCTTATTCCTAAGTATTTAATCCAAACCCCATCTGTCTCACTCCATAGATCTAATAGTCTTATTCTCATTATTTCTTAATATCCGCACTTTAATTTCCTCATTATCACAAGAACTATATTGTGCTTATAACGACCTTTATGAATGTCATTATATAGTCCCCTTATAATTTTCAAAGTAGTGTGGGGGCTGATAAACAACAGCTTTCTAGTTATTTTTGTACTGCCTGCGAGCTAAGAAGGATTTTAAATTTTGAATAGTTTAAAAACTGAAATGAATAAAATAATTCAGGATATGTGGAAATAATATGAAGTTTAAAATTCAGCAGCTATAAATAAAGTTTTACTGGAATACGATGAATTCATTTACATATTGTCTATGGCTGCTGTCACTCCATGATAACAGAGGTGAGTAGTTACAACAGAAACCATGTGACTCCAAGAGCCTAAAATCTGGCACTTCACAAGAAGTTTTCTAACCTTTGGCATAACGGAATAAAACAATGATATGAACTCACAGAGTATATGACCTAACAAATGTGTGCACTGCCCATTCATTATTTCAGTTAGATCCCCATTTTAGGGGAAGAAGTATCATTTTCTTCAAATGGAGAATGAAAAAACTGGGACTAAATAATTAACCTCTCTTAGGCACAGGAGCAGCAGTGAAAACTTGGATTCATTGGTCCTTTTGTGGTTTGCCCTCTATGATAGGTTATTTCTCTATATACTTGAGAATAAACATATATATTGATGAGCATGAGATCACACAGTATACACATGGAAAACACAAGTGATATGGGATGGCAAGTAGCCCTATAGAAATCCAACTAATCTAGGAAAAGTTGATTGCATCATTGTATCATTGTAGCATCTTGATATCTCTCTTCTTTATTCCTAATTTTACCTGGCACCTTGTTTCCTTTTGAAAACATTAAACAATTTGAAATCCTTTCAGGTAGATCTTCAAAATTTCTTTTTATCACTTTTGTCTTTTATCTGTTGATCAATTGTTCTTTAAAAAATGGAAGATGATTCTTTTTAAAGTGCAGTGTTATGCCTTGAATCCAAAATGACAATTTTATAATCAGTGAATCAAGCCACAATCTAATTGAGCTTCCTAAGGTTACTGTCTTTTATTTTCCAGGGCATATAGAACGGATCAAAGAAAATGAGAGGAAGAAAACAGATTAGTTTTCCCCCCAAATATCTGTATCTTAGAATCTCATAGTCAAAACTAAAGAAATTCTACAGTAGTAAAAAAAAAAAGAAATACAGCCATAATAATATTGGTAAATCCTCATATTCTTTCCTCTACACTAAAAAAATTATGATAACATCTAACTGCTGGTAAGCTCTGGGTCATGTTTAGCAGTGTGGCAGATACTAAGCTTAATTGTTGTAAATTTAATTGACCTTTAATAAAAGAATAGTGCTTTCATATAGCTTGGTTCTAGACTTTTCTCTAATAATAAAACTAACATTTCCTGATCATTACTATATTGGTCTCTGAATATATGAATTTACTTAATACTCACAATGGTCTTGTGAGGTGAGTAATATTAATGTTACCCTCATTTCTTATATGAATAAATATAACTACAGAAATGTTGGGAAATTTGTCCATTGCAATTCAATTAGTTACAGAGTGAAGCTTGTGAAAAGATAAATTGAAGTATGCTGGCTTGGTTTCCCAATACTTCATAATCATTTATTTAAATAGTATGTAGCATACATATCTTTTAATCAAAAACAGACATTGTATAGTTTAATAAGCCACCTCCAACAAAAGCCTATTCATTTTGGTTTTAGTATCATTTTTAAAGTGACAGTTGCCATGAAGATGGAATTGCCCCCAATTTTTTTGATGAAAGCATTTAGTTTGGAAGCTCTGTGAATAAACAAGAATAATGACAGCAAAAATTTCCTTGAAAGAAATTTCAAATCTTATTTAGCAGTCTTAAGATTTTATGTAAGACACTGCAAACATTCATGTATATAACTGTCTGGAAGGTAATTTCCCATCCTTAATGAAGAAAAATGATCAATATAACAGATTATTATATTTTAAATATAGCGACATACACCCCCCAAAAAATCAATACAGAGTCATTAATCTAGTCAAAATTGAGTCCCAGAGGCTAAAAGTTATCCATATTGCAATGAATTTTTTTGTAATGACATTCTTATTACAAATCTATTCATGCAATTTTGAAATAATCAGTCCTAAGGACACACCAAATTATACTAACATGAAAAACAAGTAAAAAAAGCTTTACTCTCAAAAGGCATTTGGTTAAAATCAAAGGAATAGTTTTGATTTCCTCATTATTATAGTCCCATTTATTTTTCTAGTGCAGTGAGACTAAATATCATCATTTACTTTTAGAGCAGAAATACTTATGGTTTTTTCATACTTCTTATTCTACCTTATTCAAGGATAGATTTATCAAATCCAGTAGTCCATGGTGGGGGAGGGGCATCTGTTTTGGACTTTCTTCTACATTTATGCTTTAAGTTGCAGTACTTTTAAAAATCAGGAAAAGATGCGACGACTTTCAAACCAACCATTTTGTTTCTGAGTTTCATACAAGAAACTTGTGAATATTCAGGAGAGAACTTTAGATCTATAAGATTTTCCTTTCTCACTATTTTCATACCTCAGGTACCCTCATTGTGAGAAGTACCAAATAGGAGGCTAAATAAATTTGGCAGAAAATGGCAATCTGTATTAAGTATACTTTGGGACTAACTTTGCTGTATCTTAATAATATACCATCACTGACTTAATCAGGAGAACACAGAAATTACTTTCTTATTCCCTTCACTCATTTTAGTAAATTTCTTCACTATGTTCCTACGTGAACCTATGAATATCTTAAATTTCATTCATTTTCCTAAGATCCAATTTTAAGTTCAACAAATTCCAAAGGAAGAAACTTTTTTTTTCTCATAAAAACAGAATACCTGATGATGCTAAACTATTTCAATTTGTTCTTGGCTACTGAAGGCTGTGTTAGTACCATATTATATACCCCTATTATAATACTAGATTTGCTCATAATTGCTTTACAAAAAAAAATATGGTCAATAACAATAAAATATGAAACACGAAAACAAATTTAGAAAGTAAGTGGAATATCAAAAGCACTGTCATTGCACTGTATTGTTTTCTCTTTTTGTTCTAGATGGGGCTGGATTCAAGGGTACACAGAGTATTACTCTAGCCGGAGTAATTTCAATAATAACATAACAAGGGAAATTTTGCTTCAGTATCACAGCTTTGCAGATTAATTAAAATCAATATTGTAGGGCTGGGGATTTAGCTCAGTGGCACTGCATCTGGCTCACTAGTGAAAGGTTCTGAGTTCGATCCCCAGTACCCCCTCGCCAAAGAAAAATCAATATTGTAAAGCAATGTTATCCTCCTCCTTCTGGGTGTAGTAAGACAATTTTTCTACCAGTTACACTGGTGTAGTTTCTATCAGACCACAGAGAAAAGCTATAAACTCTGAACAAAATAACCTCAAAGCACGAAAGAGCAACAAAAACAGGCTGACAGTGGGGGAGGAGAGACAGGTTATAGACTTGGGAAAAGGTAATAGCACAATCACAGCAAAGATCCTGTTTTTATACCTTTTATAGCAGAGGTCAGGCCACAGTTAATGCACTGTGGGCTTATTACAACTTAGATAAAAACATGCAGTTTTACTGGCTTGAAGAACTAGAGGTTAATTTCAAGTATTCATAGTAACCTGAAAATTGGGGGCAGGGGGAGCCGGGTAAGGAGGTAGCCAGACAGTTGAAACTCCATATTCTATATAAAGCTCTGCTGAAATCTCTGGCTGATTCCATTAGTGGGACAGACTCTAAAGTAGCTCAACAAAGACTAGCAGAGCTGCACAGAGATTCTAGTTACTATCAAAAAGGAGACATAGCTTTGGAATTTGAGTGTAGGCAATTAACTGCTCACTACAGGTTTGTTCACCCAATATTTGTCAGAATAGAATAGGATGCAGGCCTCTACAATATATCATTGACAAAAATCAAGAAAAAGATTTAAAAATTTAGACACATGCAGAAACAGGAAAACATAACCCCAGACACAGACCCCAGACACAGACCCCAGACACACACCCCGGTAAAGACATAGTTAAGACAGGTGGAAGTTAATGTAGGCCAATCATGAAATCACTCAAATGTTGAATTAGCAGAAGAGTATTTTTAAAATAGCTGAAATAATTATCCCAGTGGTCATACAGAAAAATATGCATTTAGTAAGTGAACAAATAGGAAATCTCAGAGAAATAAAAAGGATTCACAGAAATCTAATGGAAATTTGAGAGTTAAAAATACAAGGTATGAAAATAATTGGAAAAGATTAATAGCAGATTAGGGCAACATCAGAATCAGTAACTTTGAAGATAAATCAATAGAAAGTATTTAATTTCAAGAAGTGAACTTGGGAAAAAGCCAGAAAAGAAGCACCAGCACCTAGAGACCCATGGGGCAACATCAACTAATTTAACATATGGGTAACTGGATACTTGCATATAAAAATATGATAGGAAAAAATACTGAAAAGAATGAAAAAGCTTTTCAAAATTTGGTCTAAAACATAAATTTAAATATTTAAGAAGCTTAAATGGCCCTAAGAAGAAAAAATACAAAGAAAACCACACCTGAGAACACCGTAATCAAACTTCTAAAATGTAAAGATTAAAATGAAAATGCAAACAAGCCAGAGCAAAATTAAAAAATTATATGCAAGTGAATAATACCAGGTACTGCTGACTTTTCATCAGTAAAATGAAGTCCAGAGATAGTAGAATGAGATTTTTCAAGTCTAGAAAAAACATTCAGCCTAGAATTCTATATCTACCAAAGATATTATTTAAGAATAATGGTAAAAGAGATTTAGCCAAATGAAAACCAAGAATATTCCATCAGCAGACCTACATTATAAAAATTCTAAAGGAACTTTTTCAGACTGAATGTGAATGCTGTTTGAATTTGTAGAAAGGAATTAGAGTCCCAGAAGCATTTGCTATTTAAAGCAAAAATCATGCTTGGCTTCATAATGCAAAGGTGGAATAAATGACAACAGAGAAAAAGGAATGAGTAGTGGGTGAACAGGGCTGTACAGTAGCAAAATTATTTTCTGTGAATATAATATTAAATCTGAATCGATGGTGGCAAGTCATAGATGTCTATATTGCAACTCCTCAGAAAAAAAACAAAAAATACAATAGGTATAGAGTGAGACCCTGTCCCAAAATAGAAAAGTTTTTAAAGAGTTAGGGGTATAGCTCAGTGCAAACAGAGGGAGACTAAGGTAGGCAGGATGACCAACAGTTTAAAACCAGCTTGGTTACATAACAAGATCTTGCCTCAAAAACAGACAAACAAACAAACAGCCAATAGATAAATTAGGTAAAATGAGAACACAGATTCATAGAATATCAAAGCTATAAGTGACAGTAAAGTACAATTTCTGACCCAATGTTGCAATCCATTCTATACAGCCTTGGATTGCTCATTCAGCCTCTGCACTGCTCAGGCACTTCCAAATTAGAGTACTTTGTTCCTTACGAGGCTGCTCTCTGCCCTTATACTTCTAGTGCTGCCATACTTATATGGAGCAGGGTCTCTCTCCTCCAATGAAAGTTTTCATTAACTTTCATTAGCCAGCTAAACATCCACTTCTCTAACCACCTCCCCCATGTATGGTTGGAGTAAAAGCTGCTCTATTGTTTTTTTTCTTTTTTGTTTTAGTTGCTCTATTCTTAATGAACTCCTAGGTGACTTTGTGTCCTTCTTCATCTCTCCAAGCATCTTATTTGTTTATTTTATTTTATTTTTGTTGTTTTGTTTTGTTTTATTTTATTGTTTGAGACAGGGTCACATTAGGCAGTTCCTTAACTTGCTATGTAGCGCAGGCAGGCCTTGAACTCACAGTGATCCTCCTGCCTCAGCCTCCCGAGTGCTAGGATTACAGGCATGTGCCACCACTCTCAGCCCCATTTATTTTATACCACTTGCCAAAAAAAAAATTCAAAAAAGGACTTTTAAAAGATTTATCTTATAGGTAATAAAACTAAGCCATAGAAACACTGAGCAACTTGCCCAGGGTCATGCAAACTGGTGAGCAATTTTAGGACATGAATGAAGTGCAGAAGTGAAGAAAGTACAGTCTGTTCTTTTTCTCTACCTGAACCAGGACTACTATTCTGATATATTTGGATCACAGTGCCTTTCCAACTTCTTTTATATGCTGTAACACTGCCTTTTCTGGTCCCTGGCCTTCCCAATCTCCCTACAAGGGACATCTCTCATTTTCTTCCATGTCTCCTTCATTCACTAGAAAGCTACGCTAACTTAATTTCACAGTTCCTCCCCAGTTACCAACCACATTTAGATCATGACCCTCATTATGGTTGCCTCATCAGAAGAAATGCAATAAAATATTTTTTGGAGATTATTAATCTTTAATCTTACATTAAATAATGAAAGATAAGCAAGAATCAATATTATTGTTATATATAATTCAAAGTACATTCTGGTTATAAAAATGACTGCCAATAAGTGAATTTCCAAACATCTCAAATGTTCTTTCAATTTCTGTATTTGATTTAACTCTATCCAAATTATATTCCACATTGATCTCAGTGTATATTCCTGAAGTATATCTTCTGAATAAACAACAAGGTGAGGCATGGATATGTTCCAAGCAACAAAATATCTGGTTTGTTGACAAGAATTTACTACTTTGTTAAAGAGTTATATAACATATTTATACACTATTATTTGCCATAGTCTTGGTTTCTTATTCATTATATTCAATGCTGAGTTAAACCACTGAATGTTCATGGTATTCAATTTTATATTTAACTACTTCATAACATCAGAGTTTACATGTATCATCAAGTAGACTTGTTTCGCTTGCTATAGCTTTGTGATAATGTCAGAACTATAATTGTTTTGGTTTGTCTGCATCAAAATCTTCAGTCATGTTGAAAATATTACTTTGCTTTAATTATAAGTCAGTTTCATCTGTAATAGTACAAAAAACTAAAACACAGCTGGTGTTCTTTCAACAAACATTAAGTTCTACAAATATTATATTGAGTGGCTACTGTTTATAAGACTTCTAGGTTCCTCCGGATATGAGTTATAGGTCTGATTCAAGCAACTTCAGGTTAGTAATAGAGACAAATATGTACTTAAATAATAAATATAATTTATTACAAAAATTTCCTGGATTTTATAACAACAAAACAGATATGACCAAATAATGAATTACCCACAATATCTCAAAACAGAAGGACTGGTGATTTTATCCGGGTCAACTGGTTGACCCTAGTCCTCTTAACCAGAGCTACTCTAAGCACAATCTACAGACCTGGGCACGTCTCTAAAGTGTGTGTAAACACTCCTCAATGAGATAGAAACAGAAGTTGGAAATATTTACAAATGTTGAGAAAAACTTGATGATGTAATTTTATATCTGTTGAGTATAATGTCTTTTACTTTTATAACTTGTTTTATTAACATTAAAAATGAATTTTGGATATTTTATGTATCTACATTTCCTCACTTCTGGAAAACTTTAAAAATAGAGCCAAATATTACATTAGCTCTCATCACGATACTGTCCATTTTGCAAGAGCTCATGTGTATGGTTATGAAGACTGCCAAAATCAGAATATTGGATGAGATACCTTATGTTGACATTTTATCATACTTTTAATTTGAGAAATATATGTTAAAGGCAATTTGTGTTTCATGGAAAACTATTTAATTTTTCATTATGTTCTAAGTTCCTAGGAATTAAATGTATTCCTAATGTGTGCATTGTTTAGAATATTTTATTCTATATTTTAATAGCTTTATCAAGGTAAAATTCACTTATGATAGTATGTACCTTCAGTTTAGGGAAATAGTTTGGTAAATTTTGAGAGCTGGATATACTCATGTAACCTCCACCACAATCATGAACCATGAAAAGAATAATTCCCCTAAACAGCCAAGTAGTCCCTGAGTTTTTTACAGCAGCATTTTGAAGATTTTCCCCACCATTTCTACATAGTTGGCACAACCACTACAGAATGGGTCTAACTACACTCAGCACAAAAGGGACAGTCAGAAAATGCAGAACTTATTGCAGACTGCTCCCCTCTTCTTCATCTAAACACACACTCGCCACCAGGACCAGTCTGCTTCTGTTAATTCTTTTTTTTTTTCTAGTATAATAGTATTGTTATAATTTTTTCCCCTTAAATTCTTTTATTGGTACACTTTAGGTATACAGTACATTTACATTTATCATTGGGTGCTTGTGCCTGTACATGATATATCTTGGTTCTTACTTTTTCTCCATTTTCTGTCCTCCCTTCACCCTCTCCACCCTTATTTTTCCTCTTCTCATAATTTTTCCTTTCCCCTACCCCTCCCACTTCCCATACCCCTTTGGACCTTTTCTTCCTATTTCCCATTATCAATTATTCATTTTAATCATTATTTACAGTTTTAGTTTCTCACACTAGAGAAATTATTCAGTATTTACATGTGCCCTATTTATTTCACTTAAGAGTATGGCCTCAATATGCATCCATTTAGCTATAAATGTCTCTAGTTTCTCATTCTTTATGGCTAGCAGTACTCCATTTTATTAAAAAAAAAAAACACCACATCTTCTTTATCCAGTATCCAGTTGATGGGCACTTGGGCTGTTTCCAAGCTTTTACTATTACAAATTGTGTCACTATAAACATGGGTGCGCATATATCACTGTGGTATGATGCTTTTAATTCTTTTTTTGGGGGGGGCACCAGGGATCGAACTCAGGACCTTGCACTTGTGAGGCAGACGTGGTGCCACTGAGCTAAATCTCCAGCCCTGATACTTTTAATTCTTTGGGGAAGATACCCAGCAGGGGAATAGCTGGGTCAAATGGGACCTCTAGTCCTAGTTCTTTGAGGTATCTCCATACTGATTTCCACAGTGGTTGCACCAGCCTACACTCCCACCAGCAGTGGAGCAGCGTTCTTCTTTCCCTACAGCCCCGCCAGCATTTGTTATTGGTTGATTTCATGATAGCAGCCATTCTTTCTGAGGTGAGGTGGAATCTCAGTGTTGTTTTCATTTGCATCTCTCAAATGACCAGCGATGTTGAACACTTTTTCATATGCCTATTTGCTGCTTTTACTTCTTTGTCTGAGAAATGTCTGTTCATTCTTAAATGCCTCCAAATTTTATAGTTGTTGTCTTTGGTGAGACCCTCAGGTAGGTCAGCTTCACAATTCCATGTAGCTCATGTTTTGTTTATATTCTTAAGTTTCATGCTTTGATTAATTGCATTGCTTTTTTATAAAAGCATTTGTCCATGATGATCTACATTTGTTTTAAAATCTGCTTTTCTTTATAAAGAGCTTCAGAAACTTTGCTCTAACCTAGAGGTTCTCAAATCTTGTTACACATTTGACTCATCTGAGTCTGGTGAAAAGACAGACTCCCAATCCCCATCCTACTTCAATGAGTCTGAGTCTCTGTATTTTTTATTATTGCTTTAGATAATTTAACTCATACCAAACTTTGTAATTCAACCACTAGACTAATCTCTACACAATTTTGGAAATTCTAGTTTTCCCCTTTCCAGAAAATTGCTGTGAAGTTCCACATATTGAAGGTTGTAGGGTGGACAGAATTGACAAACCAAGAGTTCCAAGGCTTATTTTCCAGTGAAGAATCTTTAAATATAGCATAGCTGTTCATTGCTCATCAAACTTGGTCTTTTCACTCACACCACTTACAATGAAATGTAGATAATGAAGTAAGTGAAGACCACTTTGTGATAGTCCACAGTAGCAGGAATATAGAACTCCTTTGCCACCAGGAAATTAAATGGGCACAAAATAGGAGGAAAGGAATTCTCCTACTGGTAAAGTATCAACATTTTCTATAAGTAAGAAATGGGAGGATGCTTTACAACTAAGAAGGCCTCCTGCTGACTCTAATACAGACAAAAATTTGTGACCCCTCTATTAGGAAATAGCTTGTACTAACTCATGGAGATCACCCACTTTGCCAATGGAATTAAAGAGAATGAAGAATGGAGCTGAATATTATCAAAACTAGGTAAATAAAATATATATTATTGCCATCTATGTAACAGAATACCAGGACTTACTAAAACTTAATACCCATTGACCTCTCTTTATCTTTTTGGCCTCTGAAGAAATTGCTTAGAATAGTTTCAGCACAAATAAGTGATAAATGTTTGAAATAACAGACTTACCCTAATCTGAACATTATACAACATGTATCATGTCCCAAAATATTAAGTCCTCATTAAGATGCACAATTATGCATAAATATTTAAAAATATATTACAATTTTAAAAACCTATATAAATGGAATTTTTCTCATTTCTTACTCCTGTTTTCCCTTTACAGTTTTTTTTTCCATCTAAATGGCCAGTGTTCTGGCCACATTCACCTATTTTAACAAGGAAAATTCAAAGTGATTTTTCTGCTAGCGATGTCAACAATTAAAAAGGATGGCTAATAGTGAGCCAGCTTACTAAAAAGTCTAACTTCCTAGTGCTGAAACTTGGGGCATCTGTCATGTATCTCTATGTCCCATAATGTAGAAGACGAACTTCTGCAATTCATATTTGAGACATGACCTGGTCTAGATTTCTGAGAATTTCTCTCCCTACCACTAATTTAATAGGAAGCATTTACTTCTCCCACCACCTTTTATCTCCGCCTCCCCCATCTCTTCCCGCCTTCTTTTAATCATGTTATGAAATAATTCATTAAGTACCCTGTTCAATAACTGAGATAACTGTAAGGCAAGATTTAAAAAAACTGGATGGATTTTTGTTGGTTTATCCCATGTATAGGGTTAAGGCAATAAAACTCCTTTTCTATCTTCTATTTCAAAGAAAATGTAGCTGTGGTGCTTACTTATGATTATTCTTGTAGCTACAGGTCAACTAATTTCAAGTCCTCCTCAGAATGATCAAATTCTATGATAAATTTCAAAGAACTCTCAGCCATATTAATATAACCTGGAATTTGAGATGTCTATAAAAACTCAAATATTTACTTAGAAATGCTCAATGCTTCTTGGTACATCCATAAGCTGAGTTTTTGTCCCAGAAGCCAATTAACACTATACAAAGTTGTTTATATAAGCAACTCGGGCATAAAACACAATTTGAATGATATAATTGGGAAAGGGCAAAAAAAGAGGGGAAGGGGAATTCCATCTCTCAATGTCCCAGCTTTCTTTTAATGGAAAAATGATTGAGAGTCCTTCTTAGCATTCACTCCAGTAACCCACATACAAGCTGATTTGTAATTTAATTATTTTCCTTTCTAGTAATTAACTGGGAACATCTAATCATTCAACCTGAGTATGTATGACTCATTAAGCATCCTGTTCAAATTTTATTTTTCCCCCACCAGTATATTAAATCTTCTTAACACTAAGCAGGGAAACTGACACATATTGAAACCAATAAATAGTACTGCCTGGTGTGCTCACCCAAGAGGCAATGGGAAGATTTTTTTATCAAAATTACTTAATAATTACCTGATCTACTGATAAAGAAGCAGAGTTAATTGAGTCACTTCTGAAAGGTAGAAACTACACAACTCAGGGAGAAGAGTAGCTTCCATGAAATCCAGAGTGAAAATAAAATAGCAAATGCTGATAAAGGCTGAAAAGTGCAACGTAAGTGTCATGGTGGCAAATGCTGGAGCTTATCTTATTTTGGCAGGTAATGGGGAAAAGTTTGGTTTGTAGCAAATATAAATGTATACTGCAAAATGTAGTACTTTGAAAGATATCATTTAAGTTTCTAAATCTTAAGAATTTCTCAGTGTGTTCAGTGATATGTGTGCAGAAGCTTCTCTCCAATCAGTGGAAAAATCTCAAAATTCCTACTTCTCTAGTAAATATCTTACATATTTCTAAAAAGATGGTCTGAAAATCAACTTGTAAGTAAAATGATATTTTGTCATTGAAATTTTCTTGTTTCAGAAAATGATCAACTAACATGAAATCATTTTTTTACTATCTCTTTTTGAGATATGCCCATTTAAAATGTTCTTTTATTTTTTCCAGAAAGCCCTCATACTTAATAAGTAATATTACCACTAAATAAAAACGTTTCTTGCATTTATGGAGCTCTATAATTTTCATTGTTGTATTTAGGTCATAAAATCCTACACATTAGCTCAATGGCACTCAAGGCACTTTTGAGCTTTAATTGCATCCTTGTGAGTTATAGTGAGCAGAGCAGCAGTGGGAAGCAACGAGGGAGGCACATATGGTCTCTGTCACAACCGCACAATTCTATAGCTCAAAAGCAGCCATACACAGTACATAAATAAATGAGGAAGGCCATGTTCCCACTAAACACTACTAACGCTAAACTTACACTTTCATATAATTGTCATGTGTCACAAAATATTGTCCTTCTGATTTAAAAAATCGTTTAAAGTATAAAAGTCATTCTTAGTTGATGGGCCAAATAAACACAAGTTGTAGGCTGAGGATGGCTGAAACTTGGACAGATGCACCATAATTTAATCCCCTACTGAGCAACAGTTGGGTTGAGTCTAACCTTTGCTATTACAAACAGTACTTTAAGAGATAACACCACACACGGGGCATTTATCATGTTAAAATACCTGATGGCCCAGGAATTTAGCTCAGTGGTTTCACCACCTGCTGCCTGTGCAAGCACAAGAACACAAGTTCAATCCCTGGTACCAAAAAAAGAAAAGAAAATATCTGAGCCTAAATTCTTCAAAGGAAAATTCTTGGGTCAAAGGGCCTTTGCGGTCATATGTTTAATAAAAATCCAAATTGCCTTGAAATTGACATCTCAGTTTACACTCCCAACAGGATGCCTGCCTATTCTCTATAGATCCACCAGCAGATTGTGTTAAGCCTCTCAGTTTTGTTTATCTGATAGGTGAAAATGATGCCGAAGTATAGTTTTAATTATATTTCTCCTAGGAGCTGAGTTAACATTTTTGTTTTATTTGTTAAGAGGTATTTGTATTTTCTTGCTGTGAACTATCTGGTCATTCATGTCTTTACTCATTTTTTTATTAGGTTATTCTTTATCGTGTCCATTTCTTGAGGTCTTCATACATAGTGTCTTATACAAGGTGTAAACTAACTAGAAGAAAAGGACAAGAAAGCAGAGAGTTTGTGAACTTTAGTTATTGCTGTAACCCTGACTCTTGTATCTCTTGCAGATATGAAATATGAAGTAGTCTTTACCTACTGATAAGTTGCAAAACTTTTTCCTGTGTAGTCATTTCTATTTTGACTTTGCTTGTATTGACTCTTGCTAGGCAAGTCTCTCTGTTTCAAATGTATGAAGTTGAGTTCATCAATCCTTTCCTTATAGCTTCTGGATTTTCAGAGATATTTAATAGTACCTTTACTACTCCAAGGTTATAATGGAGTTCTTTCATGTTTTCTTCCATCGATTTAATAATTTCACTTTTCCACTTAAATTGTTGATACATTTGGGATTTTTCTTAATATTTGGAATAAGAGATTGATCTGATTTTTTTTCTGGAAGACTACCCAGTTGTATTGCACAGTCTATCTGCCCTATTCTTTTCTACACCTCTGTTTGAAATGCCTGTTTTGCTTGCTGCTTGTACTTATGAAAACTATTAATATGTTACTCTAGCTTTTAATGAATTTTTGATAATATGTTCTTACTTTAAAATTTTCCAGGTATGTGATATTATCTGTATCACCTATAAAAGTAATCACTATCGCTTCATTCATTCATTCATACACACATACATTCACAGTGCTGAAGATCAAACAAGGCCTCAGGCATGCTAGGCAAGTGCTCTACCACTAAGTTATATCTCCAGGCCTACCTCTTTTTTTTTAAATACCAGCCTTATTTAAATATAATTCACACACCATAAATTTTAAAAGGTGGTGGGTGATCAGATGAATTTTAAGATGCAACATCTCTCTATTGTCTAAGTGTACACCCACTAAATGTTACATAATGGTAGTGACAGAAGGCCTCCTTATTTTGTTCCTATCATTAGTCAGGAATGAGCCTAGTATTGTCCTGTTTGATGGTGGCTTTTAGTAATAACATAGTTTTATAATGTCAAGAATGCATTTAACTTTGGGCATGGTGGTGATACATATAATCCAAGCTACTTGGGAGGCTGAAGCAAGAAGATCACAAATTTGAAGCCAGCCTGGACAATTTAGTGAGACCTTGTATCAAAATAAAGTCTTAAAAAGCCTGGGGATGTAGCTCAGTGGTAGAGAGAGAGATCCTGCACTATTTCCCAGAACTGCTAAGCAAACAAACAAAAAAATCAGTGATGGTGAACCTTTCAGAGCTTTCAGTGACAACAAACAGCCCACTGCCGCATGCATGCCATAGCTTTGCCACCACTGAAATAAATGAATTTATCTATTTTTATTTTATTGAATGTTTAAAAAAATACAACTACAATACTTAATTTTTTCCCCAGTACCAGAAATTGAGCTCAGGACCTTGAGCTCTCCAGGCAGGCACAGTGCCACTGAGCTACATGCCCAGCCCTATAACACTTAATTTTGCTACATCTTAAGCAATTTTTGACCCCCAGCTTTACAGTGTATATATTCTTTTTTCCTTCAAACTCCACTTTTCAAAACTTATTAGTACATGTTTGCAGTACATAATGATTACATTCACTGTAGGGAATTGGTACATGTCCATAACAAGTTTCAATTCTTCCCCCCACCCCAACCTCCTTTATTTTTCCAGCATCAGATTCTTGTTTATTTTTTTCCCTCTGATCCATTTACTTTTCAGTCTCCATCTTCTCTCAACTCTCATCTTCCTAATAAAGCGTGTGTTGCATTTCATTCCACATGGCTTCTGTGATGATCTTAGCCACTTTTGGCAGCCTGAGGCACTTTGACTCAGCACACTGTATCTATCACCCACTTTCCCTGAGAAAGAACTTACCAGCCTTTTTTCTTTCATTTTCTAACTTTAGCAGGCTATCCAGAAGGAAAAGAAGGAAATTGCTCTCACACCACCATACTCATAAAAAATGAAATTCTTTCTACAATATAAGCATTGCTGAAGAAAAAGTTATGCAAACTGCTTATCCTCAAGAAGAGAGTAAACAGTGCCAAAGTGTTTCCTCATTATTCTCCACAAGCCAGGCTGCCCTGATACCCACAAAAATGGCCGCACTCTTCCCTTGTTCTCTATAATAAGAAAGCT
Organism: Heterocephalus glaber; assembly: GCF_000247695.1. The sequence goes on from NW_004624773.1 coordinate 13,738,203, forward strand.
CTCTGATGGATCTCTCCCTCCATGCCTAGCACTGTGATACATGGTTGGGAAGCATCATCTCACTGGATCTTCCTAGCAGACCTGGAAGCCGGCATCATAGATGCTCAGGAGAACAGTGAAGAGAAGCTTCTGAGGCTAGACTGCCTGGTTCTAATGCCACCTCTACTTCCAGCTTTACCTTTCTGTTGCAGTTTATGTGACATAAAAGATGCTGACTGGGCCTAGTTTGGGGGGTAGAACATACGAGAGAACTGATTAGCACTTGATGTACAGGATGAAATGAAATACTATGAGATGTAGGAGACTGCCTCTGAGAGTACACTTTCATTAAATGTCTGCTAGTGTTATCCCAACCTCGAAGAAGGGAACAGAGATCACTAACTCACTGAATATCCCACAGCTACCAAGTGATGGAATCTCAATTCACATCAAGCCATGTATTCTCCAAGGTCTCTACTCTGATCCATTGTATTAGTGTGCTCGTGGTATTATAACATAGTGCCACCTGTAGGGGCCTCAACAACAGAAATTTGTCTTTAGTTTTGAAGACCAGAAATCCAAGATCGCAATGTCAATGGATTAGTTCCTTCTAGGAATCTGTGTCATGCCTCTCTCTTAACTTCTGGTGGTTTGCTAACTAACTTTGGTGTTTTTTGGCTTGATGATATATCACTCCAATTTTTGTCTTCATTTTCACGTGACATTCTGTGAGAGTGGATATGATTAAAATTTCATTTTGGGGCGGGGGGACAAGTCATACTGGATTACAGGCCTCTCCAAGTCCAGTAAGACAGCATCCTAATTGCTACATTTGAATGCTTCCCCCAAAATTCATGTTGAAATTGAACTGTAATTATAACAGGGGCAGGATCACTAAGAGGTGAATCAGCCATGAGCATTCCACCCTCATGAATAGATTAATTCCATTATCAAATTAAAGCCAGCTTCACTTTTTTGTGGGATTTTTATAAAAAAAGGATGAGTTTAGCTGATTTTTTTCTCTCTGCCTCATGAGGGCTCACATTTCTGCTATGTTACGATGCAACACAAAGACCCTCAGCAGATACCAGAATATTGATGTTTGATTTCCCAGCCTGTGAAATTGTGAGAAATAAATGTTTTTTCCTTATAAATTACTCAATTTATGATTCTCTGTTGTAGTAGCAGAAAACAGACTAAGACAGTAAATTAATTATATCTGATCTGCAATTATTTCATTTCCAGAAAAGGCCACTTTCTTAGGTAGTGGGTTTAGGATCTCAACATATAGGGGCACCAATTCAACCTATAACATAGTAGTCTTCCTTTATCCATAGTTTTACTTTCTGTGGTTTCAATTACTCACAGTCAACTGTGGTCTGAAAATACTAACATTCCAGAAATAAATAATTCATAAGTTTTAAATTGCATGCCATTCTGAGTAGCATTATGAAATTTCCAAGCATTCTGTGATATCCTTCCCAGGAGGTAAATCATCCCTTTTTCCAGTGTACCCCTTGGTATATACTACCATTAGTCACTTACTAACCACCTCGGTAATCAGATTTCAGAATATTACAGTGCTTATGTTGAAATAATCCTTGTCTTACTTAATAATGGCCCCAAAGTGAAAGATGAAGAGTGTCTTCCCCTAATCCTCACAAAATCCTGTTAATGAAGTCCTACTATTATCCCTATTTTATGGATAAAGAAACTAGGTCACATATATGTAAATATTCTATCATCCCCCTGCTCCCTATGTCCTCTCTTCTCAAGGCTGCATCCGACACTTCACAGGGATGAGAGAAGCCATCAAGAGGACTCCATCAGGCTATTGTATGCAGCTCTTCTCCCTCTTCCATCCCTGTCCTTGTCATGGAGGGAGCATTTTGATCCACGTTGTTGGGAATCATGTCTGAAGATCATCCTGTTTCTCCTTCTACATCAATAATCAATCACAGAAATGAATGGATAATAACCTAACATTGTGCTATACCAAGAGAACAGACCACCGAGAAATACCAGAATGGTGAGGCAATAGTGTTGGGAGAAAGGGAGTGGCACTAAGTTAAAATGGGGAGGTGAACAAAGAGCACACAGGAGAGGGCCTTGCACCACACTGTTAAAATGGTCTATTTTGGGCCGAGGATTTAGCTCAGTGGTTCCGCTGCCTGTCTTGCAAGCACAAGGACCCAAGTTTGATCCCCGGTACCAAAAAAAAAAAAAAAAAAAAGGAGTCTATTTTATCCTCAGTAGGAAACCACTGCAGAGAATGGCAAAGCCAGTTTACTTGAGAAGAGAAAACAAGATAGTGATTGCTCTAATTGCAAAAGAGCCCAGCATTGTGAGAAAACAGTGGAAAGGAGAGGGCTCTGTAAGGTGAGCCAAGAGAGTCTCAGAGGAAACACTTGGCCTGACAAATGAAGAATACAAAGTTCTCTCCAAAGATCACATGTGCTGAAGTACATTGTTTACCTCCTTACAACCAGGTGCTGTGTTCATACTGTACAAATCCATATTAAATAAGTATCTATGGATCTTAAATCCAAGTGTTTGCACCACACACCTGACAAAAATAATAAATTTAGCAAAAATAAAATTAACAGATCCTATCTCAAACAGAACTGGAGGTGTTAAACAAATCATAAAATTTTAACCAAGCTAGGCTCAGATCCCAGAAACCAGTCACATTTAAACAAACAAGTGAATATGGGGTGAGGGGAATGGTGGCAGAAAAGAGCTGCTGGTAACACGACAGAAGTACAAGAAGCGGCAGCCAGACACTGGCACAAAGCCCTGGCCTTGATTTTCGACAAACTTTGGATGTTGAGCAGGCCATTGCTAGGGAGAAGAATATAGGTCTGTCAATTTCAAATATTCCTCTGAACTTAAGTATTGAAGATGTCTGTGAATCAACGACTGCTTAAGCCGAAGGGGTCATTATCAGGATGGCCAAATCATTTATTAATTGCAGTGATACGGCCACATTCCAAAAAAAAAAAAGAGGAGTTGAGCGTTCATTTTCAAGGCTTCTATGGACAGAATCCAGTCCCCTTTCTTCTCACCTGGCATACTTCATCAGTGTCTTGGGTGGAAACTACAGGAGATAAAAACCTCAGCACACATGTACCTGGCACACTTTTCTTTTACTGTTGACCTATAGCATGAGAAAGATAAGCCAAACCATGGCCTGGTCATCTCTTGCAGAGAGTCTCTTTCCTACCCTCAACTCTCCACCACACCTTGGAGGCAAAGTCCTTCATTTTCTTCATCCAACTGACAAAGCTGCAGGGTAATAATTGCAGCTTCTCTCCTAGTAGGGTGTTAAGATCTGACCCATGGTTTGGGGCCAGGGCTGTGACATAGACTGAAGGACTTGTCTGTTTCTTCATAAGCTGCTTGGAAAGAAACAGATTCTTGCAAAATGGTGCTACTCAGCGCCCCTAATTGGTTTGGGATCTAAACTCTAAATCCAAATGCTTAGATCACAGGAGATCCCTCAGTACCTTTCTGCTCTTTCAGGGACCTTGTAACCAGCACCAATCAGCAATAGAGAAGAAGCAGGTAGCCTTGCATTCTCTGGCTAAATAACAGCTGTGATAGTAAATGATTGTGTCAACTTGAGTAGGAAATGCCCAGCTAAATTGGATTAGCATAGTTCTGGGTGTGGCTGAGGGGATGTACTGAAGATAGAAGATCCACTTGGGGTAGATTTGTCACCTGAATGGTATAAAAAGAGAAGGGAAGAAGGAAGCCTTGGTTCCATTACTTTGGAGGAGCTCCAGTCTTCACCTTCATCTTGGACATTGTCTCCTGGTTTCCAGTGCAAACTCTTCAGCCTGCAGCAGAGACTCTTCAGCCTTCTGGTTGTAAACCCTTTGATACAGACTCACATGGGACACTACAGTGAGCTCCAGGCCCTCAACTGGATCCTTCGGATCTTCAGGGCACAGACAGACCTTTTGCACTCTTCCACATCTGACTCTGTGAGCGATGTAAGCTACTCTTATAAATTCTTGTATATTTGTATATCTTGCATTAGTCTGTTTCTTTAGTAAGCACTGAATGACACAACAACCTAGTCATGCTCACAGTTTTAAATCTACTATGATTGGCAAGATCATCATCAATAAACCTCATGCTTCTGATAACATTTGCCTCTTAGAATTGTATCTTTTTTTATTCATCAAATTATTTGCCCTTACCATAACTTCTACAAATGGTGAAATCTTTTTTACTATGTTAAAATAAAGATATGTCAATTAAACAGCTAGAAAAGGAAGTAGAACAAACTATATCTTCTTATGAGTTACCATGGAAACAAAATTTAGACTGGAATCCACTTCCAGTCTCCCCTGAGGTAGTAACTCATAGGCCTGATCTGCATTGAAGCAGCACAAAGAAAATGGAAATATCAGAATATAATCAATTTTCAATTGTCTTTGTATTTCACCACATACACACACACACACACATTCCCCTGTCTACTCTCCTACCTACCTACCTTTCAAATCAATGGTGATTAATCTTCAGACAATACAAAATAAAACCAAACTTTTATGCTCCAAACAATACAAAATCAAAAGTTTCACATAGCACATGAGCAAACCATATTTCTCATCACTTCATTAATTATGATGTTCACACAATTATTTTATCAACCCAGGTTTCTATGGTTTGTACAATATGTAAAAATCTCCAAAGAACACATTTCTAAAAGTACTCTGCTCTCATAAACCCTATAATTAAATATGTAAGAAAAAAATCTATCACAGTTTGTAATAGCTAAGGTTCGGAAACAGCCCAAGTGCCCATCAACTGGAAACTGGATAAAGAAGATGTGGTTTTTTTATAAAATGGAGTACTACTCAGCCATAAAGAATGAGAAACTAGAGACATTTATAGCTAAATGGATGCATATTGAGGCCATACTCTTAAGTGAAATAAATAGGACACACATGTGTAAGTACCAAATAGTTTCTCTAGTGTGAGAAACTGAAAGTGTAAATAAGGATGAAAATGATTAAAACAAATAATTGATAATTTGATATAGGAAAAGGTTCAAAGGTGGAGGGGTGGTGGGAGGGGAAGGGGAAAGGGAAGAAAGGAAAGGAAAAAGTATGAGAAAGTAAAAAAAAAAAGGAAACAAAGTCTATGTAAATAGGGAAGGGTGGTGGGGGTGAAGGACGCATAGGTAATGGGGGAAAAAATAAGAACTAAGATACATCATGTTCAGGTACAAACACCCAATGATAAATGTAAATGTATTGTATACCTAAAATGTACCAATCAATATATAAATAAAAAATCTATCATCGATCTTGTACAATGAAATTGAAAATTCTATCCCATGCTGTCTTCAATCTAAAATACAATTCATCTTTATCCACCATTCCTTCGTGTACTATAAGACTGTATTAGGAATTACCTCTTCAGATTTTAGTTTATATGAAAACAAATATGACAAAGTCCTCCCTTATTTAGTTCATTCTAGGGTTGTTCTGTGTGTACATTGCTAGAATATTAAAGTGAAAATTCATAATGAGAGGATTCATGTATCCTTTCTGCACAGTATCTTATGAAATAGATGCTTTACTAACATCAAATGATGAAGCATTACAACCCTCTTTGACTTCCTAAGAGCCACTTTATGGGTCTAAAGTCATCTAACTGATTTTCCCATGGAAAACTGATGGCATTTATCTCAATAATACATTGGTTTCCAATATGACAGTTTTATACTGAAGCAAAATAACTATAGATCTTGATGGTCTTTTTTAGTTTTTAACAGGTAAGCTTTGAACTATTCTTCCTATCTGAATAGACTAAAATTTCAGAAATATTCCTTTTGCAAGTCCTCTTGGGACAAAAACTATACCCCCAAAATGAAACTATTGGAAGTATCTTGCTGAGTATGTAATCAAGCAAGGTAACAGCACTCACTGCTCTGGATAACAAGCTTCAGGAAGGGTAGATATGCCGCCCTTTTGGAATTCCACTTGCTGCAGAAACTTTTGTGTACAAAATGCAACCATCCTCACATGGATTAACAGAAAACTTCAACCACAGCTTCAGATCTCCTTATATCACAGTTGTCAGATCATCAGGTCCTTCTATGTTCAAGCTAAGAGGCACCTTAGGCTTCACCTTGTGAAATCCATTTGTATTAGATAGTTTTCTGGTACTGTATCAAAATACTAGAAGCTGAGTAGTTTTTAATGAAAAAAGGCTTATCTAGGTCATAGTTATGAAAGCTGAAAGTCCAGAAAGCATGCTGCTGATTCTAATGAGGGCCCCACTGGCTACATTAGATCATGGCAGAAGTGCTTATGTGCTGGTGACTCTCCTTCTTAGAAAACCATAAGGATTCAATTACTTAATCCTAATCATCTCCCAAAGACCTTATCTCTAAACAGAAAGGTCAGATCGAGTTTCTAGCCTCTTAATGCCTTACAATGAGGATTAAATTTCAACATGAATTTTTGGAGGAGTCAAACAATACTCAAACCATAGCACACTCTTATTTCATAAGTGACTTGGTTAAGTGATTTGCTTAAACATACATAAGAAGCTAATAAAAAGTCAAATAGAGGAAACATTTCCATTTTTTAACATAACTTTCTCCCAATAAACTGAATTCTCATGAATCAGAATGCACAGAAATAGTGAAGTCTTTCAGTTGTAAGTATGCTTGGATGTTCTAACTTGTGATCTCTACTGGTCTATAAAACCTATAAGCATTCCTTCCAAAATAGCCAGGATACTTTCCAACATACCACTGACCACTTAAAAAAGAAAAGGCTTATACTTCCTCCTCTTTCACCCAAACTGCTTCTCTGGTTCACTCAAACTGCTTCTCTGGTTCACTCAGGCTAACCTCTTTTACTGGTATGAAGACCATCTTTTTTCTTTTTCTTGAAGTGTTCACTCTGGGTCAGTGTTTAGGAGGCTGGAGTTCCAATTTTTATACATTTATAATCCATGCTATTTTTTGCAGACTATGTAGCTTGCTCAGATTTCTACTACCCCATTTAACATGCTAATATGTAGGTCTAGTCAATTATTTGACAGCTGATCTCTCAGTTCAGGGAGTCTATGAAACTCTGTATGATTAATTTTTATGTATAGATTGCAAGGCTACCATAGATAAAAGATTCCTAACTTTGATTTGTTAATGGTTTCCAGGCTATATGATTTTCTACAGTTTCATCTAAGCTCTAAAGTTTTACAAACTAGTTTTGAAGTGATATCTAAATTACATTAAATAATAGAAATTTATTTTCTCACAGTTTTGAAGTTTGAAAGTCACAAATCAAGTTGTCCACTCTTTTGTTAAGAGCAAAAACAAAAAAACCTGCGGGGATTTAGCTCAGTGGTGCCATGCCTGCTTCGCAAGCACAAGGACTGGAGAAGTTCTATTCCTGGTACCACAAAAACAAAACAAAACAAAACAAAAAAACCCCAAATTGTCCACAGTTCCATGAAGGTTTCTGTTGAGGGCTCTAGGGAAGCATTTGTCCTTATTTCTCATTTGTCTCAGAAATCCTAGGCATTCCTTGACTTGCAACTGCAGCATTCTGATTTTTGCCAATATGTCACATGGTAATCCTACCCATGTGAATATCTGTGTGCCTTTTCCCTTTCTTATTAGGTTACCAGCCATTGGATTTAGGACCTGCTGTAACACACTTAGATTAGGTACATCTGCAAAACGCCTATTTCTAAATAGGATCACATTCTGAGATACTAGATGGACATCAGTTTTGAGGGAGACACTAATCCACCTCCATACATTTCTAGATACCTATAGTGTGGGTCATTAATTATAATAGACAATTCATAATGATGATGATTATAATTATTATTGAAGGGCTATCCATAAAGCAATTTATTTCATTCATAGCCATTATTTGTTTAAAATAATGACAGCAATAAGAGAACCTATGTCCTTTGAATTCTCTGCTATATTTGTATTGTAAGCATCATTCTTTTATTAGTATGTATATGCTTCTTTCCACAGGAAATAACTTTTAAGTTTCTGAGTGTAGTCAGTGTGTCAATCTGTACTTCAACTTCAAAGTCCTAAGAAAACTTTCAAAGCCCAGTATTACAAGGTTAATGCTGCATTTATTTGATTTACTCCAAGAAGAGATTCCTATATTTAATTTAAAAAATAAAATAAAGGCATGTATGTGTTCAAAAGAGGCAACAGGTAAGTCTGGTCAGTTTTAGCTTTTGGTTCGGATCAAAGCTAGATAACTCCAATAAATACAAGTAATGTGGACCAGAACTTGTGGACAATAACAGTGCTGTATGGTCCTTTCAAATGAGATTCACTGTTGCACTGGGACATGTGTTTGGAGGAGGTGGAAGAAGTGGCAACCTGCTTTAGAAGAGAGATGAGGAAAGAAGAATCAGTCTTCCCAAGACAATATTAAATGGAAAATAACAATGGCTTTCCCTTCTCTCCCTGTCGCCCTTGCATATCTCAATGTCAACCTTTGTTACTCAGTAATCATATATCTTTGCTCTGATAGTACAGAGACTTGATATATTGTTAAATAGGTAAGCAAAATCCTGAATCTCACTCCTCATCCTTCCTGTCCTTCAGAGCCAGCAGGGATAGTAATGACCTCATGTGACAAGACCTTCTAGTTTGGCTAGAGCTACTTTTGTTGCAAAGTGCTGAGCAAGGACCTGGCATAGAAACCTCTTGGTAAAAGTTACCTGTCATCTGTATCATTTTATAGAAGATAAAATGAAGACTCTGGTAAGGCATTCATTAGAAAGAAAAAGCAAAAACACTTTAAAGAGGCCTTTAAGTGACTAAAGCACACAGAAGGACAGTATGTAGAAAAAAATTAATGAAGATTTTAGTAAAATTTGTGCCTAAGAATAATAGTTTCATCTTTTAACTTTAAAGTTCACTGGAGTTATGTGACTAGGTAAGGTGAAAAGTGAAATCCTGAACATCTCATTTCAAGATTTATACGATTTTTTCCAGAAAGATATCAGAATAAGCTCAGTCCCCAAAGCATTCAAATATAAATACTTTGAGTTCAAGATCAGGAGTTGATGCTAGAACTCCAGGTCAGATTTTATGGCTATCATAAACACCATGATGTTCTTCAAATTGCCACATGTGTTAGCTGAAAAGCTAAAACTGCTGGCACCAGTATAAATTGAAAGTCTGGAGTCACGGATGGTATTCCTTATGTCATCTTCTGTATAACTCCACATTGACATATATAATTGAAACATAGTCTAGAGGTTTGTTTCAATGTAGTAACAATTTATTATATTTGCTGCAAGTCTAGGGTGTCTGGCTGCTGGGTACAGGAATGAAGAAGAGCAGGGTAAGGAACAGAAAAAGATACAAGGTGTTGGCAGAGAAAAATTGTTCAACAGGATGAGGGTAGGAACAGGAACTTGACTTTTACAGAAGCCAGAAGAACTGGGCAGATATATTATGAATCCAAAGACCCCAGGAAAAGGTGATTTATACTTCATAAAAGAAACTAGGTTGCAAAGTCTTAGTTCAGCGGGCTCAAAATGGAAGTCAAGGTGCATGAGGGGTGCAGACAAGGAGAGAGAATCGCCCACATTCTTGTGCACAGCTGCACATACTCTACAGAAATGCCTGCTTCCTTGGCTATGGGGGAGAGGTGCTAGAAGAGGCCTGCAGCCTGCTTAGATTGTTTCCTGTCTTCATTTCTTTGCCAAGGACTTTCACCTACTTCTTACCTCACAATTTTAGTGATGTGCCATTTAGGCACTTTAGAACAATTACTTTTAGGTTGGAAATAGGTGGCCCACTTGGATTTTAGTTTCTTTTGTAAGATCAGTACACAGTTGCCAATTTACCTAATGTCCTAGGCAAGTGTTGGGTATAGTGTAAATAATAAAAGATACTATCTAGGTCACATGTCCAGCAAGCAGAATATATGAAACAACTGTATCTTCTAATTCATAGTTCTGCTTCCATTACATCTTTTTAATCATTTAATTAGATATACAGTCTTCAAAACTGTTAGATGGAAAGTTATTAACAATCAAATGAGCAGGCAAGGCAGACAAAATAGATTTTTTCTGGTGTTTTACATGGGGGCTAATCTCTGAGAGAGACGATGACACTATTACAGTAAGTGTGATTATCTCTTTCAGGCTATGTTACAACTGGTATATTTCCAGGATAGGAAACAAAAGTGGATGCACATTGAGGCGATACTCTTAAGTGAAATAAATAGAACACACATGTGTAAATACTGAATAGTTTCTCTGGTGTGAGAAACTGAAAGTGTAAATAAGGACTAAATGTATAATAGGT
>NW_004624773.1:13771020-13790666 GCF_000247695.1 Heterocephalus glaber
CAAATTTATTTCAAAAAAGATTTTTGTAATATGCTTTCTATATCCTTTTAAATTCTGTAAAATTGGTGGTAATGCCCTCTAAATTTTGATATTGTAATTTTAAAAATGTACAATTTATATTGTTTAATAGGAAGAAAGGGTCTAAAGGAGTAGGGGAAGTGGGAGGGGTAGGGGAAAGGAAAGAAGGGAAAGAGAAAATATGAGAAAAGAAAAAAAATGGAAACAAAGTCTTTGCAAATAGGGAAGGGTAGAGGGGGTGAAGGGAGGACAGGAAAAGAGGGAAAAAAATAAGACCAAGATACATCATGTAAAGGTACAAGATCCCAATGATGAATATAACTGTATTTTATACCTAAAATGTACCAATAAATTTGATGGAAAAAAGAGAAGTACTAGAATTGGATTAGGAGGTCTTTTAAAGAAAGATAAGAACTTTAAACAGCAGATTTACATCAGTGAATAAGTTGCAGTTAAAGGCTGCTAATTTATGGGAGTTATCCAAATAGTCCTGCAGAAAGTTCAATTTTTTTGGAACACAGATGTTTCTCAGTCCAAGTTCAGGTTTATATTATTTGGGTATAACTTAAAATAAAATAAATTTTTTTAAAACAGAATAAATAAGTTTATAAAAAGTTATGTTCTGCTAGATCTTAAAAGATCAGCTCATTTTTATAAATGTATAACATTATTACTAGAAAAAATATACCTTCAGATATCAACACTATTTGTGAACATACCATGATTGAAAATTTGTTAGTGGGGAAAATATATATGAACTATGTTGAACCTAAAATTAACTTTGTTCATAATTCCATTTTATTGTTTCACTCAACAAAATGTTTGAGGATTTCCAGGTAGTACCTAGTATTAGTGGTACTAATTTTGAAGCAGGAATTGGATTTCTTAAAACTAATTCTTTGCTTGTTTTCTGTTTTTTTATTTTTGGGGGGTTTTTTGGTACCAGAGATAGAACTCAGGACCTTGCACTTGCGAGGCAGGCACCAGAACCACAGAGCTAAATCCCGGGACCGTCTTAAAAGTACTTCTTAAAAAATAGTATATAATTATGTGCATGTATATAAACAGAAGAGGCTATATATAACATATATACCATAGATGGACAGGTTGAGCATTCCTAATCCAAAAATCTGAATTCTGAAGTTCATCAAAAATTTGAGAATTTTTGTTAATGCTCAAAAACTGAATTTTAGAGTATTTTAGATTCTAGATTAGGAATGCTCAACAAATAAATTCTATGCAATTATTCCAAAATCCATGGAAAAATGTAAATCTGAAATACTTCTACTCCTAAGTATTTTGGCTAAGTGATAGTAAACCCACTTACTATATACACAGAAACAGAGAGAGACAGACAGGGGGGAGAAGGAGGGAGGGAGACAAACACTGATATGGATGCAAAGCTTTCTATTGATTCAGACTAGATAAAAATATAAACTATTAGTAGGTCTTGGGTTTTTAATTTTCAATTTTGTTCTAGCAAATTTAAGTTAAATTTCACTCTGCCTTGAAACTAAATGAAATAATGGGAACCATTCTGCAAGGCTTTTTGTTAGTCACAGAGCAGAGAACAGAATTTATACTCCTTGAACCAAGAGGTTAGAACCTTAGATTAGGGTTCAAAAGTTGTCAACTTGCAGATACTTGAAAAACCACGTTGTGTGACCCCTTTGTTTCCTATAGCAGCACAGAGCTGTTTAAATTTTTATCTTCCATTGCTTACTCTACTTTAAGGAAGACAACTGTGATTGATTGATATCTTCAAAGATATTCATTAAGCTACATTTTCTAGGGTAATAACTTTTGCAGATATATATGTACATATTTATTTATATTTATATTCACATTTATATTTACTTGGGGAAAAGTCCCCTTAGGCATTTTCTTCCAAGATATTGGAGTGATTAACAGTTTAGTATGTCCAGCTTTGCTATCTTTTTTATGGCAAAAATAGAAGGCTGTGCTCCTGCTTTGGAGATGTTTGTATCGAGAAGACTTAGCAGCTGAGAGATTCTACACATATGAAAATATCTGGGTTTATTTTGGGGGGGCATATTTGCTGATAGGAAGGCATACTCTTCCTAGAAGAATGATCCAAGGAAGGTTATTCTTGCGTTTGAATAGTAGGGACAGAGGAATGCACAACAATGTAAACTGGAGGATGTTCACTGGCTGACTCCATAAATCCACCTTGCTTCTAGGCTACGCCAGCCTTTAATGTATGTTTTAGTTAGGATTCTTCAGAGAAACAGAACAGTGTAACATACTTCTTCATAGCCCTCACTCCAAAGCCTACTTTAAAGGTCTTCTAGAACTTCAGTTACTTTTAGGTATAGAAACAGAGAGGGGTGGCAGGGATGAGTCCTGAGGAGTCAGAATTGTCTTGTATGGCAGGTGCCCGGGGAGAGGGGGACATTATAATTCCCTCAGGTAATGCAAGTTTAATCTCTGACAAAGGTCAAAAGGCAAATAGCACCGGGAGTGGAACTATTTCTGCAGTGATTGGGAAAACATTCTACACTGGTAAAGAAAATTAATGAGAACTTAGGAGCTTAATAGCCTCAACTTCATCAGGGTCTTCCTACATGTCTCTCAACTAATAGGATCCCATTCTTTTCCAATCAATGCCCTCACTTTAATAGTAGACACTTGGTCAGAACTGAGAGTTCAGTTTGTGCTATAAGCCACTTGCAGGATGAGGTTTTGCATTTGATTTCCAGAAAATTTGGCTACAGGAGATAAGAGCCTCCTTCAGGCACAGAGAGAAGATTTGAAGTAATTTCTACAATGCTTGAACTGCAGATTCAAATCCCTGAGCTCATCCTTTTCTTTTACCTCTTTATTCAGTGACATCAGTAGTAACCAACCAACATGACTATATTAATTAATTTCCCAAATACTTTCCTATGAATCTTACAGCATTACCTTGCTCCTTTCTTCCAAGTGATTGATTAGTAGCATCCAATGCAAATATTGTGGGTATCTCTATAAGTAACACAGGCTATGGACTGTAAGGCGTCTCTTTTCTACTGGAAATAGTGTTGCTGGAATCTTTAAATATAATCAGGTTAGAAAGCTAATTCCAGAAACCTCAGAAGTAACTAATAAAATTCATCATCAAAATTATATTCCTCTGGAATCATTCTCAGTTCCAAAACTGGGTATTAATCAAGATTCTCCAGAAAACTAGAATCAGTAACAGATATGTATCACCCTTCATTTTACATCATTTTTTATTGTATCGGTGAATAAAAAGATTCAAATGCAAGTTCACTTAGTGACAGTCACCTGGCTGATTAAAGGTAGACTTGGCTGATTCAGACAGACCATATACACTGTATTCTCATCATACACTGTTTAATAAATGAAGAATTACTAAATATATGCTTCAACTGTGTGGGATGTCTAAGTAACAGGTAATTCTATTTAACTAAGAGATAGACAATTTAGCAAATGAAATGATTCTGTCTACTGAGTTCAGTGCTCTTTCTTGGAATAAAAACATCTTTCCAGAAGGACTGACCAAGTTGGGAGGTCTCTCATACCTGTGCTTTCACAAACATAGCATTTTGTCAACAGCCAATTTTCATTTAGAAGGAGACTGTCCATCACAGTGCAGCACACTTGAAAGACTCTCACAAAAGCACAGACGAAGTGGTTGCTGACAATTTTACTGATGCAGAAGAAACGCAGGGAAAAATATAAAATTTTCCCCCACACTTCACGAAATAGAAAAAATGTCCAGCAACAAAATATATCTAACATTTGTTTCCAAAGTACCATTTTGATGCCAAATGATGAACTAGAACATAATCAGAAAAATGAGAATTAGGCCATGTTTATCAAAGTAATTACTAGAGAAAATATGAACTTTTAGATACATCTTTTTAAGTCTTCAATTCCTGAAAATAAAAGGAAATTATTGTGTAAATCTTAAAACCTCTTGCTAAATAGTCAGCAAGTAAACTACAAATGTTTTGTTAGTCATAGCTAGTCTCCTGAAACCAAGCTTTGTGTTTGTTTGCTAAAGGCCCCATAGTTAACGATGTAATATTTATAAAGCAGAAAGACCACTGAATTTAGGTTTTCAAATGATAAGGATTTATCAACTGGTCCCATCCTATCTCAGAGTATTTGCATGCTCTGGGATATCTCTTCCTAAAGATTTTCATAGCTAGCTTCTCCTACCCAGTCTGATTTTTAACTCACATAATTCCAGAGAGATAACTATAACCTACTTATGATTGTAGCTTCCCTTCATGCCCACTTACTTCATCCTGTGATCTGTTTTATTTTCTTTAGAGCATAGTATAGCATAGTTATTCAGGGTGGTCTGGGGTTTAATCCTCTTCTTGTTATGTACAACTAACTTAACCTCTCTGCTCCCTGCCCCTATTTTTTCCTCATGTAAAATTGTTCCCCATTGTATAGAGTTCTTGTAAGGATTAGAGGATAGTATGTGGCAACTATTAATACATGGGACAGAATACACTGGGAATTACAAAACCTAAAGGGCTGGGGATTCAGCTCAGTGGTTCTGCTGCCTGCCCCGCAAGTGCAAGGACCCAAGTTTGATCCCCGGTACCCTGCAGCAACTACAAAGGGAGAGGTGAAACCAATCTTTCTTGTTCACACAATTACCCCCAGCATCTAACACAGTGTTTGATATACCCCAGTTGGCACCAGGGACTTGCTGAGTCAATCAACCATTAACCTAGGCTATGTCCCAAAAGATTTAAGCCTCAGTTTTATTATCTGTAAGAGACAAAAACCCCCATCCCACAAGGTGATAAGGAATCAAATGAGAATTTATGTCCCTTTTTCTCCAGCTAGGATGCATATACTCTAGGGAATAAGTTGGAATACTAAGAATCTGTAAAGTTAAAACACATAGCACATATAGCTCATCGAAAGTTTGCCTCTGTCAGAGAATTCAGCTGGAAAAGCAATTTCAAATTTTTCTACTCACAGTAGGGTGCCTTTTAAATTATTAATTTCTATTTTGCTCTTTCTACATTTTTTTCCCTGCTCCCTTGTAAGAAGGCAGTTTTTGTGTTTTATCATTTTACCTCAAGGGTATTTGTGTTACTGGGTGAAAGCAGTTGGTGGCTTTTAGTCTCATGAGAAAAAAAAAAAATCCTACCATGAAAGCTGCGAGCTATTATGTTAACTCTAACACAATCAGAGGAGAAACGATAGAAGTGTAGAGAGGAAGAAAGCTTCCCCTTGATATGGAAGAGATTCATTTTGGTGGGTTGTAACAGGAAAAGAGAGAGGGAATTATTAAGGAAAGCTGAGACACCAGAAAGTCTCCCTAAGGTGAAAAACATAGGATTCTGAGAACTTTAGACAAAGTCAAGTGATAAAGAGCCCAGGCAATACTTGAGACATTCCCTACCAGCCAGACAAACTGGTATGTACAGGATTTGAATACTCACTTATAGAAATAAATGTGTCACTTCTTACAAAGTAGGAGAATAAAAATCACTTCTGCTACATTGGCTTACAAGGTTTAGTCATGTTGGTGCACTGCTGACAAAAGATTGCTTTTCCATGTGAGTCTATTTGTGTGTGTGTGTGTGTGTGTGTGTGTGTGTCTGCATGCACATTACAGCATATGAAACCTTGAAGACTCAAAAAGTTAATGTGCACTTACTGATCTGAAAATGTACTTTAGATTCAAGGAAGCCAGTGGACTTAGCACCAACAGCATGGCAGAATAAACAGTACAAGCCACCCCCATGAAAACCGACTGGACTCCTATTACTGGCAGCAACAAAACAAGTATTCCACCAGAATGACCATTGAGGATTTATTCATATCCATGGCTAGCTGACATGTGTTCTCACTGCATGAACAGGATTCCTTATGTAAATTTATTATGAAATGTTATAGCTTTCCTGGTATAGTAAAGCCTTTACCTGTCACCACCTTTCTTCACTGAAAATGTCCTTTCATTAACATTTCCCATAGGTGGTAATTGAAAGTGTCTCCCCTTGCCCTCTATCTACCAGTAAAAAGTGCCCCTTGAAAATCTGCTTAAAGTGGCTACTAGGCCCTGCAAACACAGCACTTGAGCGTTAAGTATACGGCATGCAGTAATGAACATTGTTGTAGCACCATCTCTCATTGACAGCTATGGTTTGATGTGTCCCCTTCAAAATTTAGGTATTGCCAATGTGATAGTATTAAGAGGGAGGGGCTTAGGAGCTAATTAGGTCCTGACAGCTCCTTTCTTGGTAATGAGATTAAGATTCTTACAAAAGAGGCTTCATGTGATATTCTCTTTTGCCCTCCCACCTTCTGCCATGTGAGGCTCCAGCATCCTCTCTGGAGGATGCAGCTCTCACCAGTGAACAGAACCTGCTGGTGCTTGCTTGACCTCAGCATTTGTAGTCTCCAGAACTTTGAGGGAATAAATTTCTCTTCTTTATAAATCACCTAGTCTCAGGTATTCTATTACAGCACCATAAACAGAGAAAGACAGGGATGGAATTTTGAAACAAAATTGCCAGTGAAGCTTATAATACAGTAAATTATTGCTGTCATCTATATCTACATAATTACATAGTTTTGGGTTCTTGGAAGACTTAATACCCTTAAGTCTTAAGTAAATATTAAGGCACAATTAAGACACATGAGATAAATTTCCTAGACATTGACTGTTATGTTGGAAAATGTTTAACTTGCTTTAATTTGGCTCCATTGTCTCAAATGGATAGAATCAATATAACACCTTTCCTATTAAACTGGGATAAGTATATAAAAGTATAAAACTACATGATAATTTAATGCATACTAATATTAATGTTAATTATAATATACTACCATATGATCCCCACTTCAGAAAGGGGATACATTCAAAGGTAGTGAAATTAGCATACCAGAGAGATACCTGCATACTCATGTTTATTGTAGCACTGTGCACAATAGCTAAGATATGGAATCAGCTTAGATGCCCATCAACAGATGGATAAAGAAAACATGGTATATATACTCATCAGAATATCATTCAGTCACAAAGGATGAAATGGTGTCATTTGCAGCAAAAATGGATGGAACTGAAGGATAATGTGATGTGAAATAAACCAGACACAAAAAGTACCCCATGTTCTCTGTCATATGTGAAAGGTAAAAAAACTCAACCAGAATGTAAAATAGTGGTTAACAGAAATTGGAAGAATGTAGAGGTTGGATAAGTACAGATTGGATTTGGTCAGTGCTCCCTGTATGTGTGGAAATGTCACATCAAATCATCTTAACGTGTACAATTAATACATATCAATAAAAACATTTAAAACTTAAGTTTAAAAATCATTTCTCTATCTCCAAAAAAGTAAAGAAATGTTTAATTTTTTTTCCTACAAGTGCTTGGCCCTCCTAGATAGTTTTCCCTTTTTATGTCAGCCTCTACCATTCATTTTTGTTAAAGCAAGCATAAAGGTAACAAGTTCACAGGAAATACCACTTAGAGCAGATTCCCTCTCTTGGATCTGAGGGTTTCATGAGGCCTAAATACTTTATAATAGCATCCAAGATGAAAAGCTGCAAAAGGAACCACAGGAGAGAACTTTAATAAACTCTGCTATAGAATTACCCAATTTCTACTTAGGAAATTACATTCAGAGTAAACCACTTGCTGCATACACAGACAAAAAAGCCAAATGGTCAAACATAGGACTAACTGCCTCTGTTCCTTATTTTCTTCTGTCATAAAGTTAATGCAGAAAGAACAGGAAATAAAATTAAGAATTACAAAGTGCAAATTGAGTTTTCTAATTGCTGTGTTTATCTCCAAGGGGAAGAAGGAACAGGCTGGTGACTAGCATGATTTGAACCTCACTGTTATTGCCATCCTCCCAACAATATGAAGAAATGAAACACGTAATAGTTCTCAGAATTTGGTTCTTGGGCCAGAAACAGCATCTTGTGGGGGAGCTTGTTAGAAAAGTAATCACTGAGGCCCCAACCCAGCGGGCCCTACCAGAACTCCACAAGTGAATTCAGCAATGGTTTTTAACCATTGACATTGCAGTGAGGTAGAAGCTTGAGAATGAAGGCATGAATTCTCCAAAAGTGCTGCACAGGAGGGACACCTGGGGCTTTTCCAACTCTTGGGGCAGTGTCTCCCCAATTAAATCATAGTCTCTGGGGGTGGGAATCAGGTATCAGCTGTATTTTTAAACTACTTAGGTGATCGCCAAGTTCAACCAAGTTTGAGAGCCACCAATATAGGGTATCACTTGCTTACTGTCCAGTAGGAAAATCCCAGACCACTGGCTTTTGTTAAAAGTGTAAATAAGGTTCAAAATGTATAATTGATAATGTGAAATAGGAAGAAAAGGTCTAAAGGAGTAGGGGAAATAGGAGGGGTAAGGGAAAGGAAAGAAGGGAAAAGAAAAAACGAGAAAAGGAAAAAATGGAAACAGTCTTTGTAAATAGGGGAGGGTGGAGGGGGTGAAGGGAGGGCAGGGGAATGAGGAAAAATGAACCAAAATTCATCATGTAAAGGTACAAGATCCCAAGGGTGAATGTAACTGTATTGTATACCTAAAATGTACCAATAAACTTAATGAAAAAAAAATAAAAGGTAGAGGTTAGCTTTCTATTCTGCCAGGTATATCCCACCTCAGGGTCCAATACTCTCTGAGGCTTAAGAGCTTTCCCCCATCTATTAGTCTCAATCATGTGCCTCTTCTCATTTCCTTCATAGCATCTATCCTGTCAATAATTATGTTTTTATGTGTGTAATATCCATCTCCTTGAATAGAGCTGTAACGACAGGGCACAAATTTTGTCTTTCTTGTTCAGTATTGCTTCAGCAGTGACTAGTGCCTGGGATACAATAAGAACTAACATAGTTATCCATTGAATGAATATATTTTGCCATAATCCATACAAGGACAAGACAATTAAGGTCCTTTCTTAGCTACTGTGTTTCCATGACCTGCCCAAAATTACATAAGTAAAGGAGTTCAAAACAATGAACTCCATAATATATCAACTTCACCTTTTAAATTCTAGCACCATAAACTTACGATCATTTGAAATTTTTTAAAATTTATTTAAATAAGCACATAGACTAATCCCCTTGAACTTACTTGTGGTCTACCCCTTCATACTTGTATGGCTTTCCTTTTTCTCAGATACACATGTAAAAATCCTTTTTAAAATTTAACTTCAGATAAGATCATTTGTAGAGTAATCTTAATTGACCTTGACCTATTTTCTCTGATTGCCATTCACAAAATTCAGTTTAAATTTTCTTTTAGTGTTATCGTGATCCATCTTTTGTGTAAGTACTGTAAACAGAATTACCCATTGGACATATATCAAAGGCAGGTGGGAAGTATCTTATATTTATTACCTGCCATTTTTTTCCTTAAAAAATCATTTTTACTATATTACTTAAACCTAAAGGAGTAACTTAACTCATTCATCATTGCATTTCCTGAGAATTATATCATATAGTTGAGTCAGTAACTATGTAATTTAGTTTTAAAACTGATAGCAAAAACATGTTAGGTACAATAATGAATGTATAAAAGTGTTATTATAGACCTTGTGTAGTTATACTCTTGCTATCATTCTGCCCTGCTTTACAAGAACACGAGAACAGTTTGCATACATTTTCTGTAAGAGTTTAATACATTTTACACCCGACTACCCCTCAAATCCTCTAAAATTTTAAGCTCTTAATACCTTGCAATAAATATACAGAAAGGGGACTCTAGAAATACACAATGATTCCTTGTAAGAGAATGAGGGATCACTGAAATATTTAAACAAGAGGTTTTGTTAACACTATCTTATTAACCCACCTTCCATGGCCTCCCTGTTTCCCTTATAGACATTTTTCCTCTCCTTTTTCAATCCATATTACTTCACTGAGAAATCAAGATTTTTTAAAGGTTGGCTTTACTGAGACCTAATTGAAACCACACAAAATTGCACATATTTAATGTGAACAATTTGATAAAATTTGAAATATGTATTCATCTGTGAGATTAGCACCACAATTAGGATAGCAAATACTCATCATCCTCAGGGAAATGAGGGATTAACTATATAAGAGGAAGGAAAGGTTATGACCCACTCAGGGACAACAAAACTCTTGGTTTAGGAAACTGAGAGACAACAATCTTTCCTTTACCCACATTTCCAAAAAATTCAAACTCTTCAAATAAAGGATCATTAAGAATAAAAAAATCTGTAACTTGTTTTCTTCTCTCTTCACAGTACTCAGCCGTTCAAATTTGGCAAAGGCTGCTGTAACTGACCACATCCTTCTCAAAAGTGGTCAGTCTCATTTGTTTTTCCAAGATAGAAAACAAAAATCCCCAAAAGATATCAGAAGCTAATAGAAGTTTCTCCTGTATGGGCAACACAAAAAGAGAACTACACTGTTCTAACATATATCCGTATCTCAAAGTTACTAATAAAAATCTGGCAAATTAGAATTGGACATTATAAAAAGTAGTCTTCTGTAACAATGTATCCCACCCATTCATCATAAAATTTATTACTGTAGCATATCACTCTGTTAAATTTACAAATCCTTAAGCACTTAAAATATTAACGGATTTTGACAATGTAATGTGTATATTGAATAAAAATTGTTACCTAGAAATAAGAAAATACATTAGCCAGATAATTTCAAACTAAGAATCATATAGTGAAAGTGGAATTCTTAAAATAATAAGATCAAAACAAACATGATCTCCACCATCTATATCTATGACCAAAGTTCTAACTGATATAGATATAAAAAAACACTAAGAAAATGCATGTGGGGAAAATTAGTCACAGACAGTAGTAGTCTAATCCTTGAAAGAGCAAAAGCATCAAGTTAGAGTGACTCTTGTACACTGTTGGTAGGAATGTCAATTGATATAGGCATTATGGAAAATAGTATGAAAAAACCCTAAAATTAAAATTCCAGGAGTCTGCAATCGCACTTCTGGTTATATCTTCAAAGAAAAGAAACAAGTATCATGAAGAGAGATCTGCATCCCTCCATGGATAAATGGAAGAAACTTTGATATACACAGGTATTACGGAAATTATATCATGACGTATTCAGCCTTTGAAAAGAAATAAATAATGTCATTTGTGACAACATGAATAAACCTGAAGGATATGAAGCTAAAGAAAATAATTCAGGCACCAAAAAGTACATATTGTCTGATCTCACTCACATGGAACCTAACAGTCAAAGTCACAGAAATAGAACAGTAGTTGCAAGGGACTGGGGCCCCTGAGGGGCAGAAGGGAAAAATGGAGAAATATTGGTCAAATGGAACAGTTATAAAATGAGTAAATTCTGGGGTTCTGACTATAGCATGGTAAGTATAGTTAACAATACTTAATTGTTTACCTGAGATTTGTTAACAGTAGATTTTAAGTGTCCACCACAAGTACACCTAACTACACGTGATGATGGTTGTGTTAATTTCATCAAGATAATTATTATGAAATGTATACAAAGACATTCTGTTCTCAATTATACTAAAATGTATGAAATATTAAGAACTTAACAAGGGACATATTTTACATAAAATTATCAAATTTTATTTGAAAGTATAAATCTCAAATTGAGGACAGTAGATATGTTTGATTGTAATATCAATCCAAATCTATTTTTAGGGAAAAGAATGATATGGTGAGTGACTGCATTTGGAATAAATTTTTTTTTTTTTTGGTACTGGGGATCCAACTCGGATCCTTCCACTTGCAAGGCAGGTGGCAGAACCACTGAACTAAATCCCCGGCCCCTAGAATAAATTTTTTAAAATAGAATTGATGATGATGATCCTAAGAGTCACTTGGGAAAAGGGAAAAAGCCTTAAGAAGCGATGTCAGTAAATAATACTAATAAAATGAATCTAGATAGGATAGGAAAGGTGTCAAGGATAAAACACAGCTACAGCATCTTCTTTTCTGTTGAGCCTCCAGAATCCATCAATGTTCTTTACATAGACCAGGCATCAACTTTGTATAGAATGAATAAATCCAGCTTAAAACTATACAATGCCAATACCCAACAGGTAAATACTATGAATAGACATAGGTAAAGGCTATGAATAGACATGCTTATAAGAGAAACTACAAGTTGAAAATAGTGATATAATGAAATGTTTAGCCAGAATTATTTATATAAAAGTAAGAAATAAGTACAATTTAATTCTAAAACTCAAATAGAGAGTAAACCAGAAAAACCTAGTATACTGCTGAAAACAGGTTCTTCCTTTTTAAATCAACCATTTTGGAAATAGGATTTTTATATCCAAAGAAATGTGACCTCCTTGGATACAATAATTCATTTACAGTGGACCCTTGACTTGTGAACTCAAGTCATTTGCAAGAGCTGGTTGTAACTTAAGTTGGTTGTAAGTCAAGACTTTTTTCCCATAAGATATAATAGAAATACCCACAATTCATTCCAAACCTCCCAAACCACCCCTTAACTAACATTTTCATAATAAAAAGGGTTATATAGCGTGTGTAATTTACTAGAGACACCAATAATTTTCCCACTGTATTCACCCAAAAGTTGTAAAATGTGCCTAGTTTACCAGAAACAATCATTTCATACTATACTCACCATTGCATATTGTATAACCATTTCATACTGTACTCACCATTCAAGTTGACATCTTTGGCTTGCAGGAAGGGAGGATGAAATGGAAGGTGGTTATTGTTTGGAAGGAGAGTCCTCTTCCATAAGAACATCAGGAATCTGGCTCTCTGGTGTCCTTTCTCTCCTTGGGAGAATCTGTAGCTCACTGAGACCTACTTCTGGCTCACTAGGTCTCAACCTTTTCACAACTAAAATCTGGTCTAAAGTTACCTGTTTCTCTCTTTTCTTAAACACTGCTCTGTGGTATGACATGATATTGTCATTAAGCAAGTGAATGCAATGATTGACTTCTTCTCTGTCTTGGTGGGTCTTCTCTACAAATGTTTGTAGCTCTGTCCATTTTTTCAGGATTTCCTCTATTTTGGAGGAAGAACTTTGTTGCACTGATTGTTGATACTCCCCCTCTCCCCTCCCTCCTCTCTTCCTCCATCTTTGGTTCCCTTCCATTTTGTACAAGGTTTCCCTTTTTCCTATTATCTGTTTTACCTTGCTCTTTATGTTTTGTGTTTCTTATATAAGAGAAACCAAGCGATATTTAAGCTTGTGTTTCTATTTCATTTAACATTATGGTATCAAGGTGCATCCATTTTCTTACATATGACTCAAGTTTATCTTTATGGCAGAGTAGTACTTCATTGTGTGTAAATACCACATTTTATCCATTCACTTGTTCATGGACATAGAGGCCACTTCCAAGATTTAGCTATTATGAATTGTGCTGCTATAAACATGTGTCACTGTAATATGATGTCTGAGGAAAGTCTGTATTACAGACTCTACACTTTTTTAAAATTTATTTTTCAAGTCACAAAAACCTGTGTTAATTTTTCTAGATCACTTTCCAGATACACTTGCTTGTACCTCTCCAATTAAAGACTCCTCTGAAGGTAGATGGCATTTTTCAGGTTGAGTTGATCTTTCCTGAGATCAGGCCACAAGGCCCTATGGCTACCAAATTTCTGGGGCCAGAGTCTTGAGCATACACATCTGAAACCAGCATCTGTGACCAAATAAAATGAGTTTCTCACACTGGAGACCGTTCCACACCAGCAGGGCTCAAGATCTTTCCCCATAAAGGTTACCTTCTGAAGTTATAACCAGTGACATTTCCTTATGAAAATGATAATGAGGAAGAGAGAAGATTTAACACCTTCTGTTCTGGGACCTCAGAGATGGCAGATATGCTTATATACAGTGGACCCTTGATTTATGAACTTCTTGGCCAAGGGCTGCTTGTAACTAAGTCGATACAGCTGAGATCTGGATGTTTACCAGGGTAGGCACTATAGATAACAAGAGGCAGATGATTCTTCTATTAACCTAATTAACCCAAGTTGTTCATATGTTGGGCCGGTTGTAACTTGAGGGTCTACTGTATTTCAGACAAGAATGAAGAACATTATGCCTATATATTACATGTAAACACTTCTATAGTTTAATAACAAAAACAAAACAAAACCCCTATGTGAACAAGACGAGATCACAGATATGAAGGGGTGGAGACAAAACCTCACATTATTGGTAAAAATATTTTCTTTTCTTTTTTTTTTTTTTTTAAGACAAGGTCTTGCTCTGTAGTCCCACCTGGCTTTGAACTCATTATGCAGCCCAGGCTGACCTCGAACTTATGATCATCCTGCCTCAGCCTCCCAAGTGCTGGGATTACAGGAATGCACTACCAGGCCCAGCCTAGCTAAGAATATTTTCAAAAAAGTATCTTACCTATCTCAACTCGGATGCCCACCGCAACTCTGCAGCATGGAGAAGGTAAATTGGCTTCAAGTTTTGGCTGGACCTGCTCCCTGAAGTTGTGCAGCCAGCATCCTGCCACATGGGCTTTCTGAGAACAGAAGCCATGGGGAAGTCCAAGAGATCTGTGCCGGGAGGACGTGACAGTACACAGGCACACATGTGGGCTCGTTCCTGCCACTGCAAATGGACAATGCCAAGGAAGGGAGCCTTCCCAGAAGACACAGTGAGCCTGCACTGCTTCTGACAGCCCAGTAAGGGTCACTTGTGACGCCTCTTCATTCCTTTCCTATCATCTTCCCTCCAACAGCATCGTGAGAGAGGGTAACCTTTCTTCTCTCATGTATTCTAATTCTTTGCTACTCACTGTGGGGTCTGTAGCCCAGCAGCACGTCTCTCATGTGGGGACTTGGTGGAAATGCAGCAACTCAAGTCCCAGCCCATTTGCTGAGTGAGCACTATACCTAGATCTCCAGGTGGACATTATGAGCATGCACACCTGAGAAGGCTGCTCTGAGGTACACCTGGCTTTCCACTTGCTTCAGCCCCTTTTCTGAGCATATTTTCTCCATCTCTAGGCTTTGGCTGGAACCTGGCTTTCTTTTTGACGGCACTACTTTGTGACTTCTTTCATGTAAAGTCTGTCTACTATCACCTGTCCTTGGATTTCAGAGACAAGAGAATTACGGTGATGTTTCATTAAAGCATACTACAACACTGATTCTGTGCCAGGCATTACCTCACTGAAGCTCATTGCAGCTAGTGAAGAAGATGCTGTTATTTCCAGTGTAGAGAGGAGGAAGAGATCAGGTCTTTGAAAGGTGTGGTGTCCTGAGTTAACATTACACATCTAGTAAGTGTCAGAGCTGCAATTTGAACTTCTGCTTGTCCAAGTCCACAGGCTTTACCACTGGTGCCTGTCTCCCCATGGCCACTCCTGAGCTGAATTTCTCAGCTTTTTTCCAATCACCCTTTTTTGCCTTTTGCACTGATTTTCATTGTTGCTGTAAATATTATCACAAGATTCCCAGTTTACAGCAACACACATGTATCCCTCACAATCGTGTAGGTCAGAAGTTCAGGGAGGTTGGCTGGCTTCTCTGCTCTGATCTTAAAAGGCCAAAATCAAAGTCAGCTGACCCAAATGTTCTTGAGGAGAATTTGCTTCCAGGATCCTTTAGGTTTTAGATGCAATTCAGTTCCAAGTGGCCAAAGAACTGAAGTCCCTGTTTTCCTGCTAGCAGCTAGCCAGCAGATTTTCTCACTTTCTAGAGGCCACCATGTTCCCTGGGTTTTGACTTCCATCATTGTTAAATCCAGCAAGAGTAGTTTATGCTTTGAATTTCTCTAACCTGTCCTTCTGCAGAGCCTTCCTTGTTCCCACCTGCAGAAAGTTCTTGCTTTTAAAGTTCTTGCTTTTAAATCACTTGCTGCGATTAGATTAGACCTACCTGGTATAGCTCTAGAATGATTTCCATTTTGTAAGGCTCATAGCCCCAACTGCAAAGCCCCTTTTACCTTATTTGTAGGTTCTGGGTTTTAGACCACGGACACCTTTGGGCAGCCTTTCTTCCTTCCATACACAGAAGCTCACACTACTCAGTAGCATCCTCATTCTCTCTTGTTTTGTGTCATTAATATTTTTTACTCTTTTTGCAATCATCTAACATTGTGTCTGGCTCTCTGACATTCTCCTCCTGTCTCTTCCCTGCCATCACCCAAGGATACATTAGTGACCACTCCAGTGACCTTCTGTCTTACTGCCAAGTATTTTCACTCCCAATCCACTTTTCATGGTCATCATTTGCTGAGCTGTCAGCAAGAGGGAACCTGTAGTAAGGAGCAGAAAGTGGCACCCACTTACAAGGCAAAATTTTACTGTGAAATTCTAGGTTTTTATTTGATAGTTTATGTATGCAAAGTGGATTAAAATCAAATTTAAGAAACATGAATACCTGGTAATAGAGGATATGATTTTATAGCATCCATCAAAACATGTCAGTAAGCTGATTTAAAAAAAACAAACAAAGGTAAACAGTTTCATAGCCTCAAACATCAGATTTGAATATAAAGAAATATGATTTTGCAATGAAACCTGTTAACAGTCCTGTGGAATGACAGGAATTGATTTTGGCATCTACATTTGAATTCTCCTGCTGCTTTTAAAAACATATTAAACAGGAGATCAGAACTAAATTTGGTTACATCAATGCACTTTTAGAGAGGAGTGTGATTTACATGCTATATAAAACCCATTTTCTCCATTAAGGGATAGAGGAGTGGGCCATTTCTTCAATGAAGTCACACATGATCTCACTTACAGAGGAGCCACAAAGATGCTGCTGCACATAACGAAGACTTAATGCTCAGTTTTTCCCTGTGGGTTACTTTACTGTATTGATTTCCTTATGGAAGGTATAAATCATATCCTAGCAAGCATCAATCAATTGCTTCAGGATTGCCAGAAAACTGCAAGCCATGGTCCTTCATGTGTACCAGAGGAGATGGGACAAATTTTTACATGATATTTTTACATATTACTTGTAAAAATAAAATGAGGCATGAGAAAAGATTTTTTAAAAATAATAATTGGAGGGCTGGGGATTTAGATCAGTGGTTCTACCACCTGCCTCGCAAGTGCAAGATCCCAAGTTCAATCCCTGGTACCAAAAAAACCAAAAAACAAACAGCAACAAAATAATAATAATAATTGGACTTTGTGGGGAGCGGTGTCAGCCAAAAAGCTTCATTTTAATTTTACCCTTTGTTATAAATAGCCAGGAGACTATGTAATGGGGAACCGTGGAGACTAACTCCGATGTTTCCCTTTAGAGTTTGCCCTAGCAACAAGGTGAACCTTCTGTAACCCCAGGAAACAAAGTAGCCCATGAGGGCGAGGAGTGTCTAGAAAACTAGCAAACAACGAAGCAGGTGTTTTGGATAAAGATCATGGTTAATGACCTAACTCACTGAGTGTATAAAAGAGAGGTGAAAATAAACTTGCTTGCTCAGACTTGGGAGCCCTCCCGACTCTGTCTCTTCTCTTGATTTTTCTCAGTCCTCCTTTCCCCCATTCAGGAACTGTTCGACTGGTGACGGCTGGTCCGCCACAGGACTTGATTTTGCTTCCCTAAATCCCACCAAACAGCCCAGATAATTTGTAAACAAGTACATAAAGTAGGATTCTTATTAAAAGATTTACTTGTAAGGAGAGTCCCATGACTCAACAGTTTTGGAGTCATGATCATGAACTGGAATGTTTAATGAACATCTCTATTGTGATAATGACGATCATAATTGGACAGTAATTCTGTCCAGTGCTCCCTTCTACCTGCTACTATGCAACTAGGTTGAAATTTTCAGTTCTCAAGATCAAACTGTAAGGTACTCTACCACTGAGCTATATCCCCAGACTTTTTTATTTTTTATTCTGAGATAGGATCTCACTGAGGTGTCCAGGGGGAACTCCAATTTGCAATTCTCCTGCCTCAGCCTTCCTCAGTGCTGGGATTAAAAGTATGCACCATTGTGCCAGGACACTATATTGAATTTTGATGAAGGAAAACAAGAGAGAGAAAGATAAATGGGAAGGAAAAGAAAGAACTGCGATTTTAACCTTCAAAAACTTTGTTTTGCTTTCCCCTTCCTTACTTCTCATTTCCCAGCACAAGAATATTACCTCAAATTAAAAGTCAAATTTTGTCATTCATTAAGAATTCATAGCTGCTTGGAACACTTTATGGCTCTAAGAGCCCTTTAGTGACTCAGGGGGAAATGCTTCTAAATGGCTAAAGTGAGAGCCAAAGTTGGAGTCACATCCCCAAAATCTCTCTGAAATGGGCTCTGATCCAAAAGGATAAGGTAGCAATTTACTCCCTTTTCATTGTATTCCCTGTAAAAAAATCTACATAAACACCAAAGGAAATAATCTATATTATATATTATCTTCTCAGTGAACAGTAATCCTAATCATTTCAAAAGTGCAAATGCCTACAGAAATTTGGAGCAGTGGTAATCATTAAAATCTCTACCAATAGCGTAGTCATTGAAAAACCATTGGAGCAAACTACCCCTTCAAGAATTTTAATTTGCAATCAAGTCAAGAGCCATTCTAGTGAATGGAGAAGCTGGTTAGGGGACCAAAGTTCAACACAAAGTGGGAAAGCAACACAAAAAGGACGCTGGGAAGACTATCTGGGAGCCTAACAGACAAAGCCGTTCTATCAAGTTTTGCAAGTTATTAAATGAGGCCCCATCAGATGAATCCCCTTCAGGCAGTCTCCCTCAAACAGGCAAATCATACTCTTTTTTTCCCTTTCCTTTTCTTTTTATTAGTACATATTTGTCATACATCTTGATCACATTCACATTGGGAATTTGTACTTGTACATAATATATCTTGGTTCTTTTTTTCCCCCCAAAAAAGGTAAAAGGGTTTCTTTTTACCTCACAATCTCACCAGAATTTGTATTGGTTGATTTTTTGATGATGCCATTCTTTCTGGAATGATGGAATCTCAGTGTTCTAATTTGCATTTCTTGGCCAGTCGCACATAAAACACTGAATCAGCCCGCTGCAGACAGGCAGGTCTGCGGACGTGGTCCTGAGGTCGCCAGTTGTGCTGAAAACACTGAATCAACCCACGCCCTGGCAGCAATCCACCGGACCCCCGCCCCCCCCCACTCCTTTGGCCTCTTCTCTGTACAGCCACCTGGTTCCACACTACAAAGACGCAGAGGACACTGGACCACAAGACCACTGTACTAGAGCTAATCAAGTTCTCAGCATTCAAAGAATTGCTGCCCAGAGGTAGGGGCTTCTGAGCCGCTGTCCCACTGCTCCTAGTCCAAAGGAAGGGGCTGCCCAGCCACCATCCCTCCCACCACTTCCAGCCCAGAGGAAAGGGCTTTTGGGCTGCCGTCCATCCTGCCACTCCCGGCTCAGAGGTAGGGGCTTCTGAGCCACCATGCCACTGCTCCTGGTCCAGAGGAAGGGGCTTCTGGGCCTCTAAACATCCTGCTGCTCCCACCCCAGGGGAAGGGGCTTTCAGGCCACCATCCCTACTGCCACTCCCAGCCCTTGGCCCACCTCTCCCAGCTCAGAGGAGGTGAGCCACGTGGATGTCAACAGCACCCACACTGCCTTCCCAGTCAAAATGAGAAAACATGTAAATAAGTCTCAAAACCAGACTTCCAGATCACCTACAGCAACCCCAAAGGGAAATGAGATGGAACACTCT
>NW_004624773.1:13818317-13837692 GCF_000247695.1 Heterocephalus glaber
CACCCCAGAAAGAATGGCTGCTATCAAGAAATCAACCAATATCAAATGCTGGCAGGGGTGTGGGAAGAAAGGAACCCTTCTCCATTGTTGGTGGGCGTGCCGACTTTTTTAACCACTGTGGAAATCAGTATGGAGATATCTCAAGAACTAGGGCTAGAGGTCCCATTGCCCCAGCTATTCCCCTGCTGGGGATCTTCCCAAAAGAATTAAAAGAATCATACCACAGCGATATATGTGCACCCGTGTTTATAGCAGCACAGTTTGTAATAGCTAAAGCTTAGAAACAGCCCAAGTGTCGATCAACTGGAAACTGTATAAAGAAGATGTGGGGGTTTTTTAAAAGTAAAATGGAGTACTACTCAACCATAAAGAATGAGAATATAGAGACATTTATAGCTAAATGGATGTATATTGAGGCCATACTCATAAGTGAAATAAATAGGATGCACATGTGTAAATACCAAATAGTTCCTCTAGTGTGAGAAACTGAAAGTGTAAATAAGAATTAAAATGATTGAAATGAATAATTGATAATTTAAAATAGGAAGAAAAGGTCCAAAGGGGTAGGGGTGGTGGGAGGGGAAAGGGAAAGGAAAGGAGGGAAAGGAAAAATTATGAGAAAAGAAAAAAATGGAAACATAGTCGATGTAAATAGGGAAGGGTGGAGGGGGTGAAGGGTGCACAAGGAATGGGGAAAAAAATAAGAACCAAGATACATCATGTACAGTTACAAGCACCCGATGATAAATGTAAATGTATTGTTTACCTAAAATGTACCAATAAAAGAATTTAAGAAAAAAAATAATGTAGAGCCTATAGTGGACATCTATACTAATGAGAAATTGAGTTACACAAGCCTCAGGAGGTCCAAGTAGTATCAACCAGAGACAGCTGATCTCCAGGATGCCTGTAGTTCACAATTCAAAACTAACTTTCTAAACTCTGTTTGCACCCCTTTATTTCTACTTCTTTTAACTTCCCCTCAAAAAGCTTTTTCCTAGCCCTGAGGACATCTGCTTGACCAACTGGCTTTTTGTATAAAGTCACTTTCTATGCCTCAACACCTTGATTCTCAACTTAATTGGTCTGTTGTACAGCTGCTTGAGTCCAGTAAAACAAAGGACAAGCTGCCAGATGTCACATAACCACTTTCAAAGCCCCAAGCAATGTAGGCAGGCAGGGCCTCTAAAATTAAAAAGAAAAGGTTTCATTGTGCGTGTGTGTGCGTGTGTGTGTGTGTGTGTGTGTGTAGTGTTCAGGCAGAATATGGGACTAATATAAGCAACATAATTCTTTTTAGACAAATTTAGGATTCTAGAGAAAATATATCACAGGCTAATTTTTTTTTTTTTTTGTACCGGGGATTGAACTCCTTGCACTTGCGAGGCAGGTGGCAAAACCACTGAGCTAAATCCCTGGCCCAGGCTAAATTTTTTATAAAGGCACAGAGTCATATTTTCAATTTTAAAGAATCAATAATAAAAATGCTATAGTCTTGGAATTCATGTCAACTTGTTCCATAAATATTTTCACAACTAGACCATCACAAATACATTTCCAAATACTTCAATGTTGTAAATGTTACAGCTTTTACTCAAGGGAAATGATGAAACTTCAGTTTAACAAAAATGCTAAATTTTGATGGCTTGATTTGTTCCAATTATGAAAATCTTTCTAAATTATACTAGGGCAATCTCCAGAATACACATTTTAGCATTTTTCCAGGTCCTATACAAAATAAATAAATTAATTTGGCACAAGGTTTTATGACAAAAGGACAAATGACCACTCCAAAGAGAGCTACTTTAGCCTGGAAGGGACTCTGATCAACAAAAGGACCACCCCAAGGATCTCCACTCCATGTCCTGCCTCCATGTCACACAAGAATTTCTAGAAAAGGCAAAAGTTGAAAAAGAATTGTAGAAGATGTAAATATTGGATAAAATCAGTGGTATTTTTTAAGACAAATAATTTGGAATAATTTTTGCACCATTAGAACCCTAAAGTAAAAGCTCAGTAAATGAAATATTCTTAGTGAAGGAACAGAGAACATCACTCAAAATTTAACACTGAAATTCAGCCTGAGTTCTGTTGCAAATTGCTCAATTTTATGCATTTCATTCTACATCCATCAAAAAAACAAAGTAGAGAAGGATATCTGAAATGAACTTTTATTTTGATACTAAACAGCTTTATTAGTGTTTTCTATATAACATGAGAGTCATCTATTTGAATGAATAGAGAAAATACATCAATTTGAACTATATAATTCAATGACTTTGGGTAAAGTTACAGAGATCAGCAAACATCATCATAATCCAATTTCAGAACATTTCCATCACCATAAAAAGGTCCTTCCTGTTCATCTGTAGTCAGTCTTCACTTTCTGCCTACATAAGTACTAATCTTCTGTCCAGAGATTTTGTTTTTTCTGGTATTCCACTTCCATAGAAACATATACTACCTAGTCTTTTACACCTGGGTTCTTCCACTTCATTGAATATTTTTGAGGTCCTTCCATGTTGTAGCCTCTATTAGTATGTGATTTCTTTTTACAGCTGAACAGAACTTTGTTGTACAGATACAGAATATTCTCTTTATTGCCAGTTGGTAGACATTTGATTTGTTTCTATTACCTGGCTACCACGAATAATGCTGCTATGAACATTAGTGTACAATATTTATTTGGATTTAGATTTTCATTCTCTAAAATAGCTATCTAGGTGAAATGTCATAGTCTGTTTTATGTTGCTATGACAGAATACCACTGACTGAGAAATTTATAATGCACAGAAATTTATTTGTTCATGGTTCTGGAGTCTGGGAAGTCTAAAACCCAAGGGGCTAGCATGCACAGAGGTACAGGAAAAAGGGGAGAAGAGGGAGATGAAGGAGGAAGAAGGGACAGAGAGGGGAGAAAGAGGGAGCAGAAAGGAACGGGGAGAAGGAGGGAGATAGATAAGTGGAAAGGTAGAAGGAGAAGGAGAGAGAGAGAGAGAGGAGCTGAACTCACTTATAGGAAACCCACTCCTGTGATAATGGCATTAGCCACTCAAGAAGGCAGAGTCTTCATGATTTAATCACCTCTCAAAGGTCCTACCTACTGATACTGTTACTCCAGCAATTAAATTTCTACATAAGTTTGGAAGGGGACAAACATTCAAGCCATAGCAGTGAGGATTCACTGTGTCAGACAGTAAGAATACATTTAACTTTGTGTGTGTGTGTGTGTGTGTGTGTGTGTGTGTGTGTGTGACTTGGTATTAAGCCCAGGATCTTTGTACTAAGCTATATTGCTGGCTTTTCTTTTATTTTTTATTTTGAGATAGGGTCTCACTATGTCACTAAATTGCTCAAGCTAGACTTGAACTTGGAATATTCCTGTCTTACCCTTCCAGCATGCTAGAATTACAGGCTTGTGGCACCATACCTAACATGTTTAACTTTGGAAAAAAGCTGTCAAACTGTTTTTGGGAATAACTATACCATTTAATCTTCCAAGGATGTGAAAGAATTGTTCTGCTATGTCCTTACCAATACATATTATTGTCAGTTTTTATAGTTAAAGTTATCCTGGTGAGTGTGAGGTAGAATCCCACTGTGGTTATATTGTGCTTTGCTTTTCCATAATGACTAGTGATGTTGAACATCTTTTGGTGTGCTTATTACTCATTTGTAGTTCTTTTCCAGAGAAATATCAGATTTTTGTCCATTTTTAATCAGGTCACTTGTCTTATTGAATTCTAAGACTTCTTTATACTTTTTAATACAATTCCTTTTTGTTCCTATACTGGAGATTGAACCCAGGGCCTTGGCACTTAGCTACATTCCCAGCCCTTAATCATTTAAAAATATAGTTTTAAAATATTTTAAGTCAGGGTATCATTACATTGATAATTTGCCCAGGCTGGTCTCCAATTTGAGATTTTACTACCTCAGTGTCCCAGAGTCCTGGGATTACAGATGTGACTATAAGTCATTTATCAGATACTTTATTTGCAAATATCTGCTTCTAGTTTGTAGCATGTCTTTTTACTTTTTAACTGTGTCCTTTGAAGCACCAAAGTTTTAAATTTTGATCAGGCTTGATTCATCAATTTTTTTATGAATCACGCTTTTGACATCATAACTTTGCCTAACTCAAAATTATAAAGATTTCCTTCTAAAAGCTTGCATTTCAATTCTTACATTTAGTCCAGATGGATTATGATTTAATTTTTGTATATGGTATAAGAGTCTAAATTCATCTCTTTGCATAGCAAATTGTCTCAGAACTATTTGTTGAAAAAAATTACTTTCCAAATTAAATTTCCCGTTGTTGAAAATTAATTGGCCCTTAATATAAGATCACTTATTTATAATGAGAAAATATGGAATAGTGATCTTGGGCTGTAGATCCAAGCAACCTGAGAAACATGTTTAAATCTTCATTTTGTACCTGTATTTCTTGGGACTAGTTGCTGAAGTTCTCTGTACAATAGACAGGTCTCTCATACCTTAATAAGAGAATGGTAATGTACATAGTTCCTGTGACTGTTTTGAGATAATACATGTAAAGTACTTAAATGAGGACCTAACATGAAAGAATCTTAAAGCTCAAGAGTTGAGAGCTGTCATTGCTATCTCCTACCAAATAGAGGGTGCAAAGACTGAAGAATCAGTTCAGTTTCTCTGTACCTTTAAGTACAAATTGGAGCCAAATGACCAAAATGCAGGGGGTGGAGTGCAGGTCTGGGTGAGATTCCTGGGGGAGCTTTTGCTTTTAATCTGGTCATCCTACCCACTCTTCCCTTCTTGTTTATTCCCATTCTTTTGTTTTCCTTACTCATGGTTTTGCTCAGATGGCAATGTGCCTTTTCAAAATACCAATATCACTCCAGACTCCCTTGCAGCTAGGAATTGTCTTGTGACTCACTTTTTGCTAATGATATATGACCAGATTAAATGGCTGGTTTTCAGGAAAAGTTATTGATTTCCTGTTAAAACAGTTGACAGATGCAGCTGGCATGTATTATTTCCACTTTAACCAGTCCCCTTAGTTCTGCTTGAAATATGTTCATGTGCCTATATGGGAGCAATTTTCTTATAGCCGCAAGGCAGAAAGCCTAATGTGAAGGGTAATGGAACAGAAAGTCAGAAGCTGACTTGAGCAACTGAAGCAGGGCTGGACTGCTTATCTCTGAAGTTCTTGAATCACTTTGTCAGATTTGTGATAGCTACTATAGTTTAAGTATTCCTTATCTGATATGCATGGAACCAGATGTGTTTGTTTAGGATTTCAGAATTTAGTGAATTTTGGAGTATTTGCCTATACATATTGTGATATCTTAGGGGTGGAACTGTAGTCTAAACATGAAATATATTTATGTCTGAAGGTAAGTTTGTATAATATTTTTAGTGTGCATTTGTTTTTACTGCAACCCATTGCATGAGGTCAGGTGTAGTAGGACTTTTTCACTTGTGGCATCATGCTAGTACTCAAAATGTTTCATATTTTGGAGTGTTTTGGATTTCAGATCTTAGGAGTGCTCAACCTGTGGCAGTTAAGTGTCTTCCATGGGTAAGATCTAATCCCTCCAAATTTTTTTCAAAACAAGTTTTACTCTCTCTACTTTACAGATGAGTTAGTTGAGACTCATAACTTTAAATAAACTGTCTGAGGGCAGGCAGTGATTAAGAGGTAGACTTGGGCTCAAACACCAATGCATTTGGCTTGCCTGTGCCTAAGTCACTGGAAAACTGGTCATTAATCAGCACTATGACTTCAAGTAGGAGCCAAAAATGAGTCTCATTTGTATCATGTACTCAGCTTCTTTTCTTCTTTAAAATGAGATGAGGTGGTCTCTACTTACACTTTGCAAAGCTTACAGCCAAGTCTTTAGACTTAAAGGCAATATTTTTCTTCAGGGAAATTAGCATTTAGCAGCAAATAGACAAAGTTTCAGGTAATTGTTTTTAATCAAAATGGTCAAGTAATTGACTATGGGTTAC
Source organism: Heterocephalus glaber (assembly GCF_000247695.1). The sequence continues at coordinate 13,824,309 of NW_004624773.1, forward strand.
TGAGTGGGCACCATAGATTAACAGTTAATAACAGAGTAATTTAAAGCATTTAGGAATTCACTTCACAGAATACACCCTTAGGTAGAAAATAATTCAAACATTTCCCCCTCTTCTTTCCCACTCAATTGGTTTCCCTTCACTTCTATGGAATATTAATTGCTCCTCTCAGGGGTTCTAGAATATCAAAGGTTACAAATAAACATCTTTTTCAGACATAGAACAGCTAGATAAAAGTGAATTGAGAACCATAAAAAGCTTTGTTATTGTTGTATTTTGGCTTAGTTTTCAAGAATAATTTCACCTTGGATATCATTTCCCAAGCCAATCTCCTGAGAAAATTTGATAAGCTCATCAGAAAAAAGCTTCTAAGGTTGAAAATTATCTTTCTTAGAAATTTATATCTCCTATTAAAGATTGTGAGGGAGCTTTTTAATTTTGCATAACCCAGTGTTTCCCAAAATTATTTGATCCAAAAGTTCTTTCATTTATAACACCTTTGATATTTATGAAATATGTATAGAAATTGTTGTTTTTAAAAAATTAAAATGATACCACAGCCAATTTGTTGAATTATTCTCCACATAGGGCAGGGGTCAATAAACTATAAAAGCTGGCCTGGGCCCTGTTTACTTAAGGTCCAGGAGCCAACAATTGTGAAAACAAAACAATCACAAAGATTATGCAAGAGGTACCTATGAAATTCAAAGATCTAAAATATTTTCTATCTCGCCCTTTGTAAATAACATTTTCCTACTCCTGCCCCAGGACATTAAAATCTTTAAAATTAAACCAATATATTCTGAACCTATAAAGTCTGATCTTTAAAAAATTGTAGGAATGGGAGAGGGAAATGGAGAAAAAGCAAGAATGAACCTAGTGTCTAAAAATATATTGGCTGATATAATAGAGATAATCCTTAGGACTGTGTGGAATAATTTTCTACTATCTTCTCTACAACAACCCAAGTATTCTCTCGTATGGACCACGTATCTCTAGTTCCTTCACCTTTCTTCATATATATTAGAGTCTTCTTGTTACCATGGTCTCTTGTCTCTAAATATATTCCATTTGGTCTACATCCCTCTTTGTATATTGTATACATTGGCTGCTTCTACTAAAGTCTAATGCAGATTAAAAGGGCAGGCCTTCCTCTTACTCTGCCTAAGTAGAGGAAACAAAACAGCAAGCAACATGCCAAATTACCTATATGAAGGTGTGTTAATTCTATCCAATGTTTTAAAATGCAGGGATATCAGAGCTGTAGATGCAGCTCAGTGACATACCACTTGCCTAGTATGGACGAGGGTCTGGGTTCATTTCAGCATCACCAAATAATAAAAGAAAATAGGTAAAATATAGGAGAATCATACACAAAAGCCCAGCCTTTCAGTCTTTCCCAGAGAAAAGAATATATAAGAAGATGAGGCAGCCTCAGACCTACATTCTTCCAAGGAACTAGAGCCATGAAGTGGCTCCTCCATCTGGACCAGGCACAAGGTCTCTGGTTTGCCACAGTCCTTACTACCCCACATATTGGCACCAAGACTGTTCCACTCATTAGGACTTCCTGTCTGGTCCCTGAGTATTTGAATCTATATCCTATTTTGCCTCCTGACCTCTGATAACCTATTCTAGAAACATTTGTGTACATGTCTATATATTTCAAAATCATTAATAAACAGAGAATAAGCCTTAAAGAAATCACACATTTGCAAGAAGTTGTGATAGAAAAAAAGTTCAGGGAAGGATCCAAACCTGGTTGCCCTAGTGACTTACATTAGCATCAGGGTGCTCTGCACAACTAGACATGGATAGATGAGGAGTAATTGGAACCAGAAAGAAAAAGAGGATAGAGTATAAAGATGAAGCCAACCAAAAAGAGCGTAAGACAGGAAACCAAATATCCAGTTTCTATTTCTCACTCATCCATTTGACCTGCCATGTGTTGTTATTGGGAAGCTTACTTAGCCTCTGTGGGCTTTAGCCAGCTCTCCTTCAAACTGCAGTGAAGTTGCACCTAGCTTTGCTACCTTGACTTGTGAGTGCTCAGTAAAATCAAATAGTAAATATGGAAATATTCTAGTACTACATACAAATAGGTATCATTAATCCTCCACTTTCCAATTTGGCCTAAGCCTGATGTAGTAGGAGAAAATCAAAAGCAAAACCAAAAACATGGCGACCAGAAACACTACAAACAGAAAGAGCTAAGTTTTGTCTAAGACCAAGACATATTCATCTTTTATACTGCAAACTTTGTGGTGTTAAAAGGCCCAGATGGACCCCGCATGAACTGTGAAAGATGGATAATGATGGCTTCATGTTTACCAAAAGATTCAGACCAGTGAGGAATTTTGGCACAAGACACCAGCCTGCTGGACTCAGAGTGTCGGAGGTGAGGTGTGGAGTAGTTTAAGACCTGGCTACCACTGAGATTGGCAGGATTCCCATGGAACATTTAGAAAAGGCTTTTCACTATAGCCTCAGTTTTAGCTCTTTCTGCTCAAAGCACCCTCCCACCATCTCCATCTGAGTACATTTTACAGTGATTCCCTACCTGCCTCTCCCCAATCCTTCAAGGAGCTCTGGGTTGTTCAGTACAAATGCACTATATAATTCCTTGAAATCACTGCTCAGCACAGACACCTCTACATGAACACCACTTGCCACGTTCCCAGGTTGTGCTGTGTCATAATGCCACAAAAGAAAAAAACTTATGAAAACAAAAGCAGCAGCAAATATTCCTGTTGGGGAATCATTTGCGTTCAGTATCTATCCTAAAGTTATAAATTTCAGTTTCAGTAGCTACTGAGAGAATTTTTTCCCTGGCTCTAATTTCATTTGACAAATTTCCAATGTTTAATGCATTATTCATATTAAAGTAACTAATGATGGTTAAGCCCAATTTTTTCCTTAATATTTGATTTCACAACTAGGATTTTCATAGGAGATTTCACTGATGTTGAAAAGTTATTCTCAAAATACTTCTGCTATTTATATAGAGACCTTTGCAGAAGAAGGGAAGACAGTAGGAGGCCAATTTGGACTCTCAGTACAGAATAATTGTCCACAGTTGTCAGAGCTAACAAAAGATGAACCTTTTACTTCAGGTAACTCTGTTTGAGTAGAAGGCAATGAACTTTTTCTCTGGGTCATGAAAAAAAAGACTCAAACCTTCAACATTGTGATAGGCTAGAATCTTGATAAACTTCCAGGTTCTTTTCAAAATTTGGGTGCCAATGTTTTCCATTTGGTCTGGAAATATCACTCTTGCTCCAAGAGTTGGTTCTACTAAGTAGGGTCACGGCACAGAACAATCACCAAACAGTGACAGCAAGGGTGCTTTGTAGAGTGATACAGGTGTTCCCTGCCCTGGATTAACATTCCCACCACTTAAGCAGAGTGAAATTGAAAATAACAAGGAAAAAATGCAAAATTTGATTTGCATATTTTAACAGAAGTGGAGATTGCTACTGTGAACAGGATTATTGAGTCCATCTTCAGCCAAACTAAAGGGAAACTGGGAGCCTTTCTCTAGTCAAAATAGAAAGAATAAAGGGAAAGTTGGCATGGATAAAGAAATTATAGTAGTTTAATAGAGAATCTATGGCAAAAACTATGTGGCTATGTTACATAACTTATTTAATCTTTACTATTGTATCTCTTTCCCCATTTTAAGGATAAATTAAATCTCAGATGAGCTAAGTTTTCTAAGGAGTAAGTGCCAGGTATGTAATTCTGGGACTGTGAAGAATAATTTTTTGCTATGAAGCAATATTTTTATAGAGAAGAAAGGAGAGACCTTTTTATCAGATGTTTGCGGATGATAAAGATGAAAACACTGGATATGTGATGCTACATAAGAGAAATCTCTACATTTCAGACAATGTGGCCATCAAGGATACTTTCTCAGGTGTGCAGAAGTAGAGTAGTAAACCCAGTGCTTCCTTTTAGGGATTTCACTTCCAGCATCAATATCTACTTCCTTTTATCCTCCAGCCTGGGCATCTCAAAATGGTGGAAGTCTGAAGAAGAAACCATGGAATTCCTGGAGTGGTTTTGATGGGACTTGCCTTAACTCACAGGAGCCAGTGCAGGTCCATGTACACTGTAACAAAGGTGTCCCTTAATTTGGAGGTATTAGGAATGTAAAGGAACAGGTAAATGTGAGACTTTGTAGAGGAAACAGACTCTGCCTGGTGGCATATTTGACATTAGGACAGGAAAGAAATTAAAGTCAAGATGGTCTCCAAGGAGCCGGGAAGAAGTTCAAGGAGGACAGGACCCCATCTGTTTGTTCTACCACAGCACCTAGCACAGTACGTGAAGATTTATTTCTAGTTTTTCAGAGGAATGATTAGATGTTTGATAACTCAGAAAGAAAAGTCATCATACATGAGACATGACTGAGTTTTAGGTATGGTGAAAAGTGAAATTCAAACAAGCACTAACTGATTTTAATTCAAAAGGAAAACAAACATAATACTCTGAAAGGGTTCTCTCCCCTCCAACATTCAGAGAATGGCTGATAATCAATCACTGGGCACTTAAAATCGAGGAGGAAATTACTTCATCCTCGGTAGTGTTCATTCGGGACCATAACTGCTTCCTCAGTAAATATTTCCATCTAGAATTCACTCAGCTGATATTTATGGTCTGAGCCCTGGAAGAAGCACTCAGGTTGGTGTGGCTATGAAGACTACCTTGAAAAGCTAAGAGCCTAATGGGAAAATGAGTCAGGTCTTTAAGTGACTATAAATGATAAGCAGAATATTTACCAAATATAGGGCATGGGCTCTGACCAATTAGAGTGAATTTCTCTATAGAACTCAACAGTGTTTGAAGTTTCCTCCGTTTCAGGCATTATTCTTTGATTTGCTGGATTGTAGAGAGATTCAAGGAGACTGGAAAAAAGGCCAGAGTTAGAGGACATTTAGTGGGTTTGGGGCAGACACTATTTACTAACTGATTCAATATTATAGCCATTGATACATCAAAATTAGTATATAACAGCTGATTATCAACACTGTAAATGATATTAATAGAGACAAGAAATGTACCAAGTAACCAGTTGCTGGCAAAAAAACCACTCTAAAACATTCATTTTAATAATTATCATTGATCATTTTGTCTCACAGGTGACAAATATGTTAACTGATTTTGGCCAGGTCTATATTCAGGTATTCAGGTATCGCCAAATCAATGGAGACCTCTGTTCTGAGTCAGACTTGGCTGAAACAAATTAATGAGAGCAGCTTTGTTAAATATCTCACTTCTTCCCCGGGAACCAAGAGGATACTCCAATGATCATGTCCTCCTCACAGTGGTAGCACAGGTGCAAGAAGGAGCCCAGTCATGTAAGTGCTTTTCTGTGTCTTTGCTTGCATCATCTCTACTAAATCTTGTTGGCTAAGGCGAGTCATATGACCAAATTCATAATGAAGGGGTTAGAAAACATTCTCTACTTTCTAATGGGAGGAATTAGATGGTCTTATAGCAAAGCTCATGGATACAGGAAAAGTCAGTAGTACCATGCACCAAAACAAAGATTTGTTTCTTTTCTTCTCCTGTATATTCAGTATTCATTTCTACTTCTGGAAAGGGCAGTTTAACTTTTCCTTAGGGACCCCTTCTCCACTTTTGATCATTATTGGCTCACTTTTGGTCACTACCCAGCTCCCAAATATGCCATAAAGCTTAGATCTGCACAATCACAGCATTCTAACCACTTCACTTAGTCTGTGGTCATTGGTTCAGAGATAGGCATGTGGCCCAAGGGAAGCCAATATGATTAAATTCTGGAGATTTTGTTGGAGTTACTAGAAAAGAGAAGTCTTTTTCTAGTGAAAGGCTAGAGCATAGCCTAGAACTTCCTGTAGTCATCTTGCTACAAAATGAAAAAGCCTTGAGAATGGTGTTAATTAGAAGGAAAATGGTGAAAGAGCATAAAAAACTGAATAATAAATAATTGATATCCTTTGATCCTTGGTTCCAGCTCTATCTATAAGATCACTCCTGAGACTTTCAGGTTTATGTGCTAATATCCAACTTTGTACTTTTTTCCTCTAAATCAGTTTTAGCTGGGTTAAAGAGAGATACATATGAGTGTTAAGAAATCTAAATACTGAGGAAATTATTTAAGCAAGGAGATTTAGGTAGGCTACTTAGAGAAGTTGGCATTTGAAATAATCTTGTTTAACATTTTTTCTTTTTAATAACTTTGGAAGATTTTTGATTCTTTTTTCCTGAAAAAAATAAGTTACATGAAAAAGTCCAGCATTAGGTGACGTACTTTTTTTAAAATGAGTTGTTAGACAACTTTTTCATTTCTACTTGTCAAATAAGCATGGAAATGAGATCTCTCCAGTTAACACCCAAGTTAATTTTCCAGTTGGCCTAACAATGTGTTTAAGAAACTTGCTTCTAAAAGATTAGTTGGGCCCTATTGCATTAGGGAGGTGATGTAACCCCATTGCTAGGCATTTAATCTATTCATCATGTATGTTTTCATTCTTAATTTTTTTCTAAGAATCAACTGGAGTGTGAGGGATAACACAGCTTTCCTAAGAAATTGCTTTCAATTTCTAATGAAGAAAATTTTAGCATAGATTTCTAGTCTTTCTCAAAAATCATCAAATCAAAGTCAGCTAGATTATACTATAGTTGTCTTTCCTAAAGGATTCTCCTTCTCCAAAGAAAAATTCATATTCTAGTCATATTCCACACTTGGTCTTTTTCACATTTAAACATCTTTCCATATTCTCTGTAACTTTCTGAAATATCCTCTAGGACTGAAAATTTAATCCATTTTTAAAAAGCCACAGAATTCATATATCATCCCAACTTTTCTATTCAAATGGGTAATGTTGACTATTCCAATTGTTTGTGCTGATGCTAATCTTAGAGACGAACAAAATATCAAGGGGGAATAACTACAAATTTGCAAATGTTTGTGAAACAACCATGGTAACAATTCCACAGAAACATTAATATCCCAAGCTAAAAGACAGAAAAAGAAATAGCCATGAATATAGTCCTGCAGCATATCTTTGCCCATTTTGAGACAGCAAGGCACAAACCTCTGAGTATGTGTGTGTATGTATGTTCTCCAAACTCATATAAAATTAAATAATTACCGTGTAATTGTTGATGTAGAAGGTCAAGCTGGTAATCATCAGACACAAACTGTGCTTCCTGCACCTGAACATCCTGATAATGACCTTGACTTGCATCAGCCCCCGTCCAATCCTGGCACCTTTTCAGTTACCTCATCTTCAGAGCACAGACAAGCACAAGGGCTTTAGTTCTAGGAAGCCCCTTACTATGTTTGCAATGATAGTTCCAATTTTAGATGTCAATCATAAAAACCCTAGACTGTTTTAGTCAAAATTGGATTCATTGTCCTTATAGTTACATTCAGGAGATAATGACAAGGCAAAATACCATCCAAAAAGTCCCTCACCCAGTTTTCCCCATGTTTCCATAAAGATCCAAGAAGAAGAATGATGAGAAAAATGTAAGAGTGTCCTTCCCCCCTTCAAATTTCACTTCTCATCTTTTTTTTCCCCCCTAACCATTGGATTGTGGTTTCTGCCAGGTGCTAGAAGACCTTAAATCATGACTAATCCTTTAATCGTGCACTATTCACATTTATGAAAGCAAAATTGAAAATGTAGATAGGCACTTGAAGGGAAAGATGATTCTAGCAAAGTAGACAAGAGACCTTCCATGGTCTAGGTCTGAGAAGGCTTCCTTAAGGAAGCTGTGAATGACCAAAGATCAGAAGAAAGGGTAGACGCCCACTAAAAGCATTCCAAAGGTCAGGGACAAGAGATACAGATGCTCTTACATGGAGGGAAAATGGCAAGCTCAAGGTAAAAAAGAAGCTCAGAGAGCAAAGCAGAGAGCATACAACAGGTGTATTACAGAAGAGCTTACTGACTTTCAGAGAGCTCTGGTAAGAACTGTTGAATTGAAGTTAGTGTAGACAGGCACAGAGTAAACAGACTCTCAATAATAGTTTTTTACTTCAAACTATCCAGGAATTTTTTTTAACTAGTTGGCCTCATATGACCATATGAGATGTTACAATATTGAAATATTTTTGAGCAATTGGTAATAGTTTCTTCTGTTACCCTACAAATGCTCCTTAATATCCCTGCTGCCCAACCCTCCCAAGGAATCTTCCAGATGTCCCTGTGACTAAGCAGTTAATGAGATAATGGCTAGGATGGCAGGATCCTGCAGGACAATCTAATGCTATCTCTGTTGTCTACTCTGCAGATTATTGGTACTCAGCCCTTACCACTTGTGAAATGGTAGGACTATAAATTTTTCTGGAGTCTGCCATAGTGCCTGAAAAATTAGGGGTGCTCTACATGCATTTGTTGCATGAACTGAATGTAGTTCATCCTTATTCACTCAAAACTACTAAAGAATAGAATTTTCACATAACTTGAGAGCCTCAGAAGGCTGAGATCAAAAGACAGACCACATGGGACTAGAATACTATGTAATAAACCAATCAATTACTGGGAAATGAGGGACGGCCAGGCCAATGCTGAAGTTCCATGGGAGCTGAGTTTTGGTGCCACTGGGTCCTTGTCTACTTTTTATTATGAGTGCTCACAAGTTTCTGTTCAGTGCTTTTTCAAGGGTGACCTCACTCAAGCGCAAAAGAACTGTATTTTCCATGGATAAAATAAGCCCAGGGTACCTTTATACTTTCTACATCCATATTAGAAGTACAGATTTCACACTGGGCTCCATAATTTGGAGCTAAAAATAGACAACCATTAATTTGCAATATTAATATATTAATACTACTCCAAAGATAAGAAAGTAAAGGTAGGAATTTTTTTAAAAGTCAGTTTTAAGAAGCAAACATTTGGCTGGAAGTATAGCTCAGAGGTAGAGTGCTTGCCTACCATCCTGGGTTCAGTCCCAAGCACAGAAGACTCAGAAGGAAGAGGAGAGAGAAGATAAGGAGGACAAGAAGGAGGAGGAGGAAGAGGAGGAAGAGGAAGAGAGGAACATGGAAGGAAAGGGAAGGGGAGGAAGAAGGGAAGAGAAAGAAGGAGAAAGAAGAGGAGGAGGAGGAAGAACAAAAACAATGTATATTAATATTATTTTACATAACATTTATAGAGTTTTATTGTAAAATGCAATGTGTCCTTTTTTTAGTTTTGGAAAAGGTAAAAAAAAATGACAATAACAGAAACTACAATTTTGATGTATTTCTAATAGTCTTTTTTTTTTCCTATACCTAATTTGGAACTATTTAAATTTTTCCTAAATTTTATTGCCTCTTGATTTGAGAGAGCCTCTTCTTAGTGTTGATGTTTTCTTATATCTGTATTCTGTGCCTTTAAAGGGTTATGAGAGACTGAGAGACTACTGACACAAACCACCACCACCATGACACTTGGCTACATAGACTACGCTGATTGATATGAACAACTTATTCATTAAAATTAAAGCAAGGTAGCAAGGTGGTGAGAATATAAAATGGAGCAGCCACCATAAAAAACGGTTGGGCAGCTGTTCAATGAGTTAAACTTAGAATTAACATATGATTTAACATGCTATTCCTTCATTCCATGTACACAAAAGAATTGGAAAAAGGTACTCAGACAAATATTAATACACGAATGTTGTATATCCATACAATGGAATATTATTTGGCCATAAAAGAGAACGAAGTACTGATACATACTGAAGTGTTGATGAACCAAAAACGTTATGTTAATTTTTAAAAGCATACCACAAAAAGTTACATATTATATAATTCCAGTAATATGATATACCTAAAATAGGCAAATCCATCATAGAAACAAAAGCAAATAAATGCTTTGCCAAAAAACAAATAAATTCTTGCCAGGGGCTGGAGGAAAGAGGAATAAGGAAGTAAGTACTTAGAGCACATAGGATTTCCTCTGGAGGTGTCAAAAATGTTCTAGAACTAGATAATAGGAATGGTTGTTCAATCTTGTGACTGTACTAGACACCAATAATTCATACTTTACAGTTATTAAAATGGTAAATTTTATTTTACTTGGGTTATCACAGTAAAGAGTAAGGTTCACAAACAGAAGTATTTGGCAAAATTTTCTTTTTGTTTGCAAACCCTGCATTGGGTGGCAAACATGCCCACAGCCACAGTTTTTGCAGGAACATGAACATGGGCATTTCCCCCAGAATTATGAACCATGAACTGAGGTATCACTGTATACCTGTCCTGACTATGAGACAGATACTATTTCTATCTTACTGAAGAAGATATTAAAATTTAGAAAGCTATAATGACTTGCCCAAGACTATATGATTACTTGAGATGCAGAGGCATACACACTTGAGGTCTGACCCTAAGCCTGTGACTATAAATATACCATCCTATGACCTCTATTATTATCTCATATAGTTTCTAAATGAACTATTTTCTCTAGTTAAACAGAGTACCCATTACATCTAAACATGAGAGAAGCAAGTTGTCCACAAGCCCTACCAGGGTTCAAATCCAATCTCACCTTCAGGGAACAACTTCTATTCTTCTTTTCCATGGAGACTTTAGCTTATCCTGGACTAGTGATGTTGAACCTTTTAGCGCTTTCAGTGATAATACACAGCCAGCTTCAGCACATATGCCATAGGTTTGCCACTCCCTCCATCTCCATATATATTCAACTCATACTCAGGTCTCCCTCATATTTTGCCTCCTTTTTTTTCCTTTCACTGAAGCCACCCTCATTCAGTCCATCACGCCTTGCGTGGTTACTGTAGCTTGATCAGTCTCCTTGCCTCCACTAGATCCCTTCAAATGCATCCTCCACAAGCCATCATGGAATACACAGTTAACTCAATTTTTGTGTGTTGAATACACTAAAACATCAGAGGAGTTATTTCATCACATGCCATTCCCCCATGCTACACTCTAACCTTCCCAAAGGCAAAACTTATAGCTTACTTATCTTGGCAGGATAGCATCAAATAGAATGTCTGAGACATTTGTCATCACAAATCAGTGATGGAGTGTTTAGTGTAATAGTCATGGGACACTTAAACAATAATATGTATCAGTCTACTATGTCTTGTTAAGTTATGTATCATTGCCTAGATAGACCATTGATCCCTTGTAGACTAGGAATGTATCTTCAAAACTTGGCATTTACTTAACAACTACCCAAACACAGTTAGATTTAAGCAATGTTGCCCCAACTCTGAACACATGAGGCTTTGGGGTTACATTTTAGGACTAAACCATAACATCATTAAAATATCACACTATACCCTATACATATGTAAAACTATTACACGTTAATAACATTTTTTGTCAAAGTTAAAGGATATAGAAATGTTACCTACCCTGATTTGATCACCACACACACACTATATACATGTACCAAATTATCTCATGATACTTCTTATGGGCTTAAATCTCTCCCCAAAGTCTTATTCACTTCTAATTGGGGCTTGTGAGAATGATTAGATAATGGGTGCATGATACTGGATCATGGGTGTGTGATACTGGATTAGCCCACTGATTGGTTTAGCATAGTTCTGAGTATGGATGATAGAATTACTGAAGAAGGAAGTCCCACTCCGGCTTGTGACCTGCATAAAATATAAAAGGAAAGAAGGAAGGAAAGCACACTGTTTTCTGCCTACCCTGGCAAGAACTGTTTCTCTTCTGCCACATCACCCTGCCTTGGAGCCATCTGACTATGGACTGAAAGCTCTACAAATTGTGAGCTAAAATAAATATTTCCTCCTTTAATTTGTGGGTATCAGTTATTTTGTTCCAGGGACAAGAAAGTAACTAAGATAGATCTTGGTACTAGAGAAGTGGGGTTGTTGCTATGACACTACCTGGTCACGTGGTTCAGGAGCCTTTGGAACTGGCTTGGGGAAAGAGTTTGGAAAGGTTTGGTGATGTCAGATGGAGCAGCAGCCATAGAATGGTGATGGGAGATTCTGGTCAGAGCTCAGAAGGTCAGAAGGCTGATAGAAATGCAGCTGGAAAAGACAAGCCTCAAGAGGTTTCATTTGGGAACAAGGACTGTGTTGACAGTTGGACTCCAGGCCAAATGTGTTATGCTGTAGCTGAAAATCTATCTACTTTTGCCAGTGTCCAGAAACATTGCACAAGACAGATTAAAGGCAGTCAACTAATTAATATAGCAGAAGAAATTTCAAGGTAGTCTAATGTTAAGACAGCGGCATGCTCACTTTTGGGAGCTTTCAGTCAGCTCTACCTTGAGAATCAAGAGTAAACAACCCACCAGAAATTTAAACAGTCTTGAGTTTGGCCAGAAAGGAAGCTCCAGTAAAGTTCTGGCCTACAAAGATGGAGCAGAGAATTTGTTTGTACAAAACATTAGCACTAAAAGCTAAGTACTTTGGAACAGGGCAATAAAAAAGACAGCCCAAGGGCATCACTGTAACCAGTAGGACTCCATCCTTTGCAGCCCTCAACCTCAAAATTCCAAAGGCAAAAGAGTTTTCTTTGAGAAGAGAGCCCCAGGGCACCATGTTTCAGAATGGTTGAGGCTCAGGGAATTGGTTCCTCAAGACTGGGTTCACAGCACTTACCCATCCAGGCACTTGATCCTTATAGCTGAAAGAGAAGGAAGCTTGGCTACTGATCCAGCTTGTGGCAGACCGTGGTGTTAACTACATATTGCTGGTTTTAAGCACATACAGAATGCAAGAATTGTGGGGTCAGGAAGGGTTCAGGGCAGAATTCAGAAGAAGGCCTGGGAGGCCAGGCAGTATGCTCCAAAGGGGCAGTGTGTGAAGATGTGAACCTGAATCCAAAAGTGCAACAGAGACCCTAAAAGTTTGGAGAAGCCAGGAACATGGATCATGTGAGGAAAGCAACAAGGAGTGAGCAAAGCAGGCAAAAAACACCCAAAAAACAAAAAGAAAAAAAAAAAAAAAGGTCATAAGAGCTTAACCATGAGAAGTGCCAGGGAAGGGCCACTCAAGCCCTTTGGAGTTCATATCTTGCCACTGATTGCCTGGAATGCTGGACATGGAACTATGGGATTTGATATTTGCCCTGCTGCATTTGGGTTTACTTTGTTGCCATTTCCTTCTATCCCCCTATTTGTATCTTTTGGAATGGAAATGTGGGGTGGAAGACTCTGTAAACATCTGTTAAGTTCATTTGTTAAAGAGTTCAATTGAGTCCTAGTATTTCATTACTTATTTTTTGTCTAGTTGATCTATCTATTTGTGACAGTGGGATGTTGAGGTCCCCCACTAAAATTGTATTAGTGCATATATGACTTTTCATGTCCGTTAGTATTTGTTTTACATAGTTGGGTGCACTAGTGTTTGGTGCATAGATATTTATGATTGTCATCTCTTCCTCTTGGATTGTTCC
>NW_004624773.1:13838981-13860364 GCF_000247695.1 Heterocephalus glaber
GGGGTTGCTGTTGGCACCCGCATGGATCACCTCCTCTGAGCTGGGAGAGGTGAGACAGGGTGGGGAGCAGCAGTGGGGATGGCGGCCCAAAAGCCCTTTCCTCTGGGCTGGGAGCAGCAGGAGGGATGGTGGCCGGGAAAGTCCCTTCCTCTGGACCAGGAGCAGTGGGATGGTGGCTCAGAAGGCCCTACCTCTGGGCCGGCAGCAGCAGGATCTCAAATTAAAATAAATAAATAAAAAGAGCTGAGGATGTCTCAGCTTGAAGGCCCTGGGTTCAATTCCCAATGCTAAAAATAAAATAAAATACATTTTTAAAACAAGAAACGGCATCTTTAACACTTAACACAAAAGATACATGATTTATGATGAGATGTGTCTTTGTTTATTCAATAAATATTCATTCAGCACTTGCTTTATTCCAGGCTCTGTGCTAGCACCAGGAAAGCAGTTGTGAAGGAGACAAGCTAAGGCACTGCCTTTTGAGAGCTGGCAGTCCAGAGAAGTATGAGAGAAGAATATGTAAGAGATCAAATCAGTAAAAACGAAATGTATTTCAGACACAATCATGCAGGAACTAAAATGTAGTGGCATAGCAGAAAATGATGTGAGGAATAGAAGCCCCTATAGAAATGATAGTCAGGAATTCATCTCTGAAGAAGTAAAATCAGGGCAGAGACCTAAATGATGAACTAAATTTCAAACTGCAAAGTTGAGAATGGCATTTGCTGCTGAAATCAGCTCTAAAAAAATTAAGACATCCAGGTGAATAACATTCTAGGAAGAGGGAACATCACTCTGAGGAAGAAACATAATTGGCTTGCTAAGGTCCAACAAGAAGGGCCTCAGTGGCTGAAGCACAGGGCAAAAGAGGAAGGAAGCAAGAAGGGCAGGAGTGTGTGAGATGGAGAAAGAGAGGAACCAGGGAACAGACCAGCTGGGATTGGACTCCAACTACAAGAGAAAAATCTTAGGAAGATTTTACAGAAAAAAGTTCATTCAGTCTGCTCTTTGAAGAATGGACTAGTATGTGATAGAATAAAATCAGAAAGAGGGACAGGGATTTAGCTCAGTGGTTCCGTCATCGCCTGCCTCACAAGCGCAAGGACCTGAGTTCGATCCCCGGTACCAAAAAAAAAATCAGAAAGAGGTAAGTGCAGCCATTCAAGAGACAAGGCAGTGATAGTGGCAGTGGAGAGAGATGGGTCCCCTGGAAGTACATTTTTAAGTTATCAACAGCAGGACTTGCTGCTTGATTGCATGAGAGGGTGAAGAAGGGGAGAAATCCAATGTGACTCCTTAGGTATTTTTGTATCGGCAAATGTTTTGTCATCAGTGTCTATGAGGAATTGTGAAATAAATAGGAATAACTTCAGAGTCTAATTAATAATAAATTCATTAGTGCTTTTCTCATTTGTTTCCACTGAGAATATATTCTGTGAAAAGGTTTTAAACAGGCAAGTGAAGGGATTAGTTGATTTAGGAAGGAATGTGGCGAGGCCAGATGTTGCTTTTAACATGTCCTAAAAACAATCATGTAACCTGGGGCCCCTGAGATCTTTGTATAAAGGAGTTTTGTTTGTGGCAGAGGATGTTAATGCTCCCATTTTCAGCCAAGGTCTTTAGTTGGAGAGGTACTTTGTGAAGATGCCCTCATTCAACAGAATTACATTGCCTTTTAAAATCTATTCTTTTCTGTAATTTTCATGCTCCTTAAACTCAAAATCATCTTGTCTGTTTTTCCTTAGCCCTCACTGCAAAAACCCTATAGTGATTTACCTCTTATGTATACAGCATCTTCTGGTAACAGTTGAGACAAATTAAGAATTTGTTAATAGTGAGTTGGGGATTCAGTCCAAATTACTCACCCTGACAGCACAGACTTCTAAACAACTTGAGAATGGGAAGTGTTCAAAAGTTCACCAAATTATCTTAAATAATTGCCTCTCCCATATCCATACAGGATTCAACATTTCATTCTGAGAATTGTTAATCAAAAATTTGATTCTGAGGTGTTCTAATTACATTGTATCTCAGGGTGAGCTAACTTTGAACTGCATTCCTTCTTCCCATGGCACAGGACTAGCTAAATTCATTAATTGTCTTTGGATTTCATGGACCATTGATATATCAGCTCTTGTGGTTCCCTGCTGAATGGCTCAGGGTCACTAGTATCCAGAGGGTCTATAATCTTCTTAATTTCAATTATTACCTCCTTATTTCCATAAGCTTTTAGGAAGCCTCCTCTGAGACTTGCTTTTGCTTTGCTAAGAACTAAATTTTCTCTCCTTCTACCCCTTTTCCCAACCACTTCATTTATCTGTACACTATACCACATTGTCAAATTTATTAATATTTTGGGGATATCAATGCTCCACATTCCTGATATACATATAGTCATGATAATCAAAGGCCAACCTTGCCACTCTTTACAGAAATAACAATGATAATCCTTTAACTCAGAAGAGTTTCTGTATTAAAATTATGTGGAATTCGAATCCCATACCCCTACATTCCAGCTGCATAATCTTGGATGAACTATTTAAACCTCTCTGAGTTTTAATTTCTTCATCTATAAAATAAGTATGGTAAGAAAGTCTCTAAAGAATTATAATATTTGTTGAAATAATGCACAGAGTATAGCTTCATGCCTGACACAAAGGAATAATGACCATAACTACTGTCCTTAATATTATCAACATCCTAGAAAATGTATGGTTTGTGTGTATGGTATTTGCAAACATAAAAGGCATTGAGCCCAATGACTGGAGCTCATCAAGTATTCAATTAATTTCAGATATTAGTATTTATGAATCAGTTAGAATCACAGTATCATAGCCTATGAGGGGAAAATAGAGTTACTTAGTGTAATCCTCTAATTTTATAGGTAAGGAAACATGTTATAGAAGAAAATCACCAGCCGCAGAGATCAAAAAGGCAGAAAAGCATACTGTACTGTGGGCTTTGTTCCAAATCATTCCCCACGCTGACTAGTAGGCAGTGAACAGAGGAAATAGTTTTAAGTTGGTAAGGAAGCAGAGGGTAGGAAAACAAAGAAAAATGCACAAAAGATGCTATAAAATGGATCCCACAGAGAACATCAGTACAGATATAGAAAGAATGTAGTGGAGAATGGATCCAATAATTCACAGGCATAAGAAGAGTTTTCAAATAATCAAATTCTGACAATAAAAATTGGGACATGAAAGAGAAAAGTTGAGAGGCAACTTAAAAAGCTCAATAAAGAAAAGCAAAGAGTTTTGCAAAGTGCTTAAGGTCATAGAGTGTTACAGGTCTGTGACCTAGGCCCTGAAATGAAGACCAGCTCAAACCTGTTTATCACCTGAAGGTTGCCCCAGATTATTTCAGACACACTCAAAAAAGAATTGCTATTGTCTGTTGCTGTGGTTTAGATCCATAAAGTTCCCCCAATTCTCATCTCTGGAGGTAGAGCCTAGTCAGAAGGAGCAAGTCACCAGGGTGTGACTTGGAAGGGTGCATCTCCCACCCCAGCTCCACCCTTCTCTGCTTTCTGGCTGCTCTGGGCTGGGCACCTTTTCCTCCACCATACCTCCCTGCCATCTTGTTTCTGCCTTGGAGCCAGCCGACCATGGACAAAACTGTGAGCCAAAGTAAACCTCTCCTCCTTTCAATCGTGGGTGTCTGGTACTGTCTCCTGCCATGGGAAAGTGACTAAGACAGCAGCGACAACTCTTAAGTAAACCTTCCCTCCTTTAATTTGTACGTGCTCGGTATTTTGTCCCAGCAATGAAAAAGTAACTAAGACAGATACCCACAACACATCTTCTCAGTGAAGAGTGGCTTTCTGAGAGATGCACAAAGGTCTGCTTGCCAGACCATGTAGATCATGGCAGACTTGCTTTGGTGAGAGTGATGGTCCTTGCCTCCTTCCTGCAACACAGTACCATTCAGGTAGGTTATGTGCTAATATATCAGCTCATCATGACCAGAAGTTATTGAATCTACTTAGGGCAGCAGAGAGTAACAATAATAATAAGGTCTTCAAAATCAACTAGAAAGAGTAGTAATCACTGCCTACCTCTAACTAGCTGTGTGACCTTGCACAGACGGGGACTGGACCTCTCTGAGGCATAGTGCCTTTCTATTAGAAATGCAGGGGCTGGGATTTATTGCAGTGGCGCTGTACCTGCCTCGAAAGTGCAAGGTCCTGAGTTAGATCCCTGCTACCAGGAAAAAAGAAAAAAGAAATGCAGCTAAAAATACTCACTTGAAAAAACTTTTGAGATCAAATAGATATTCAAGGTAAAGTGTCCCATCTATTGGCTACATCACAACAGGTTATCAATAAATGGTAGTCATCATGATCATGATTGGTTTTCAAAGATCATTTAAAACCAAAGGACCCCTGAGGCAATAGGATACAGGCAGGTGATGTTTTTAAAGGAGAGAATTAGGAAGAAGGGGTTCCATTTGACCCCTGAAGCGGTAGGCAACTGGTGAAGGAAATGTGAAGGGGCAGGAAGAGATCATTAAAACTATCACAACTGGAGACACAATGGAGCCCAGCCTGACTGGCTATAGGGACTGTACCTGGAACTAAAAAGACACAGGGGGCAGAGTAAGTGCAGATTTAAAATATAATTAGAAGCAAGGGAAACCCAGCCTGGCAGACAATGCAGAATATTTAAAGTCGTATCAAAGAAGGAAGGGCTGTTACAGAGTAAGCAATGGGTACTGGACATTTTGGGTGGGGGCAGAAACTTCCCCACAATCACTAAAGATAATCTGTGAAGCAGTCTGCATCTGGGGAGCATCTGAGTAGCCACAAGGTCCCGGGGCACCCAGGGTATTCCAGTCTTTGGCAAAGACACTGAAATCTAATGAGTACTTCCGACTTACAGGGGTTCTCAGTACGCAGGTTACTATGGCATTCTGTCAACTACCAAGTCCCAGGTGGAAGAGCTAGGGTTGAATCAATTAGCTCCAGGATTTGAGAAAAAGAGGAGGGAGAGCACTGGAACTAGATAGGGCCAGAAATGCACAGTAAGAAATTTAGGGCCAAAACCCTTGAATTTAAAACCAAACCGCCTTTTTACATTAAGCCTGGCAAATTACTTAACTTTTCAAAGACTTTACTTGTTTATCTGTAAAATGGGAATAATATCTAACAAGTAGCATCATCATGAATACTAAATAAAATGAATGTAAGATATTTTATTCTCAAACAGGTCTAAAGCTAACTTAGATATAAGGTCTCATATGCATCTAATAACTACATAGATAAGTGTAAAATGTGATATTTATAGAACATATTACAATGTCTTAGCTATAACATATTTAACAATAGAGGATTTTATATACATACATATACACATATACATATATATGTGGATATATGTATATGTAACTTTTTACTTGCTAGTATTGTCACACTCATTTGTTTTTATCTCTACACTGTGAGGTAAACAGAATGAAAATCAACTGGAAACAGTAATATGTTTATCATAAGGAGGGATGTTTATTTTTTTTGTTGTTCTATATTTTATATTTTGACACCTTGGGCCCATGCAGACTGAGGAAAGAACTGTCCCTCCCAGAGCCAGCTAATTTCTGGAGGTAAGGAGCAACTTGTCTGAGAGCATGCTTTCCATATGCAAACCGACCAACACAAAACCCAAACCTATAACCACCTGCTTTATCTAACTGCCACAAACCTGGTAACTATTTCCCTTGCTCTAAGCACTTGTGAGATAGCCAACCTGACTCCATCTTGAGCCTCATCAGCTTGTACCTGTGCTTGGACAGAGTACTTGTGCTTGGACAGAGTACTTGTGCTTGGACAAAGCACCCCAAACCCTTGCACCCTGTCTGGCAGTGAACTTGCTGCAGTTGCAGGATGTTTTGTAGCTCACCTAGTGTGTGAAACTTCCTTGTGCCGCCCCCCGCCACTAACCTGGCATGGTTCTGCTTCTGTAAAATTCCACTTGCTCTCCCTTGAGCCCTCCCCAAAAGAAAGCATGATTTAAAAGGAGAAATCAAACTGCTTCCAGTTGCCGAGAGGACTTTCCAGGCACTAGCACCCCTTGGCTGCCAGCTTTAATAAACGGACTCCATTCTGATGCAGAGTGTGGCGAATCTCTATTCCTGTAATTCACTCGTCCATAACACTTGTGGGCAAGATAATGAACAAATACAGACCACTCTTACGGCCTAAATCCTTTGAAAGTTACTTATTTTTTCAATGTAATTTTATTAGTACGTTTGCAGTACTTGATGTTTACACTGATCTTAGGGAGTAGATACATGTACATAACACATCCCAGTTCCTTTTATTTCCCTTATCCTTCCCACTCCCCTCCTTCCCTGTAGCTCTAAATCCCCTTTCCCTGTTTTCACTGTCATTATAGTTGTTATTTTTGGTTCATGTTGATGAAATATACTGTTTACATTCCTTGTGGGTATGTGGTACATGTACATAATTATCCAGTCCTAAATTGGTTAGCCTGCCTACTCTACCTCGCCTGTTCCTTCCCATGAAAACCACGGTACTTATCTGCCACAGGACCCCCTGGGGCCTCATGTGCCTTGGTGTGTGCTGTGATGTGGCATGTCTCTTCTTCTTGGTACCTGGTACTAACAGCTTTTCAATGGCAGTCATCTCCTGATCTGTTGGCCTTCCCATAACCGAATAAAAACAAAATCACAGGTAATTTTAAATCAATTACATCAAATATAGTAAGTAGCAGTAGTGGATTTTAAAGTAATTTTTAAGTCTTTAAAGAGAATAAAAAAAAAAACCACTGTGTTAAGTTGAAGTATATGTTTATTTACATGCATGTAAGCATAAATGAGTGTGCACAAGAAGAGGAATTAAGAGTTCATATTCATCTACTGGCTGTGGCTACATCCGGGAGGGGTGGGGAATGTGGAAGAAAGATGCTGATGCTGAAGAAAGATTGTGGGTTTTTCTGTACTTATTTGTATTTTTTAATTTTAAAACAAACTGGATTCATGCATTACTAACATAACAAAGATGGTAAAATAATTTTTAGCAACTGTTTACATACTAACATGTACATAATAATCAAACAGAATAAATATTATTTGATCAATGAGTATTACTTCGATATTATCAAACCAACTCTTTGCACCAAAGGGAAACTAAGAATTACCAGCTTTTAACCAAAAGAGAATTTTTGAGACTTCTAATAGCACTGATGGACTATTAGAGAAAGGGTTATGCTTGGATCCCAAAGCATTCAAAGAGGCGTTTATCACCATTACCTTCCCATCCCCTAATATACGAAGATTCATTTTCCTGTGTCCATAGTTTACAAAGGACTTTTGAATTAAACCTTAAAAGCTAAATTTTCTTAGAATCTGTCTGAACCTAGCACTCGATGCCAATAAAAAAGCTCAGAGTAATTTGTTTTCCTCTATAATTTCAAAGCGGATCAATACAAGAATCCTTTATTGCTGCCATAGCTTCTATAGCTCTTAATGGTGAATCATTACAAAAGAAGTCCAAAATCCATAGATTGGATGTGGCCAGACTCCATTTTTCATGTGGTTTCTGTGGTTACAGTGAGTCTGGGGTGGACAGAAGAAAAGCTTAACTCTATGCTGTGTACACCACAGAACTGATAGGATGGGCTTCCAAAAATGAGAGATGGGAGTAGTAAAAGGATTGTGGCCCAGTAATACTGGAAAGGATCAGATGCAAGGCTCTGGGATCAGAATGGATCCAATCCCAGCTCTGCCCTTCGTGGATGCATGGCCTCACCTCGCCTCCTTAAGTCATCTCACCTCTTTAAGACACTGTTTCTTCCTTGGCATAAAAAGGATAACAATGATATTAGTATGGTAGAGCTATTATAATAAAGGGATGATTCAAATTCCTGGTTCACAGTAAATGTTTAATACACATCAATTATTTTTTGTATATTTCAGATAGTACAAATTTAGTTTGGTAGAATTTGTACCTTCAATCAAATTCAAATAAATACATATTAGGCACCAACTCAATCTCTGATGAAAGGACCTTATATTCTAGTTGAGGAAATCAAACATATCCCTGTAAAGAATGAGATAAATATATAAGATGTTTCTAGTAATTCAAAGAAAAACCAGCTCACTGGGTCATCGCCTTTGAATTGTCTAGATATAAAAAGCAGCTGGGCCTCAGAAGAAGGAGAAATTGCTTTATGGAAGGCTCTACAAAAGAGCTGGGATTCAAATTAGTCCTCATGTCAAATTTGTTTGGACAGCAATCGGGGAGGAAGTATTTGGGGAGGGAAAGGAATATGAGTGAAACCATGGTATATACAAGGCAAAAATGTAAACCAATCAATGTTGGAAAATGAATTTTGACATAATTTGCTCTTATGGACAAAAACTGGGAAACACCCTAACTTAATCATGTTTTGGTTTTGTTTTTTTCTTTTTTTTAGAATGTTAAGTCAACTTTGAAAACCTACCGTATTTAAGATCATGTTTTTGCATAAAAGCAACATTCTGAAAACTAATACCTAGGTGCCCTCAGATAAAGACCAACATTAACCAGTTGGAGGAAAATCCAGAACCTACTGCAGCACTATAGTGCATAAGCTTAACAAGGTGGTTCCTACAGTGGGGTCTTTAGACCACCATCATCACCATCATCAATATCACCACTGGGAACTTGCAAGAAATGTGAATTCTCTGCCCCCACCTACACCTTAGAAACGCTGGGCAATTTGTGTTTTTGCAGGGATTCTGATGTGACTTATGACAGTTATACCACTATCTCAGTGTTTTCCCTTCAAGCATACATATTTAATACTTGCATATTGATGAGCACCATAAGCGACTGCTCTATTTTTACTTCCACACAAGGATTATGGCTTTCCTGCTACCCTTTATTTTACAGAAAATTCTTGGAAGGAAATAAAAAACCCTAAGGAAGTCTGAAATGAGGTTTTTTGGGGTTTTTTTGGCTTTTTCTCCAACAGCAATAAGAAAAAAAATAATCAAATGGTCATTTTAATAATACAACTTTGCATCTTGTAATGTGCCTCAATAGAACCACAATGGAGGGTTTTTAAAAGAATAGCCTGAGTAACTGGAGCTTTATGGGGTTTGTGCTAAAGACGCTTTAGCTATAGATGAGCTGAATCCCATTAGCAAACTTAATCTGGAGCTCACAGGAGCTTTCAGACAAGAATATCCTGTTATGGTGGTGGCAAAAAGCATAAAAATTGATTTTAATTATTTAAACTCCAATTTCAAAGTCAGTGATTGATGTTAGAAGGTTAAGATGTTACTAGTACATTCTATGTCCCTTTCTAAAATTTTCTTTTCAAAGGACAATTTTCAGCTCAATGTATCAAAATATTTGAAGAAATAAAAAATAAATTGAAATGCCTGTTAGCTGGTTTCTAAAGCCCCATGAAGTAACAAAGATCTTTTTTCCAACCTGTAGTACTGAAACTTAAAATGTTTTCCACACTTTCCTACTTGTATTCCCTCTTTTGTTACATCCAAGCATCGTTACATAAACATGGCATTGGTTCAACATTTCTTCCAGATATACTGTTGTATATTTTGAAGAAAACTGTGAGACCATATATGCAGGAGGTCAGAGTTAAAGCTGAAATCTTCACAAGGACAGCCACACAGCATGGCTCCTGACTATTTCTCTCCTTATCTACTATGATCCTCTACTTTGCTCACTCGATTGCAGCCACAATGGCTTCCTTACTATCCCTTTATCACACACCAACTATATTTCCAACTAGCCCTTTCTTTAATCTCTGTATCCTCATGATTCTCTATACCATTGTTTGTGGTCATCTCTTCACATAGCATCTCCTCAGACAACATTTCTTTCACCTCCCTCATATAAATCTCTATCATCCTTCCCCTGCTTTATTTTCTTGAATAGTTGATAAGTTACTTGATTTTTGTCTGTATTCCCAAGGCCTAGAATAATATCTGATGTCTGGTAGATATTCAATATATATTGGGTAAATGAAAGAACAGTAAAGAAAATATTGAAGGGAACACAGTTAAAGGAAAATCTAAAGGATTTAATTTGGCTTTTAGGGTGGACAAGAAAAGAAATGCCCACTGATATTTGCTCAGAAGTAACTCTTAAGTAAAAAAATTAACTCTAAATACAAATTAACTGGCAGGATTTGGCACCATAAGATAAATACCTGCTCTGACCACACTGCAAAGAAGTGAAACTTAAAATGCCTTCACATCCATCAAGGAAGTGGTCAGATACTCCTAACACCAACAGCCACTGAAAACCGTTTCTCCACCTCTAGTTGAGATTTGAAACAGTACAGTGAGGGACATGTGCCAGAGGGATTACAGAAAAAAATTTCCCTTGAGGAGAGCATGCTGTATCCATTCTACCCCTACATGGAGCCATGCACCAGCTGAGAATTGGCTCTTTTGGGATGCCCAAAGTAATTCTTAAAAAGGAGACCAGGTGACTCGCCTGGATGTTGCCCTGCATCTTAGAAAAAAGCAAGGAAGATTCTTAACCCCTCCATGAAAAGGACGGTATGGCTCACCTGGAGGCCTCAGATCTGGATTCTAACCCTCATTCTACCACCATTTACAGATGAGTTTCTGCAAGTTACTTTTCTCTAAACTGTAGTTTTTCTTCATTTGTCAATGAGACTATCCTTAATCTAACAAATATCCCTAATGTGAAATTCTAAAATCATAAATGCTCTAAAATCTAAAACTTTTTGAGGGCCATACACCACAAATGAAAAAATTCACTTCTGATTTTATGTGATAGGTTGCAGTTAGAACACAGGTGCACTAAAAAATATTATATAGAATTAGCTTCAAGCTATGTGTAAAAGGTGTATGTGAAGCATAAATAAATTCTGTGTTTAGATTTGAGTCCCATCCCCAAGATATCTCATTATGTATATGCAAATACTCCAAAGCCTGAAAGAATTCTGAAATCTTAAACACTTCTAGTTCTAAGCATTTTGGATAGGGGACACTGAACCTGTAATAATAACTATAGCCACCATATAATGAATATTTAATAAACTGTTTGAACATGTCATCTGACTTGGCCTTCACAAGTATTCTTTGAAGAGGACACTGAGGCTAGGAAAACTTAAGTAATTCACCTAGGAGCACATGGAAAGTTTGAGACGCTGGCTTTAAACTCAGGTGGGTCTAAGTCTAAAACCCGAGCTCACAATAACAAGAAAATAACGCCCCTCCCACAGATCTCTGAGAGGGATAGACTGAGCAAATGGCATCCTAAATAAGAGAATATGTCTCAGGCTGGGCATGATGGCTCACATCTGTAATCCCAGCACTTCAGAGGCTGAGGCAGGAGGACTGCTGTGAGTTGGAGGCCAGCCTGGACTATATAGTGAGTTCAAGGCCAGCCTGGAATATGTAGTGAGACCCTGTCTCAGAGAGAGAGAGAGAGAGAGAGAGAGAGAGGAATAATACTTTGAAATTTAAAACACATTGGCTATATGGGATTTTACTAATAACTATGGGTTTCTTAGAATCTATGTTAGATCTATACAAATAGGAGCTAGCCTATATTTTGCTTGAAGTATAAGCAGGGACCTTCTCCATCCAACCTTCAGGGGTTATTCTTCTAATCACCTTTATTCAAAATATTCTTAATAATTATTGATTGCCGGATTGTTTAAAAAGTGGACTCATGGGTCCGAACCTCAGCACTGTAACACAAAGAGATAGACAAACATATAAAACAATCAGTGGACTCTGAAGAGACCATGACTAACTCCAGAAGGCAAGGGAGTCACTTGTAGCCTGTACATGCTGTGAGTGAGTTGGACAATGCAGGTTAAATATAGACCACCAACTGCTAGTACAATCAACTTAGACACACCACCTAACCTCTCTAAATTTCAGCCTCCTAATGTACAAAATGGTAATGATAATCTACTTCAGGGACTAACCTATCTTCAGGGACTTAAAGGTGATTTCTGGTAGCACAAACCAGAGATGTTAGAGGATCCATGTCCCTCACAACTGTCAACCAACTGGGGGACAAGGAGTAGGATATAACCATTCTGAGTGATGTGTAACTTCTCTTAGAGTGTCCCCATGATGAGCTTTAGTTACTAAAAGTAGTAACTTGTTTCTTACAACATGTTCTATCAAAGTTCTATCCTCTTTCTCAGTTCCATACTCCCTCACTGTGCTACCTGAGACCACCTCTCAGTAATTTCTTGTACCCAAACCCATGCCTTCTTTTGAGCTAATCCAAGTAAAAAAAAAAATTCTCAACTAAATTTTTATTAAATAATCAAGCGTATAAGGTAGAATTTTAGGACCAGGGATTTAGCTCAGTGGTTCTACTGCCTGCCTCGAAAGTG
The DNA here is from genome assembly GCF_000247695.1 of Heterocephalus glaber. The sequence continues at coordinate 13,851,338 of NW_004624773.1, forward strand.
CAAGGTCCCAAGTTCCTTCCCCAGTACCAAATAAATAAATAAGGTAGAATTTTAAGATGGGCCTTAAAACTTTCCACCCCATGGAAAGCATGCACTGAACTATCCCAAAGATCATGAGTGTGATGGATCTAATGTCTGTGATTAAGTTCTATTTTATGGGCAGTTGACCCTAACATTGGAAGATTATCCAGGTGGGCATGACCTCAATCATATGAGGTCAGCTGAGTTTTCTCTGGCTTGTTGCAGAAGAGAAAGTCAGAGAGATTAAATGCATGTGAAGGATTCAACCATGCACCCTTATTGTATGAAAGATGGACAGAGAGCCAAGTGGCAAGGGATATAGTGATTGCTGACAGCTAACAAGGAAACATAAACCTCACTCCAACAACCACGATGAAATAATTCTTCTAATAAGAATGATCTTGGAAGACTTTTATCCCATGCCTATAGATGTGACCTCAGCGCAAGTAACAATCTTGATTTTAGACTGTTGAGACTCTGCACTGAGAACCTAGCTGAGACCATACAGACTTTATCATCTGCACTACTGTGAGCAAATGACTTTTTATGACTAAATCTTTGTTAATTTGTTACATAGCAACATAAATTAATAAGCCAAAGCCAGGCATGGTGATGCACATTTGTAGTCCTACTACTCAGGAAGTCGAGGTGGGAGATCTCTTGAGCTCATGAGTTCAAAACTAGCCTGGGGATCATAGCAAGACTCTCATCTCAAACACAAAATCTGAGCATGGTAGCATATATTTGAAATCCAGCACTCAAAAGGCCGAGGCAGAAGAATCATGAGTTCAAAACCAATCTGGGATATACAACAAGACTCTGTCTCAAAACAAGAAAAACAACAAGCTAATAGGCCAAGTAAAGAAATACACAAATGTCTAGTGCAGTGATAAAAATCATGTATGACTGGGGATGTAGCTTGATTGTAGAGCACATACGTAGTATGCCCAAGACTCCAGATTCAATCCTCATCACATAATTAATCAATAATCAAGCAAGCAATATCAGGTAGTATCGCTTAAGAAATATTCAATAATATTTGGTATATAGTATAGTATGTTTATGCATAGTTTTCTAAAATACATTTAGTTCATATTCATTAATATTCCTCTAATTTTCAAAAGTCAAACTCTATGCTGAAAATTAATATGATGACAAGATAGGTGTGATCTGGTGTTCGAAATTAAATACCTTAATAATAAATGTTAATCAAGCATTTAAACAAAATTGAATATGACAATACCAATTTGAGGGAAAAGTAACTCCTTCCTAAAGGGGTAGTGATAAGTGGAATAGATCTAATGACATGATGTTTTTTAAGGCTCTATCTTGCTGCTAAATTAGGCTGTAATGTCTACATGATGAAGGTTAGGCAAGAATTTTAAACCTCTCAGTTCACTTGGGATTTGCAGCACTACCAGATTCTAAAGGTGCATGGTTCATTTCTTGTCAACTTTTCTTCCTTTCAAGTGTCAGAGCTGACACCCAGGCTCATGAAAATAGTGTATGTTTTAATGAAATCAGACATAAAAAGAAACCAGACACGCTTTTTTGTTGCTGCAGGTCTCCATACTACCCAGCCATGATGCAAGCAGGAGCAATGCTAAGCCCTAGGAGAGTCAAAAGGCAGAGTACAAAAGAACCACACAAAAGAGGACTGATAAGGAGCCACCAAACAAAGGTAGGTTAATATATGCTGAACTCATGCCATCAAGGCACAGCACACTAGGGCATGCTTGCTGTCTCCCAACAAGGGCTTCACTTTGACCCCAATGCCTTCTACCACTCATGTTTAGTATTGTTTATGGTTTGTGATTTCAAGGTTGGAAATTTTACTACCTTGGGAGTAGCCTAGACTGCTAGATAATATATCAGTGTTCAGGAGCTCCTGGAAGAGAGTATAATATTGAAGACTTTTTTCCTTCTCTCCTTTTCTTCTTTCCATAGAGGCAAGACTTGCCTAAAACAAAACATCAAGCAAATGACAAGGTCATGTCTAACCCCAGTCTCTGTTTCGTCCATTAAATATATAATGGCATTTTTCCTCCTCATATTCTCTGACTTTTGGAACACTGATGGACATCTCCTCCATCCCTCCCCTTTTCACTTCTCTGCCATACAATCTATTGAATGCATAGATGCCAGATTAATGCTTTATAGATATATATCACATCATGTCACTCCTTGTTTCAGCCTCTAATGGCTTCCCATGAATACAAAATAAAGTCTCTGGCTTTTCAATTTCAAGGCTTCAAGGCTGTATATCATTTGATTTCTGCCTACCACTTTAACCTTTCAACCTTACTTTTTTTTCTCACAACTCTTCACCCCACCCACAGTAGACTTCTTTTTTCCTGTAAGCCCACCTACTTTGCTTCCAACTCAGGGCCTCTGAACTTGATGCTCCCTCTGCATGGAAGATCCTCTCTGAGGACTTTATAGCATTGGCTCCAATGTTCTACTTACTTTATTCAAGCACTTTTCGTTATTTGAAATCATTGTATTCATTTATGAACTTCTGTGCTGTCTTCTTCCACCATGTAAATTCCAAAAAAGCAGGGAAAGAGCTTATTTGTGATATTCGCAGGCATCTTATATCTATGCTATCTTAATGATGCCTAATATATAGGAAGCACTTGATGAACATTTGCTGGGTAGATGAACAAGTGAATAAATAAGAATAATAACAGCCATCTGCCACAATTTATGTAACCTCTATTGATCAGCATATTTAATGAACCAAAATATAATAGTCCATTTCCAACCGTGCCATGAAACAGAACTTCCAATACACTGACCAGTGTTAAAGCTGCTGCAATGGAAGCATTTAAGTGCTTAACAGATCAGCCCTACTTGGGAAGCAAGACAAATACAGATAACTTGTGTCTCCTGGAATTTTGCCATCTAGAATAGAGCTGGCTAATGGAAACCTATTTCTCTTTTCCTTTGGGTTCTAAAGATCAGTCTATTTATTTTCCTCCTACTGTGCTAAAGCAGTTTCTTTCCCTGCTCCCTTCATCCACAGAGTTAATGAATTTGCAAAGGAGACTGCATCTCCCTGACTCTGCTGCTCCTGTAGGGTAAAAAATGAAGCTTTTCCCTGCAATGAAAATTCACAGAGTCACTTCCCTCATAGGGTTCATAATTGGATTGTATCAAGGAGCACCAGAGCTAGGAAAAAGGTTCATGTCAAAATTTTACCCATAGAATGTCAAAAGTGCCTTCATCCTAGTAAACTATCCTTTTTCTAAACTAATGTATCTAGATGTTATGTCTATACCTAATATTGTTAATATCATTGTATAGTCATGCAAAAGAAAACATGTAAAGTATTAATATGTTTTCCAATTCCCCAGCTTACATATGTAACATTTTAGGGGAGTGTTTAGGTTTTCTTCCAACAGAAGTGTTTTACAAAAGTATCAACCCCAAATCTGAGGACAATAACTAGTCAAAAATAGTTGTTTTTGCTTCCTACTCACTTTTTGCCCTTCATAAGAATTTAACCCTCAGGAGCTGACAAATAAAGATAAATTACCAGTCTAGAGCATTCTAACTAAGCCACTATAGTCACTTAAAATGAATCTCAAAACCCAAATTTCGCTTTGTTAGCTAAAATTTCTCCTCTCATTGTCTTCAACTATGTGGCCTAGAATTATATACTATCAAGAAAAGGTCGTAAAAGCCAGATTCTTTATCATACTGACTTTACTTTTGCACTTAATTATATTTCTTGACTGGAAAAGGAATTGTTTCCTGCTAGCAAGGTGTATGAGGCAATTCCTGTATTTTCTCTACTTATAAACATAATCCACCTTTATTTCATGTATAACAAGGACTATATATGCCTATAATAATATTATAGGACCTAACCAAATTAAATGTCCCCTAATTTACTTTAAAAATTTATATTACTGATGTAGAAATTTATGTCTAGTTACAATAAGAATAATAAAAACTAACATTTACTGCGGGCTTACTAGATACTGGAGGCTTTTCAATGAAAATTATTTGCAGCTTTATTTAATCTTCACAGTGGTCCTACAAGATAAAGATTTTAATACCATGATAAACATAATAAGAACAAGGCATTCTAGAGCCAGACTACCTTGGTTTATATCCTAGCCCTGTCACTTATTTGCGACATGACTTTAGGCGAATTATTGAGCCTCTCTAGGCTTTAGTTTCTTAATCTGCATGGTGACAATTAGTAGTTATCTACCTTACCTTATATTTTTTAACTGTAAATAACAAAATACCTGTAATGGGCTTAAAATAGTTAATTTCACTACAGAGAACTCTGTATTAGAGTTCTCAAACTTTGGTCATTTAAAAATCTTTTACAGATTTTTGGTAATACACCCATACATTATTTTTATAAAGCAATTAATGCTACTATTTAGGATACTTAATATGGCCTTTTACAATGTAATACTGATACTCACCACATGGAGATAGGACACTTGATTAACTATGTTAAAGTTAAGGGTATAATCCTTACAAAAGTCCCCTCACATCAAACAGCAGCCACAGACTCCTCATCTGCCTGTGCTTATTACCGACTACCTAAAATTCAGGAGTTCTCATCACCCCCTCAGGTGTGATAATTTGCGAGAATGGGAAAGTACAAAAGCGTCAGCTGTCCTTGTTCATGGATTCCTCATTTGCAGAATTAGGTCACTGCAGCTCAAAAATATCTTTAAAAAGAAGTTTGTACTGAGCATTATAGACATTTTTTCTTGTCATTATTCCCTAAATGATACAGTATTAACTCTCAAATTGCATGGTTGCTCTTTGCAGCATGGGCAGCTCCCATCCTGAACCTTTCTAGGGTCCACCATGAGTCACTTTGCTGGCATCAACTCAGGAAAAGCATACAATGAATGATAAAGACATTTCTGTCACTTGGCAATTCTGATAGCACCCAGAATCCAGAGAAAAGCTAGATAAACTCTTTATTGCACAATATTTTTCAATCAATTTCTTTTTTAGCTGAATTAAATTTACCTTTATTGCAAGCAATAACATAATATAATCACAAGTTGATTAGTCCCAGTGATGGTGAATCTTTTAGAACTTTCAATGATACAAACAGCCCACTGCAGCATGCATGAAATAGTTTGCCACCACTGGCCAGCCATTTCTTTTTTAGAAAACCTTTAAAAAGATGAATAACTTAAAATGTTTATCTCCAGGTCAACCCAAATCATCTCCCATCACCAATTCTCTACTGTTGAGTTATATTTATAACATTATTTCCCCTCCAAATCCATTTTATTTTATCTTCTGGGTCTTAGTAATGAGTAGAATCAGATGTTTAAACTCCAGGGAACTGTCAGAATCATACTGTGTTGTCCCATTTCCTCATTTTCCAAATGAAATAATGGTCATTTTCAGAAGAGTTATTTCCAGAATAAGGAAGTGACTTGTGTAAGTCTACTTAGCTCAGACTCCATTGCTGTTTTCTCCAGTGCAGGGGTCTTTTCATCCCACTCAATCAGTTCTCTCATCAATAGACAGTTGAGCAAAGGGGCTAATGTAAGGGGGATGGAGTTGGGATGTCTTGACATGATTCTTTTGCACATATTGACAGCATCATAAGGATAACATGTCATGTAAAGTGCTGAGAATGGTCAATTGCTTTGGCCAGCTCTCTGATCTTACAGCTGGTCACCAACAGCTGCTATACAGTATCATCTAAGTCCTGCCTACTATTTCTTCCCCAGTATTGAATGAATATTTTTGTGTAAATCCTTACCCGAGGCTGCAGCCTTGGTGAAACTCAGATGCTATGCTTTCTGTTCATCTATTGCTATGGCTTATATCTAGATATCCCCCCAAAGCCTCATGAAGTCATGGGGGGCAGGCTTTTCAGAGGTGGCTGCATCTAGGATGTGTGGTACTAGGATTAAGTGTGTGTGATTAGTAAATCAGTCCACTGATTGGTTTGGCATAATTCTGGCTAGGATTAAGGGTGTGAGTGCTACATCCACGCTAGGGTGTGTAGCCTGCATAAAACATAAGGGACCGAAAGAGGGCAAATGCTCTCTTTCTGCCCCTTGTCCTAGACTATTTCTCCTCTGCAATGCCTCTCTGCCTTGGGGCCAGCTGACTATGGACTGAAACCTCTACACACTGTGATCCAAATAAACCTTTCTTCCTTTAACTTTGGATGTTAGGTATTTTTGTCTCAGCAATGAGAAATGTAACTAAGACATCTATATCAACATGAGCCTTTAAAAATAATAAACACAGTGTGGGTCACTGTGATAATGAAACTGAAGAAAAGCTAGCAAGAGGAATTTGTACTGAAAAAACAGAACAACAAGAACTTCCTTCAAGCATGCTAAACAACCACACTTGCATCATTATGTTAAATTGTCATTTGTCTAATGAGAATGATAAAGTGAGGGTAGAGACAAGCAACTATTTGTAAAATTTAACATTGATTTTTTTCAACTTTGTATATATGCCCAGACATAATTGTGGTGAATAGCCCTTTAAAAATTTAAAAATACATTAAATAGACTAATGAGTCTCCAACAAATGTGCATATGAGTAGTTTTTTCCTTGACATAACTTTCTACCACAAGAACTAAATGCATTCCCAGAAAATACTGCAAGTAATCTCTTGACAGCTACTATTTTAAACACTTACATTTTATACTTGGGTTTCAAATGGCCTCTGATATGTTTTGACTCATCTCTCTCTTATTTTTTCCTCTTACCCAGGATTGAAATCCTACAGTGTCTCTTGGCAAAGTCTGTGTCATCTTCTTCTCCTGTCTTCTTCCTGTCACACTGGCCCATGCCTTTTCTACCTGGTTCTGGGTTAACTGAAGCAAATCTTGAGCTGCTGTGTCATAATCCAGCATTTCTTTGATTCACATCTCTCTTCCTAGTGATACTCCTCACCAGTTCCTGCTGACACTAGGTTCTTTCCCTTGCTGGGAAGGCAGTATAGGTAGTATAGGACTCAGACCCTGGAACTGATGGCCAATCATGCCTCCTGTGATTACTTGTTAGTTCTGTAACTTTGGGCAAAAGAATTCACCTTTTGAACCATAGTTTTCAAATGTGGAAATGCAGGATAAATTGTATATTCCAAAGGGTTATTATGAGAATTAAATGGAAAAATCTATGTAAAGTACTTTGCATAGTTTCTGATATATTGTAGACATACAATAAATGATAGCTGCAAAAAGCTATTGTATCTATGGGACTAAGTCAATGACTCCTTAACTGTATGGCAAAACCTTTAAAAACCGAAACACTTCTAATTATTATTTGATTCTTAAACAATATGACCAATGACATTCTAAGTAATTTATCCTTAAGGAACTATGTGTCTGTTGACAAGGCCAGTCAAGGCACCCTAATTCACTAGTTTGTTCATTTCTATTATTCTACAGGCTGGCAAAACCTCATTACCAGGCTGAGGGAATCACCACTCATCACCCGAGGTAGAGCTGCCTGCTATGTTGTAGAAAAACAAACATTATGTGTCTACCTCACTCCTACCAAAGGGTGAGCCAAGATGCTCAGAGATTGGAATTTTCGCCTTGAATAATAAAAATTAAATCTTCACACTGCCCTGTTTTTATATATGCTAGTATTTTCTCCCCAGCTGAACTATGAGATGCTTGAGGTTAGAAAGAATCTCTCAGACATGTTTTGTTGTGGTGGAGCAGGGGGGGAGACAAAATTCACTTTCTAGGTGATATAAAAGAGTTGTTTTGACTTGTGTTTTTTATTTTATTTGTTGTTGTGCTTTTTTTTGGTTTTTTTGTGAAATGCTCAGAAATTATAGCATAAGAACCAATTCCTACTTAGCTCTCCTATTCTTTTTATCTGAAAATTTAAGAGAAAAGATGAGATAGAGTCTTCAGGAGGAATCTTTCAATTTCAAGTTATAGAAAGATGATGATTCCAACAAGATTTTTCTTTTCAAATTTTTACTTTTTTATAAGAACATGTTTGCAGTACATAAAGATTGCATTTGTTGTGGAGAGTTGGTACACGTATATAAAAACACATCATAATTCTTTTCATATCTCCTCTTTCATACCTCTCACAAGCCATATATCGGATAAGGGATTATTATGTAAAACATATAAGAGACTCAACACTGTAGCCTAAAAGGCTAAGGAATTACCTTAATAGTTCTCAAAAGATTACATAAATGGGCAAGTATATGGATCAGCATTACTAATCACCAGAAAACTGCAAATAAAAAAACATAATGAGATACCACCTAACACCTGTTAATAAGACTATTATCAAAAAGACAAAAGGTAAGTGTTAGCAAGCTTAAAGAAAAAAAGCAACTCATATGTATTGTTGGTAGAAACATATATTGGTATAGCCATTATGGAAAACAATACAGAAATTCCTCAAAAAACTACAAGTAGAACTGCCATATGGTCCCGCAATTCCACGTATGAGTATATATCTATAGGAAATGAAATAAATATTTCAAAAGAAATATCTGCACTTATTAGTTCATTGCAGTGTTTTCATAGTAGCCAAGATATGGAAACAACCTAAATGTTCATCAAAAGATGAATAGAAAAGAGACACACACACACACACACATATATTATCCAGCCTTAAAAGGGGTGAAATGTTGTTGGTACAACATGAATGAAGAGGAAGGACATTATGGTAAGGTGAAAAGGCAGAAAGACAAAGACTGCATGATCTCACTTATCTATAGAATCTAAAATAGTTGAAGTCATATAAGCACAGAGTAGACAGGTGGTTCCCAAGGACTGGAGAGAAGGGAAAATTGGAAAATGTTAGGCGACGGGTACAGTTTCAGTTATGCAGGATGAGTAAGTTTTGGAGATCTAATGTACACTACTGTGACTATAGTTAGTACTGAATTATATACTCTAAATTTTCTAAGAGAGTAAATCTTAAGCATTCTCACCATATCAATCTCCCAAAGCAACTGTGGGGTAATAGATATATGAAGTAGTTTGTGAAGAACATATACATACATAT
>NW_004624773.1:13863079-13905202 GCF_000247695.1 Heterocephalus glaber
GTATGATCTTCTTGATGATCTTCTGCATTCTATTTGCCAGTATCTTATTAAGGATTTTTGCATCTATGTTCATTAGTGAGATTGGCTTATAGTTCTCCTAATAAAGTGAATTTTTAAAGAACCATCTTCAGCAAAAAATGAGAGATTTGTTTGTTCATAATTGAAAATTTGATCTATAAAATCCAAGAAAGTCTAAATCTGGGTGCTTTGATGCTGTCTGTAAGAACTTTTGTATCTCTATCCATTGGCTCTAACATTCTTTACATTGACTTTATCTCAGACAGCTCTCCTTTTCTGGTCTTCTCATGATCTCCAGTAGCTCTAACTATACTACCATCTCCCAAACAACTAGTAGAATAAGGGTATCTCTTTTCCAGAACTGATGCTCTCTGGTTTGATTGGCCTGGCTTGAGTCTCATGCTCTTTGCAAAACTGTTCATTATATTTAGGGAAAGACAGAACCCTTCCCTGATAGTCTCCAAGGATTGGATGCAAGTGCAAATGCAAATGGAATAGCTCTCAAAAGAAGAACTGAAACTGCTATAGATAAAGGAGAAACTAATACTGGCCAGACAAAAAGAGGTTCACTAGACCATCAAAGCCTCTGGAAGCCCCGATTTTAGACAACCCCTTACCTCTGAGCCTCTGGACAGGGTCCTTAAAGACCAGAATAATTCCATTAAAGAGATGTAGGACACTTTCCCTCTGCAGGTTAGTCTAGCCTTCACTCCATCCTTGGGGTGAGTTGATCCTCTCTAAGTTATGTTTCTCTTGTTTGTCTTTGTAGCATTCCTTTATGGGTTCTCAAGTCTTTGAGGAGCTGATCTGTTAAAGTTGGTTTTCATAGGATCCCGGTTTTGTTTGGTCTGAAGCCACGTAGAAGATGATAATAAATATTTCATTTTAGTTTGTTTTCTAGTATAGTCAAGCCAAATTTTTCTCTTTTGACATAACATAGTATTTCTGGTTTTCTTTTTTATATTTTAATCAATCTATCATCATTCTACATTTATTAATTGCCTATATGTTCAGGCATGAGACTAGACATGAGCACCACAGACTTTTAATTCTACATCCTTTGGGGAAGTATTTTATGGGCTAGACATTTTTGATGAGTTGGTGTATAATAATCACTATTAGAATGATGTTGCAAGCTTTAGAGTATGAAGAAGAAACAGATGTTGGATCAGGAAAGACATTCTAAATTGATAAGACCTGGAATGTTGGAGGATAAAATGGAATTTTCTGGAAAAGAGAAGGGGAGTGACTGTCCAGAGTGAGGAGACAGTAACATGAAGTCATTCAGGTAGAAAAGAGAAGGACTTCTATGAAGATCTGTAAGTGGTTACTATAGTTTGAGTCAAGAAAACTGAAGACTTGTGCTTTGGAGGTATGGACTGAAGAGATCTGGTGTGAGATGAAGCCAGAGGGGCAGACAAATATAGAGATAAGTCATTCAGATTCTCTTTCAAAGAAAGACTTGCTCCCCAAAAGCAGGAGTTGGAATCAGCAGATGACCTCCATCTATCTAATCTATCTATCTATCTATCTATCTATCTATCTATCTATCTATCTATCTTCAAAGTTAGATTAAATTAGTCGTCTTGTCCAAGTTTCTGACCTTCCTGGGGCAGGTGGTAAGGTCTAAAGCCCTAAGCACTTTGGTGTAATGGGGACACTCTGACTGGTGTCATTTCCCTAGAGCTCATTTACAGGATGACCAAAGACTGTCAGAACTATATCACAATTGGACTTCTTTTGTCCAGTACCGTTCTTCCTTCTTTTCACTGGTATTGCTCTCTAATAAACACATTGAACCCCAAACTCTGTCTGGTGTCTGCCTCAGGAGAACCCATCATGAAAAACCTCACAAGAGACTTTGTATGTAAAGAAACTAAAGTGAGTTCTCTGTGCTCAGGAGTTTCCAAAGGAGACCAGTGCATAAATTGTCCTCGGATAAATTCTCGGGATCTTTTCAAATCTGAAATAAATATCCTGTCCTATTATGAAGCTGTGATATCTAAGTTGAGATAAGAGGCCAAGAGAGAAACAAAATAAAGGATAAAAAGAAATTCCATTGTATTCATTCAACACTATTCACAGAGTGCCGATTCAACACTGGGTGTTGTCTGAGGCATTGGAGACACAATGAGGAAGACATGACAAAAGGTTTTCTTTTTTTTTTTTTTAATACAAGAACATGCTATGTATTTCAGGCTAGCCTTGAATTCACTATGTAGCCAAGGCTGGCCTCGAACTCAGGCTGGTTCAGCCTTCAAGTGCTAGGATTACAAGCATGCACCACCATGCCCAGCTAGAAGGCTTCTTAGAGAACAGAGTCTCTGAGAGGAGCCAAGCTTGTTAAAGAGACATGTGACCTAGTAAACAATGCAAAAATGAAGATAAAAGCCCCATGACTAGAGGATGAGCTCTGTATTAGTTTCCTAGGGATGCCATAACAAAGCATTATAAACTGAGTGTTTTTTTAACTACAGACAATTTATTTGCTCACAATTCTGGAGTGTAGAAGTCCAAAAGCAAGGTGCCAGTCAGGGCCATGCTTCCTCTAAAGGCTCTAGAGAAGCATCTGTCCTTGCCCTACCCTAGCATCTGGTGTGGCTGGCAGTCCTTGGCTTTTCTGTCTCTGTCTCCATCATCTCCTTGTGTATCTATGTGTCTCTTTTTCTCTTCTTATAAGGACACTCATACCACATTAGGGTCTAATCTCATCTTAACCTTATCTTAATGTGATTATATCTACAAAGACTCTATTTCCAAATAAGGTCACATTTTCAAGTTCCAGTGCTTAAAACTTTAATTTTTCAACACAATTCAGCTCCACATGGGCTTAAACAAGAATGTCACTGGCCTAGGAAGATAGCAATCATGGTAGTTAGATGGACCTGTTTCAGATTCAGACAGTTAAATACTGGAAATGTTGCTTTACACTTACCACATGACATTGAACAAGTTACTTTGCCTCTAATCTGGGTGTATCCTCATGTATAAAACAGGAACGATATCAGATGCATGTACAAAGAATTCTCTTTCTCCTCTTCTTCCAGATGTAGTTCTTAGGAAGTGAGGTATGGTCATTTGACTTTCTGTAGCAAGTTGAAGCAGTGAATTATATGTGTCACTCCTGTACAGCAGTATTGGCTTTCTTCCCTTCCCAGGGCCAATTCTAAAGACCTGTGTTGAAACAACAGCATTGTCCTTCATAGTGCAGGTTCCTTCCTAAATGATAAGACCAGAGTCCTGTGTCTAACTCATTGGAAATGTGATGTGAACTAGAAAGAAATCTTCATTACTTTAAGCCATTTCTATTTCAGTGTTGTTACTATAACACAACCAGTCTTATTCTGAGTGATACATAGTGCTGATCTCACAATATTGTTATGAGGTTTAAATGAGGTGAAACACATGAATTGCAGAAACGTTTACATGGCAAAAGTTTTGTGACTTCACTCTCATTGTAGCATATTGGAAGGGTGTGCAGGGATAAGAACCATGAAATTTCATCCTTACTGATAACATTTACTGAGTGCTTACTACAGTGCCAAGTACTGTTCTAATAACTTGCCATGCATTAACTCATGTAACCCTCATATCCACCATAGGAAGTAGTACTTACCCTTATTCATAGGTAAGCTTCCCTTTTTTCATAGGTAAAGAAGTTAAAGTATAGCAAGGTAAATAACTTTCCCAAAGTCACAAAGTTGGGAGGTAACACAGGATACACTTGAACCCACACCATCTGGCCCCAGCATGAGCACTGCCCTAGACTTACAATCTTGTGCAAACAAGAATAACCTACAGCGGAGCATATCTGAACACTTTCCCAGGCTATTCTGGAAGAGAAAGCCGAAGCAGACAATGATGTATCTTGCTCTGAAGGTGCCCCAGGGTCAAATTAGCCATTATCCCAGGAGAGTAACAAAATGCTTTTAGGCCTCATCTGCTCAACTTGAGCAAGACGAACACAAAATATTTGTGACCCAGAGACACCGTTTTGCAGTACCATCATCAACCCAGCAACACATTTGGTTTTAGCTAGACACTTACTAATAAGCAGGGCATGTCGCCTAGAGGCAATGCATACACAAGAGCAACAGATGCTGCCCACAGAAGGCGACAGGCCCTTGTTCTCCAAGGAGAAAAGAGAGATTGAGATTTCCTTTGGAAACCACAAGTGATGGATTTACAACAGCCTCTCAAACTATTCTATCTAAGTTTATGTTGGCTTGGCCTTTGTCCCTGTTCTCCATGAAAAGCCCTAGTATGGCAGGTAATGAAAGCACAAAGCCTTTTGTATAGGCAAGTTTTATTTGCTGAAATTACTCCCAGGATCTTGGAATCTGAAGACCAGATGTATATTTTATGTGCTGTGGCTTTCCAGAGAGAAACATTTAAAATGGCCCATCTGTATTAGTTTCCTAGGTCTGCCAGAACAAAGTACCACAGACTGGGTGGTTTAACAACAGAAATTTATTTTCTCATCATTCTGGAAGCTAAGAGTCTGAGGCCAATGTGTCAGCAGGTTGTTTTCTGCTGAGGTTACACTACTTGGCTGGCAAGTGACACATCTTCTTACTGTGTCTTAACATAGTCTGTGTCCTACTCTTTTCTTATGAGCATACCAATTTTATTGGATTATTCTCTACCCTACTGATTTAATTTTAACTTGATTATTTCTGTAAAGCTCTTATTTCCAAATACAGTCACATTCTGAGTACTGGTGTCAAGGACTTCAACATGTGAGCTACAGGGAGAGGGACACAACTTAGCCCATAACACTATCCATTAGTGAGACAATGAATCTCTAGCAAAAGAAAAGTTTCATAACCTCTTAGGTAAAAGAAGTGATTCTGAATATTCTGGATGAGTGAATATCCAAATTTAGCAGATTTTCTTGATTTTTGTTCGCTTATTTTGTTTTATGTTGCTGAGGATTGAGCCGCAGGCCTCATACATGGTAGGAAAGTGCTCTACCATTGAACTAGACCTTATCTGTAGCAGATATTTTTTAAATCTTCTTTTGTTCATCAACTATTCTCTTATTTACTACAAAAAAATAGCAAATTAGTGAAAAGACTAATTCCTTTTATGAATATGCCATTTGTGGTCAGAACCAAAGAAAAATGAGCCATCAGCCAGCGATATTGAACATTCCAAACAATTCATATTCATCATCATGTTACAAGCTTGCTGGAAATGCTGACTCTCAGGACCCTGCCCATATCCACTGAACATAGAGCCTACATTTTAATAAGGTGTTTTGCATGAACATTACAGTTTATGAAGCAAATGCTATAGGTTTCATTATGTCTATGTTCTAGATTAGGATATAAAAATTCCCAGCAAATGGGAGAACTTGTTTCATGTCATGGAGCCATGTAGAAAAAGTGCGGGGAAGAATATTAGTCTCTCAAATCCTAGTTGAAACTAATAACTTAATAAGCATTAGCATTAGAACTCCTGTGGAAACTGCTGTTCAGCAGAGAGAAAACAGTCCCTCTCTCTCTCTCTCTCTCTCTCTCTTCCTCTCTCTCTCTCTCTCTCTTTCTCTCTCTCTCTCTCTCCCTCTCTCAGTTGCCACTGCAGTTGGAGGTTTATAGCTATAACGGCAAATGAATAATGCCTCCAAATAGGAACTATTGTTCTTCTATAAATTTTTTTTCAGAAAGAGTTATTTGTCATATGAGGCCAGGACCTTTCATCCTCAACACAATTGAATTTTGAGACCAAATAATTTTGTTGTTATTGGGAGCTATTCTGTGCACTGTAGGATGGTTTGCAGAATCCCCAGCCTGTTAACGACCATATGCCAAAAGTACTCCACCCTCACAATTATGACAACAAAAATATCTCCAAAGGTATTGCTTTTCCAGGAGTTTAAAAATCAATATTGGGTGAGAACCAATATATTAGGTCAAAAGAAAGATGGTCCCTACAAAGCTTTAGAAAGAATACAAGATTAGCGCATCTTCTCACAGCAAACCTACCTGTCCTATTTATATCTCAACCTAGTTCTGGTATTCTATTCACTCTTCTTTGTACAGTATCCACCAAATGAGACAAGTAAGTTTGAGTCAATTCGGTGTGCCCAGTTGCTTCAACTACAAGACAAGAAATAATGGTCTTTTTGGATTTGCTTATTTCTTGAGTCTCAGAAAGTCTAGAATCTGTGATACTCATCTGGTTGAAGAACACAAGGTACCTTGAATTCTTGATTGAAAATTATTTAGCAGTGAGACTTATGTAATCAGCTTATATAAGCAACTTAGAAGTATAGCAACAACTATTTAACCTTAACTGCCAGTCTATTTCAGAAAATAACTTTTATATACCAACATACCTATCAAAGAAATCAATAATTGAGAACATTTTAGAAAAAAAGTAACAACTTACATATATTAAGATACATTATAAAATCAAATATTATACAATTAATGTATGGTAAGGGCACAAAAACAGCCAAAAATATTAATGGAATAGAATATATAGAATAGAATCATATCTTAGTCTAAAAAAATATTAAGTACAAGTAATACTAGCCACTAAATACATAAAATTATGTTTATTAATATTAAATAAATGCTTATTAAAACATTAATGCTAAAGCTTATTAAAAATCTATTATAAGAAAATTTGTAATATTATATAATGTTAACCAAGGAAAACATTCAGGGAAACGGAATGTTACTGAGTAGCTGACTTTGCAATTAACTAGCTTTTAGCTTTAGATATATAAAAGTAATACTTTTAATTAAAAAATAAGTAGTCATTTTAAAAATGTAATTATAACACATGTTCTTTGCATACAATTTTCAAAGTATAAAAAATCTATAAAGAATAATAATGAAGTTATCCTTAATTCTATCTCCAATGTATAGATAGCCTTCAACAACAATATGGTACATTTTTTAACCCAATCATTCATTCACATATATGTCTGAATTCTCCTAGTGTGTTTTGTTGTTAATTTATAGAATGGGTAATTTGTGAAGAAAATAAGTTTATCACAATATTGCAGGCTAGGTGTAGGCGTCTAGTGAAGGCCATCCTGCTATGTGAGAAAGTGATGAAAGGCATCATATGGGGAGAGGAAGGGAGTATGTGTAAATGCTAGTTTCTCTTCCCCTTCAAAAACCACTCATGAGGCCCTAAGTTGTATCCCCATCCCCTCAAAAAATACAAAACCAAACAAACAGAAAAAAATTAGACTCATTGTGGAGGCTCCATCTTCATGACTTTAACCTTAAATACCTCAAAGGCTTCACCTCTAAATACCACCAACATAAGAATTTGGGAAGTATGTTTTCAATACATAAACTTTTCAGTGACACATTCAAACCATAATATATATTCTGTTTTGTTTTCACTCATTATATTTCAAAATTTTTATCCATTTTATTAGATATTATTTGAAAATATAATAATAGTTACCAAGTGCCAAGGTTTGGATAAGCACTGGACAAAAGTCTTTGGGTCAAAGGCTCGATTCTCAGCTGGGCACTATTTGGAGGTGGTGGAGCCTTTAAGAGGTGGGACCAAGTGGGGGTGTGCTCTTTCTTGGAGAAGATAGGAACTCCAGCTCCTTCTTCTTTTTTGCTCCCTGGCCATGAGGTGAGTAGTTTTACTCTGCCATAAACATCTGCTACGATTGGAGACCTCACTGGAGTCCCAAAAGCAATAGGGCTAACTGATCATAGATTAAAATCTCCAAAAATGTGAACCAAAAATAATCCTTTTTTAAAAAAATAATTCAATTTTCACCCATCTTTGTTATGGTAATAGAAAGCTAACCCACCAAATAATCACTTGTATATATTCATAATTCAACTAGTCATTCATCATTAAATATAAAGAAGTTTCCAGTTTTGCTAATATAATTACCAAATAATGCAACAAATATCCCCAACCATTACATATAGATCTCTCAATCTCTCTCTCTTCCTCTCTCTCTCCCCCCTCCATTTACCTATAAATGCCTTGAGTTTATCCTTATTTATGGTAGAATAGTATTTCACTGTATAAAAATACATCTTCTTTATCTATTCATCTGTTGATAAGCATTTGTGCTGTTTCCAAGATTTAGCTATTACAACTTGTGCTGCTGTAAGCCTGGGTGAGCATATATCACTGTGGTGTGATGCTTTTAATTCTTTTGGGAAAATACCAAACAGGGGTAACACTGGGTCAAAATTGAACCTCTAGATTTAGGTTTTTGAGGAATCTCCACATTAATTTCCACAGTTGTTGCATTAGTCTACACTCCCATCAACAGTGTAGAAGGGTTCCTTTTTCTCTACAGCCCTGCCAGCATTTGTTATTGATTGATTTCTTGTTAACAGCTATTCTTTCTGGAGTGAGATAAAATCTCAGTTTTAATTTTCATCTTTCAAATGACCAGTGATGTTGAACATTTTTTCACATTTTTTTTGTCATTTGCATTTCTTTGTCAGAGAAGTGTCTACTCATTTCACATACCATTTTTGAATTGGGTCTTTAAATTTGGGGGACACGATTTCTTGAGTTCTTTATATATTCTAGATATTAGCCTTTTGTCTAAGGAACAACTGGCAAAAATCTGTTCTGTGGCTTGTCTTTTCACTCTGTTGGTGGTTTCTTTTACTATGCAAAATCTCTTTAATAAGATGAGATCCCATTTGATGATTCAAGATTTTATTCATAAAATCTTTGCCCAACCTTTATCTTCAAGAGTTCTACTTATTCTGTCTTCCAATAGATTTAGTGTTTCTCTTTTAATATTTAGATCTTTGATCCATTTCTATTTTAGTTTAGTGCACAGTGAAAGATATGGGTCTAGGTTTAATCTTCAGCAGGTGGAAAGCTAGTTTTTCCAGCACTATTTATTAAAGAGGCTGTCTTTCTTCCAGTGAAGGTATTTGGCCCCTTTGTCAAAGATAAGGTGGCTGAGTGTGTTTGGAGTTGTTTCTCTTTCTTCTAATCTGTTCCATTGATGCTCAGGTCCGTATTTTTGCCAATACCATGCTGTTTTTATCACAGTGGCTTTGTAGTATAATTTCAAGACAGGGATTGTGATACCCCCTGCTTTGCCTTTGTTGCCTAGAATTGCTTTCACTATTCTAGGTCTCTTCTGGTTCCAAATGAATTTTAGGGTTGTTTTCTCTAATTCTGAGAGGTAAGCTATTGGTAATTTGATTGGGATTGCATTAAATCTATATAATAATTTTGAAAGTATGGCCAATTTCACCATATTGGTTCTTCCTCTCCAAGAACAAGGGGTATTTTTCCATTTTCTGATAACTTCTTTGATCTCCTTTTTCAGAATACTGTAGTTAGAGTCCTAAGTATTTCATTTTATTTGATGCTATTGTGAAAAGTGTAGTTTCCTTAATTTCTCTCTCAGTGAGTTTATTTGTGTACAGGAAGGCTATTGATTTTTGAGTGTTGACTTTGTATCCAGCTACACTGATGAATCTGGTTATTAAATCTAGAAGTCTATTGGTGGAGCTTTTGGGGGTCTTCTATGTAGAGTATCATGTCATCCACAAACAATGATAATTTAACTTCTTTCCTATCCTTATTCTTTTTATTTCTTTTTTGTGTCTAATTGGACTGGCTAATATTTCCAGAACTATATTGAATAGGAGTGGTGATAGCAGACATCCTTGTCTTATTCCTGATTTTAGAGTGAAAGTTTTCAGTTTTTGACCATTTAGTATGATATTGGTAGTTGGTTTGTCATAGATGGCTTTTATCAGATTGAGATAAAGTCCATCTATTTCAATTTTCTGTAGGGTTTTTGCTATGGATGGGTTTTGGACTTTGTCAAATAGTTTTTCTGCTGTATTGTGGGATGGTCCAACATATGCAAGTCAGTAAACATAATAAACCATATCAATAGAACCAAAGATAAAAACCACATAACCTACTCTTCATTTCTGACACTGATCTGGTATTAATAATTAATTCATAAGAATTTTAAAACACTCTATAAATAATTGCTTATTCTGTTAGCCTTTGAACTAAAAGTGGGAAGCTAGAGGAATCCAACTAAGGGACAAATTAGAATGATATAAAGGACTACACTAAAGCTGAAATGAAATGAACCAGGTATGCGGATTACTTTCTCAACTTTTACTGTCTGGGTGGCCTCTAAATGTAATTCACTTAATTGCTCTCAATCTGTTTCCTCCTCTATAAAGTGGAATTAAAGAATACATACATACATACTGCATACATACATACAATAAGAACAATAGTAACTCATAACAATAAACTCATCTTCAAAATTCTAGTGGCTACGGCCAGGGATTTAGCTCAGTGATGCGATCGCATGCCTCGCAAGTGCAAGGTCCCGAGTTTGATCCCTGGTACCAAAAAAAAAAAGATTCTAGTGGCTAGCACACAGTAAATGCTCAATTAATGCCTGCAGAATGACTGCTCTTCACTATTATAATTTGTAAATCAATAATAAATATTAAGCAACTATCTAGTGTTGTGAGCCCCAGTAGAGATAATAAATATGAAAATATCTCATAAACCACATAGTACCATACAGATGCAAAGATTTTAACAAGCCCAAAGCAGGGACGTAATGGTTTTCCCACTTAGATGATATAGCATTCTAACGCACTGTCTATCTTCCCTTCCACAACAATAAAATGGCATTAACCACAACTTCATCATAGGGTAATAAAACTGGAGCTTCAAACTGGGCTTCATGCCCAACAGCACAAAAAAGGCAAAGATACAGGAATGTCTTCCTAACTCTGTAAAAAAGTAGGATTGAGAAGCAATAAGTAAGAAGATAAAACTGTTCAGAATTGCTCAGCGTCCCAAAAGCAGCCCTCTGACAAGCTCCAGCCCCGCTCTGTCTTCCATGGGCCCTGGGAAAGGCAATGTTAGGAAGACCCAGGGGCAACATATGGAGGAAGAACAGCATGCTGACAGCTGAAGCTCTGTTTTATAATAACACATAAAAGTAACAGCTATGCTAGTTAAAACAGGATTACTTTTAAATATATTCATAGATACCCACACATACAAATGTGTCTTGAAAACTGGCATAGAGAGGCTGTCTGAAGAGGTTGATTGAGTTGGATGAAGAGTCAGGAGTTTACAAGCTCTTGTCGGCAGTGCTGACACACACCAATGCTGGAAGTGGGGAAGGGGCCAACACCCACTCATCCCTTTTCCTCCCCTGGGTACAAAACCTAACTCACTAGCTTTACCTCTGACTGAGCAAGCACCCACTGGTCCTCAAATGTAGAAATTCTGGCAAACGGATCTGGAGTACATAGCTTAGATTTGAGGCCACCGAATACTTATTTTCTCCAGAAATCTGGATTTTGGGGTCAACCCATGTGAGGATCTAGATCTGCAGCAGAGATGTGCTCACCCACCTGGCCAGCTGAATGGAAGATACAGACCTGCTTCAACCATCCTCACCACAGCAGGCCCGAGGCTGCCTTTTAATTCAGTCACCTGTCATCTAGAAAAAGTATCTCAGTGAATGCCCACAGTTCTGATCAGTCAGATTAGTTATTCCTCCTAACATGGGGAAAGAATAGTAAGTATGAAGAGAAGGAGGAGATGCTTCCTTACTGGGTGAGTAGATTAATTAAGACAGAGAATCAATATTCTTTTCACAAAAAAACCCTGTATACTTTGTGCAATACCTACTTTACATGTAAATAACATATTTATGGAACTCCATGCAGATAAAATGTGAAATCCAGGAGATTTCCATGACCTCAGATAGTTATATTATATTGGGGTGATAGTATAAGCAGATATCTAGTGGTCATGTATTGATATATCTATCAAGAAGAAGATTCACAGTTTAAGATACATACTCACTCACAAGGAATTAATGATCAATATGGCTCAAAAAAGGCCCTGACTAGAGAAAGATCATGTGAGTGTAAGCACCAGGCTGCTGGCATGCTTGACTGACATAAGACCTTCCTAATTTACACACTGCTGATTTACATCTGTCATAATTCTAGCTGGAACAAGATAGGGTTTTCCAAGTCACAAAGTAATGCTTGGAGAAGATTCTTCCCTATAGTAACAAAGTTTAAATACTAAAGAGCCAAATTTGAAGAACACTTAAGCACTTCAAAAGCACTGAGCTCTCTATATAATAAGGGAGGGCTTAGATTTGCAAGTGATTGTGCTCACTTCAGCAGCACATATACTAAAAAGAATTTGAAAGTGATTTTAAACAAAATCTTTTTTATAGATGAGAGCACTGAGGCCCTGACAGTTGAAGAGACTCCCAAAGCCACACAATGACAGAGCCAAAACCAGGTCATCCCACCACAGATGAGAGCTTTTCCTACTCAGTGTTATCTTTTGCTCTATTAATGATAAATTGCTCTGACTTATTAGGTAAATCCTTAGACTTGTATTTGGCTACACTATACTGACCCCTACTTAGCTGAACATTTTTGCTATAAATATTCCACAGATTGGGATTTCCAAATAGGTCATCGATACATCCACATTAAGTTGTTTGCTATTGTTTTTGCTTTACCATGCTATATTACATTTTGGAGGGTTGTTCATCTTACTACAGTATAGTGGTTATTGATTAGAGATTTTAAAGATGATGAATCTTAGTATTTGTTTGTAATACTGGATAGCTCTAGAGAAAACTCTCATCATTTGCTTAGATCCTTCAATGTAAATCTCAGAGGGAACATGTGAATTTCAATATCACTGATGTAATCAACGATCTCCATAGTCCCCCATAGAACATAAAATCTCAAGAGATAAGGAAGACAGAAAAAGAAAGATAACACAGAACTCCACGTTAAGCAGAAATGGATTTGTTTCATGTAATATTTCTGTTTATCTCTAAAAGGCCACCTTGTACTCTTGTCCATGCCAATTATATTATGTTAGGCTCCTCGTTCCCCAATCTCCCTCTCAACTTTTTCATTTAGCTATATCTAGAAATATATGTTGTGGAAATAATTTTGTTTACTCACACAGCTGAGAAATACTTCTTGCTTTTATTAACCCAAATCATTTCACCTTTTAGTACCTCGCTCAAGGAAATCTTATTTTGAATACTAACTCTATAATTCATTGGCTGCATGAACAGGGCATGGTAGGCAAATCATTTAATTTCTCTGACTCTGATTTCCCAAGGGGCAAGATTAGAAAGCAGTGTCTGCTTTAAAGTAGTCACTATACTGACTGTGTGTACATCCCAGAAATACTCAACAGCCTCAATTGGGCAATGGCAAGAGATTATTATTTACTAATTTGTTTTCTTTCCATTAGAGACACTTTACAACTTCAGCAGAGACCTTTCACCCCATGTAAGGAGACCTGAGTTAACTGGCACTATAATTTCTAAACCATTCCAGTGTAAATTTAAAATCTCCTGTGGAATGGTGACTAAAGAAGCTGGCTTATTGAACTGCCATGTTTCTAGTTCTAAGAAAAAGATTGTATTCATTTCCTAATGCTGCTGTAACACAGCACTAAGAACTTGATGGCTAAAAGTACAAAAATTTATAATCTCACTGTTATTGAGGCTAGAAGTCTGCAATCAATGTGTTGGGAGAGCCATGCTCCCTCTGAAGACTCTAGGGAAAAATCTGACCTTGGCATTTTCCAATTTCTGCTATTTCCTGTCAACCTTACCCATTCCTTGCTGCTATGGGTGAAATGTGTTCCCCAAAGTTCGTGTGTTGGAAACTTGGTCCCCAATGTTAAGAGGTGGAACCTAAAGGAGGTGATTGTCATGAAAGCCCTGCCAAGTACAAAAGACTTGAGGCTGCAAATTCCACCTCTCACTCTTTCGCCCTTGCATTCTCCTGACTTTCTCCTCTGCCATGGGATGATTAAACACAAAAGTCTTTACCAGATGCTGTTGCTGTGCTGTATGACATCCCAGCCTCCAGACCTGTGAGCCAAATAAATCTCTGTTCATTGTAAATGACCCACCTTCAGATGTTCTGTTAAAGCAGTAGAAAATGCACTAGGACACTGGGCTTGTAGATGCCTCTTTCCAGTCATGCAGCTGTCTTTTCCCCATGTGTTCTCACTGTTTTCTTCTATCAGTATCCAAACTTCTCCTTTTTATAAGGACACCAACCATACAGGATTAGAGTTTGTTCTAATAATCTTATTGTAACTTGATTATCTCTTTATGAATCTATTTCCAAATACTGTCGGACTCTGAAATATTGCGGGTTAATACTCTAACATATCTTTTGGAGGAGCACACAATTCAATTTATAAAAAGAGACTAACACCTAGTAAGTTAACCGTTAAGGTGAGCTACTATTTTTATTATCTTACTGCCAGTAGTATTCCACGTAACAGTATATTCTCTATATTGTATGCACATTAGTCTTTTCTCCTCACTGAATGCAGTAAGTTCATTGACAGCCAAAGCCATGTTCTACTTATTTACTTTTGAGTTAAGGGTATTCATCTGCTGGGGGGAACATACACAATACCACAGACAGAGTGGCTTAAACAATAGGAATTTGTTTTCTCACAGGTTTGAAGGCTGGAAATCCAAGATCAAGTGCCAGTTAAGCTTGGTTTCTGGTAAGGACTCTCTTTCTTGCTTGTAGAAAGCCACTTTTTTTGCTATGTCCTCAACTGGTCTTTCCTTTGTGAACCTACATCTTGGTAACTCCTCCTCTTCTTATGAGCACACCAACCTATTGGACTAAAGACACATTTTTATTTCATTTAAACTTAATTACTTTCTTAAAGGTGCTGTATCCAAATACGGTCACATTAGAAATTAGGATTTCCACCTATGAATTTTTAAAGGATAATATACATTTATTTACGTAAAATTCCAGGTGATTTCCCAATGTCAGTAGAGTTCTATTTCTTGTATGTACCTTCTATGGCTACTTTCAGTTACAAGTGTTCAGTGTAAAACAGAAGGCATGTGAAATGCCTCAAACCCCAAAATCTCCCACTAACTTATCTCTGGCATTCCATACTTTAAAAGGCAGAAGTATTTTGGTAATGGTTACTACTGAATGTTTGCCAGTTAATCTTTAGTTAACCAGAACCACACATTCCATAGGTATTCTCACATGAATTTTGAAGAGACAAAATTCAGTCCATAATAATGATATTCTCTTGTAAGAAATGTCTGGCCATGTGATAGTAATTAATCAAAAGATCATCTTCATAAAACATTTGCATATGCACTGAAAGAAGAAAAACAGGAAAAAAAACTTCTTGACTATCTGGGGAAGTGGGGGAAGAAGGAGAACAGGAAAACAATTACAATTTCAAACCCCAAGTCTTCACTTTATTGACACTGAGGAATCTAAAGCCTTAAGGGAAACCATAGTATCTTTTTTGAGTCTTCCAAAGTAATGAATATAAAGCTGTCATGAACCTCTCTCAAGTCATGTGCAGAATGGTCAGAAACTCCTTTTTCCTTGACACCATAAAGGATGCTACATCTCCTTATGTTTCTAAAGGCTCAGGACTAACCATAACACAGTCAAAAAAGATACCATAAACCCCACCTGAACTCTATCCAGCTCATGTGGAATCCTCAGAAGGTTACATGGTCTCCCCTTTCAGGAACTCCTAGCAACCAATTCTCTGAGTTTCTGTGTAATCTAAGAGGAGTAGAAACTCTCTCATCTTAACTCACTAGTCACTCAATCTTTATCTTGAGAGATAAGTTTTCCAGTTTTACTAATCAGAGCAACTTAGCCCTCACAGTCTTTATCCTGATTTATCTTGTCTTGGGTTACTGGGAAAATGGGATCTGAGACTGATTCTTGCAGAGCTTCACTCTGCTCTGTTCATCCCTATACTCTGTGACCAGCACGTCAATATTTACACATTTAGTTTATAATGAGTATGTTATGAAATTTTGTACGTGGACCATAACTAATGTCAATTTGTTGTATTCATTGATCCATCCAATTCTTGGCAAGTCATTACTGAAGGTAACTACAGTGAGCTACCCTGGTAGCAGGCAATGGGATATGAAGGTGAACCAAAGAGATGAGTACCTAGCTTCAAGACTGTTAAATTGTAGAGGTCTGCCTCTAACTAGATTGAAGGTAAGGAAAAGGCCTCTACAGTCCTTTGTATTCCCCCACAGTGGCAATGGCAGGATTGAGCTCACAGCAGATGCACGATAAATAACTGGTGAGTCACAAACCAGATGTACAGAGTTCTTTGTTGCCTCAATGACTAATGATTTATGGCTCCATATGGTTACTCTCCCTAACCTTCTCACTGCTTCTATACCAACACCGTGTCCTTCTTTCTTCTCTATCTATTGCTTCTTTTCTGAGAACACATAAACCCATTTTCTTTATTTCTGTGCATATCCTGACCAACCCAGCTCGTGAAGAACAGAAATACTGGGAGGGAGAAGTTTCTTTCTTCTTCTGCCCATACAGGCTACCAAAGACTGACAAGGCTGTTCTACAGATGAAATACTAATTTAAAACCAGCCCTAATCACATTAACCATTGTCAGAAATGAGCTGCTTAGTTACAAAGCATGATAATGCAGAGAAAATTCTAATTAAAAGAAATGAAGGAATCTAACACATATCATCAGTCATTATACTGTCATCCTCACCAATATAACAAGAAGTAGTTGATGCCAAGAGTCTGGCTATCACTTTCGAAAGGGAACTATTTATAATTAGAATTGTGTTGAATATTTAAAAGTTGCAAAATTACCATGTCTCCAGGGGAAAATGTCTTTGGAACCATGCAACAGCAAAACCAGAAAGATTTCTGGTGCATTTAAGAGCTTCTAAACAAGGAAAATAGGCCATAGCAAATTAAAACCATGCATTTTTATAGTCAATCAGCTAATTAATTGTCATTGCACAAATGCTATGATGCCTGTAGAATGATGAAGACTGTCACAATTGGGGATTACTCACTAAATAGAAGTTTGAAGATTCGGTCTTTTTACTTTTTGCAGGTTTCATACAACAATAGTTCCTCCCATGACTAGTGAGCATTTATCTAGCACCTCTAGATATCCATAATACTAGAGGAAGATTACCAGAAATAAAGCTGAGTATCCCAAGTAGTTAATACAAAGTGTATATATCTTTATTCACTCAGAAGACCTCAGAATTTTACTGAACCACTTTAAACTTGCTATTCTATAGTACTATAGGAAAGTATAAAAATAAAGGAAAACCACAGAAGAGGAAAGTATAGTGTAGTGACTTCTTTGCCCAAATCACAGCCTCAAACATCAACTCATGACCAATCTAATTTCTCTATCTTCCTGTTTACTTACCCTCTGGATTATTTTGAAGCATATACATTATATAAAATTTCATCTTTCAATGTTTCTGTTTTTACTTCTAAAAGATATAAACTCAAGGGAGGAAAAAAAACCACAAAAATGACCTGTATGACACCTAAAATAATTCACAATAACGTGGCTTTCTTTCCTTCAACACACTTGGAGCAGTAATTAGAATAGAGAGAGAGGAAAATAGTCACCTACTAGTCGAATAATTTTAGGGAACCATCTTAGTTTCTCATCACTGAGACACGATACCTGGCATCTTAACTTAAAAGGGATTTAGCTCAGTGGTTCCGCCACCTGCCTCACAAGCACTAGGTCCTGAGTTCGATCCCCAGCACCAAAAAACAAAAAAGAGGAAAGGTTTATTTGGCTTACATTTTGTAAAGGTTTCAGTCCATGGCTGACTGGCTCTAAAGCAGGATGGTATTGCAGAAGGACATAGAAGAGGAGAAATAGCTCATGGCAGGGTAGGCAGGAAGCAAAGAGAAAGAGTAAGAGGGAGGTAGATACACCGTTCCAGGCTACGCCCCCAGTGACCTACCTCCTCTAACCAGGCCTCAGCTCCTAGCATTATATTTAGCTATAAACTTATCACTGGACTAATCCCCTGATGAATATCATGCCCCCATAATTCAATCACCTCTAAAGTTCTATCTATCCTCATATGAGGCTTCGGGGGGACATCCAGAAATAAACCATAAGAGAAACTCATTAAATTTCTCTAAGTTTCAGTTTACTCAAAAACAAATATGGTTGCCATACTAGCTAAATCAGAGAAGACAAATTATATATGAATAATCTACTACAGTGCCTTACATAAACTCAGTGTGCAGTATCAGCTATTATAGTTGGGAGTGGTGGTGCATACCTGTAATCTCAGGACTTGGGAGGCAGAGGCAGGAGCATTGCCAGGAATTCCAGGCCATCCTGGGCTACACAGTGAGTTCAAGGCCAACCTGAACTACTAGCGACATCTTGTTTCAAAAAAAAAAAAAATTAGGCTATTATAACAAAAATGGTTAAGCTGAAAATATCAGTATTGTAAAAGGTAAATTACAGTTCTCTGGAAATTTACTTTGATGAATCATCAATGATTACTGTGCTTCTAAATCAATAGGGATACCTTTGGAACTTAGCATATGTGACTTCTTGTTAGGCTTTAATTATACTATGAAACACACACTCTTTCTGCAAAGAATCTCTTATTTTGGCTTCTGAGAAGAAAACTTCTATACTAGCTCACACACTGATACACACACACACACACACACATACCCAACCCTGTACTTGATATTGAACCCAGGGCGTCATGCATGCTGAGCAAATATTCTACCACCACTGAACTATCCCCCCAGCCTTTTTTATTTAAGTTCTTTTTTTGGCGGGGGGGGGGGGTTACCAGGGATCAAACTCAGGAAAATCCCCGGCCCTAAATTCTTGAGACAGTGTCATACTAAGCTGCCCAGACTGGCCTCAAACTTGTGATTCTCCTGCCTCAGCTTCCTAAGTACAGTAGCTGAGGTTATAGGCATGTGCCACCAAGCCCTGCTGTCTCCTTGTTAATCTCCATTGACAACAACTCCTTGCAACACAGTCATTAAAAGCTTTGAAGTCTTCAAAATTCAGTCCCAATTTCATCTTGCTTTTTGTTTTCCACTTTACATTTTCACTATTTTTTAGCAGTTCCCACGGCAAAAAAATACAATTGAATTGTTAGCAACTCCCAAATTTATATTTCCATCTCAGATCTCACTTCTCTGCTCTAGATTTTTAAAAGCAATTCCCCAATAATCATCTTCTCTTGATGTCTTACAGCATCTCATGTACATGTCCAAAATATGTAGAATTATTAAATCCCTTTGTTTTAGTCATATATTGCTATGTAATTAAACCTCCTTGAAACTTAGTAGTACATAATAGCAAATTATTGTTTCTCATGTTTCTGTAGGTTACTGGATAGTTTTTCTGCTCCCTGTGCGACGGGTGGGATGATAATGAAGTGAGAAAGTAGATTCACATCCTGGTTCTCCACATAAACTTCTGTATGTGGCTGCTTGGGTTTCCTCACAGATGGAAGGTATAGTCCAAGGAGGAGGATTCCAGGAAACAAAGGCAGAAATAGCAATTCTCTTAAAGGCAGTCTCATAAGCTACACAGCATCACTTTTACTCTATTCTCTTAAATAAAACAGGTTGAAGGACCCTCCCAAATTCAAGGGAAGGGGAAATAAATCCTACTTTTGAAGGGAGACTGGTAAGGTCATGTTTAAGGACTGAAAAAAAAAAAAGGAATAAAAGCAAATGAGGTGAGAGATATTGTTGCAGATCTCAACCATCTTTAGAAACAAAATTTACTATATTCTATCTAATCATCATCTACCCAGATTCTCCTACCATGATTACCTTCAACTCTTTCTTCTTCATCCTCTATGTCCTCTCAATCTCTAAGTGTTGCCTACTTATCCCCAGTATTTCTTATGAATCAACCTCTTCCGTATACTCACTATCACAATCCAGTTCAAGCCATTGTCATTCCCCCTCCAAACTCCGGAAATCCTGTCTTAATGATCTCTCCATATACACTTTGCCTGATTTTAATTCATTCTTCATATACCAAAAGACTTAATCCTCTTCAATTAAAACCATAAGTGTCTTTTCATTACGGTTCTGATTAAGTACAAATCCATAACCTGGCTTACAGAACCCTACCTAAACTGACCCCCATCCCTGTGTATGTATAGCTTTACTTTTCACCCTTCTTCCTGGCATACACATACACACTCAAATTCTTACACTGACCTTATTTTATACCTCAAATGAATCATGCTCTTTCCTACATCAGAGTTCTTCTTATACATGCTGGTCCCTCTATCTAAAGTGCCCTTCCTCCTGCTTTCAACTCAGCCAATTCCTACATTTCCTTCACATCATAGCCAAAGCATTACTTCCTCAGGGAAGCCTTTCCTAACTCCCATATCATACAGTCAAAAAAATACTATTAGGAGAAATATGGGTTAGGTTCCTACATGCCTTTCTCCGGTCATGTTTTTATTAACCACTGATTTCATAGCCTTGTTTTATGTGTGTGTTTGTTTAAAGATTCATATATGTGAATTCATATATATAAAATTCACTAGCATTGAACTTAAGGTTGGCAGCACTATAACTCATGACTGAATGAAACTTACCTACCACAGTCCGTATGGCATATCATAGCCTTCTTGTTCTTAGGAACACTAGGTAACATTTCAGTGTGATGCTTGGGGTCATTTTAAACAGCAAAATAACCAATAAAAAGTACAAAAATGTCACTAACTCAACTACAGAATGTGTACTTATTTATACTGTGAGAGTTAAAAGAAGAAGGTAGAGCATAGCCTTGTTCAACTTCATCTCAGGACATGCAGGTTGGTCAACTCATATTCTTCACTACTCTATGTAAGCCCTTGAAAACGGACATAAAAGTACTATGAGTATTGATTTTGAGTTACATGCAAATTTTTGTGATTAGATGACTTTTCAAGTATAGAATTTATAAACATGAGGGATCAACTTTCCTGGTTTAATGAATATTTCCCTTGCTAGAATGTAAGCTTTATTAGAACAGGATTCTGATCTTTTCTGTCCACTCTACCCACTATGCCTGACACATTGTATGTAAGCAATAAGTATTGGTCCAGTTAATAAACATATAATTTTATTTTTCTTTTGAGGATTCAAAACTCTGTTCATAACCCCAATTTTTATATAAGTTATAAAGAAACTAGATGTTCTGACCAAGGAAAGATGGACTCTATATGAAAACCAAAGTTTAGCTGAACTTTTGTTAAAAATGTGTAGACTTGGATACAAGATAAAAAAGGATTTTGTAATGGGACTAAGGAGAAGGAGAAGCTTAGTGTGAGTATAAATGAAGGGATGAAAAAAATTGACCACATATAAAACAATCCAAAATGCAGATCTAAAAAGCAGAATCTGTTAAAATTGTGCCTAGAGCAAAATATTTCTCAGAGAAGGATATAGGGATGACCAGATAAACAATTGATGGGTAGATAGATGAATGGCTAATGAAACTAGAAGATCAAGATGTTCAAGTTTAATCAGCATGATAGAATGTCATGCAAAACTAAATGACAATGTCCCAGGCAATTCTTTAGGTCAAGTGTGTGGTAGAAGCATAATGTGGGGTGATAAATGTACTTGCCATACAACAATAGAGAGTGGTCTTGAGTTATTTATTTATAATTCAGCTCCTGAGAGAAGAATATAGCATGATTTAAGGAAGATATCAAGGTCACCAACTCATAAATTAAATCCTAAGCAGTTTGCAGTTCTAATGAAGAAATGAGTACTAATCAGGGAAGGAAAACCAGGCAAAGTCACAGAAATACATCCTAGGCACCTTGGGAGGGCTGTGCTAAGGCTTAGTGAACATGTAGTCCCAGGTGAAAGGGATTCCATATCCAAAGCAACAAGCCTCATCCCAAAGCCCACTTCACTGGCGTGGGCTAATATTTTACTTAGTTAAATAGATACTGCATCACAAACTGAGTAAACTGAGCCTGCAGCAGGATTCTAGTTGAAGGGCATTGATAACAAAGAGCTTGGCCGTTCCTTGCCTATTCTGAAATATTCTATTAATTGTACAAGACTTTGAAAGACTTAAGCTATTAATGTATTTAAACCAAGATTTATTGAATACTCATTAGATATAAAGAACACAGAGATGCAGAACTGAGGAAAGATCAATGTAAGATGAATGGTCCTTCATCAAGTGAAATTTCAGAATGCAGAAAATACCCAGTTATTTTAATTTCCAAAAGACTACAAAGGTTGATGATTTTCTAGTAGCATGCACAAGACTACTGCATATAAAATAAGTTTAGGGTAGGAAAATCTCAGACCCAGAAATGAATGGGGAAAAATGTTTTGACTGAGAGTTCAATCAAAACAAA
This sequence comes from Heterocephalus glaber, assembly GCF_000247695.1. The sequence continues at coordinate 13,885,326 of NW_004624773.1, forward strand.
AGAAACTTTCAGATTCTAAAATTGTCCATGAGATTGTATTTGGATGTACATGCACAAGATTGTCTATATTGGCCATGTCCAGGTGATATAGGTAAGCACGGATTGCCACCATTAGCATGATACTCCCAAAGAAAGACAACTGAAAAGTCCATGCTGAAAAGCTAGATCTAATTTTTCTCATGCTGAATTCAATCTGGAAATCTAACCTCACACATGCTGATTTTGCTCCCCAAAATAACACTGCTAAGGAGAAAACTGAGATCACAGAAAAGCCTCATGGGTTGTGTTCAAGATAAGCATCTGAATTCTTCAGTAAAATAATAATCTTAGAGTCTTTTGGTTTTTAGAAACAGTTCATGGTTTTAAAATTTTTTAAATCGAATCTACAGCATAGTGTTTTAAGACAAGGGAAATGAGGGGAACCACAACCCTAACATGTCCAGCCTAATGCAAAACATGTACAAAATAAATTGCCTCCTCTGAGTCCATCTCCCAGTGCATGCTCATGTATCACACATGCTTTGGCATTCATGTGTATACGCACATACTCGCACAAACACAGTCTTGTACCCCTCACCCAGTCTGATCCTAAATGATTACCTGATTCTGACCCTTGAGTGCTACTAGTAGTTGGCTAATGACCTGTGTCATGCCTGACCTAAGTTCGTCCTTCACAAACAAACAGGCTAAGAAAACAGGCCACTTTCGGCAAAACAACAGGCTATTTCTCGGTAAACAGAAGACAATCCAAAAAGTCCAGTGATTGTCTACCCACCTGTGCTGACTCTCCTTGGTCTCAATCATAAACATTTCACCCCAGATTCCTTACCCCCTTCAATACCTATATAAGCCTAATTCCTTTCCCAGTTAGCTGCTAGTATCTCTCTCCTGATGTTAGCCTATCCACTCATGGATGAAATCTCTCCCAGGTAGCTGGTGGTATTTCTCTCTCCCAATGTCAGCCTATCCACCCTCAGATAATAAACTTGGCTTTTCCCTGCTAGCTGCTAGAATCTATCCCCAATTTTGGGCCCCAGTTTAGTCTCTGTTCGCTGAAATAAACTTTTGTTTTTCTCACAAAAGCCTGTCTCCAGTGAGTGGTTTCACATGTGCCATTTATAACAACCTGTTTGTGTGATTTCTTTCTGTTCTTATTGAAAGATCTTACTGAAAAATCTCCAGGGAAAGTCATTTAGCTTCTTTTCCTTCTTTTCTCCAGCATTTCTCACATTAACATATTTAGCTTCCTTTCTTAGCAAGATACTTCCTGTTGTATTTCTATAGTTGTTCCCAAGCTCGTTTATCCAGTTACTAATATTCAGGGTAAATCTAAAATATCTGCCAGAACAACAAGCATTTCTAGGAACATAAGACACTAATTAAGTCCCCACGGTCTCTAAATACTGAGCAAAGTCTGGGAAGAAGCTCCACCATTCGCAGGTACAGCTGGGCTGTGGGTACCCTCTGACATGCCTTATCCTTACCAGGTATGCACATTGGCCTGACCTCTAATTTCCAATACTGAAGGAAATCTCTGACGACTCTTTGTGTCTCAATGGGAAGACCAGAAGCACCAGGGAACAAATGATCACTTGGAGCAGTCTTCAACCGAGGGCTGATAAAAAGTATATAAATACTCAGTTCCTTTGCACACTGGGTAGCAGAATTCTGGGGTATATAATCTCCCCCAGCCTCTCTAGTATTCTAGCAGGGAAGCTCCAGCAGCCCATAGAAAACCTGGCTTGATGAATACTCTTCTTCATTGTCTACTTTTGTTTGGACTGTTTTCCAACACCAACCAAATCCCCAACTTTCTGCACATTAACTAGATATCCTAGTATTATAGACAGCTAAGTTAGAAATATAGGCAGTCAGACACAGCTAGGCCCTGGAAGGAGTCAGTGCGGAGGATGGGGACACATAACAGCTGTGGCTGGAGGAACATCTGTTGAAGACCAGGCCTCAAGGTAAAGATGGAATGTCCAGGTCTACATGCTTCCCCAAGGGATAAGCAATAAATTAAAGATTATATTATAATTGGTATCACCTGGTCCAATAAAGTCTAGATAAACATCAGTCACTGCGGTGGGTAACCAGGACATCCTGGTCCATCTCTTCCTAAAAAGGGCTTTGTTCTTTCCATGAACACTTTCTGTCTAACCTGCTTCCTGTTTGGATCAATATTGTCTATGCAGCTATACTTGTAATCTTATTGGTTGATCACAGTTTGGACCCACATTGTACTCACCTTGTGATTTTGCTCTATAAAAGTTCCTCTGTGAAGTGGGGTCCACAGAAAACCACTTTTGGGTCCCCTCCTCTCTCTCAAGAGCTATTTCTCTCAGTAATTTTTTCCTACTCTTAACCTCCGTTGTTCCTTAGAATTTATTCTTTGATTTTGGGGAACATGAACTTGGCATATCTGACATCTACCAGGTTTAAAGTTACATTTATTCCCCCTATATCACTACAATCGAACTAAATTGACACTAACTACTCTGACTTAAAGGATTTAATGCCATAAAGAGTACACACACCTGTTAATCACAAGTGGTAGGCCTGCAGGTTGCCCACACTTCTGCCTGGTTTTAACTCAGAAGTCCCCATGAGTTCAGTATGATACTAAAATGACTCAAAGGAGAAACACTTAGGTTTAACTAAGTTGTTTATGATAAAGGATACAATGCAGCAACAGGAAGATGGAAGACATGCACAGGATAAGGTGTAGAGGTAAGGAGGAGCGGAAGCACAGACCTACTATGCCTTCTGTGGGCCCATGATCCTCCCAGCACCTCAACCTGAACCTAGGTTCATCAACCCAGAACTCATTGTTCCAGAGTTCTATAAAAACTTAAGCTCTAGCCCCTCCTCCCTGCTCCCCAGAGGCCGATGAGTGGGGCTGAAAAACCTAACACTCTAATCACAGGGTCTTTCTGGGACATGAGAAGCTCTTTACAGGTTCTACCCTAAGTCGCTTCATTAGTATAAACTCCAATGTGATTTCCATATGAATAGCAAAAGACACTCCTATCACTGCTGAAATATAATTCCCAACAGAACAGGTCCTTTGAAAGGTGCTTGAGCATGACAACAGCACTCTCAGAAATGGATTAAAGCCCTTTAGGAGAGGGTTAGCAGCAAAAGAAGGAGCTCAGCTCTGTCTCTTGCTCTTGGTCTCCCATGTCTTCTGCCATGATATGACTTAGGAAGAAGCCCTTCAGTTGTGGTCCATCAATCTTGGGCTTCCAAGCCACAAAAAATCATAAGCCAAATAAACTTACGTCATTTATACTATATCTAGTGTGTGATATTCTGTTACTGCAACAGAAAATGGACTAGCACTCTCAGGAAATTCAAATGATTTTAGAAGCTTCTTGCCAGGGACATGGGACAGTGGTCAAATTGAGGCAAGATACAAGAAATAAACCTACATAGAAAGAAAACAAGGAAATTGAGATTTAAAAAATTGTACTTTAAAGAAAAACTGCAGCCTCAGAACACAAGCACAGTTTATTTACTTTTTTTTCTTCTCCCAAAGCAGCAAACCTGGGCAACTCCCTTTCAGATGCAAATGAGTTTGCAGGTTCCCTTTCATTTGCAAATGGTCCACTTTCACTCATGAATGGACCACCCTTTTGGCATTTCCCTTAGACCCTTCTGTGGCTAGGGGTGGGCCTTGCTCTCCTACCCGCTAAAAATAAGACTAAGATTAAGACTAAGACTAAGACTATAGATTGTCGAATTCCACAGATTTCCACCTCTTAAAACCAAAAAAGATTCCCAGTTCCCAAGGTATTGTGCCTCATTTCTTTGAGCACCTACACTCCATTCTTGAGTGTGTCCTATACCTACCTCTAATCAATCCTCACACCTCTTTGACAGAAGCACCCTGAAAGTTATTTTCCAGGACAGAAGTCAGCAAACCTGTACACTCCTGTTAAAGGAGTGTGTTAAATTCTTTATTTCAACCTCAGGGGCCCTTAGACTTAGACTGTGACAAAATCTATTGTATTACATTTTTCTTCACTGTTTACTTCCCTAGTCATCACTGGTATTCTCTTTACCTTTCAAATAAGTTACTTGCATCAGGTCCTGTCTCAGATTTTGCTTCTGGGGAACCCAGAGATAACAGGTAACTTCAGTATGTATGAAAGTCTTTCTTTCAGACATGCTCTGTTTTAGCAGAGCAGGCCCACTGAAGAGTCAATAGTGTTCAGTGACACTCCAAAGATCCAAGTGAAAATGCCCATGGGGGAGTGAAGTTCCATTAGAGTAAATTAAAGAATATTAAAAGAAAGAATGGTAAAAGTAATTCACAAGATTGCTGAAAAGAAGAAAGTTTCTGTGGAAATCTTGTAAAATACTATAAAATTAAATGAACACTCTTCAGAACACTTGAAAGCAAAGTTTCCAGAAAGAACAAATCTCAAATTCCAGTTTAAAAAGAAGGGGAAGATCTAATAATGAACAGTACTAATTAGAATTTTTCCTAGACAATGTTATAAAGGAAAAATTAAAGTGTAGGTTTAGGTGAAATACAAGTAGATGTTGATTAACCCTCATATACCTTCAATCACCTCTAATAATACTACTATCTTATTAAATGGGTCACAAGAATTCTGTTGCTGATAATTAGGTTCAGAGTTTGTGTCACAATTGTAATGAATTATTGATTGCCTCTTAAAGAACTTCATAGCTCCTCAAGCTTAGAATCCATTAATGAAGGTTGGAGCTGATAAAGTTGAGTTTAATTACATATTGTATGTCTTGTTAGACATTAAACTTATATTTATTTCTTTTTTTAATCTTTTGCTCAGGTGAAATTTTTTTTTAAGCCCTCATGAATAAATGTATCTTACTGCACTTTATTCTTCAGAAGCCATACCATCAATGAAAACTTAATTTGGAATAAATTAGTACATTATTTGAAAGAAAACAAGCCAAAACAGGAGCACCTGAGGCAAGGCTTTATTGGGGAAGAAGCTGCCAGGCTACCTCAAACAATGGCAAAAGAGGGCAAAACTAACTGGGGCTGAGGTTTATATAGGGTAGTGCAGTGGGGAGAGTATCACGAGAGTTGAGCAACAGGATGCTGGGTGATTGGAAGGGGAGGATCACGTGGGTAGCAGGTGGAACTAGTTAGGTTTTGCTTCTCCAGAGGGGGTAGGTTTCACACACACACACACACACACACACACACACACACACACCCCCAAGTGGGTCGTTTCCATAAGTGGGAACCATTTTAGGAATGGGAGCCATTTTAGAATGTAGGACTGTTGGGGCCATTTTGTCTGGTAGAGAACTCTATCATTATTCTTTATAATTCATTATTTTATGTAGTGGCAAAGTTACATTTGTGTCTGACTGAGTATGGTGCATGCTCTATGATCTAAGCAAATGTCTTTTTTCATTGTTCCTGGCTACAGTCCCTTGCCCTATACACTGCTCTGCCCAAGAGGACAGTATCCCCACACTACAAGATGCTGATGTGTGAATGCCACAATGGCAAAGTTGGTCTCAGAGCTTGATTCACCAGATCAGACAGAATGAGAAGCAAATATTTCACTTGGCTTACTAATTTTGACCTACTCCAGGTTTTCCTAGATCCCAGAAGCAAAACCTGAGACAGGATCAGGAATGTGCCTGTTTGAAGGACCTTATCAGGTCTCTCTTGATGGGTCAGGTGTCTTGATGTGAAGCACCAAATAGTATGTGAAACATATTTACAAAGAAAAATATCACTAGACATTATCATTATTCATGACAAGAGGAAAAAGTTTGTGTTTTGAGCTTCACACTCCCACTCCAGGCTCCCTAGTTCTTAAAATTCAGATCAAGTTAGTATAGATAGCACAGCTAGGGTTGTGGGATCACTCCCCTTCCATTCACCTGGACAATGCCCATGGCCAAACCCCCTTCCATTATTCTAAGTGAGGCTGAAATGAGAACAACAAAGTCACAGAAAATTTATAAAGCTCCAGGCCTGTAAGCATGTGTGTTAGATACATTGGCATGACCTACAATGACCTTTCCTCATTTAAAAGTAAAAGTTCATACATATGAGGTGTATATGGGATGCATAACATGCATGTAATTATAACCAAGTGAATTATGGGAAAGGTTGTGCATGCTAGATACAATTGAGATGACTCAGCACCCTGTCAATCATATTGTCAATTATATTCTGAAAGGCACAATGAGAAGTGGCCTCCATCAGATGAACATTTTTTCAAATCCAAAACCCAAATTTATCTCTGTTTTTTTTCTCCCTCCACTTTTCATTTCCTATAGCCCTAGAGAATGAGTGGTTATACATAAGCACTGAAGATTATGAAGCATTTGCTCCCTCTGACTAGAAACAGAAAGAGGTGTCAGGAGGCTCTCTTCAGAATGCATAGTAGGCTCACTAGGTATATTTTTAGGCCAGCATCCATATCATGCCCCATATCATGTCCCATAGATGGGACTCTATCTTGCTCATCCAGGAAAACAAAAATAAGGATGTGCCCCTGTCCAATGTCTTAAACAAAGTTTCTCATGCAACTGACATATGAAACTCCAATCCAGAGACAGAGTGGAGAGGTCCAGTCTCCAGGTTACACTGGAAAAAGCAATCTCCAAAAGCACACATACTGGGGTCCAAACACCTTAGCCTAGGGGTAGTCCTCCAAACTGCTTCCTTGACCTATCTCTTAAAACCAAAGGGCATAAGCTTGGTCTGCCTGATGCCATGGCTCCCCTTTTGGGTGGCTAGGAACATGTTCCACACCATTGATGGTGAACATTTTAGAGCTTTCAATGATATAAACACCCGCACTGTGGCATCCATGTCCTAAGCTGTGCATATTCAAGTGGCCACTTAGGTAGTAGCTAATGCTATTCATGAGACTTGGTGAAGTTTACAGACTCAAACTGGGCAGTAGCTTACAGTTACTTTCCTTTCTTCTCTCTCCCCCAAGAAAGCCCTGATCTCTTTGTCTCCTCTCTCATTCAGGCCTTCATCTGTTAGAATACTCAAGTCCCTTAAATTTTTTTTCTGATATTAGCTATATGATAGCCAACCACTCCATTTATGTAAAGTGGAGTGATCCTGGGTGGTTGCCTCCCCCTTCCCCCCTTGGGAGTCCCCTCAAATCACTGCACCCTAGTTTTGGTTTTGGTTTTGTTTTGTTTTGTTTTGTTTTGTTTTTTGGGCGGGGGGGGGTACCAGCGATGGAAGTCAGGGCCTTATGCTTGCTAGTCAGGCGCCAGAACCACTGAGATAAATCCCTGGCCCAGCCCAGCTGCATTCTGTTTGCTAGAGCAATCTGCAATTATATGTTGTCTTTATGACTTTCCCATTTGGTAAAGCAGTCTGCAACTATATGTTATCTTTACAACCTGGTAAACAGAATAATCTGCACCTGTGTGATATTTTGTTTCAACTAAACTGTGTAAAACTTCCCCTGACCCCCAGTAATTTAACAAAGTTTTGCCCTGTGAAATTCTGCTTCCACCCCCCCTCTCCCTGAGCCCTCCCCAAATGAAAGAGCTGCTTAAGAGAAACTCCCAAGCCAGTTGTCCGGAGATTTGAGCGCAAGCCACTCTAGAACACCAGCTGACAATATAAGGACTCAAATTTGGCTCAAATTGATGGTGATTCTCTATAATCTCTAGTGATTGAGTATAACAGTGAGAAGAGGAAGACAGGGAACTGGAGGACAGAGGACTAGCCTAGCACCCCCACCATGTGTGTGTTGGGGGGGGAAGCACATAGCCTTTGTGTTTTAAAGGTGTACAGGGTTGCAGCAAGAGCCCTTCTCTGCTATCAGCTGCAACCCTCCTGGGTCCTTAGGTTGCCTGTTAAGCCAGTCTATAGACATCTCTTCCTCTTTGGGCGACTTCTCTAATACTGGCTCTCTTCCTCTCTCCATCATACTTGGTTCCAGTATTACTATGATAATTTTGGCCTTGAGTTTATTTCCCTATCTAAAATGATATGTAGTTGTAATTGTGTAATTGTAATTGTGTAGTTGTAATTGACTTCATTATGAAGCTTTCATTTGGCAGGAAACTCATATCCTTTTGTGGTGTAAGCTAGAAAAAAAATGCAGAGGAATTTGGGAAGAAGGGGCTAGGCAGGTTGAGGGTACTAACAAAGGTTCAAGTTTTAAAGCTAGGTCCTGCCTGGGCTGCCACTAGCAGTGGAGTCCAAAATCCCCCCTCTCTTAGGCTAATAGCAGCTCAGATGACCTTCCCAGTTTTGGGGGCCTTTTTCCCTAGTCCTTAGACTGCAATTAGTGGATTCCTCATCCATTAGACTTTTCTCAACCCTTTGCAAGTGAGCACTTTCTACATGTCCTACTTGCAACTGTTGGGGAAAAACTTCTAGGTACCCAGAGCCTTCATTCCCCCAGATAGTGGCTCATGACTGAAGACCAATTGTCAGATTCCTCACTTCTATCAGTCACAGTCCCCAAGAGACAACTATGCAGTAAAATTTATCAAGGTTTTATTGATTTCTACCCCTTCTTAACTAGGCATACCGTGATGTTAGGTGGTTTTATAATTGGCTAGAGGCATACAGCCAGTAGGGCATCATCCAGTTCTAGATTCCCCAGCTGAAAGTTGGGTTGTTGCCAAAGAAGGAGACCCAAAAGTCTAAAGGATGTGATGCTGGGGCCCACATAAGGTCAGAGACATGTGGCCTCTGAATCCCAAGGAGGTTGGCTTTATCAGAGGACACTCTGGTGGGGGCTAAACAGGTCAGGGATTAACCCAAAGGATGCCCTATAAGGTTCCCACGTGGGGATAGACCAAATCTGGGGTGTGGGTACTTTGTAAGTTTCCTGTGACCTAATCCCAAGGAGTTCAGCTTTACCAGGATGCTTTGAGGGGCAGAACAGCTCAGGAACCAACCCAGAGGACATTCTGTAAGGTTCCTACAATCTAATTTTTACTCCTAGCTGCCTAAAGACCCACCATGAGAAACATCTTATCTATTCCACCTAACTTCCCACTTGGATGCCTTCTCAAACAGTGGGAAAAATTTGACACACACACCCCCACTCTGACCCTCAAGAAAGAAAGAACATTTTATATTTCTGTGTAATCAAGCATGGCTTACGTATCCACGTGGGTAGCAAGAGGCATAGCTACCATTTGGCTGCCAAAACTATAACACTATATTTTAATTTAATCTTTATTGTAAGAGACAGAGAAAATGATCTCCATGGCTTTCTACCTGATATTTGCCTTAGAACTAATCCTTCCTCAGGAACTGATGGTGTTGAGGACTCCTCTTGTCAGCCCATTCTCTTCCCAGGCCACCTCCTTAACAACCTGCACAGTCAGTAGCCCCCGGAGATAAAGACAACCTCCTGAGCCCATGCCATACTAGATCCAGGTCTGCCTACTACAAGAATCTGGACTCAGGGTACTCAACATTTAAGCTGGTGTCCATTCTACCCCTTTGAGAAGTGGCAGGTACAGAAGATAACATCCAAGTTTGGGTCCCTTTTTTCAGTGATGGACTATTCATTAATGCAAAGAGAAATTGCATAAATTTTCTGAGGACTCTGAAAAGTTTGTTGATAGATTCCATACCCTGATAATGGCTTTTAATCTGACCTGACAAGATGTCCAGGTCATCCTAGTTTCTTGCTGCATACAATTGAAACAGAAAGGCTTATAAGATATGCAAGACAGGCTAATGATGAAAACTTTGTGGCTATACCTACTGATAATCAGCCAACACTGATGTGTTTTTTGGGCCCTGAAAAGGGTCTAGGTAGAATTATAACACAAAAGGTGGAGAAGCAAAACAGAAGTTATACTTCTAGGCAATTTTAGTGAGCATGTACCAGAGTATGCGTAAGCCTGTATATTATGATACTTCAGGACTATCAGTGAGGGCTCTGATGAAAATCCAGCTGCTTTCCAGCACAGACTTGAAGAGGCATTCTGTAAACATACTAATGTAAACCTGGAATATGGAAAGGGCCAAATTATCCTGGGACAGTACTTTATTAGCCAGTCAGCCCCAGATTAGGAGGAAACTCCAGAAACTCCAACAGGATACATAAGGGATAACTCAATCATAAGGGATAACTCAATCGGTCAAAGTGGCTTACATGATCTTTAATAGCATGATGAAAAAGAGAACAGGGCTGAGGATTTAGCTCAGTGATTCTGCTGCCTGCCTTGAAAACGCAAAGTCCTGAGTTTGATCCCTAGTACCAAAAAAAAAAAAAAAGAAAGAAAGAAAGAAAAGAAAAAGAGAACAAATGGGAGCTAAGTAAGAAAAAAGGCAAGATAAGGCCATGCTAGCCCTAATGGATAAGGCTCATGATAAAGTCTGTGACACCAAGGGGAACTGAGGTCATCCAAAGAGTGATGGAGGCAAGTCTGAGTGCTTCAAGTGCAAATGACCAGGGCACTGGCCAGAGGAGTACCTTTTAAAGCTGTCAAGTCATCGTCAGGCCAGTTTGAACATAAATGAGGACCTTGGCACTGGAGGAGGAACTATCCCTGTTCCCAGAAAGGGATGAAGTCATCCACTACCACAGTAACCAGGAAAGAATGCCTGGACAGTGAATGAAGTGCCAGGGGTAGTCTGCATGCCCCACCCATCACCTTGCAGGAGCCTCAAGTAACTCTAGATATAGTGGGCAAATAAATTACCTTCCATTGTGATACTAGAGCACCTAAGTCAAGTCCAATATCTTACTGGGGTGAGTTATCAACCCATTCTTCAGTTGTTGTGGGCCCTGAAGGAGGTAACTGATCATTTTTCTTTACCCGTATTCTGATCTGCCAATATTAAAGATTTCCTTTTCCAAGATGCTTTCATTGTGATACCAGAGTGTCCCATACCAGTAATTGGAAGAGATATACTCTTCCTATGCAGGCCCACTCTGTCAATCAAACCTCTGGTAACCTGTATCCTAGTTGCTAGGGTCTTGTAGCCTGACCCCAATGGGCCACTATCTCTGCCAGGAGCTGATCCCCAAGTATGGTATGATGACACCCCAGGGAGGGCTGTCAAGGCCATTCTAGTAATAATTCAGATAATCTATACCCTCACAAAATTCAGTATTACTTTAAAAGAGAAGCTAGGCAGGAGCTGAAGCCCATTATTGATACATTTGTGGCTACAGGATTGCTGGTGCTATGCCAGTCCCCATGCAATATACTCATTTTACCAATAGTTAAACCATCAGGAGGATATCATCTAGTACAAGATCTCAGAATCAGCAGTGAGGCAGTGGTACCTATTCACCTCTTAGCACATCCATACACCCTCCTTGCACAGATCCCAGGAGACGCTAATTGGTTGCATGTCCTTGATCTCAAAGATGCCTTCTTATCTCTACCTGTGAAGCTTAGCTCCCAATACCTGTTTGCCTTTAAATGGGAGGATCCCCAAACAGGGCTTTGCCCACATTATACTTGAACTGTCTTGCCTCAGAGTTTTAGAGATTGCTCTCACCTGTTTTTGCAGGGCCTTAGCTAGAGACTTTAGAGACTTAAATTTAAAAAGGGAGGCCTATTGCAGTACACAGATGACTTCCTCTTTTGTAGTCCCACCAAGAATTTATCTGATCAAAACATCTTAATACTCTCATTTTTTTAAAGCAAAAATAGATTACAAGTTATCCCAACATAAGGCTCAGGTATCTCAACAAAAAATGACCTGTCTGGGGTATGTTTTAACACTAGGACAGAGACAACTGTCCTCAAGGAGAACAGAGGGAATTTGTCAACTGGGTTCTATGGAGTCTAAACAGCCCCTAAGGACTTTCTTGAGAATGGTTGGCTTCTGCTGTCAATGGATATCCTATTTTGGAATAATAGCCAAACCCTTGTATAAGGAAACTCAAGGACCAGAAACTGAACCCCCAAAATGGACAGCAGCTGCTCAAGAGGCCTTCTAGGCCCTAAAATAGCCCTTGATAGAGGCTCTGGCATTAGGAATCTCAGATCTAAATAAGCCTTTTTCTCTCTTCATGGCTGAAAAATGGTGGGTGAGTAGCCACTGCAGTACCAACCTAGCACCTGGGACTAGAAAACCAGCCAGTTGCCTACTTTTCCAAACAACTAAATGCAGTGAGACAGGGTTAGCCTGGCTGCATAAGAGCAATGGCCACTATGGCACTATTTGTCCAGGAAACCTCTAAGATAACATTGGGATAAAAGCTCTCAGTTCTAACCCTATACCAAGGTAAGCCCCTGTTATGACTCAAGGGACATTTGTGGATGACTAGAGAAAAGCTAACCAAATAACAGGTCATCCTTATCTAAAATCCAAATATCTCTCTTTCAGTCTTTTACAATTCTAAACTCAGTTACACTCCTCCAAATCAATCAACTGGCAGAACATGAGTGTGAACAAACCAGAATTATGCCAGCCATCACAATCTGAGGGACTAGACATTGTCTGGGATGCTCAGCATATGGTTAACTTACTCACCTCACTCAGGTTCTCTAAGAGCCTGAGTATATACATATACATATTATATATATTCATTATATATATATATATATATATATATGCATATAACAAGTCACCAATAAAACATGAACCAGAGATCCTCAACCTCTTATGCAGTAAATTTTCCAAGCAAAGCTAGCAATTGTTCATTGCCAGGGAATCAAGCCTTGTTGGATCTTGTCTTCCAAGGTAATTCCAAGGCAGATTTTATTGCCAAACAGACTGCCCTCCAAAATAATCCCAGCCCATCAATAGCTCTTCCTTTGATCCTATTGCAAGATCTTAACTTAGAGCTTGGTTACTCTGTAGAAGAGCTTCAAATGATTCATGTTGAAGAAGGAGTCCAAAAGGCCCAATGGTCATATGTGGGACCCTGGCTGTTCTTACCACAATGACTAGAGTGGAAAGTCATTAAGGCCTGGCATGATGCCTTCCACATAGGGCAGGACATTACCACTACTATGGCACATAGGCTCTTTATAGAACATTGTAACACTGTAAAGCAGAATGGGCCTTAGAAGTGGTAAAAGATCTTCTTAAGGAAGTGATTCCTAGGTTTGCACTGGCTAAGTCCCTCCAGAGTGATAATGGGTCCTTCTTTACATTCCAAATCACACAACAAGCCATCAAAGTACTTCAAATTAAATAACATCTCCAAATTTTCTGAAAGCTCCAGTCCTCAGGAAAGCTTAAACAAACCAATCAAACCCTCAAGCAAACCTGAGCCAAGTTGTATCAGGAAGTCCACCTGTAAGTGGCTAGATCTCTTCAAAGTTGTCTTAATGAGACATTGGGCTGCCCCCAAATCCAAATTTAATCTTAGCCCATTGGAGATGCTTTTTACAAGGGCCTTTTTGACATCTGACCTACTTCCACTGAAACTCCCCAGCTCTTCCAACATGTCAGCCATATGGGAACTTTTCAGGCCCTCCTGGAATATGGAAATAAGATTCTTCCTCTCCCAGGGACTAATAATTGTCAGCTCAAGGTCCACCCTGTTAAGCAGGACTTAATCAACAACTGGAATGATGGTGGGCCCAAATACCAACTCATGCCCAAATGGAAAGGTCCTTACACAACCATCCTAATCACACCCTCTGCCATTAAGGTACAAGAAATAGATAGTTGGGTTCACTTCTCCAGGGTGAAACAAAAGCCATCTGAGACACCAGAAAGCAAAGAAGAGAGACCGCAAACCTCATACCCCTGAAAACCAGTGGATGGCCTCAAGTTTCTTTTCAGAAAAGAAAGCACCAACCAGCCTGCTGAGGCAGATAAGTAAACCATTTTGTTCCCTCTAAGTAGAAGGAAAAATTAGCCACATTCTGGAAATAGGGTTCCTTCCCATGTGTATTGTGTAGCTAGTTTTGCTGCTCTCCTGTTTGCCATGATTCACTCTTGAGGTTTATGTCCCAAGTTATAAAATTACCTTTTTGACTTATTCTTGTTCCTCTTGAAATTTTGAGTGGCTCAAAAACCACTTCTAGAAGAAATAATAGGCAATGATTACTTACACAAAACCTAAAATCTAACCACATCCCTTTCTTCTTGTCAGCAGTTATCTAAGAACCTGGCAGACAGCCTAGATAAACTTGCCCAGGGTATTGCCAACCTCCAAAATCAAATAGATTCACTCATAGCAGTAGCCATACAAAACCATGGGGAATAAATCTCCTAGCTACTGAAAAGGAGGGATTACTTTTGTTAGTAGAAGAATGTAGTTCCTAAGTCAATTAGTGTAGAATAGTGACAGATATATGTCAAAAGCTAGCTGACTGCATTTCTAACAAGTGCCAGGAACTAACTGAGTCATGGGCATCCTGGTCAAAAATCTGGAATTGGGCATCTTGGTTACTTCACTGGACAGAGCCTTTATTAATACTTCTTGTAACCTTACTATTTAGACCTTACATACTTAATCTCTTAGTCAAATTTATTTCTTCTTGTTTAACATCTGTTAAACTAGCTGATGATGGCCTGAGCCAAGGACCAAAACCCACCTCCATACCTACACCTTATCAAGAATTGCTTGAAGGAAGAGTATACCTTCCTTAGCCCCCTCAAATCAGTCAGGGGAAGAATTCCTTGCTTTCTGTATAGGTAGGGTCAGGACACTTATTCATCCAAAAGTACATAAAATTCTCTTTTTTAGAACAAGGTAGGGATGTGGGGTGGGTGCAGTGAAAATATCAACAGAGAAATAATTAAAATATATGGAAAAATGTGACATACCCCACAATCTCTAAGAACTTCACTGGTAAAATCCTAATGGCCGGTTTTAGTTGCTTGCAGAAAACATCTCTCCTTAAAGAATATTTCCCAGGCCAAAGACAAAAAAACAAAAGCCTAAAAAAGTCTACTCAAAGTTTGACTACAAAAGAAAGCTCTAGTTTAATCTATGATGTTAGCATATCTGCAAAAAACTGTATGTCCATAGAAATGGGGATAGTGTGCATGGAATATAAAGAAGGCAGGTCTAGAAAAAAGTTCTGGGCAGTGTTCATCAGGCCTGGGGAGAGAGGTGGCCTCACCATTGTGTTCTTCCAGAGTCACATCAGCACCAGGAAGGGCAAACTCTAAGACTATCACAGGAGGGAAAATTCAGAAAAATATGAAGTCTGTTATGTAAATTGTGGCCCATAAGTTAACATTCTCCTGAAGTTCAATAATCGAAAACTTACAAACCTTGTTATAAATATAGAAAAGTAAACAAAAAACCCTTTTTTATTATTACAGAAGATAAAAATTGATAGGCAGTGCTACTAAAATATCAGAAGGAGAACTCTCTATTACAATATCTGAATAATATAATCCCCCTAGGAGCTTTTCTTTTGAGTGTAGGGTCAAAAGCAACATGAAGTTATAATTTGACTTTCCACATTAGATGTGCTTGCAGAGGTGGTGTATTTTAAGATAGGTCTTTTCTTAACTAACTCTCTGGACTTTATGCCATGTAATTTTCTCCAGGGTTCCTCCCTCTGGCTAGTTACTATAAAAGTGCTTTCTTGGCACTTCCCTTGTGGTAGTTGGCACACATGTAATTGCACATTTATGGTCTTGTCTCCACCACATTGTAATCTCTATGAGGCCAAGTTCCTTTTTATAGGATCACCAACAGTCTCAGTTTGCTGGCACTGAGAGGTTATGAGGGAGGGACGTTGTTGGATGCAAGGCTTTTAATGCTAACACTAAAACAGTCCTGGGAAAACAAAGCAAAAATAGCCCAAACAACAACTGGACTGTACAATGCTGTTTTAAGTGCAACTACTACCGTGTATATAATATAAGGTCAAAAAAATGATTCAGATGATTTTGGATTTCCAATAACCACTGGACCAATTCAAAGTTTCTTTCCTGTAGTTATAATCAAGCATTTGTTTTCATTTTGAACTACACAAAGGATAAATTACATTTGCTTATTTTTCCTCGGTTACTAAAATAAGAAAAGAAAAATGGGGGAAAAGCACAATGCATAGTGGTTTGCATAGTATATTATAACTCTGAAATAAAATACATAGCTTGAGATTGAAAGAGAATCAGAAAGTAGTTATTTGGTCTCATGGCAGATAGGGTCATGGTTTTCTTTCATGGCGGGGGGAGATTTTACATTAAAAATTATTCTTAGTAATTTTCAAGTTGATTTAATGCTGATTCTTTTATATTCCAAGCATGTCTTACTTCCTCTCTGAAACTTTCTGGAAAGAAATATTTTTTCCTCTCTGAATTCTTTTACAATTATTGCGCAAGACACTCATTTATCATATACCATTTTAGTGAGTTACAGTTCTCCCCTGCCCCTCCTTGTGTCCTAGCTGTCTGAACTCAACACTCCTGGAGGACAGGCATTATGGTTTTTATCACCCGAGGATCTCCTCTATTGGCTTCTAAACTCTCTGCCAAACTGCACCCCCCAACCTTACGCAGCCCACCTGGGGAACCCTACACTGTACAATCCAGAAAACTGCAATTCACAGCTGTGATCCTGCCATCCTGTGAAACTCAGACCTACTCTAGAGTACAAAGAAATTCTCATGAAAATGGCTGAGCCATTCTTTCTCCATAATCCCTACCTTTAAAAGTCTTTATTGGCCCCAGGACAGCCATTGCAAACATAGTGTCTGTAAATCAGTCAGCCAGAGGTGTGCAGCGAGGAGAGTACACTACACACTAGCCCTGCCACAAATGCACTTCTTCTCTGCTCTGCCCTGTAACAGGAGGTACCTTGAATTCCTAAGCATGGAGAGGAAAAGGAAGATGCAGCCTGGGGAGAAAACAACATATCTGATGGAAGAAACAGAACGTTGTGTCTAAGTGGATGCCAGTTGTAAGATTTAGGCTAACAAAGTTAACCTGAGACTTTAAGAGATTAAAGTGAAATTTTAGAGACCTTTTAAAGTACACGTTTTGTTTGTTTGGTTTGGTTTGGTTTGGTTTGTTTTTTCATTTTATGAGGGGGCAGATCTCGTGTAAATTTTCAGAGAGGAGAGATCAACCATGGCAAAACATTTCTTCTACCAATGTGACTTTCACACTGCAGTTTAACATCTCTGGAAGCACGGTTAACAGATTTAAATGAGAAAGTAGATCAACATCTCTCCAAAGAAACATGTATTTGAAATCATCAAGGGAGGAACCTGAAGCGGGAGCAATCTAAAGGGAGATATGGAGAGTGAACATCTCATAACTTTTCATTTTTCCTGTTGAGAAGAGGGAAATCCCTCCATCCAGTATAGTCAATCCAGGCTAAAGTTATGAACTTTCTAAAAAATTAAATTAAGGAGCAAAAAAAAGCACTTGAAATGCTTTGTAGATGGCCATTCTACTCTCAAATCTAAAAGCATACTATATATTTTCACTTTTCTCACCTTCATTTATTTTCTTGTATTTTTCTCCTTTCATGTCTAAATGCATTGTCCTTGCTTTGTGTGAATACTGAATACAGGAAAACAAAAGCCCCATTTGTCATGCCAGGGACTGAACACACCTTAGGTATAATGGAATGCTAGCCTAGGCAACACTCATCATTTGTTCAGATATCTCACCACTATATTCCACTGTTCTGTGCAATTCTTCTACTCTTTATGACCCTAGACTATTATCTTCACATTATGTAATTTATACCTTTAAACAAATCCTGCTCTTGTAATTTCCCAAAAAGCTTCTGGTTTATTCCTCAATCTTGGCTGAATTAATACACTCTGAGAAAAAACTCATAAGGAATAATCAATGATAACATCCTCAAGTACAAGAGATAGCAGAGAGGAGGCAACTCTGTCCCATTGCATGGCTGGATACTATTCATGATATCTCAGCATTGATGTGCTGCTAAAAATGTCTAAAGCCAAATACTTCATAAAATTGAATTCCTTATGCAACATAGTACTTTTCCTAATCAGATAATACTTTTTTGGTACAAGGTGGAAGTATTTTGCTTATATATTTTTATTTTGTCTGTAATAGCAACTATAATGAGAGTCACAGTGGTGAAAGTGGATCCTATTGGAGTGTTTTGTATTCTCTGGGATGCCCTCTGCTTCATTTGCTCTCCCCTAATCCTCCCTGTCATTCGGTGCTCAATCTCATTCCACCATCATCAGGGTATAACCCCCCTCCCTCAAGGTTCTAGTAGTTTGTGAGGCTCAGGCTTGCTCCCTCTTGGTGATTCATTGTGCTCAGGGGAAGGGACACGGATTACCTTTTGTGAGACAAAGAAAAGTACAGAGAACACCCCTGCCTAGAAACTCTCAGGGAAACCTGATTCCTAGTATCTCTAGCTTCAATTGAGTGTGAGACTTTTTAGTAAAAGACCTAGGCATTATATGAGTCTGGGTCCAATAGAGAAACAAAACCGTGTGTGTGTGTGGTGTGCCTATCTATTTATAAAGAGAAAGAGAGAAAGAGAGAGAGAGAGAGAGAGATTATAAAAAATTGATTTACATGACTACAGAGCCTGAGAAGTCCCACGATTTGTCATCTGCAAGTTGGAAATCCAAGCAAGTGAATGATATACGTTCCAGTCCAAAGACAATAGAAGAACAATGTCCCAGTGCAAACAGTCAGAGAGAACATTCTCCCTTTTTCTGCATTTTGTTCTATTTAGATCCTCAGTGAACTAGAGGATGCCACCACACTGGAGAGGGCAATATGTTATACTCAGTCTACCAATTCAAATGCTAACCTTATCCAGAAACATCCTTATAGCAAATAAAATTCAATCAAGTATCTGAGTACTCCTTGACTGTGTCAAGTTAACATAAAATTAACCATCACAGCCTCTATTTGATTCCTTCTTCTGGCAAAGGAAAAGTCAGTTTAAATCAAAGTTTGCCAAGATATTCTAGTTGTTCCTGGAGAATGACTGGTATCAAATTGTTTTTTTTAAAAAAACTAGTAAGTAAGAATTTCTGTGGTGGTGGTGCATGACTGTAAACCTAGCACTCAAGAACCTGAGGCAGGAGGATTGCTGCAAGCTGGAGGCCAGCCTATGCTACATAGTGAGTTCAAGGCTATCCTGGACTACATAGTGAGACCCTGTCTCAAAAAAACCAAAACCAAACCAAACCCATAAAAGTAAGAATTTCTCAGAACATCTACAAATTAAAATTTTAAAACTTCCATGAGAAGTGTATAATATATAGCATTTGCTCAGTGTATTTGACCATTGTATTAGTTAGGGCTCTCTAGAGGAACAGAATCAATATAAAATGTACATACAATTATACAAAGGGGTTTATTAGGTAGGCTTATAGGATCAGAAGCCAAAGAGACCCACTGGCTGTTGGCAGAATAAGAGGTAGAAGAATCATAGTGATCCATGCCTAGGAGAGTCAGAGGAGCAAGTAATAGTTTAAGATTGAAGGCCTAAAACAATTCCTTTCACAACAGCATCCAAAAAATTGAAATACCTAGGAATCAACCTAACAAAAGAAATCAAAGATCTCGTCTCTGAAAACTACAGCACTTTGAAAAAGGAAATCAAAGAGGATATCAGAAAATGGACAGACATCCTTTGCTCCTGGGTAGGAAGAACCAACACAGTAAAAACAGCCATACTTCCAAAACTGTTATATAGATTCAATGCAATCCCAATTGAAATTCCAGCAGCATACTTCACAGACCTGGAGAAAACAATCCAAAAATTCATTTGGAACAAGAAGAGACCTAGAATAGCAAAAGCAATTCTAGGCAATAAAGACAAGTTAGGGGGTATCACATTACCCAACCTGAAACTATACTACAAAACTACTGTGATAAAAACAGCATGGTATTGGCAAAGAAACAGGCCTGAGGACCAGCAGAACAAATTAGAAGATGCAGAAACAACTTCAGACACACTCAGCCACCTCATCTTCAACAAAGGAGCCAAACACCCTCACTGGAGGAAAGATAGCCTCTTTAATAA
>NW_004624773.1:13906626-13921418 GCF_000247695.1 Heterocephalus glaber
TGTCAGAAGGTAGAAGAAACTGCACTCAAAGGCTGAAAAAACTGGAGACCAATTTCCCAAGGCAGTGGCAAAGACCTTCTCCTGTACAAAGGAAATACTTCCTTCTTACTTCTCTTTTTATTCCTTCGAAAATACAAGCCTATTTGTTGTTGCCATCCACATTCGAGGTGGGTCTTTCCCCCTCAGCTTCCTGGCCTACATGTCAGTCATCTGCAGATAAACCTAGAATTTACTAATCTGCTAGGCAGTTCTTATTCAAGTCAAATTCACATATCACAATGATCACAACCATAAAACATTTTACAGGGTTGAATGCCTATGAAAACTTTCCAGAAAATATTGAATCTTAGTCTCTAAGATCTCAAGGGTGGGGCTTGTCATAGTCCTGAAGAGGGATCAGCTGCTCTTGTCATTTAATTTATGGCTTTTTTAACAGTTGTAAATCATGCAACAATGTCTTTTATTACGAATGAAGTGTTTAAATTATTTTCTCAGTTTTCTCTGTACACAGGCAAAAAGGAAGGGCACTGTTTAATATGTTTAACGTAGTATAAATTGCAAATATGGTCATTGCTTAGAGAAAGAAAAATTATCCCCAAAGGATGCTTAAATCAGGAGATTAATTCATCTGCCAACTCCTGAGAATGTGGAGATAAACATAAAAGACAGAGTTTCCATTATTTGAAACTTCATCCACCACCAGGTGATAACTCTCAGCTAAGCCAGATCAGCAGCACATTTCCTGCCAAAAGTTCTTGCTAGATTTTCAAGAACATTTCCCTCCTCACCTTCAGCTACAGAAATCTGCAAAATACCTCATATACTTCTTAGTTATCGCCAGAAAATGCCTCTGTTAGCTTTCTGTTACTGTTTTTAAAAATCTAAGATAATTGACTTACAAATAGAAAAGTTTTGTTTTGATTCACAGATCTAGAAGTTCTAGCCCATGATCAACTGGACTCATTGCTTTTGGGCTTGTGGTGAAGCAGCCCAGCATGATGAATGTGCATGGTGGAGCAAAACAACTTACTTCATAGCTGGGAAGAGAAAGAGAGAGTGGAAGAGGTTGGAGTTCCAAGGGATAGTAGGGAGGTCTTCAAGGGCGTATCCCCATGACCGAGGATTCCCAGTAGACCTTACCTCTTAAAGGCTTCACTACCTCCCAACAGCTGAGGACCACGCCTCCACACTCAGGCCTTTAAGGTACATTTTAGATGTAAACTATGGCAGTGCCTGAGTGGAACCATCATGGAAAACAAGACTCTGGTTACCATCAACGGTGATTTTTGCCTGAGGCTTTTTTAATGATAGTCTTCCCAATGATCATATTGCCATGCAGTCAGGAGACCTGAGCCCTGCCATTTTATGTGCCATCATAGCTTCCCTCCCATGTTGTGGCTCACATAGAAGCTTCTGTTACATTTTATCTTATTTTTTTCACATAATCATGCCTTGTATTTCCAGTTATACCATAAATCATTTCAATTCTGGACTCATGTCTTGTATCCTTGTATTTACATAAATAGGAAAGTAGTAGGGCCACAAGTATTCACTGAAACTATTTTTTTTTTCCGGTACCAGGATTTAAACTCAGGACCTTGCATTTGCAAGGCAGGCACAGTGTCGCTGAGCTAAATCCCCAGCCCTCACTGAAACTATTCTTGTCTCTCCTGGTTTTTATGTGATGTTATTGTTGCCATTTCCTACTCATCTCCCTCTAGAGAATAGCAGTCTCCTCTCTCATCTTACCTGTGCAAATTCTACACATTAATATCCACTTTTGCACTTTGCTTACTAAGCCTTTTCTCTTTTTTCAAAAAATTATTTTATTAGTACATGTTTACAGTACAGGATTACATTTTTTGTGGGGAGTTGGCACATGTACATGTCACATCTTAATTCTTTTGATCTTCCAATCTAAATCCCCATAGCCTGGATTGCCCTTTCTTTATGTTATCTTATTTCTCATCAATATATGCACATTTGTCTTATTTTTCCAACTCAAAACTGTATGTCCTTGGAAACAGATAGAATCGTACTAACCTGTATTTTCTCATGGTTCTTATTCAGTGTTTGTGGAAATGAACTGAACACATGAGTCTATATCACATGAGTCTATAACATCCCAAAGCTTAGTACTTCAAAAACAGTCACCAGGAGTTAAGCAGCTTAAGATTTTTGTGCAACCATTTGGGCCAGGATCATTTAGGAAGGTTAGGGTAGCATGGTCTGGACTTACTTGTGCATCAGCAGTAGCTACTAGTCAGGATGCTGATTGTGCTGCTAGGGTTAGAAGGCTGTCACTTGGGGTGACTTGAGGAACTAGGCCACCTATTTGTCATAATCTAGCAAGCTGACTGAGGCTTATTCCTACGAAAGTGGTCAGTGTTCAGAGACAGCAAATGGAATCATTCCAGGCTCCTTGAGGCCAAGACTTTGAATTGGTATAACATCACTTTTGCCATGTCCTGTTGCCCAAAGAAAGTCTCAAGGCAACAGAGTCAAGGAGTGGAAAAGTAAACTCTACCTCTTTTTTGGGGGGGGGGGGTTACCGAGGATTGAATTTACGACCTTGAACTTGCTAGGCAGGCAGCTGCACCAATGAGCTAAATCCCTGACCCAAACTCTACCTCTTCAGGGAAGCAGCTCTATAGTCAGATTACCAAGATGATGCATACAGGTCGAGGTGAGGAATTATGGCCATTCTGTCATATCCCCAGAGATTTTCCTTTCTGCAAGTTCAAAACTGTGGATAACATTCACTTGCTTAGCCACCATTCAGCATGCCTCTTTCATTAGGGATCAAATCATTTATCAAAATTTCACCAAAGACAGAGTTACTTGTAATAATGGAACCACTGTGCATGGAAGTTTGTGGACATGTGAACTGGGGACAGTTGTTAGACCTATAGTATCTAGAGTCTAGGTAATCACATCATCATTGTTTTGTTCAATCACACATGACTTAGGGCCAGGAAATCATAAACTATTTAAATCAGTAATAAACTTCAGATCATCTAGTCCAGAAGTTGCAAAATGAAATGCCTCAGGGACCCAATAGATAAGATAAATGGGTAAAACCCAGCTTAATAAAAATGGAGCAGGAAGGACTGGCTGGCAACTGTTTCAACTAAAGGCCTTCAAAGCATTTTGCTTTAGGGGTCAGGGATGTAGTTCAGTAGCACCATGCCTACCTGGCAAGTGCAAGGTCCTGAGTTCAATTGTCAGTACTGAAAAAAAACAAAGAATTTCACAGAGTAAGAAAATATATATGCAGACTAAACTCAGACCCTCAAGCATCCATTTTGTCATTTCTGTTTCCACTCTCACTCAGTTATAGATTGAAAAACTAAAGCCCAGCTAGATAAGACATTTTACTAAGAGGGCCCAGCTGGTCAGTAGCAGAAATGAAACCAGAATTCCAGGTCTCTTGCTGCTTGGTGCTAGCATCTGCACTGCCTAGAGTATAATTCTGCAGCTTTTCTTCCTGATAGGAAGGCTAGATTCAATCTCTTCACAAAATAGTTGCCTCATGGGTTTTGTCAGAATAGAAAAAGCTCTTCTGGAAAGTGGTTGTCTCGTGGGAGTGACTTCCAGGTCAGACTTATGAAGGAACGACAATTTGATTTGTGGCATTCACCCGTGGGAGCAAGCATGCTTACTGCTTCCTCTCTGCATGCAGGAGGCTGAGGGATGCTAAGGTGAAGCAGTCAGCAAGTCCACACTGATAAATGCCAGCAGCCTGGGCATGGGCTGTGCTTGCAGACAGCCCAGGAGACATATCTGACTTTGCCCTTTTGGCCTTGCAGAAGATACTGCCAGGCAGAAGTAGAAATGGCAAGGCAAGACAAGAAGAGAGAAATCCAATAAAGCTCCAGTCACTCCTGGCTAGAAATTGATGTTTTACCTGTCTTTCCCTTGATTCTGTTGGTCTGTTGAGTTTTCAGTTTTAAAATGTTCTGGTTTGCTCATCCTTGTCCTTGATGAGGAAAGGGCTGTTTTGTTCAGGGAAGGGCAGGAGATGTAGCCAGTGTGTGAAGAATGAGGAAGGATTTATCATCCAGGGGAAAATGTTTCTAACAGAAAAGAACACCCCAAGTAAATGAAGGAATGCAAGCCGCAAGTCAGCCTGCTGCCTGCCTTCCGGGCGTTGGTAGCCTTGTGATCCTTTCCAGGGGGGTGGCTCACTACACTTCTTTCCCTGATGGTCACAGACAGATGTCCTTGGTCCAAGCTGGTATGTCACCTCAAAGCTAGCATGTCTGCTCTTGTCCGTGAAGAATTCTCAGTGGATATTCAGTGATGAAACTGGTAGATGAGAAATGAAATGGCTTAATTCCAATTTCATATTCTGCATTTAAAAAAACAAGAGAGACTTTAATAAAATATATGGATATACTAATTGAAAGACTGGACACTGGGTGTATAAAAGTAAAAAAGAAATTGAGTCAACAAATGAATGAGTTTGGAGTGTTTTCTAAAAGTCAAACTTATATACTGTAGTCCAGATAGCCAACTCATTTTAACCCAGATCGGTGCAATCAGGAAACCTGACAGACCAAGCCTTTTCATTGTAAATTGTTTTATAGTCTCTATTCAAGAAGGAATGAAAGTGTTTGCTGGTCTTGAGTCCATCTGATCTAATATAGAAAGAAAGATTTTAAAAGTAAACCATTTTAGGACAGGTATTGTCTCTGTTTTTGGAAATGTATACACCCAGGTAGTATCAGTTCCAATTTTTACCCTCTGGTTGAACAGTATCCTCTAGTACCATGTTGCTGTTAAAATGTGACCTTTTGGTGCACTTAAATGAAAAGCAGAAATACGCCTTTTAGATAGTCAGAAGACTTAGGCACTGTTCCAGATTTGCTAAGAATTGGGCCTGTGACCTAAGTCTTAGGTTTTATCATTTTTAAAATGAGAAATTTCAGCCAAAATGTATTAAATTCCTTTTAGCTTGATAGTATATTTTCATTTATTAGTGTTTATTCATTTGCATTTTTACTCATTTTTCTCATTCATTTAACAAATTTTATTAAGCCCTACTCTACTAGTTCAGCATTATAGGGGTAAACATAAAGCAGTGAATAAAGAAAACTGAGTCTCTGTTCTCATGGAGTTTCCACTCTAGACAGTGAGAGAGATGGCAAGAAATCTAATTAGGAAGAAAGATAATTTCAGATATGCTTGAGGGATGATAACCAGGATAAGAAAAAGAACCCAGATGTATTTTAAATCAATTGAGATCAGATAGGTGGACAATACCTACATCAACAGGTAGTCAAAAAAGTCCTGGCAATAGCTCCCATGTGGAATCATACATTAGGAATATGGCATTAACCAAATCTCTTTTCCTCTCTCTGCCTATATTTGTTTCCCACTGCTGAGGTAATAAAATGACACAAATTTATTTTCTTATATTTCTGTAGATCAGAAATCCAACATAGGTCTCATTGGGCTAAAATCAAGATAGGGGTCTCTTTCTGAAGGCTCTATTCTGGAGAAAACATAACTCACTCAATCAGGTTGTTATCAGAATTTAGTTCCTTGCTGTTGTAGAACCATGGTTCTTGTTCTTTTGTTGCCTGTAAGGGGAGGGCCATTTTTCATACTCACAGGCCTTCATAGTTTTTGGTTCATGGTCCCTTTCTTCCATTTTCAAAGCCAATAACCACCGGTGCTATTCTAACATTGTGTCTCTCTGACCTACTCTTCCGCATTTCTCATATTTTTTTCTCATATGATTAGTCTGGGCACATCATGATAATCAAGGATACTCTCCCCATTTGAAGGTCCTTAGCCTTAATCACATCAGCAAACTCTTATTTATCCAGCAAGCCAACATCTTCACAGGTTCGGAGATTAGGACATGGATATCTTTGGAGGACCATTATTCTGCCTTACCACCATGCCCCACTTTCCTTTTTAGTAAATGAAGGCAGTGAACTAAAGTTCTTTCAAACCAAAAACGTCATGAGCCTTTCTATTCACATTTTGCCAAAACTGAGAGTCACATTTCTTTTCCATAATGAGTCGTGAAAAAGTTTGCCAGCAGTGAAGACAAAATTTATTGTTTGTTGAGGGTGCTTATATTATTTAGGACCAGTGACAGAAAGTTAGCTTTTGTTTTTTTGTTTGTAGTACTAGGGATTGAACTCAGGACCTTGCTCTTACAAGGCAGGCATGGTACCACTGAGCTAAATCCCCAGCCCCAGAGAGTAAGCTTTTATATAAAGCCTTGTGTGACACTAGGCAATCTCGAAGATGGAGCTGGAGCATACTGAGGGTTGATCTGTGAGATTAGCTGTTACTGGGGCTGCCCTATGTTACATGACTGCTGATCACCCTCTTTATGGTAATAAAATGGAATCACTTCTGTTAGAGTTACACTTACTTTCAAGGAAGCAAGTGAACATGATAGACTAAAGGTGAAGCTTCAAGGTGCATACATACAAAGCTTCTCCAAATAGTCTTCTATGCATGTATCCCAGGTGTGTGACCAGTTTTCACTCCCATGTCCTGAAAGGTAAGGCCATCACAGGCTTCACTGTGTCCAGGAAAGCACAGGCCCACACATCTGGAAGAGTTTATTTCTTCTACTCAGTCTAGTCCTGGTTGGTAGTTTTATAATTCTGTTCTTAGATGTTCTAAGAATTCTGACTCTGCTGAAAAAATAACTGCGTATTTTTTTATTATGTGTCTTTGTAAATGGAAAGAAAACCAGACTGGTGGAAGTGGAAACAACAGGACTTCTGGCATATAGACTGGCTACTGAGGTTAGTGGGGGGAAAAAATCCAGATAATTTTTCTGAATTTCAAGTAGGTTTTCCCAACAGCAGTGGTGATCAGGTTAAATTAGGGATGTAATCTCAATGACCTTCTCTGGCATCCAGAATTTGCTTCTAGGGAAGCTGGCTGGAATTAGAACTACCATTGAGAGTTCAGCCAGTCAAGTGGTCTGTTCAAGGATTGCGGGATAGAGCCTGAGCTCAGAAACACCGTTTTCATATAACTCTTGAGAAGTACAGTCATTTTTAGAAGCTTCCAAGTGAATCAGACAATTTCAGAAATTCTTATTTTGCAAATCATTAGAAAGTATATAGAGCTTAGAGTTTGGAAACAGAAGATTCTACCTGGAGTCTTTTAATAAGATTACTGTATAACCTTAAATAAGTCATGTAACTTTTCAACTTCTTCACCTGGGAAGTGGTAATTAGTAATATCTACATGATATCACCACTATTAACTTCAAATAAAAGTAATTACAAGTGTTTTGCAAGAGGTAAACACCTTACACATATTGATAATGCTATTATCATTCACAATTCTTCAAGCAAGAGGAAATTGAGGGTGCCCATGAATGTTGATTAGCCGTCAGTTTGTAATTGTATATGCATATGCTAGTTGGACTAATTGGTCCTTTTACTTACAGCCTAGCATCCTGCAAACTCCTGAGAGTTAAGATATAGTCTCTTTTATTCATCACTGTTTTCTCAATCTCTTATCCAGTATCTGGTACATAGTGGGTACTAAGATATTCAATGGACAAATAAGAGAGACAGACAAAAATAGAGAACAGGAAGAGAGGATAATGGAAGAAAGTAAAGGAGGAAAGGTAGAATTTTTGGAAAAGTAGACAGTACAATTAAAATATTATTCCTTAAATTTTAATGAAACACTACTTGTAGCCTAATGTTATTCTTTCTAAGGGTATAATAATAGTAATAATACACAGTTCTTGTGTAAATTATGTATAATTCATTGTTATATTTAATTCTTAAAACAATCCCATGTGGTGATACTATTTTTGATCTCCATTTTACAGATGAGGAAACTAAGATTTAGCAAAGTTAAATAACTTGTTCAAAGTTACATAGTAAGTAAAGATAGAAATGGATGAAAGTCAGATTATACAGTCAAACTCCTGTACCAGGTTATCCACACTAACTTTTTTAAATTCAAATTTTTAAATTAAAATTATCCAGAGTAAACCTGCCATGAAGATTAACAACTGAAGGAAAATTGTGGTGCAAGAAGGAAAAGGAGATTTTTTTGAAGTCTCCTTCCATAAAAAGTACATCATACAAAAGAAAAGAGGGAGAAGGGCAGAGTAAGGTCAGTGGATGGAAGGTACTATAATATGCTGCTAGGCTGTTTTCAGATAAATTCTATAAGTAAATTATTTTTCAAATATTCAATAAAAAGTAGCAGGCATTATTTAAAGACATGGCTAGGTAAAATGACAAATGGCTCACCATTTCAATTTATCTCAAGCATGCAAGTTTAGCTGAATAAACATAAAAGAAATCAATCTACATGGTGCAAATGTGGGAGAAAAAACTTCTAAAGATCTATGTCAGCAATAATAAAAGACAGATACTATTCTAAAATAGGTAGCTCACTGAAAATGGATATAGAGACCAGAAGATAAATGCATGATATGAAAGCCAAGAACCTCTTTCCATCTGTTCTAAACTATTGACATTCAATTAAGGGCATACTCTTTGGGAAAACAATTCATAAAAAGATTCTGCAAGACCAACTGAAAAGAAAAACCCTAATAAAACAAACACTTTGGTTTTCTCTTTCTGTGGGTCACAGCAATTCCAGATCCTAGCATGGTTTTCAAATATTCATTAGCTCTCAAATATCCCAGGAAACAACATCCATATTGTGGTATTATAGACAATACCTTTATGGAAAACTAACAGCACCAAACCCTGTAAACAAAAGTTGACCAAGATATACCTTGAAGAAAATCAGGGGTTACTCCAAAATTAATAACATCATTTCCTAGTCTTAGTAATCTTAGTTTAGGAAATGCAGCAAAAGCAAAGACTCTGGTTGTTAAAATCTTCAAATCATTTATTCTAGAGGTAAGCAAATCTGGTCCAGAGAAAGACTTGTTTGACTTGTGTGGTGGTGTCATATTTTTGTTTGTTTGTTTAAATTTTGAATTTGTTGATAATATGAAAATTCCAAAAGTTGAAAGCTCTGGATTGTTTTTAAACTGTGAAAGTTCAAACAGTACTAGGCCCTCCTTGAGTGGAGAGAATCTGCTAGATAGAGAAGGGGTGATCCATTCCAGACAAGGCTTGTGTTTTCTAGACTGGCACAATTTCTATCAGCCCCCATTATCTTTCTACTTCATTTGTTTATACTATCAGCATGGTCTCTGTAGCCTAACCTTTCTTACAGGTAAAACACTGAGAGTTAGCATGGTTTGATTAAAGTCAAGAAATTGGTACAATGTTAGGACTAGGCCTCAGACCCAAGACTTCTAGTGTTTTAAGCTCAGCTCAGTTTATGCTAACTCAGCTCTCTTAGGTTCTTTGGCATCTAACAATGACCTACAAACACCCAAATTATTCAATTCACTGTAACTCTACTGCTCTTGTTCTGGAAATCTCAGAAAGAAACACATGGAGACACAGAATT
The DNA here is from genome assembly GCF_000247695.1 of Heterocephalus glaber. The sequence goes on from NW_004624773.1 coordinate 13,916,065, forward strand.
CAGATAAAATAATAAAAGTTCTACTTGCAAGCAGGCAGGACCGCCAGAAACCGGTCTGGTTAGTATCCAATGGCTCCTTTGTTCAGCGTTTCCTTTTTATATCCTCTTTAGCCATTATCTCATCCCTAGTGGTCTTTGATGTGTAAATACAATTCCAGTTTCTATTTACAAGTCACAGACACAAGGTAAGCACATATACATTGTAAATTCACCCAGGCATAGTAACTTTGTTAGGTTAATGAAGTTACTGGTTAAAGAGTCAGATAACTGTCAATTTAAAGTCATCTTAAACAACAAGAGTTACTGGAAAAGCAAATCTTAAAGGAACATAATTACTTATTTTGCTTCTACAACTACCTTAATATTCAATCTACTAAGTTATCTAAAACTTTTCCCTATCACTCTTACTTCTTCTAACTTTATAATAGTTACTTCTATGTGCTCAATTAGCCTTTTATTCATTTATTTACTTGGTAGTTATTGCATATTGACTGTATGCCCAACACTGTGCTAGTTCCTGGAGATATAGCAATGGACATATGTTACACCCTGATGGAAAAGACAGACAAATCATAGTTCTTCAGCCACCTTGCAAACCTTATAGGCAGAACCAAATCAAATTTATTTTTAGGCTATCACTTAACACAGTATAAACAGGTAAGTGACTAATAACATACACAACAAATAATCTCTTCATTTTTTCTTCACTACAACCCTAAGAAGGAAGCATGGCTGAAAATGTTTACCAGCAAATGAATCATGACACTGTGATTAAGTGACGTGACCAAAACTAGTAAATGGTAGAGAGATACTTGTTCATATGTAACTAAAACAAACTCACATCTTTCTACAAAGAGTTTTACCAGCAATTCATAACTAGTAGCAATACTCTATGAAGAACTAATTCCTGTTAGTATTCATCACTTTTACCCTATCATATTGGTTATAGTTCTAGGTCATTTGCTGATTAGCTATGTGATCTTGGTTAAATCACTTAAGTGATCTCCAATGTCTTCATTGATAAAGTATGACCTTGGATGAGATGAAACTCAGTGCTCTTCATTTAATTAAAAATCTATAATCTTTAGGAAACAAAGAAAGAATTTACTCTGCAAATTATAGTAGTACAATGGATTTATTCATTTCTTGTTGAACTATGATCTTAACAAGTTCTCTGTAGAGCCAGTTGTATGCTAGCACTTTAAATAAACCATAGCTAATGTAGCATCATAATGAGATTAATTCTTTTTTGTACCAGGGATTGAACTCAGGATCTTGCGCTTGTGAGGTAGACATGGTGCCAAATCCCTGTAGATTAATAAATTTTGACAGGCACTCAACACTCATTCAATTTTAACATAATAATGATGATTCCACTGTGTTGATTGGTTTCATGGGAGCATCATTTGAAGGGAAATATAAGTCTCTAATAATATTGTTTTCACCATGTAGATTATAGAGGAAAGCCAAATCATACTTTGACTATGTATAATAGACAATGTGAAATGGAAAGAAAAGTTTCGAAGGGGAAGGGGAAGGGGAGATGGGGGGGATGAAAGAAGGGAAAGGAAAAAATATGAGAAAAGGAAAAAACAGAAACAAAGTCTTTGTAAATAGGGAGGGGCGGAGGGGTTGAATGGAGGGCAGGGGAATGGGGAAAAATAAGATACATCATGTACAGGTACAATTTCCCAATGATGAATGTCATCGTATTGTATACCTAAAATATACCAATAAACTTAATGAATGCAAAAACTTTACTAGAAAATAAAGAAAGTCAAATAATACTTTTATTTCAAATTTCAGATTATATTTTGACTTATAATTACAATGAAAAACCTAAAATAACCAAATTCTTTTAATTAACTTAGTGTATATAAAGATAACTTCTTTTCACTTTGAAGCTCTTGTGTGGTATTTTTGAAATGCTGCCTGTTTATTGTGATGGCATCTTTATTAAACTGCCTTGGAAGCACATGGAACCAAACTTCTACTTTACTTTAAAGCTACTTAATATTAATATTTTATATGGACATTAGAGGGTTATACAGGCCCTGGAAATCTTAGAATCATTATATTTTGTTATGCACAGTGAAATACTGATAGATGGGAAACTAGTTGAAGGTTCTTCAGGTCATAATTTTAGAAGGCTTTTAACTTCTAGACAATATCTTGGAACAAATCCCACATGTACACATCCCACCCTGGCTTCTCATACACATTTTTCCTCTTGATGTTTCATGGGAAGGGTTTGTGTAATCCTTCTAGCAAAAGAACTGATAAACTATGATTGTTGTCAAGATGAAGGTCAAGTGTTAGGCATCTAAGTAGGTTTGTGCTGCTTCTGTGAAAAAAAAGCTTAAATTATCCCATAGTAAATACTCCATAAACTGGGCTCATGATTTTATCACTGCTTGTTTGTCTTAAGAACCTCTTCTGAACGAAAGCATATTTAAACTTTTTCAGTATCATTTTCTCATTCATTACCAATCCTTTTGACTGTCCTTACATCCTAGACTCTATTGTTCTAACTCCAGTAAACATGCAGTTCTTTTGCCATATGTTTTGTATATCCTTGACGAAAATTAATTTCTCTATTTCTTTGAGATTCTGCATTTTGAAATTGGACAACAGGGACCACAGGAATCGTAATGAAAACAACTGTATTCCTCATGCATGAAGTTTTCTAGTCCTGTAACCACTGCCCTACTTATGACTAGGTAACAACCACACCAGATTAATTGTATGACAATGTTATAATTCACCTTTATCCCTCAGCTCCTATTAGACTGGAAACAAATATTAAATAATTAGCTGGCAGAAGCTGGATACAGAAAAATTTGCAGAGTTTGCTCTTCTGCAAAAAGAGACAAAACTAGGTTAAGAAGAGGGAAGAGGGATTAGACAGATAACTTGGATTATAGGAGGAGTTTCTACTTATGGCAGGGGGAGGAACCATCTAGAGAAAGAAAATGAGTTGGAAGCTGAGTAAGTGATAACCCCTGGGGTCAAACTTACTGGACACTGACTATCCAAATTCCCCATCTTCTTTCTCATGCTTCCCAATATCCTTATGCATTATTCCTCAAAGAGAAGGTAGAAATTTGTGTGGAATTGGACTCATGACCAACATGGGAGAGGACAAAGCCCATCAGATATGTTCCTTAAGAATAAGAGTGCTGGTAAGCATCACAGCATCACTTCATACACTACTTCTTTAAATGGAGTTTTCCTTTCCCACCTTTGAGATTTTGCTCATGCCTTTTCTACCTGTAATATATTCATTCCAATGACTATGGTGACCCCAAATTCCAGTTTTCCCAAGATATCCAGGTTTATTCCTAATATAATTAATAATAGTGTCTTTTTTCTATCTGTCCCTATACTGTTATATAAATGTGAAGAATAAATTATCATCTTACTCTGCCCATTTTTACCTTTAATTATATTCTTTATTCTTTAATGTAGAGTTTATTATCTTTTATAAGAAGTCTTCCTTAACTTCAAAACTTATCATTATCCCTATTTCTTTTATTTCATAGCTGTTTGAAAGGATATAGTATTATAAAATAGCAATTTATGAATCTATTCTTTCCTCCCCTAGACTTATAAGAACTAGGACCATATTATTCTTTTCAGTGTTATCCATAGTAACTATATAGATGTAGATATATGAAATATAATATATATTCTTAATTTGCTTTAAAATTATGCATAACTTCAGATATTATAACCTCTGAATGAGAAAATGTGGCAACAGATTTTCTGTAATATTTGCATTAGAATTAAATTAAGGTTTATATGCAAAGTAACACATTGTCATACAGTAAGTTTTATAATTGCAACCATTTAATGTTATAGTTATTATTAATTATCCTATTAGATTATCCATTGATACATTAATTAGTTTTATCTCTGTCTCCCTATTACTTGTCTATATATCTATTGCAACATTTGTCATGGATTATTTTAAATATGTATTACAGCTCAAGAAATGCAATAACAGGGATAAGGTTTTATAAAAATTTTAGTACAATGCCTGCTTTACAACATAACTGAAAAATATCAAACATATTAAGTTAAATTTTTTTTGTATATGCAAAATTAAATTCATTTTTGCAAATCATATCTGATAAGGAATTTTTTTATCTGGGACATGTAAAGAACTTTTACAACTCAATAAAAAGATAAGTAACCCAATTTAAGCATGGTCAAAAAATTTGAGTAGACATTTCTCCATAGAAGACATATAGTCAGCAATACACGAAAAGATGCTCAGCATCTTTAATAACTAGGGAAATTTAATTTTGAAGCATAATAATATACCACTTCATATCCACAGAGCGGCTAAAATAAAAAAGGCAGTAACAGGTATTGGTGAGAATATAGAGAAACTGAAATTTGAAAGAATTTGGCAGTTCCTCAAATGGATAAATATAGAGTTACTATATAATCACACAATTCTATTCATATATATATATATATATATCCATATATATATATATCCATATATGAAAATATATTTGTACACAGAGACTGGTATGAAAATATTCACAGCAACATTATTCACAACACCCCCAAAGTGGAAACAATCAAATATCCATTAACTAGTAAATAGGGAAATTGAAAGCAATATATTCATTCAGTGAAATATTATTCACTAACAAAAATGAACTAAGTACTGAGCGAAGAGGAGGTGAGCCACTCCCACTGCCCAGGAGGAGGCTTCCGGACCACCGAACCACCCCCTCAGTGCAGAGGAGGTAGCTGCAGGGGTGCCAGCAACACCCCACCCCCATCTAAGTGAGAAGACATGTAAACAAGTCTCAAAACCAGACTTCCAGCAACCTGAAAGGGAAACTAGATGGAACACTCTGATACTCAACTACCTGGACTCCCTGAACTGGCAACAAAAGAGGATCTGGAAAAAATAAAATCAGGAATAATTTCTCAAATAACAGCAGAGATTGTGCTCATAGTGCAAGACATGATTAATAAATCTAGAGAGGACACAGATAAAAAAAATAGAGGAACTGAGGAACATGATGGAATCCCAATATAGGAAACAAATGGATTACATAAAACAGATAGATACAAACAGATTTCTAGGAGATTAAAAACTCCACTAAAACTTTACTCAGCAGAATGAGCCAATGTGAGGGGATAATTTCAAATAGAAGATAAGATTGCAATTAGTGACCAGGAAAAGAAAAGTTGCTTTAACATTGTAAGGGACCACGAGAAATCAATACAGCAGTTGCTAGATGATGCAAAGAAGAATAACATAAGACTGATTGGGCTCAATGAAGAAACAGGAGAGAGTGAAGATGACATAAAGAAAACTGTTTACAGAA
>NW_004624773.1:13929937-13948681 GCF_000247695.1 Heterocephalus glaber
TATGTTGGGATTCCATCATGTTCCTCAGCTTCTCTCTAGATTTATTAATCATGTCTTGCACTATGGGCACGATTTCTCCTGTTATCTGAGAAATTATTTCTGATTTCATTTTTTCCAGATCCCCTTTTGTTGCCAGTTCAGTGGCTCCAGGTGATTGAATATCAGAGTGTTCCATCTCATTTCCCTTTGGGGTTGCTATAGGTGATCTGAAAGTCTGCTTTTGAGACTTATTTATGTGTTTTCTCATTTTGACTTGGGGGGCGGGCTGTTGGCGCCTGCATGGATTACCTCCTCTGAGCTGGGAGTGGTGGGACAGGGTCCGGGAGCAGCAGTAGGCATTGTGGCCCAAAAGCCCTTTCCTGTGGGCTGGGAGCAGCGGGAGGGATGGTGGCTGGGAAGCCCCTTCCTCTGGTCCAGGAGTGGTGAGACAGAAGGTGGCCCCAAAGCCCTTTCCTCTGGGCTGGGAGTAGTGGGAGGGATGGTTTCCGGGAAGCCCCTTCCTCTGGACCAGGAGCAGTGGGACAGCGGCTCAGAAGCCCCTACCTCTGGGCCGGGAGTGGCGGGACTCAGTACCACGGTCTGGTGTTCCAGTGTCCTCTGCGTCTTTGTAGTGTCAACCTAGATGTATTTCTGTGACTTACAGATCACACTTTCCCTGACTCTCCAAATTCATTGGTGTTCACCCTTCTTCCTTTAATTAGGGGGAAATGCTACAGAGATATGACAAATGCATAACTTTGGTCATTTCTTTAAAGGTGATATGGCCTTCATATACAGCAATAAGGAGACTGAGTTCCACTGTTGTCCATTAGTTAGTAAATGCCTGTATATAACCATGGACAAATCACTTCACTTCACAGTACTTAATTCTCTCACCTTTAAAATGAAACTACAATATATTGGCCAGCTTTCCTGTTGCTGGCACAAATATCTGATAATAACTTAAAGGAGGAGAGCTTTATTTGACTCATGGCTTTAGAGTATCCAGTCCATGATCAGTTGGTTCCAAGAAAGGAACATCATAGTGGAAGGGAGTAATGAAGCAAAGAGTTCATGGTGGCTAAGAAGCAGAGCAGGGGAACAGAGCTGGAGATGAAGGAGCCAGGGACCAGGTATTGACACAAGGTCATGCCTCCACAACCTACAAAGTCACACCCAGAAGTCTACTTTACTACAACTTCTAGGTAGTTCTTAATCCAGGCAAGTTGGCCATCACAATTAATGGTCATAGAAAGTATACCAGAGCTTTTATACTCCCTCATCCACAGCGCTGCGGAAGATACCCCAGTAGCCACAAGTGATAGGACAGCAAATAGACACATTCATCGGGTTGAACCAGATTCCTCTCCTAGAAATCTGGCTTTCAAACTCTAGACAAGTAATTGTCAAATTAAGGAAAAGTCATACCATCCCCTGCTCTTAGTCCAGTATTTTGGATCTTCTATAGTTTTAGGAGTTACAACAGGAAAAGCAATGCACAGAACAACAAGAAAATGGAATAAACCTAATGCAGAGGCAATAGATATTGAGATTGATGGCAAAGGCCACCTTGGTTTCTCGAAGCTATTTGATTTCCATGAAGCTGAGCAATACTCTGTGTCCTACTTTTGGATTCCAAGAGATACATCTGGATTTTAGTCCCATCTAATTTTCTTGCTTTCACTTTTGAAAGGCCTCCATTACCATCAACCAAAAGGACCCTGACTAGACAAGAAGTCACTGCACTAAGCATCTTGTACGCTGTTTCTCAGCTTTAACACCTTCTTTATACATACAATCTCTGTCTTACAATGATTCATGGTTTGATTTAGAATTTTTTTACTCTTTATGGTTGTGAATAAAGATAATTACACTTCAAATTTTGAATTTTTACTTTTTCCTAGGCTAGCAATATATTGTCCAATCTTCTCTTTTGTTACCTGGCAGCAGCAGTGAGCCACAGATATCAGCCCTAAGAGCACTAGGAGGAACAAGTGACAATTTACAGTATACTGTGTTCCCAATTTCCCATGTTAAGTGGGCTAAGTATACTAAAAGCATTAGGACTTAAGATATTTTCAACTTATGAATGGGCCATCAGGACACCCTCTCAATAGCTGAAGAACATGTGTACTTATTTTTACCTCCAGTGTACCTTGCCACCCAAACCCAGCAAAAAGACAACAGATGCCTGTGAAATAGTTAAATTCCTCCATTAAAACCTATGTTTTCTTCAGTAAAACCAGACTTGGGTTGACTAATCCAAAATATTCAACGTTAAAAACTTACATCATTGTGTATCAAGATTAAAGTTCTTTATAAGTGAGTTAACATAAAAATTACACTTTTAAAATTTGGAGTTAGTGGAATCATGCAAATAGAAGGTTTCTAACTTTCAAATCAAAATAATATTGATTATTATAACTGAATGACTGAATAAAAGCTGGGGGAGATTTATTGCTATATTCTAAGTAGATATTTAAAAATAACTATAGCGTGAGTCTGATGCAGTTGTGTAGCCCAATTCTACTTCATCTCAACTTGCATAATTTAATGTAAGCACAGAACTAAAAATTAAGGCAACCAAGGTAAAGTTGGGATTCTGTAGTCTACAATGGTTAGCAAAAACAATCTCACCAATTACTCACTCTAAAGCCACCCTCCAGTTCAGTCATCTCTAGTTTTTTGCTCTAGGTAGTTTTAGTCTTTGTAATATCATAATAGCTCCTAAGCAGGGAGGTTGAAACTAGTGATTAAAATCCAACTATGCCATTCTGTTTTACTCCCGCTTCATAAAATGGATTTTTAAGATGGCAGGCAAATGTACATTATGCCATTTTACAGAGCCTAAATGATTTTATAGGTCATCCAAAGAAGCAACTAATGTGCCCCATAAATAAAGTTTAAAGCTTCCAGCCTATTTTCTCACCAGACCACCCATTCTGATTTCATAGCCAGCCCAGAAGTAGAAAATCAGGCATCCTAATTCATCATACAGAACTGTGAAACTATCCTTACCATTCTGTTAAGTCCTGTGAATTTAGAATTACCACAGGGTTGGTTTTTTTTTTTTCTTTTCTGGATATCATACAAAAATACTTGGGACAAAGAACATTAGACTTAAATCGTGGTATTAATGGACTATCTAGGAAAAGTTCATTTATAAACTTGAATAGTGTTTCTCAAGAAGGGGCAATTTTGTCACCCAAGACCATCTGGTAATATCTGGGGGCAGTTTGGTTATCACAGTTTTGGGCTGGAGGTACTACTACCATCTTAGTGGTTAGAGGGTAGGGATATTGTTGAACATATGTCCAAAATTTGATTCCAATGTTAAGAATGATGATGCTACACACACACTGAAAAGGTATAACAAGGGTTATGAGTCATGTCATGAGGCTTTCTGGAAACCATAAGGATAGTACCCAAACCAGTTAGAATGGCTTGGAATTTTATTGGATGAGGTGAGATGAAGATTCCTCCTACCCATTGGCTGGCTTTTCCTGATTTGAACTCACTAGAACCGAGAGAAAACCATAAAGCTTTCTTGGGGATTGTTTAGATGTGGAACAAAGGAAATGGGAGATGATGGGACTTAAAATTGTCAGTGGTCAAAAATGGAGTCAGATTCATTATAGCACGTCACAATGTACAGGACAATCCTACACATTGACTTATCTAGCCCCAGATTTCAAATTTGCTGAAGTTAAGAACACTTGTTCTGGAGAAAGTATAGTCTGATTAGTTGCTGTATGGGCGCTACTGTCCAGACCTACCTCCCCTCCCCACCCCAGCACAGGGACACTCACTCCTTCAGCTCTGTGAGATGCCATGAGCTCACAAAACAGTCCCTTTCTGCAACCGCTTTTATCCAGTGAAAGGATCTACTTCACTCAAAGTGATGCCCCTCCTCTAGGAGCATCCCACAAACAATACCAGGTTGTAGAGGTACAAACTCCCTCTGCCCTCTTGCTCTAAAGGGACATCCAAGCTCCAAACTCCCCATAGCAATCAGCTGAGACCTCATCTGTAATTATATCTGTTCAATTTCTTCCCCTAGCCCATTCCTGCTTCCCTCTCCTCACAGGTGCTGTTTCCACACTGCATTTTCCAATAAATTCTCTGTGCACAAATTTCCATCTCAGTTGTTTCCCAGGAAACCTGACCTTTTGACCAGACCTAGAGTGAGAAATAGTTTAAATTGTGACCAAGTACACATATGCATATATATATGTTCTTTCTATATAAATAAAATTTCATAACCAATACTAACCATTATTACGGTATACTCTGAAAATTTCTATTCTAGTCTATATTATTTCCTTTAAAAAATCCCAGCTATGGCCTAATGCAGTGAATGCTAATCTTTGAAAGACCAAGTGCCCAAACTACAACTCCATACACACTAATTTATTGCAAAGTGCCAAGACTCCAATTAAACCTGAATACTGAGGTTTTAGTTTAGAAAAAACAACTGTTATCTGATGTTTGGCTGCTGGGGTGATTTTGGCTTGCATGCCACATGCTAACAGAAAGGGCTCTGGATGCCCACTGCAACATGCCTGCCATAGGTTTGCTACCACTGACCTAAGACATTGATCTCACAATACTCTAATGGGTTCTGATTCATAGACTGAAAAGCATTTATTTAAATGTATAACCATTTAGGTATACCTTATTTTTTAGAAAAATAACTAACTGGATTTTTCTCCTTACTCAGTTTGATAGGCCAATTTGGATTCAAAGCCCTAATTAGTTAGCTGAGTGTGTATAGCCACAGAGTGAAAAAATCTCAACCATAGGCTGCTCTGAAAGAAATGGGTCTCATTAGTTTAGATCATGTATTATAAAGGCAACCAAGGCTAACACATTGCTAGCCCTTACAAAAATTAGTACGTTTAGTTTTGCCATTATCACATTATCAGTGACTAACTGGCCACTACTGCAATTCTTACAGAGTTAATTTTCTTAAGGAAGTAAAACATTTCCCTCACAAACCTAACTTAAACACTTCTCTTTATTTTAACAACCTCTTTCTTTTCTGAGTAGAGAGCAAAGAAAGACTTTGATAAGGTTACAAAAGCTTTATGGGGTATTATTTTCAAAGTGTAGGAAAAGTGATTAAAAAGATGAGAAATTTATATGTGTGTCTCTTGCTTTATAAACATCATCTCCAAGGTGGATAGAAGCCATATCTCATAAAGATATAAGGCTCCTGGGAGGTGAATACATGAGAGGAAGTCTGGAAAGACCACAGTGAACACATCAGGAAAGTATGTTGATGTACAGCAAAGGTGAAGACTGCACTGTCTAGTGCCTTGTTCTACATAGGAAGAAACTGAGACCCAGGCTGAGTGAATAATTTACCTAAGGACACACATGTGACAAGCAGCAAAGTTGAAAGATGCAGCTAAAACTCCTGATTATCGGTCTTGTCCTCATGTTTCCTCTACTTCATTGTAGGGCTTCTGGCAGTGAGATTTGCTTTTATCATAAAGAACTCGCTCTTTATGACTTCCCAAGAGATTTATTAAACATAAGCTTAAAGGAACAAGTGGAGCTATTTTCTACTCAAAATGTACCTACCACAGGGCTTGCTGCCAACATGAGAAGTATTTTGACATTTCCAGAATCACCTCTAATCAAGACAGAAGCATCTGTTTTCTTTTGATAAAACCTGCAATCCCTAAATCTATTCTCTCTTCTGGATTTCTAGAAAAACTGCTAAAACCTGCTGTGCTTCAATCTCTGAAACATTAACTGAGTCTTTGGCAGTGAAAAGAATTTAGCAAGATTCTGGCATAAATGCCTTGGGGATATTATGCCTTATTTGCTCATTTTGCAGGTGTTTAAACTGGTGTGGACTCTTCAAGTCAAGATTCTAAGAAAGTTCTTATTTGAAATGGGTGTTATTTTAGAATTGCCCTTTCCAAACTCCTATCTGATTTGTTAACAGGCTTTGAAGGAAATCCTTTCATCTCTTTTGGATTTCTGGAAATCCTGTTAGTTGGGCCCATAAAAGCAAACAATTTTGGTTAAGTAAATTTCAGATCTTTAGCACATACTAATATGAATATTTGTTATTAGGACATATGTAAATATTTTATGGAAAGAATATCTGCCTAAAATAAACATTTTCAAAAGAGCAAATGAAACTTCTATTTAGAAAATATCTTTCTCAAAGGGGTTCACAAATGCTTTACAAACACTTGGTTGATCTAAAGTCAAGATTTTTTAAGATTGAAATTACCAAAATGTATCCCTTCTGTTGTGTGTTATGTTTGAATAGAGATTCAATTTAGGGAAAATATCCATGATATTATTCAAAGTTCTCCAGGAGTAGGTTGGAAATCTGGATGCCTGGGCTTTGGTTCTCACTGGGCTATTAACCAGGTAGATGTCCTTGAACAAATTACTACCCCACTTTGTGTCCTACAACAAGGAGGTTAGCCTCAAACCTCTGTAGAGAGTTTGAGATCTGATCAACTTAATATATAACCCCAGAGGCATGAAAACCCTTTGGAGATAATCAAACTTTTAAATCTCTCTTTGTTTGTGGTTAACTATAAAAAGGAATTATACAATTAGTTCTACCCATTTAGAACAAAGATCAATTTTCCATCTTTCTTTCTGCATGTTTATAGTTTCAATCTAAAAGTTCAGTTCATGTGAATAATCAGCAGAATGTGAAATTAAGAAAAAGGAGGGGGTTCAAATGAGCAGGTTCACTAATGAACTATGTAGCACTGAGGAAATTATCATCTGTAATCCTCCATTTGTTCATCTATAAATTGGGAATAATAACACCAACATGGTGAAGTTGTCATGAGCATAGAATGTGATATGTAAAGCCTCTGGCTCATAGTAAGCATTGAAGAGACGATAGAGGAATCTTAAGATTTTTAACATAAACATATTCATTCAGCTTATGAGAGAACAGGAAACAATTATTTCTAGAATGAGTTTAAGGGGGAAGAAAAGGGTGGTTTTAGCAAATGTGTTGAGAATAATACTCATTTGGAGAAGAAATTAGATTAAGTAGAGAGAAGTTTCTGGGAGTAAAAGAGCTTTATAAATGAGAAGAAAGGTCCATTATGTGGATCAGAATAATGCAGGTTTTAACAGAATGAGCCTGATTTTGAAAATTCCTACTTGATTTGAAGAGTGACATTATGAATCCTCTGGAAATTCTTAGTAAATCCACAAGACACTGAATGTTGACCTTCTATGAAATGATGAAAAATGTATGTGCTCCCAAGATTAACTGAGTTATTCTTTAAGTAACTACAAAAATAAAAGATGGTGAAAACAAGTAATATCAAATCATATTACTGCTAAAAACTAAACTGGAAGCAATAATTTCCAAACTTGAAATGTTACTTATTTATCATCATAATTACTAATGTACAACTTTGGAGATTATACAAACCTCTCAATCATTTGTTAGACATTCAAATGCCAATCTCAAAGATGGTCATAGAGAATAAAACTATGGGTAGGGATTTTTGTTGTTTAGAAATCTAGAATCATCTATCACATACTCCCCACAGACATAACAGTCCCTTGTACAGCAGTTTTGTTCCATTGACTGAGCACCTATGGTGTACCTGAGTACTAAGCTGAGTATTTTCTTCATTACATCATTTATCTTGACAGATGCACTTCTATGACAAGACTCTTTCTAACCCAAAGCTATGCTCCTTACTTGTGAACAGATACTGGATCAGAAATCTGCATTCCTGTCACTTCTGCCTAATCCCTCTGGAGTCACATAGCATTGAACTAATTCTTTTTCCACATGTCAACTGTTCAAATGATGTCATCTAGCAATGACTCTCATATCACCTCAGATTAATCAATCATCCCCTCTTTCCAGAAACTCCACTAGGCTTAACTTCTGTTCACCATTGTATCTCTGGTACCTAGGCCAGTACCTAACACCTAAGAAGAATTCAGATACATTTTTGCTAAATATAAAATCTAGTCACATACACTAAAGGTCCTAGAATTTATTAAAAGTCTACTCAAAAGATAAAAATCAAAACTGAATGTAATCTTCCAGGTGTAATTTGGCCAATGCAAAGTATACTTTGATTTTCTTGAATACAACACAATGAAACATTATACTCACTGAAAAAAAGTCACACATTCAGTTTGAGCATGAAGTTAACTCAGAGTCCCGAATCTTCCTCATAAATATGCTTTAATCAGTCAGGTCTTGCTAACCTCTTATTTGTGCTGTTAATTTTTTTAAGCTCTAAGCATAAATGTTCACATTTATTCTTGTATATTTCTCCCTTGTTAAATTTGGACTAATTTGCATCCCTTGCTGTTTTTGTTTAAATATGTCATATATTTTCTAGCATCATTTTTACCCTTTCCAATTTCAACCCTCTTATAAATCTGACTGCAAACCCTTCTGTATCTTATCTTCTGTATCTTATCTGTATTGGACAAAATAGAGGTTCATGGAATGTCACTAGCAACCTGGCTCAAAACTGATACCCACATGTCCATCAACTTTCAACTCTCCCTAAATCACTATCATCTGTGTACATTTTCTTCTAGAATAGTATGTAAAGCTTTGTCAAAATGCTTTGCTCAAAGTGAAAAAGTCCAGATCCCACTGTAATAATCCTAACCTAAAGCTAAATGTGCTGAAGGGCACTCTGCATTTTATTTTATCTAATCTATTGTTTGATGCATAAATTTTACACTCTAAATCCTTTAGGGCTTCATTTTCAAAATGAATCCCAGATTCTTGTGACTCAAAATCCTTTGTTTCTAAGTATATTTTGAATCATTTCTCTGTTTTTCTGCCATATTTACCCCTTATCTACAGCAATGAATGTTTCTGATTAAATAAGGGAAGAGCAATTATTTCATGGAAATGAATGATGAAAGGAGAGTATTTAAAGGAAACGTCAGTTAAAAACTTCAAAACACCATCTAAATATAATATGGCTGTGTGGTTTAGAAACAGTCTCCTTCACAGTTGGTTAACTTTTCATCCTGATGCAAGAATCTTAATGCATAGCCTAAATTTACAGTAAGATATTCTCTGCAACTACATACAATATATGGTGAAGTAACTGAATAATCATGAGAGGAGCATTTCTTGTTACAGCACACTGGCTGAAGATTAACTTGGTGACTATAGCTTTAAGTTAAGCTTTTAAGAACTTCACAAGAAAGAAGATCATAATTCTTTACAAAAAAGAAAATTATTCTTCTTCTTATTTTACACTTAGCTCTATTGACAAATCTACACTTTAGGAATATATTGTCTATACTTGTTCAGGCATTACCATCTGTTTGTAGATGGTAATTTTTCTTGGGGCAAACCAAGTATCTATGACATTTGTTTGCTTTAGAAGATGATTTCTTTGAGTTATTGGAAAAAAAACACAATGTCCTTCTCCTATCTTTGTCCTTTCACAAAGATTTCAAGAATAACTTTTAAAGTATTTTTTCAATATTTAAAGGGGAACTATCCATTCACAAAAACCAAAATTCTATCATCTGAATTTCCCAAGAAATGTCTAAAGCCCTTGCACTTGAGTAGTTTAAATAAAATAAAGGACCAATGTCAAAGCCAGTCAAAATTGGCACAATAAATATCTACCACAAAATTATTTAATAGCTAATTTATTGTTATCTAAGTGATTGTTATCTAGATACTAGGCTTTTCTTTTGGGACCTTGTAATGTAAAAGTACCAAGTTTCTTGCTATATCGCAGTGTTAGTTAAAAAGTCGTTATCAACATTTATGTACTTCCTAAAAAGTCATTTGTGGATTTAGATCCTTAGCTGTAGTAAATGTATCATATTTTTCTATATTTAACTCATCATATATTTCAATAAAAACTGGGACATCCAAAACCTCAATCGTATGTGCTTATTAGAGTGATTTATTAAAAATAATGTCTTATGACAGTAATATTTTTGAAACAAATTAATTTAAAAACCTCTTGTAAGCTCAACCTTTTCATTGCTCTTGAAAATATAATATCACTTATTCTGGTATAGAGCAAGGAAGATAAATTGGAAATTGTTAATTTTAAACCACAAATATTCATTAGCAATTGTTCTCTGGTCATGGTGCATCTTATTTTAGTTCATATTGTTTTCCTTCAATCCTTTCTGATATTTTCACTAGAAGCAAAGTGACACAATCATAATTCTTCAGGGTTTTTATTTTTTCACTGCTGAAGCAAATAAATATGCATAGCTTGGAAGGAAAAAAAATAAGTGATGAAGGAAATCCTCACTGATGTCAAATGTCTTGCTTGCTGATTCCAAATGGCAATAGGAATAAATTATTGGTTTAATAATATTGCTTGAGAACTTCCAGCTTTCTGAAAATATTAACAAAATGACATATATTGCCAGAGTGAGTTCTTTTTCTTTTTGAATATATTTAAAGATTATAGGCCCTGGAAAATAAACTACTTTGAATTCATTTCAAAGTATAATACATTTCTTAAAAAATATTTAAACAGAATGATAAAAAGTTCTTAATTAACAATTTTCCCATACCATTATTCAGCACTATCATCATTTATAGATGAGAAATTTATTTTCAACATGGGCTATTAGTTATTATAGACTGTCAAGAATAGATCCAGATTTTATACTAATTTACATTAAGTGTAATTATACAGTCAGAAATCTGACTCAATAAAGGAAATGAATTATTTGGGTTAATTTAATAAGATAACTAATATTTAATCCCATAGAAACAATAGATTTCTAATTTTTAAAGAATTTTACTATATGAAAATTCCAGTATGATTAACACAGTGACATTAGGTTATACTTTAAGATTTTACAGTAACTCAGAAACATCATTATGTCATTAAAATACAGATAAATGCATTCTTTGTTCACTACAAATATTGATTGACTGCCTTTGGTTGTTAGGCTGCATGTTAGAATACAAAGCTCCCTTACAGAAGAGATCATGTCAGTCTGAGAGGAGGAAAATGACACATAAATACATACACCTAGAAATATGTAGAAAAACAGTAGCTTAGTGTAGGTCTCACCAAAAGCAGACTCTGTTACAAAGACATGGATACAGACCATTTTGGGGGAAAGTGATCTTAGAAACACAAATGAGCAGGTTATCCTGTAACTGGAATTCGATTCCACTGGGTCCTTGTGAGAAACCATGCATATAACACATGCATTTCCTATGCATATAATACATCAAAATTACCATCAGGGATAGAGAAGCTGAGTGTTCATTACAATCTTCTTCATTGATTGAAAAATATCCCTGGAACTTCGGGGCTATCTGGGCAGAAAAACCCCTTAGGCAGAGAAGCAGAGAGATGCTGAATCTTGAGGTGGGAAGCCAGTCACATTCAGGGGCACTGTCCATCACAGCTACAGATGAACTCTGAAGATATGGAGTGTCAGTCGATACGGAGTGTGACATCAGCAGCCTTTGCTACAGATGATAACATAGAGTCCACCATTATAGAATAGAGACCCAGAAGCCAAAAAAGTCAGTTCTATCTAGGGAGTCAGGAAAGATTTCAGAGTACAAATGATGCCTAAACTGAGTACAGGTTCTCTAGGCAAATGTAGAGAGTGAAGGGGGAAACGGTTAATTGAAAGTACATTTAGGAGGATACCAGATTACAGAAAGGTCACTGAGCGTAGAGTCCTGTCTTTGTATTAACTGGGATAAAATTTATTGCTTCAATACATAAGTGATTTTGCTTAGGTAATTAGTTTCTGATCTGACTCGTTTTCAGAATCATTATAGATGTTTAAAGCTATTGATGGTATAACAGTATAGTAGTTAGAATTCCATCAGTATAACAGAATATCTGTGCTAATTAACTTACAAAGAGAAAGGTTTATTTCTCTGTTTACAGTTTTGGTGGCTCTAGTCTAAGCTTGGGTAGAACCATTTCTTTGGGCCTCTGGTTGTTGTACCAGACAGCAATGGTGAGGAGTACATGTACAGTGAACTGCTCGGCTCATTACCAGGAAACAACAACAACAAAAAAGAGAGACAGTTAGTTCCACGGGTTCCACAATTCCCTTCAAGTTCACACTTCCAATAACCTCATGACTGCCCCCTGGGTCTTACTCTTAAGTTTCCACCACCTTTGAATTGCAATCAAACTGTATGGGGCTCTCTGCAGCGCACTTATCCAAACTATAGCAGGTAGTTTCTTACAGGAATTATGGAAATAATTGTTTTATTCTCCTCTGACTTTGACTAGTAGATATCAGGAAGCTGGAAGCAGACAGTCTAGAGATTGACTATCTACAAATCTATAGGAATTGGGACTTCAGGTAGGAAACTGAGTACCAGGAGCACAAAAGAGAACTTGGTCCCCTAAAAAAATAAGGAAGAGGATCAGCATTCAAGGCAGGCAGTATGATGCAGAGTGGGCAGTAGAGAGTAGAAACATAGTTCTAAAAACTAAGGTACAAATAATAACTGACAAATAAAACCAGATCTCATTGACCAAAAACTGAGCAGCAAGTCAGAATAACTGTATCAACAAAGGGTATCCAGAATATATAAAGAACTCAAAAAATTAACACCAAAAATAACCTAATCACAAAATGAACAAGAATTGAACAGATACTTGTCAAAAGAAGTACAAAGGACCAATAAATATATAAAAAATGTTCAACATCCTTAGCCATCAGGGAAATGCAAATCAAAACTATACTGATCCCCAGTATCAAAAAAAACAAAAAACAAAAAACTACACTGAAATTCCATCTCCCTCTCATCAGAATGGCTATCATGAAGAATACAAAAAACAATAAATGATGGTAAGAATACAGGCAGAAATGAACCCTTGCACACTATTGGTGGGAATGTGAATTAGTACAGCCATTATGAAAATCAATATGGAGGTTCCTCAAAAAACTACAAATAGGACTACCATTTGATCTGAATGTACCACACTCCTTTCTATAGTTCTCCAAAAATTAAAGTGAGCATACTATAAAAATACCTGTAAACTCACACTTATTGCAGTGCAATTCACAATAGCTAAGTTATAGAAACAGCCTAGGTGCCCAGCAACAAACAAATGGATAATGAAAAGGTGGTATATTATACACAACAGAATATTATTTAGACATTTAAAAAAAGAAAGTCAGCATCATTTGCAGGAAAACAGATGTAACTGGGCACCATGATGTTAAATGAAATAAGCCAGACTAAGAAAGTCAAATATCATGTTTTCTCTCTTATGAGGGATCTCAGGGGGAGAAGGAGGACAGAGAGGAGGAGGAGGAGGAGGAGGAGGAGGAGGAGGAGAGAGGAAATGAAAATAGAAGGGTGATTATTAGACAGGAAAAAGGGACCAGGGGAAGAAGGATGAGAGAGAAGATAATGGATAAATTGGTCCAATTATTTTATATAAATATAAGGATATGCCAGAGTGAAACCCATTAGCCTGTGTAACTAATAAACACTTATAAAAAAGAAGAAAGAAATTAGGGCTTCTTTCTTTCTTTATAGCTAAGCCAGTGGTGGGGAATTTATGAACATAAGAACATTTAACATTTAAAGCTAAGCTTGCCCCTTACTCTATTTACATATCACACTTCTGTAGTCTTAGAGTGGAATCTAGGAAGAAACATTTTAACAGGGTCCCAAGTGCTTCAGATGCAGTTGAGCTGTGGACTGAAATGAAAAACACTGAATTAAGGTAAGGTTGATTTGGGTCTGGAAAGGAAGTGAGCTTTAAATGAGCAATGCCAGAAGCAAAGTGATCCATTCATCCTAGTTTATCCAGAACTTTCCCAGTTTGAGTATGGAAGACTCATATCCCAGGGAATTGTTCAGTCTCAAATAGACTGAGACAACTGGCCTACCTAGCATAAAGGGAAGTGCCACTGTTTCAAGGAGCTTATTGGAGACCTAAGTATTGCCACCTCAATGCCATGCATTTCTGTAGACTCCATTCTGTACGGACTGCCCCCCCCACACACACACACGTCATGCTGCTACTTTCTTGTCTCAAATCTATGGCTGTTACTCAGGGTTAATCTGATACTTAGAAACTCATGAGACCCTGGGTTGAAGGTCTTTCTTCCATTACAGCTGTGCTTCAAATTCCATCACCCTCATCCTTGGAAATGGAGGAACTCCAGAAAATAAAAGGAAACAAAAGAAAAGCAAATAAAAATGCATACTAATTTTGGGATGACTATCTACATAAATATCCTAATATAATGCACAAAGCTGGTTTGGGGCCCATATCTGAGTTTTATTGCTGCTCCACCACTGATCTTGGGCTAGTTACTTCTACTTTCTACTTTCTTTCCTCAGGTCCAAAGTGGATATAATTAATAATAATAATAATAATAATAATAATAATATCTATTCATAGGATTAAATTAGTTGAGACATGCGGTGTCCTCAGGACACTGCCTCATTGCCTACTCCATAAGTGGATGTTATTATGATTAGTAAATCCCTGACATTTAGGATAACTCAAAGCCAATCAGTTACTTGTGTGAACAACATTTGTCTTTATTTGAAACCCAAGGAAATTAAGTTGTAATATTCAAAGATTTTAAACAAAAGCTTCTTTTCCTATCAGCTAAAATGTCATGTGGAACATCTTCCACTCCCCACCCCCTGCACTTTAGCCTTACCCTGGTTTTGGTGAAGGAAGAATGAATCAGCCCCACACAGGATGTTTATGAGCACCCCAGTTGAGTGAAAGCAGCCAGTAAGCTTACGAACACAGGAGGGAGGCTTGGAAACATTTCAAAGCCTGCCGACATTCAGATTGCTTCTTATGGCTTGTGCATTAGTATTGGTGGTATGTCCTTAACCACACACTTCACCTCCATATGTCTCAGCCCTCTTCACCTTTCCCACTAACTGTGACAATGAGAATATTGAAATCAATAAGTTCACTCTCCTTGCTCCAAATACTCAAGTGCTTTGAAATGAAAAATGGTTCAGGAAGAAAAAGCCAAGACAGAGGCAGAGAGGACACAGGTGGAAGTTGGAATTGACAGTGTTCACAATTTAGAAAAATGAGGAGAGAAGCAGTGGGTTGTGAATGAGAAAACTTTGGGTCTCCCCTGATTTTGTCACTAGTCAGTAGTGTGGACAGGTCATTTTAATTCAATAAACCCTGCAGTGTCTCCCTTGCAAAATAAAGGCACTGGGCCAAATAAACAGCTATTTTCTCTCTGGTTCAAAAAAATCATAAAAAAATTTATGATAAAATGTCAGACAGATGGCTTTAGCCTAATTCATCCTTGTCTTAAGTGCCTCCCTCTCTGGTACCATGTTAGGATACATTCTTCAAATACCACTCTCAATTTGAAACCAACCTAAACATGTGTTTATCTTTCCTGCTAGAATGAAATTCCTTAACATCAAAGACTTTGTTTTAATCTCATTTTACCCCCAGTGCTTAGAACCATGCCTGACATGAGAAGATGTTCAGTAAAACCCTCTACCTCATCTTGGGCTCCTCCTTCAGTCTCCTGCTGGTGCCTCCCGTTAACTGAACACAGCAGGAAGGGAGGAAGCAAGGCCACGCGTGGGGAGAGTACATAAAGGTCAGCCTTCCAGAGCACAAGTGGAATGGAAACGGTGAAAAGCAGATTGAGGGGAAAGGGAAAGAACAGAAAACACCCAACCTACCTACTCCCTCCTCCTCCCAAAATCTTCCTGGATGACTCTATCCATTTCGGTAATTCTCTTCTATGCAAATACATGATATTTCCTCACCAAACATGTACATACTTATATAAATGCATGTTTATATATTGTTTTATAAGTATTATCTACTTTATAGCATATTTTTTCTCACCAAGAAGATTGCAGGCTCCATGGAGACAAGATGACATAGTCTACTTATAGACCCATCTCTAGTGACTCATCCTATACATATAACACTCAATATATGTAATGTCATGACCATCTTTAACCAAAGTTTTAAATATCAAATTATATAGTTATTCCTGTCATGTTAATTTCTAAATCTCTAGAAACAGTTGAATAAACTGTACAATATAGGTAACTGCCTTGTATAGTGTTTTTGTTGAATGATAATCAAGATGGCAAGGTCTCCCCGCTTACAAAGACTGACTTTGGATTTCAGTCCATAGTAGTTTGCTGGAGTTTGTTCACTCAACATGACTTTATTACCATTCACTTGGAGTAAAGTATGCACAAGGCATTGTGAGGAATCAATCTGACTTAGCTTCTTTTCCAAATAACTTAGGATGCAATAGAAGAGATAAGCCATTTGTGTAACTAGGTGGAAAGAAGGAAAAGGAACCTATAAAAGAAAATGAAATGCTAAAAGAGTTCTGCATTTGAGCAGTGATTTTTGTGGAGGAAATCAAACTAGATTTCATTTGGATTATGCCTTGAAAAACAAGTGTTTTCTGGTCATCAAGAAATAAGAAAAGGAAAGGAATATGCTATATGCACGTGACTAGAAGCTTTCAGGGGAAAACAATCCTCTGAAAGTTAAAAGAGTTTCATGAGAATACAAATCTGGGGAAAAAAATTCTGGAATCAGATGGCTTTGAATAGCAGGCTAAATCTGAACCACACTTTTATAGGGAGTAGGGAATGACTGAATAACTTTGAGCAGATAGTGAGAGTTAGAATTATGAGGAAAAGGGCCGGGGATTTAGCTCAGTGGTTTCACTGCCTGCTGCGCAAGCGCAAGGACTGGAGTTCCATCCCCGGTACCCCGCCAAAAAAGAAAGAATTACGAGGAGAAATAACAGCAGGTGACAGCACACTGAGAGTTTTCTCTGCAAAATACTGTGGGGGTTTTTTTCTCTTTCCATTTTTTTGTGGGGTTTTTTGTTTTTGTTTGTTTTTAGTGTTATTGTCATTGTTTTGTGGTGCTAGGGATTGAACCCAGAGTCTCCTGAGTGCTGAGCAAGTGCTCTACCAGTGAGCTTCCCAAGCTTCACTCTTCATACTGATCCCCACTGGTGCAGTCAACAGTCAGTAGCAGCCCATTCCAGGGTGGGGGTAGGGACAATACTATATCACTAATACTGTTTAGAATTATGGCTGCAAGATGATAATGAAAAGTAACTAGACTTCTAGTTCGTTTCACTAGTCTTTCTAAATATAGTCTGTAATATAGACAATGCATCATTCACTCCCTCCACCATCTAACCTATACAAGGGACAAACTGCCATACACATATTAATTCATTTAATCCTGAAAACATCCCTGTGTGGTAAACTCCATTATTATCACTAGAGAAGCACAGAGAAATAAAGTGATTTTCTCAAGATAGCAAACCTAGTAAGTGGCAAAACCAGACTCTGAATACTGGACGTTCAATTCCTAATAACTACTCCAACTGGGCCGGAAATTTAGCTCAGTGGTGCCACACCTGCCTCGCAAGGGCAAGGTCCTGAGTTCAATTCCTGGTTCTGCAAAAGAAAAAAATAATAATAATAACTACTCCAACTGATCTGGCAAGAAGATTATAATTTCTTTGAAATCAGAGGTTATCCCTATTCAGCTTAACTCCATGCAACCCCCAGGTAAATCGGAACTTAAAGTAGTTATGTTGTAGTGATTTCAGCCCTAAAAACTGGCCCATTTTTTATATACACACAGAATTATAAACAACTATATCCTGATTTTAAGTTCGTTCTATTTTGAGTCTCCATATACATAAATCGGGGCCTCTACTAAGAATCCAGGTGTATTTGACAGAAACCAAATAACTACAATCGTCTAATCAGGCATGTGGAGATAAGTGCTATGCCAGCCACTGTAGGGGCAGGCCAGAAAGTTAACATTTTCAATGGTTAAGTGAAATCATTTCTTGCATTCTAACTGATGGGCTACTTACAGCATTTTCTTTCAGGTAGCCACATGCTATTGTTTAAAATGGTAGTTCTTATTAAACTCTAAGTATTCTAAATGTCAAGGACTAAAGCTCCTTGTCACACTAAGTTTCAAGCATGATTGGGCATTATAAGTGAATTACATATTATTATTCAACACTGACATTATACCTTAGAAAAGCAACCCTTCTGATTTGTGGATTCAGTAATCACAGGTTTAACTACGTGAGGCTCCCTGATTCTAGGTGCTCTCTAGCCTCCCTCCCACCATCCCTTACTCCTGCCTCAGCCCCCCTCCTCTTAACCTACTCCTCTCCCTTTTGTCCAGCATCACTTCCTCCACTGACATCATCACTGCTGCAGTTTCCATGGGGACTGTTGACACAGCTACTGACACTAGCATATGCACGAGGCCCTGAGCTGGGATCAAATACCCGTAGATTAAAATATTAATAATAATAATAATAACTAACAATAAAGACAACCACAATGATTCATATCATGCTTACCATTTTACATGCAAAATTTTATTTCATCTTGAAAACAACTCTAGGCACAAAGCACTATTACTATCTTTTTTTTTTCCCCATTAAGCTTATTGGTACATTTTCGGTATAAAATACAGTTACATTCATCATTGGGATCTTGTACCATTACATGAGTATCTTGATTCTTATTTTTTTCCCCTTCTCATGCCCTCCCTTCACCCCCTCCACCCTTTCCTATTCGCAAAGACTTTGATTCCATTTTTTTCGTTTACTCATATTTTTTCTTTTCCCTTTTTTTCCTTTCTCCTACTCCTCCCACTTCCCCTGCTCCTTTAGACCTTTTCTTCCTGTTACACAATATCAATTATACATTTTTTAAATTACAATATCAGTATCTAGGAGACATTATCACAGATTTTACAGAATTTAAAA
>NW_004624773.1:13951660-13982905 GCF_000247695.1 Heterocephalus glaber
CTTCTCTGCCCTAGGAGCTTGGGATGGCAGTGGGGGAGCTTCCTTCCAGGTTCTGGGACTGGCTCACCTTCTCTGCCCTAGGAGCTTGGGATGGCGGCAGGGGAGCTTCCTTCTGGGTGCTGGGACCAGCTCAGCTTCTTTGCCCTAGGAGCTTAGGATGGTGGCGGGGGAGCTTCCTTCCGGTTGCTGGGACCAGCTCACCTTCTCTGCCCTAGGAGCTTGGGATCCCGGCAGGATCCTTTTCAAAGCCTGACCTACCTCACACCCCATGAGTCTAGTCCTCTCCACACTGCTGAGGCCGCTTCTGAAGGCCCTGTTACTATTACTATCTTTATTTTTCTCGATAAGAAAAATGAGATGCAAAGTGCTTTGGTGAAATATACACAATCATACAGTTCATAAATAGTAGTATCTGGATTAGCTAAGACATCTTGGTAACTTCAGAGGCCATATCCTTGAGCCCTCCACTAACTGTGCAAAGGATTCATCCTACACTGGTACAGCCAGAAGAAATAAAATAAGAAAGAACGAGGAGCTATCTAAAGTAATTTCTGTAAGAAGTCCAAGTCCTGGGATAGTTTTCTCTTTGGGTGTGTACTTTGGTTGGAAAGGGGATTGTTTTCTCTTGGGACAGAGTGGAATACTTGCATCTTTTTGTGAACCGCTATGATGTTATTACTATGGCTATGGTTCCCTGATGCTGATACAATGATTCTATAGGGAAAAAAAAGATTCAAGAAAATTAAAACACTTTCTTTAAAATATGAGAATCTCAGATCTCTGACTCTCCCCAAGGGGACTTTGGTCTATTTAAGCACACAAAATCTTTCTGCCTAACAAAAGAAAGTTTAAAAAAACAAGATTAGATTTTATCAACAATATGTTAAATGAAACTCTCCAAATTAAGCTCATTTTTAAAGGTAATTGAATGCTAAATTTTACTTATTTAAGAGCAGTTCCATTCCACCCACTTTGTCTATTAGCATATCAGATGTTCCCAAGCACACTAATAATGTAGGGGTATTTCACCTACTCCTTTTTTCTCCTAGTCTTTTTAAACTCTTCCTCATTCCAAAATGAACATGCTGCATTTCCCCTTTGGTTTATCTCATTTTAATCTCATTTGATATATTTAGATTCATCTGGATCCAAAAATGCAGAACATGTCCAGAATAGCCATAAAACTCTCTTTAGCTCTTGAAAATCTGCCACACAGATGCTTAGATCACCTGGTATTTATATTCTAAAATTATCCTAACAATAATGTATAAGATTGTATATTTCTCAGAATATAAATTTAAAATATAGAATATAAAGAAGAAAAACTGAAGTCCTAATTCTTTCAGTTTTGGTTTCCTTATTTTAAACAGTCACCTAACAATATCTATTTTGCAAGCCTGTTTGGGGACATTAAAGGAGATGATATATACAGAGAATTTTCTACATTTTGGCTGGCCCACAAAAATGCATGAATAAATGATAATAATTTATACTGTTATTTTTATTATTATCAGTTGTTTTATCTGCCACACTAAATTTACCACTATATAAGGGATATAGTTCTAACCTTTAATGTTAAGAAACTAAACATAACTTTTCTAACTTTAAGACCATAATTTACTATCTTTAATACTAAGAGGCTGAAAATTTTAAATGATGTAAAAGAACTTGCCATAGTTTCTGAGAAAGAAAAATATCCTCTCCCCTATCTTCTGATCAGTCCTCTAGCTGCAATTTTCAATTGATCTCTCCCTTGGAGAATTTGACAACATTCTCATACCCAGAACTTTGGCACATAGGCACTTGATAAATGCCTCCAGATTCTATCTTAAAGAGCAATAATGCAATTTGGGTGAAAATAAAGAGGCAGCCAAGTGAGGCTTTGAAGGATGAACAGATAGATTTCATGGGCCCATTTTCCTATTACAGAGAAAGAGATATTTATTGCCTTCAGCACAGCTGAGGGACTGCATTTGGAAATGCCATAGAAAGTAGTCTGTAGCTGAGGTCCTGGGGCTCAGCCCAGGATAAGGCAGTTGGCAGGGTCAGCCTCAGAATGGCAGGAAGCCTGCTTTCCAAACAGCAGCTGCAAAAAGAGACCGAGTTTGTTAAAACTTATTTTCATCTCTCACTACACCCCTCCAACACTTTCCCAGGCATAGTGCTGTCTTTGTAACCAAGAGGAGAAGCAGGAGAGGAAAAGAAAGGAGGTAGAAAAGGACAGGAGAGAGGAGAAGGAAGGAGAAGGGAGAGGGGTGGAGGGAAAAGAGGAGAGACAGAGACAGAGAAAGGAGAATGGGAAAACTGGAAAATTTACTTCTTAATAAGAAATATGCTCAAAGTAATGCTAATGAAATGCTTTTTTCTGCTAAAGAAACCCAAGGCCTTTCAGTATTCAGGCTTTTTCTCTGAATCCACTGATGCATTTTTTGGTATTATTGATATCATTTATATTATCATCATTAGAACTTTTGGTATTAGTTTTGTTGGTACTAGTATCATTATTTTTCTTGTTATTATAATTTCAATGGATATATACATGAACATTTTAAATACTAGTTTTCAATTTTACAGAAAAAATAGCACAGAAATTAAATAACTGTCTTAATACAGTATTCTGCCAGACATTGATGACCCAGGAGATTCTGGAAAATGGACTCCAAGAATCCCAAACCATTGCTTCCATCTTGAGACTAGTCTTCTAACTACTTATCTCTCCTTTCTCGTTTGTTTGGTAGGTTGATCACAACGTTATGGATGTCACCTTAGTGATAAGAACAGCTCAACAAACCAGAGCTCAGGTTCTACAAATGGAGTGTCGGAGTTTGGGCTTCATCATCATTAGCTGTGTGACTACAAGCAAGATCCTTACCTCTCGTGCCATACTTTCTGTATCTATAATGACAATATCCAAAATGAGAATAATAACAATGCCTAGCTAATAGGGTTATTATGAGTGTGAAACAAAATAATGCTCTTGATATGCTTAACATGGTATCTGACACATAATGAGAGCATAATAAACCTTGGGGAAGGTGGTAGTAGTTAGGTACGAGTAAAATAGTATCAGATTACATACAAAGGATTTTTCAGTAACATTGTAGATCTTGAAAAAGGATTCTCATAGTCTCCCCTAGAAATATTTTTGGGAAAAAAAAAGCCAAGGAAATTGTCTGAACTAGGGAGGAAAGTTGTTCCAAAGGAACACAGATCAAACTTTGGTATTTATTTAGCTGAAGTTCTTAAGACTCAAAAGACTATGGGTAGAAGTTGCTCTGAATACTGTACTTCACTAGGGCAACCCTACAAATCACTCAGTACCATAGAGAAAAACCAACCCATCATATTAACAATTTTTACCTTCAGGGAAAGATTTCATTCTTTAAGATTCAGATCAAAGCTATAGAGAAAACTGATCAAAGATGCAAAGTTTTTTTCCCAGTTTTAAGAATCAAAGCCCTATATAATACCAAGCATGCTTTGGCAGAGAAAAAACAGATAAAAGATGTATTAGACAAAAACAGCCTTGCCTTTTCGGATTTTAGGTTTGCAGCAAAGTGGAGTTTTGATCCTAGATTATTCTCCCTGCTGACTTGCTGCTTCAGAGTGTCAGCATCTCCTGTAACCTACTTAGCTGTTAAGGGTACACATGCATATTAGGTCACAAGTAGAAAAATAGGACAGAAGGAGGAGGAGGAGATGTAGCAAATGTGTATGCAAGAATCTAGAACTTTTTATAAATGATTCCTCCTTCAATTCTGTTGCATGATATGTGGGAACAAAAAACTAAAACTACCTTGGATGGATTTATAGGAACAAAGAAAGTTCTTTTCTAGCCCTGTGATTTTATACTGAGAAAATTCAATCTCCTCTACATTGTCCATGGGGCATCAGTTGCTCTTTATAGTTTTGAATGCAGTAGAATTATTATTAGTTCTATGGAAAATATTGAACCACAGTTGTTCTCAGGAATGTCTTGCTGCTAAATTTTAAATGTCACAGGTATTTGATCATATACAGATACCAATAGGTCAGGCAAAAGCTGAAAGCCAGAAAGGAAAAGGCAGAGAGAAATGACAGAGATGGCCACATAATAGATTTCAGGATGTAAAGACAAAAAGGATCTTCAAGAATAGTGATTCAGATTTAAAATAAGGCTTGCAATCCACTACTTCTCTTCCTTCTGTTTGTTCAACTAGGGCAGCCATTCGCCGTTTTAGATGACAGCACTTCCATATCAGTTATAAAGTTCCAAAGGAGGAGCATTCCTGGACTCACTTAGCAGTAGAGCTCTTACCCTCCATTTCCAAGTGTCTGTTTAAAATAAATACTGATTTATAGAATCAAAACACTTTGGTGTTGAAAGAAACTTCTGTTCTGCAGTCATCTAGAATTGGCTACTTTAGATGAAGCAGGTTAGAGAGATTAAGCAAAATGGTCAAATTAGATCTTTATCTGGAAAGAGATCTTTCTCTTTTTTTTTTTTTTTTAAGTAATGAGGTTTCATTAGCTCGGGCACTCTGCGTACACAAAGTAACTAGAATTAAGCTGACAAAATGTTGTGCAGAGAATCAACTCTGACAAACAGATAAGGGTGCTTTATAATCATGCATCAGTTATTTATGCACAAATGAATTTCCTAAAGGGTTTGGTGGTACTTTGTGTCATTTAGCCTCCTACAAGCCTGTTCAGCATCAAGGTTAGCAAATTTTCTTCTATCCATGTAAAGAACAAAACTTTCTTCGATCCAAATCTACTTCCACAATTCTGAATTACTAGGTTCACAGTTTAATATACACGAGTTTCTTTCTGTCTCCTAATTTTACCATCCATCTTTCCTGTTCCTTAAGCACATTGTATTTGCAGGTCTCCACAGCAGCAATCCTCAAATTGGGTTATTTAGACCCTCCAATGAACAGACATTCCAAATAGTATAGTTAGCAGGGCTTAGGGGTACAGAGGGCTCCTTTTTGAAATTTTTTTTGTAGATTTCTGTTGTTCTGAACAAAGAATTGGACAGGAAATGAGATACCAAGGTCATGTATTTATTAAAGTTAGGAAAAGAAATATGCTCAACAGAGTAAATCTGGGTCAGTTTAGGTAGGAAAAGAAGTATGCTCATTGGGTGAGAGTGAGCCACTAAAACAGCAAAGGCACAGTGGCCACAAGTTTAATGGTCACTGTCTTTTGTATCCCCCCACTCCTCAGGCTGATATCAGATCTAGGTCATCCTGTCAAAAACCTTCTTGATTTTTGGCCAGAAGAATTGACTATAACATTTTTTTTTATTGCTCCTAGGTATGGGCTTGGAGCTACCTTTTTTGTTTTGTTTTGTTTTGTTTTGTTTTGTTTTTTGCGCATGTGTTCTGGACTTTCTTGATTGACAAGTCACACCCAGTTGCTCAGCCAGTTTGCCACATTCTAATCTCCTGCCTCAGTATGTAGGCACAAATAGTTTCAAGAGAATACATTTCCAAATCCTCATGGCCCGTAGCAATATACCAATTTTCTTTTCACTTTCTATCCCAACATTTTTTCCCTTTAACTACAAAACAAAACAAAACATAGCTCTCACCCATCCTGATTCTTTGTGGTAAAATCATCTAGTGGTTTTTAATTCTTTGCTTTCAACAAGTTTGATGAATAGTTTAAGAAACATATCCATTAGGGGCTGGGATTTAGCTCAGTTGTTCCTTTTCCTGCCTTGCAAGCCTAAGGTCTTGAGTTCGATCCCTGGTACAAAAAAGAAAGAAAAGGAAAGAAAGAAAGAAAGAAAGAAAGAAAGAAAGAAAGAAAGAAAGAAAGAAAGAAAGAAAGGAAGGAAGGAAGGAAGGAAGGAAGGAAGGAAGAAAGAAAGAAAGAAAGAAAGAAAGAAAGAAAGAAAGAAAGAGAGAGAAAGAAAGAAAAACATGTCCACTAACACTGCCATTAAAAATTAGTTCGATGGCAAATTTTTGTGTCATTTTGGGCATATATTTATAAAGGTGATCACAGGATTCAGTAACATTACTCTTAAAAACAGAAAAATAACAGAATAGATGTAGAATCATTTCTTATTCCAAAAATAAGGAATTTTTATCCTTGATACAAGAACTAATTAAAATAGAAAACCAGTCCCAGTCATCACATTTCCAGCGTGTTATAGTTTAGATCTAAAATGCCTCCCCAAATTTTCATATGTGTGGAAGGTCATTGGATCATGGGGATGCTGAATTCATCAGTGGATTCAAACACTGAAAAGCTGAGTAGCTGAATGCGCTGTTAGCAGCTAGAGCCTCTTTGGAGGTGAGTCGCTGCAAGTGTGACCCGGGAGGGAGCATTCTTGTCCCTGGCTGCTTCCTGGTGACTTGGGCTGAGCACCTTTTCCTTCATCAGGCCCCTCTGTTCCTGCCTGGGACCCAGCTGATGATGGGATGAAACTGTGAACCAAAATAAACGTCTCCTGCTTTACCATATGAGTGTCTGGTATTGTGTCCAGGGACAAGGAAAATGACTAAGACATGATATAATTATTTTACATTTAGAGTTTACTGACATTTGCATCATGTCTTACTTTGATCAGTTGTCAACTAATTGTAACAAACAACTTAATCCAAAAGAAAATTTCAATAATTAGAGCTTATGAATAGGAGAAGTTTTAATTTTTGTTATGGTTTGTGTCTAGATATCCCCCCAAAGCCTCATATGGTCATAAGACTTTGCAGAGGTGGCTTGATCTGGTATATGACTGATGCATGGTGGGGTTAGGCCTGAGCTCACTAGGATTAAGGGTGTGAGTGCTACCCACCTTAAATAGCCTGAATAAGATAAAAGGGGCAGGGAGACACGGTGAAGGTCTCTTGTTGCTTTTGCTGTCTTCCACCTCCATGAACTGTTGCCCCTCTACCACCCTGCCTTGGAGCCAGCTGATTATGGACTGGAACCTCTATGAACTGTGAGCCAAATAAACCTTTTCCTCTTTAACTTTGGGTGCCAGGCATTTTGTCTCAGCAATAAGCTAAAAGTAACAATTTTTTTATGTTCTCCTAAACTCCAAAAATTGTTTTTATTTTTATTTTTATTAGTACATATTTGCAATACATAAAGATTTGCATTCATCATGGGGAGTTGGTACATGTATATAATACATTTTAATTCTTTTTATGTCCCCTTCACCTCCTACCTTTCCTCCACTTCCATCTCTTGGTTACTATGCCGTTTGCAAAAGATTTAGCTCCTTGTTTCCTATTATCTGCTTTTTATCTTGCTCTTTAATTATTAAATTTTAAAAATTTTTCAAATTATATGTATATTTTGTGGTAGTTAATTGATAATCAATAAAAACTTTCAACACAAATGTATCACTTCAGGATAAAATTTTATGGGAAATACAGGGTGACAATATGAATTCAATGAGAAAAATGATGTGAGAAAATCTTATTTAAGTCTGTTCTTAAATAGATGATAATGGGAATCAAATTACTATGATTCATGGGCCTGTGAGTACATGCAAAAGAAAGATGTCACTGCTTTATTTTAAAATATGAATAGTGAAAAGAAACTGGAAATTTTATCCTTTTAACAGTTTAAACACAATGAGAAATATTATCTGTCAATTTACAAATGTACAAGAGGGTAAATTTTTCAAAATTATTTAAGTGGTACAAAAATAAAAAATATTTGAAGTGTGCTGACCCTGGGTGGTCCTCTAAGTGCTCCAAGCATGGTCTTGTGGCCTTATTGACATCATCTGGGTGCTTGTTAGAAATACAGATCTCAGAACTGGTGAATTAGAATCATTTAAATGTGATTCCTAAAGTGATCCATATCCCATGAAAGGTTAAGAAGAACTGCTTTACAAGTTTCCTTTACCTGGATAGTGTCTCAAAGTTAATCTATTATGTCCTTAACATTCAACATTTCTTCCACTTGTTTTCATCTCCTGGTTAATGGAATCAGCAGGTAGTTACCCCTTGCTAACAATCTCAGAGTCATTCTTAAAGCTTCCTATTCACATACTCTGAAACTCCTCACATCCAATTAGTGAAGAAGTTTAATCAAGTTTACTTCTTTCATTGCTCACCATGAACTGAAAGTTAAATAAGATATAGTACATTCCAGGCTGACCTTAAATAACTTTTCTAATGCCTTCTCTGGTAGATAGACTATTAAAAAGTAAACTGAAAAATAATAAATAACATTTTAAAGAGTTTATATTAGTAAACAATGACTCATGAGTTGGGTAGCCCCAAACCAGAAGAGGTCAGGGGTTCCACTAGGGGAATCCAGAGGGAAACCTTTTACAGGCAAACACAGCAGTAAACCAAAGAAAATCTTCAGTTGGTTACAGTAGCTTTCCAGTGATGGTGAACCTTTTAGAGATGAGTGCTCAAATTGCAACACAAACTCCGCTTATTAATCACAAAGTGCCAACATGGCAATTAAACCTGAATGCTGAGATTTTAGTTTAGAAAAAATAACTCATACATTAACATTTTTTGTCTTAAAAACAACACACATGCCATAGGTTCGCCGCCACTTGTTTGCTATTGGAAACTTATAAGTTTGTTGATTGCCTGTGATTTCCTATGTTTAAATTCTATATTTCTTTAAGTTAGGCATTTACAAGAAAAAGCTAAAGTTAAATTTCACTATGTATGCAATTTAATTAAGATTACAGTCACTTATGAGGCCTAACTGGCTTTGTCTGCTCAGGGATTCTTCAGGTCTGTTCTTCATTTTAATTTGATTTAACTCCCACTACTCCCCAATTTCTGGTGTTCATACTTTCATATAACCTCCCCTCCAAGAATATATATGTTTGAGGGAGGTGTAGATTTGTGGCATACTACTAATGAACACAATATAACAATATAGATCACTCTTGTGTTGACTGTACATTTTGTAAGATCCCTAGCAGACTTGTTCTAGAGTTTCTTATTTGATGGCCTTAAAGAAATGAGCTGAGACATTATAAACTACCTCTGGAGAGAGCCATGTGACAAGAAAGTAATGATAGCTATAGCTGACAGCTGAAAAAATACTGAGCTCCAAGCACTACACCTGCAAAGTAAGTAAGTAAATTCTCTCAAGAATCTGACAGAGCTTGGAAGCAGGTTCTTCTCCAATGAGGCCTCCAGAAGCAAGGGAACCTTCCTCACACCTTCACTGCAGCCTTGTGAGAAACTCCCAACTCAACTAAGACAGAACTCAGCTAAGACATTCCTGAACTCTCCCTCCACAGGAACTGTAGCAAATAAATGTGTGTTGGTGTAAGCTGTTAAGTTTCTGATCATTCGTTATGCACTATAGAAAACTACGCATGATCTAACAATGCCTCAGCTAGACAGGTTCAAGAAGACCTTGGCTATTGCTTTGTTATGCAGTCTCTCTCCTTCCTTCATCCAGGTTCAATACTGCCAGGAAAGTAACTTAAAAACAAATTTTACCACATCAAATCTGTGCTTTTAATATTTCAAGGGCCTAAAAATAATGCTTAGAACATAAGAGGTTTTCAACAGGTTTGTAATGAAATGAAAATGTATTAGAAAAAAGTTATTTTTCATATCTGTGATTTTCTATAATAACAAAAAGTATACAACCCTCTATAAATGCCTAATATATACATATTTTAAAGCCATGTCATATATCCAACCTCAGGAGGAAGAGAACTTTCAATTTACTGAACACCAAGCTTCCTACTGTACATTTCACTGGCTTTCCATTTTGGGAGGATATGGCACATGTCCCACATGGGCACTTCCTTATATCAGTGTAACTTTCACTTTTCCCTCCATTTTGGTTTGTTCATTCACAGGAAGCTTTGAATGCTGCGAAGTTCAAAATGTGTTGCTAAGAGATATACTTTCCCTGTGCAGAAGGAGCAAGAATCAAAGAAGACAACTTGCTAATGGTTTCATTACTGACTCATTTATCACCCTTGAAAGACACCAGACTGCTCTGCCTCTTGGTTTCCCCAAATGATAATTGGAAAAAATTAAAATGACTGATGTTCTGTGCAAGGATATGATTTTATTCATTTGCATTGTGACAATACAACTCTAGGTGGTAGTTAGCAGCTTACCTCTCATCTTACTTTTATCCAGTCCATGTTGCACCTAGGTTAGGTTAACTATCATATAGCACACCTCTGCTCATCTCTCTGCCTTCCACTCAGGCTAAAGCCCTTCAGTGATGCCCTAGGGCATTAAAGAGCTTTCAAGATGTTTAATTCAAGTCTTTTAGGATTGGGCTTATCTTTCTGTTGTCCTTCTTAGGCTTGCCTTGCAATTCCTTGCACCTTAGCCACCTGGTTCACGAGTTTACTCGTACTTTCTTAATCCACCATTTTGCTACTGCCATGGTGGCTGGTTTAGAATGAAGTCCTCTGAAATTTCTGTCAGATGGATTTTTCCCATCTTTTAAATCCTTTGTAATGACTTTCTTGACCCTAATAGAAGTAATTTCTTCCTCCCCTAATTCCTGTGATTGTGTACTTTTCTTTACGGGAGATTCCTTCACTGTAGTGGATACACTATTGATGCCCATATCTTTTCTCCAAACTTTTCTACTGAGCTACCTGATCACAGGCACAATGCCATTTATATTCATATCCCACATATCAAAATAGGTACTTGATTTGTTTACTGAATAATAATGTCTAGCATCTGGTGTCATATCATGTTCTATGCTGAATATATTACAGGCATTATCTTATTTAATCAATTTAAATAACCCAAAGAGGTACTGGCTTTAATCCTATTTAACAAACCAAGAAACTGAGGTTCTAGAAGATTATAAACTAGTTAGGGTCACAGTCAAACAGCTGTCAGTGGCCAAGCTAAGATCTGAATGAATAGAAGTTTGTATGACTCTACCTTCTCTCTACTGAATACTATTGATGTATGAATATTTGGAAGCTTAAAGCAAAAGTTCTAAAAGCTCTTCAAATGCTCTTGAAAGAAAATGGTAAATATCATATCATTTATAATGATTTTAATTTTTTTCCAGGCAATCTTACTACTGATGAGAGTATCTATTGGTATAGTCCCTTTCAGGACATTTGGATATTATTTCCAAATTTTTCTATGTGCATTTCATTTGAATAAGTTGAAATTTCATTTGAGAGGACATAACAGGAAAAAAATGTAGTAGTTAACAAGATAGAAACTTAGTTCTGTTTTATTAAAAGAAACCCAAAGGAGAGCACTTCCAGGCTACTACAGTGGTTCTAAATTATCAGGAGCACAGGGTCCTTGAGTCTTGCTGTTCCCTTTTGTCCTTAGCATGTTACCTCATGATCCAAGTCAGCTTAAGTTCAGTCAGCATGAAAGAGAAAGGAACAAAAAAAATTTGTCTTTTCATTAGTAAAATGTCTGCAAAGAATTATGCAACACTTGAGCTTGTATTTCATTGATTAAAAGCCACATGACTGTACCTGCCTACAAAGGAGACTAGGACAAATTTAGCCTTTTAACAGGCTGCACTATTCCCAGGAACAAATGTGAGACTGTATTATTAAAGAAGGGAAGAATGGATATTGAGAGACAACTAGCAATCTCTGCCTTGCACCTAACACAGGATTTCCATGTCTAGAAACTACTTAAATAGGTATCAAAGATACATGTGCAAAGATAATTATTGCAGCACTATTGTAAACAAGGAAACAGAAATAATTCTAAAATCTTTTAGGATTTGTGTGAATAAATTATGATATGCCAATAAAATGTGATAATGTTCTACACATATACTTCACTAAAACAGTCAAATGAAAAAAACCTAGAAAACAGGGAGTAGAGCATCATCCAAGTGTTTAATAAATATATATAAATAAAATTAGTTCATGTTCTCCTTTGCACTCTTAGGTATTATTTTAAATATTTTTTACCAATAAACATGTATTACTTTTTCTATCATTAGTTTTAAGTTAAAATTTTATCTTTCAAACAAAGCATCATTAGTGTAGAATCTTTAACATTCTTTTCATTGGTATTCTTTCTGCTTCTGTCTCATTTGTTAACCCAAAGCTTCCCACCAAGGATTATGAAAGGATGGATTTTTATATCAGGCCCCCTTTCCTGCAGATAGTTCCAGACTGTGCCACTGCAGGCCCAGGAAAATGTTTAGAGTCACAGTTCCATACTGGAGTTTCATTATCAAACAACTTTGGGAAATGCTAAATTAAAGTAATATGGATTTCCTTGCTCCAAGATATTTGAGAACCTTTAATAGTAAAAGACTATTATGAATCTTTAAGGAAAGAATGTGCACTACTATGCAATGTTTAGAAAGCACTTCATGAGAAAGGATATTTTCTTTTTAAAAAAGATTTTCAGATTGCATAATGTTCAACCTTTACCAAACTATTCCAGAGAAAAACTTGTACAAATCACTCAATACTCAGAGGCTCTTAATGGCTCATTCCTGTCTTATTCAGCTTGGGATGATAAAATAAATTATCAGACTTGGTGGCTTAAATAACAGAAAATTATCTCCCACCCTTCTAGATGTCCGAGAAGTCCAAGGTCAGGATGATAGCATGGTTGAGTTCTAGCAAGGGCTTTCTTCCAGGTTGGAGTCTGCTATCTTTGTGTCCTCACAAGGTGGAAAGAGCTAATGAGTTCTCCACCTGGGCTTCTTTTTTTTATTTCTAGTACTGGGAATTGAACTCAAGACCTTGTGCTCGCCAGGCAGGCTCAGCACCACTGAGCTACATCCCTGGCCCCACCTGGGCCTGTTCTAAAAAGGGCACTAATTCCTTTCATGAGGCTTCCATCTCATGACTTAATCATCTCTCAAAAGCTCCATCTCCTAATACTATCACCTTAGCAGAAGGATTTCAATATAGGCATTTGAATGTATTAGTTAGCTTTCTATTGCTGTTATAAAATACCTTAGGAAAATAACTTAAAAAGAGGAAAGACTTACTTTGGATTGTGGTTTCAGAAGTTTCAGTCCATGATCATATGGCTCTGTGGTTTCTTCACTTGTGGTGAGACATAACATCATGGTAGAGATCATATGGAGGAACAAAGTTGCCCACATCATGATGACCAGGAACCGAGCAAGCAAGAGGAGAGGACCAAGGCTGCTATATATCCTTCAAGGGTACAACCCAAATGATCTACTTCCTCCAACTAGGCTTCACCTACTAACCTTTCCACTACCTACAAATAGCTCATCCAGGTAAAAATCTACCTTTGGATTAATACATTGGTCAGGTCAGAGCCCTCTTGACCCAGTTACCTCCTAAGGGCCTCACCTCTGAACTCTGCTACATTGGGGACGAAACCTTCAATGCTTCAGATTTGGGGGAGCATTTCAGATCCAAATCATAACATTTGGAAAGACATAAATTTTCAAATCATAGTATTTGAAGAGAGCTCCTTCAGGGCATATACACATATGATTATTGCACAAGCTTGCAGAGAGAGTAGGGAAAGGAATGGAGGCTTTCATGTCTCTTCCTCTTTTTAGAAGGGCATTAATGTCATCATGAAGGTCCTATTCTCATGACCCAATCTCATCCTAGGTACCTCCATGGCCCCACCTTCTAATACTGTCACATTAGGGTTTAGGGTTTTAATACATCAATTTTGGATGGGTACCCAAAATTTCTTCAGTCCATAGCAGATACTGTGAACCATCAGCCATAACCAGTTTATCCTTCCTCTTTCTCTGCCTTAGCAAACTCCCAGAGATTTTCCAGATATATACGCTATCTTTTATTCCATCCTTGCACTCTTTTCATTTGGAAAATTTCTATATTGCCTTCAAATCTCTACTCAAATTTAGGCCCTCCAGGAGGTCTTCTTTGCCCATTTTCTTATCTCTCTCTCTCTCCTGTCAAGTTATTTCATAGCTTACTTTGATCACACTTGCCATTTTGTATGTGATATCTAACAGTCTTCACGTTAGAATACAGATCCCGCAAAGATAACACCTTGTGAATCACTTGCTTTTGTATATTCAGGGTCTTAAACAGTGGCTAGAATATAAGAGATGGAATATTCATACTTTTGAATAAATAAGTGGGCAAGATTAATTTTTGTAAAAAGTGTTCTTGCAGAATAAATTTCAAAGTAAAGAAATTTGCCACTACTTTCCAGTTAGTTGAAAATTTGTTGTTTTAAAAATCTGAGTTCTTTATTATGAAGGAAGTTTCATGATTAAAAGCACACTTTAAGATTTCAGAATTTCAAATGGCTACCATAAAAAAAGTATCCCTAGCTTCAGTTTAATGTTTCTTATAAATCTGGCTATTTTTTCCCATCACAGTGTAAAATATGCATCTACTAATATAAAGTTCTTATCAGAAAATGTATAGAGATATTGTTCTAGATTGAATTGAGTGCTACCAAAGTAGGTTAAAGTCCTACTTTCCAGTAACTGTGTATGTGTCCTTATTTGGAAAGGGGGGTTTTTCAGATGTAATCAAGTTAGAGGGCAGTGATATTTGACTGGAGGGGGTCCTCATCTAATAAGACTGTCCTTTTTTATTTTTTTATTTATTTTTTGGCTTTTTGAAACAAGGTCTCACTATGTAGTTCAGACTGGCCTTGAACTCACTATGTAGCCCAGGCTGACCTTGAACTCAGGCTCCCAAGTGCTGGGATTACAGGCATGCACCACCCTGCCCTGCTTGCCATTCTTATATGGAAAGAACACACACACACAAAACCCAGAGAATACCATGTGAAGATAAAGGCAGAGATTGGAATGACATAGCTAAGGGACATCAAAGGTAGCTAGCACCAGAAGCTAAGGGAATGGCCTGGGACATTTCCTCCCCTGGAGTCTTCAGAAAAATAAATGTCTCTCTTCACAACTTGGTATCAAACTTCTGGCCTCCAAAACTGCAAGAAAATATATTGTTGTTTTAAGCAACCAAGTTTGTGGTGGTTTGTTATAGCATCCCTTGGAATCTGGTATAGATATTTATTGCTCCGTGCAATTCGTTTAAATGAATGACTCTGAGATTTGTGATCCCATGTTCCTCTTCTATATATCTGGGGTAAATTCTGGGAATGTGTATGGTTAATAAGCTGTTTAGGTAATTTCAATACTGGTGGATCAAGACAAAATTTTACAAAATGCTGATTTAAACTGTCAAGATGTTTCACTTTTCTCTTGACTTTAATAAAAAGCCAAGCTCTTTCTCTTGTGCTTTTTCCTTCATAGAATGGAGAACAAAAAATAAGCATACGTATCTAGTTCAGCACTAACTTGAAATGGTCAACAACAATTTTAATGATAAAGCAATGCTTAGCTGAGCTGACATATCATGTCCCAAATTATGGACCACAGGGACTAGAGTCAGCCAAGTAACTTTCCATTTGAATAGAGAGAATATGGAAATTATGACAGACCCTTATCTTGCACCAGAACAGCAGGTGTTACAACAATGTAAATGACATGTGTTGGCAAAACCATTGCCCTCTGGTGGCTCACTTTGGATGTCTTAGTGTGCCCACCTGTTCACAGCACAGCTGGCAGGGCAGTAAAAGGGACTGGGCTATGGTACTTGTGCTGCTATGTCTTGGAAGCTCCTATGGTTTAAATGTGTCCTGTAAAATTCATGCATGAAAATTTAATTTCCAATGCAACAGTGTCGAGAAGTGGGACCATTAAGAGGTGATTAGGTCATGAAAGCTGTGCCCTGAGGAATAGATTATGGTCATTACTGTGAAAGTGGGTTTGTTATGGTAGGAGATTTGTTATAACAGTCAGTTTGGCCCTCTTTCACTCTTCAAGTGCTTTGTTGCCATGTGATGCCTTCTGGCATGTTATGATTCAATTACAAGATCTTCTCTAGATGTGGCTCTTTAACCTTAGATTTCTCAGCCTCCAGAATGATGAGCCAAATAAACTTCATTGTTTATAAATTATCCAGTCTCAAGTATTATGGTATAGTAGCACAAAATAGTAAGACAGAAGCTTAGTGGATGATATGCATAAAACTCTCCTCTTATAACTAGTCCAACTGATCAGAATCTTAAGAAAATGAGAACTAGGTTTAGGTGCAGTCGGTTAAAGCTCAGTGTTAATGTTAAAAGAACCCGAATCTTAGTACTGAGTGGATCAGTCAATGCTAACATCAGTTTTGGTGGATAAGTCACAGGGTTTGGGTCTAGAACTCATTTCAGCCATGTCTTTAATGGGTACAGGAGTGGGCCCAAGTTATTTAACTTCTCTGAACCTTAACAGCCCCATCTACAAGGTATGATCTAAATTTATGGTGAGTGTTTACATTCTTAAAAGTTTTATAGCACATTGCCACTAATCCCCCCCAAAGTACCCTCCTGGTTTTGAACACACTTATTCCATTGTTCTGCCCACTCTCTGAAACAGTTCTGGAAGTCCTCTTTTGTGAGTGTTTTTAGTTGTGCTGTCATGGCTGCCTGTATATACTGAATTAACTCAGAACATTTACTTCTCATGGTCATTGTGACTTTTGGGAAGAGCCAGAAGTCACATGGTGACAGATGCAGTGGATAATATTTGTACTGTAATATTTGTATGAGCCTACTTCCTGTTGGATGGCACTTGGAAGCAGTAGTCACCATATATTTTATTGTACCTTGCAAAGACTCACAAAAGAGGACTTCCAGAACTGCTTCAGAAAGTGGCAAGAGCAACTTAGATAAGTGTGTTCAAGGTGAGAGGGAGTATTTTGAATGGGATTATTAGCAATATATATTTTATTATCATAAATTTTCAAAATTTAAATATTTGGGGATTTAGCTCAGTGGCACCACACCTGCCTCACAAGCGCAAGGTCCTGAGTTCAATCCCTGGTACCAAAAAAAAAACCCCAAAACAAAAAATTTAAACATTTACCCTATAACTTGGTCACTTTTTCTATGAAACTGGTAGCGATTCCTACATCCTACAGTGATCCTAGGGGTTGTACAGTGATTGAACAAAGAGTATATGAATAATTGTCCACAAAACATTAACAGGTATAGGAAGGTGTCCACATAGATGCTTTGACCATAGGCTGCACCCTCAGGCCTAAGTATTTACTTCACAATGTGAACTCAATGGAGACCTGGTGCAAGTTGTTCATGAACCTACCTGCAAAACCCACTGCCATCACTGATCAGTCCCTGCATAGCTCTTGGTGTGCACAGTGGGCGCATCAGCTAATTGGAGAGGAAAAGCATGGACAGTGGAATCCTTGTGACCTTATCCACCATGACCAGATGGGTAATTTGTCAATTAATAGAAAATATTGATTAAATCAGGAAGACCTTTCAAATGATGCATACGTAAATAAAATTTATCATAACTTTAAAGTGTATTAATGAGATCCATTCCCAAGCTTCTGGTGGAGACCAGGATTTTATTTTTAATTTTAGGTTGGTATATATACATAACACATCTCAATTCCTTTTTTCATTCCCTTTCCCTTCCCTCCCACATCTGCCATCCTTTGATCCTCTTCCTTTTCTGGGGGGGGGGGTACATGTTTGCAGTACATAATATTTACATTCCTTGTGTGGAATTGGTATATGTACATAAAACATCTCAATTCCTTTTTTTCATCTCTGATCCCTTCCCTCCTTCCCTCCATCTCTAGATCCGCTTCCCCTTTGAGAATGACCTATCTCCCTACTTCCTATTATCTATCTTTTATTTTGCTCTCTATGTGATATTTAACCTTATGTGTCTGATTTATTTCACTTTAACATTATGTCTCAAGGTGCATCCGTTTTCCTACAAATGATTCAAATTTGTCTTCCCTTACGGAGAGTAGTACTCCATGATGTGTAAATACCACATTATTTTTATCTATTCATCTGCTGATGGATGTATAGACTGCTTCCATGATTGAGCTATTATGAATTGTGCTGCTGTAATCACGGGCATGCCCCTTCTAGGTATCTTCCCAAAAGTTAGAGATCAAGGTTTTGACCACATTTGTCTAAGGATCAGAGTGCAAATTGTATTTGTTATATAAACAACTCAGTTGCATCGTTGACTAGGACTTATAAGCTTGCTTCCTTTAAAGCAGAGTGAGAATACAAAGAACCTTGTGTTAACAATCTGAGCAGACTCTGTTTAGTTTGTATGATCTCCTCCATCCTGAGGCTTTTAGAGTCATCTCACCCACATCTAATTCACCAGTGCTTTTAAGCAGCTCAAACTTACTCTTTACAAAAACCTGTATAGAATGGACAACTCTTTTTTCACTTATGTTAAATCTGTTTATAAAACATTTAACTGCAATATATAATTATATAACAAATAGAACGGAAATAAATAGAAATGGGGAGCCATATGACTGGCTCTTGGCAAGTAATCACTTGTACCCACACGAACAAGTAGGATCAGAACGAAACAGAGAGTTGACCATGAGTTGGGAGTAATATGTATTCTCTGAGAATTAGGCATGTATTTTATACAGAAGATAGAAAGCATTGGTTAATCCCTCATTCCCTGGTTAAGTTTCTGATGCAGGAGCAATTTGTCTGATAAGAAAGCATTAAGCTACTAACAAAGAGAGGCTCAGAGGCTAGAAGAATTAATAAGATCGAAGGAAGCCTTCTTGTGCAGAGCTGCAGGTTTGGGAATTGTTATCAGAGGATAGACGTACAGCGGCCGGATTTAGTTTCTAAGTTTCACTTTAGAAAACAGCTTCTTTCATCAAAGCTCCTTCAATATTGAGAAATTTTGCTTCTGTTTATCCCAACCTAGGAAGAAAGAAAGCCCCAAGAATTCTAATAAAAAATCTCAGAGTATCAACCATGAATGTCAGCAGACAGCTAAGCCTCCCTCCTCCAAGGCTAAAGGCCCAGCAGGAGTCCCCTAGGGGGCCCCCTTGTGGAGGGCCATAGTTCTTACTCCAAACTCTGAGCCAGACTAGCGCTCTCAGGACAGCTTCTTCAACAAGCATCACTGACTTTAACAGCAAGAGCAGCAGGAACTAACAGATACAATGCTCTTTCTCAGACTCAGGCACTGTACGAAGTCCTGTAGTGACATAATCTTATCTCCACATTGAAGCTTTTCCATCATAACCCTAAGAGGATGTCATATTAGCTCCATTTTACAAACAAGAACAGTGAGTCTCAAGAAGTTAAAAACCTACTCCTGAGCACACAGCCAGTAATGGTAGAACCTGTATTTAAATTCAAGTCTGACGGTCGCCCCATGGCAGATGAGGAGCTGGAGGCGTTGAGGAAGCAGAGGCTGGCCGAGCTGCAGGCGAAACACAGGGATACTAATGATGCAGCACAACAGGAAGCAAAGCACAGGGAAGCAGAAATGAGAAACAGTACCTTAGCGCAAGTTCTGGATCAATCAGCCGGGGCCAGGTTAAATAACTTAGCACTTGTATAGCCTTTAAAAGCGAAAGCAGTAGAGAATTACCTTATACAGATGACAAAGTATGGATAGCTAAGTGGAAAGGTCTCAGAACAAGGTTTAATAGAAATCCTTGAAAAAGTAAGCCAACAAACAGAAAAGAAAACAACAGTTAAATTCAACAGAAGAAAAGTAATGGACTCTGATGAAGATGATGATTACTGAACTAAAAAAGTTTAGAGACTGACACTTAATGGAACAGTTTTAGGGCAGAAGTTAAAATCCGTTTAAATGTTTACTTTGTTTTGTCTATATGCTTTTAAAAAAAATAAACTTGTTATGGAAAATAAAGTTTTAGTATCACAGCAAAATAAATAAATAAATAAATAAATATAAATTCAAGTTTGTCTTACAGTGAGAGAAAGGGTTCAGTCACGAGACAAAACAAAGGGAAAGGGTGAGTCTTCCTAGGTGTGGGGATTCGTAGGAGCACAATGTGATTCTAACAGTTATGATTATTTAAGAGGCATCCCTGATGATTGAAAGGAGCCTGAACTTCTAACTCAGCAGCACAGTGGCAGCAAAAAAACACTTTATTTTGTCTTCAGCAAGATAAATGTCAACATCATTAGCCTGCTGAGAGAGTCTGGACTAATCCTTTAGGGTGATGATGATGCCAGGATGGGAAATGACGTTACAAGAAGAAAAGGAATTAAAAGAAAAGAAGCACTGCCAAATAGTAGGCAAGCAAGCAGTGCTTCCAACTGATTGACTGACTGATCAATTGATTGATTGTTACTGAAGATTGAACCCAGGGCCTTCGCACAGCCCATCTTCATCCTAATCATACTGTGCTCCTGTGAATTCCCACACCTAGATATGTTCTTGCTGAGTTGCTAAGTTATTCAGGCTTGAACTTGAGATCCTCCTGCCTCATCT
Organism: Heterocephalus glaber; assembly: GCF_000247695.1. Next base: position 13,971,887 of record NW_004624773.1, read on the forward strand.
TCCCAACCTATTATTTTATATCTTTCTATCTGCCTAAGAAAATTCCAGCATAAAATACTGTTAAAATGTCATTTATGTGGCAGTCCAAACTTCGACCTGTAAGAACTTAATAGTATGTGGTACTTATCTCCCAATCTGATCAACAGGTAAGTTTTTGTCCCTCACATTACACCAACAGTAGTTCAAAATGCTTTGGAAAATATTTGGCCCCTTTAAAATAACATGTATACATATATTACTTCCTTTCTCCAATATTCCAATGTGACTAGGAGAGAAAGTATTAAGTCAGCACCTCAACTTCAGCAAAGACAAGATTTGCTCAAGGTCACAAAGCTACTCACATATATTAAAATTAGTGGTTTTTAATGGTACTCACTTGGTTAGAAATGAGACAAAAGGACACAGCAGGGGGAAAAAACTGATCAAAATGAATATTTCCTGATGATTTTCTTTTAAATCTTACTAGCCTTGAATAGTCAAGAAATGACTACCTTTATACTTTGAGAATCTTTCTTAAAAGTCAAATTATAGAAAATGAAATTCTCATTTCATTCATTCATTAGATACATACTTTTTTTTACCACGAACCACAATTTCTTACCTATCCATTCTGCATTGTCCAGCTTGTAATGAGGTCAAATTCTCTAAGCCAAGCCCACAGCTAGCCTACCAGGCATCTACTAACCTCCTGAAAGTACAGAGTTGAGGTTATTTTTGTGTTTATTTTTCTAAAGAATAGACCATTAGCTTTTATTCATTTCTCAAATTCCTAGCTTTAAAAGTTAACAACTGAGAGCATAAAGAATCATGATTAGAATCAAGGAATATATAAGGAGTTAATATCCATGAAGGGTCAACCTCCTCCTGACCCCAGTCTGTCCATCCCTCCTTTTTATCTCTCATCATATTTTATATGACAAATCTCCAATAGCCATTTGGGTGTAATAGTATGGTATTTGCCTTGTTAATGCTAAAGGACTATACATAAATAAGAGTTAATGTTATGGTCATTACTCTTCAATTTGTAGGCTGATTCCTCCAACTGTTGTGAAGGAAGACAAATATTTAATGACTAAGTAAAGAACATGCTACACAAGTCATTTATGAAGGGAGAAAGGTCTCAGTGTGCTCAAGCTATTTTGTTGGCCAGTGAGTTGGATTTGTTTTCTGTTTTCTATCTTTTTTTTTTCCATCCTGCCTCCCTGACTGAATTTCCTGCTTAAATATACAAAGCCATGGGAAAAAATTTTAAGATTCCTAGAGATTTTTTAAAATTATGATTAATTCTGTATATCTTACAATGATATTAGCATATCCTGAGGCTAACCATGACCAAGACATTTTTATGAAAATAATAAATATATAGAAATGCATTTCTACAGAGATGGAAATAAATGCTTAGGTTCCAAAACCCTTCTAGGACCTAAGGGAAACAAATGTTTTTCATCATCAGAACCCCAGGCACAATGATCAAATTGCATCTCAAATTGTACAATGCTTGGCTAGGTTTTATTCCCCTCTTTATTTCATGTACACACAATGAAAAAGTCTCTGAAGAATTTAAGCAAGCACTGTCAGATAATTGCAGCTTTTGAAAACTGACACACACACACACACACACACACACACACATGCACACACACACACTGCTTTCTCCAGCATACACTTCCAGGCTGCTTCTCCTATACAGATGACTTATTTCAAAAAATAATTGCACTTATTTTGACTAGTCTGGCTCTTAAGACAGTTTAGTTATATTCATTTCAAAAGCTTTCAAAAATGGTGTTTTTGTTTTCTCTATCCGAGCACACACACTATCAATTCATCCTGTAGTTATGAAATAAATAAACATCCCACAGGACTCCTTCATTTTCAAAGTCAGATAGGTTTGTTATATCTCAGGTTTTTCAGGATTTAAATCAAAGTATATCTAGAGAAAGTGTTTCCATCTTCTGCTGCTGTTAAATTCAAAGGAAACACGATTATTTGGCTTTGCAGAACACAAGTATTTCCCTTCCCCCTAACAGCTCTAGTAATAGTGCCTGGGTTAGCAGCAAAATCCTCAGAACGTAAAAATCAAATTCTATATAATCCGCTTATAGGAGAAGGAAATTAAAAACTCTTTGTAAGTTTTTGATCCCAACACATGGTGTTCACCATAAATGGAATTTGGCACCTAATCACTACCAATGATCTGAGGTACCTAAGCTTCTTCTGTGAAGAAGCTTAAAGTTAGCTAAGAAGTTTACTCAAGCAATGGACTGTCCATTTAAGATATATTTGCTTAAGTTTTCTAAACAAAGTCTGTTTTCTATTTCATGAATCATTTCCCTGCACATCATTTAAGCATTCCAGTTTCTTCACATTTTTCTCAAAAATAGCATAAATTTCAACCTCTCTCTCTCTCTCTCTCTCTCTCTCTCCCTGTCATAAAATATTACAAAGTCAAGTCTAAGCAAGGAACCCAAGCCTATCTGAAAGATGATCTGTTGAGATGCCATATTTTTTTCTGTCTTATTATTCACACCTACTCTTTGGGGAAGGAAGCAGATAGACTCCTCCACTTCACAATAACCTTCTGCAAGAACACTGATGGATTTCTAAAAACTAGACTCTATAAACATGAAAGAGAAAATATATTCTTTTCTTAATTTTATTTTAGTTTATCAGTATATGTGTGTAGTACATAATGTTTACATTCCTGTGGGAAGTTGCTATGTGTATATAACACCCTCAATTCCTTTTTTAATCCCCTTTTTCTTCCCTCCCTCCCCCCTACCCATCTCTGGATCCATTTTTTTATGGTACATGTTTGCAGCACATAATCTTTACATTCCTTGTGTAGAGTTGGTACATGTACATAACACAGCCCAATTCCTTTTCTTTTTTCTTTTTTTTTTTGGTACCGGGGATTGAAAAAGAATTTTTTTTTTTTTTTTTTTGGTACCCGGGATTGAACTCTGGTCCTTGCGCTTGCGCAGCAGGCAGCAAAACCACTGAGCTTAATCCCCTGCCCAATTCCTTTTCTTTCTCATTCCTCATCCCTCCACTCTAGATCTCTTTTCTCTTTGAGAAAGTTCTAACTTTCTACTTCCTATTATCTATCTTTTATTTTGCTCTTTATTTTTACTCTACTTTCTCATTTAAGAGAAAACATGTAATATTTAAGCTTATGTGTCTGATCTATTTCACTTATTTTATGGTCTCAAGGTGCATCCATTTTCCTATAAATGACTCAAGTTTATCTTTCTTTGTGGTACAATAATATTCCATGGTGTGCAAGTGCCACATTTTCTTTATCTATTCACCTGTTAATGGACATATAGACTGCTTCCAAGATTTGCTGATTATGAATCATGCTGTTATAAACATGAGTGTGTATGTATTAACTCTTCACTCTTTCAGGAAGATACTACAAGGAGAATAGCTGGGTCAAATGGAATTTCTAGTTTCAGTTTTTTTGTGGAATCTCTGTACTAATTTCCATAGTGGTTATACTACTTTACATTCCTATCAACAGTGTAGAAGGGTTCTTTTTTCCCCATAGCCTCTCTAGAATTTATTATTATTTGATTTCTTGATGATGGCCATTCTTTCTGGGGTAAGATAGAATCTCAGGGTTGTTTTAATTTGCTTTTCTCTAATGGGCCAGTGATTTTGAACATTTCTTTAAGCCAAGTGGAAATGTACCTAGGAACATTCAAGATTTAATTTAAGTTATTTCATTAGGTACATACTAACAGGCAAATGTTTCTAAGCAGTACAGCCTGTTGGTTACAAGTGCAAATTTTACCACCATATAGAATGTGCTCAAATCTTATCTCTTGCACTAGTTGGCTGTGTGGTCCAGTGAAGGTTTTTAACTCTCATTATTACTGCATGAAGTTACAACCCCTCCTTCTTGGGCTGTCAGAAAATTCAACATTCACCGGCTTCAATACACAGAGCTTCAGATCTTGGTGTTTGTGGCTTTGGCCCATAAAAAGCGGGGTGCAGGTTAGACTTCATATACATATAGAGAACCCATTAATCCAGGCATTTCCCCAAATACCATAGAAGTAACTCTCTTTTGAAAAGGAATTCTGTCTGCAGTTTAAAAACTAAATAATATAGGTCAAAGTATCAAGCACAGTAGATAGCCCATAATAAGTCCTTAGAAACATGAACTACATCTATATCTTTACCCTGCTCACGTTTGTACCCTCACATTGTAGGATCAAAATCTTTTAACTATTATTCAGAGTAAGTTGGCTGGACATCTGTCTTTCTATACCTTTGTGGGGGTGCTCTTGATCTTGCCTTAGAACTTTCCCTGGCCATAATATCTCTACTATATTTAGGGGTTTCCATTTTTCTGCAACTTCTGCTAGATGAAAACATGTAAGTAGAGCAAAATGGAAACATGTGTAGGACATGTATAGGAACTGGAGAATTGCTCTGCTGATGGGCAATGGAACATCCACATCAATGCATGGTACTAATCCCTCTAGTATTCAAAGCATACCCAAACCCCTAAGAGGAGCAATTATCTCCAATATTCCTGTCTTTGTGATGAATGTGAATCAATATAATAAAGCTGTAGATTCTTAAGGTGTCTTGATTGACCCTCTTCTCTGCAACCCAAAGAACTTACCACACATGGTCCTCGTGCCTAGGCTATCATAGGACTATCACAGGGCTATCATAGGACTATCATAGGGCTATCACAGGACAGATGGTGAATCCTGGCATACTTCCTTCTTTGCAGCATGCTATTTTATCATGCCCCTATATGAAAACAAGCACCAAATGAGATAGAGTCATGAGCAAAGATAACTCATATGATCCTGGAGGGAAATTCTCTACTTCCAGGAATATGCTTACATCAGTTCCCCAAAACAGTCTGCCTTAAGGTCTAAGTTGCCTCAAAACACAAAGATCCCCACATGGGAATGACAAGGGTCCCGCCTTATTCTTCTTCTTTTTTTTTTTTATACCAACTTGCTTTAAAGTTCTCTTGCAAGGCAGGCCACGGAACCACTGAACTAAATTCCCAGCCCCCCACCTTATTCTTGATGAATTCTTGGACCATTGGACAGGTGGGCTTTGCCTTAACTCATTAAGTCTTTTACCTCCTTACCCCTTAACCACAGTTTTCTGGCCTTTGAACCAATGATTATTTGTTAAAATTGGCACATTCCTGCCAACTTTACAACTCACCTCCTTACTGGGAGCAGAGTTCATGGCTATTTGGGTATAAGCTAACTACTGTACCTGGGGTTCTCCATCTTTGTTATCTCAAATATTAGGTTTCTGATACCATTTAGTTGTTTGTTTATTGACTTTTTGAGTTTCTCATTATGCTCATCTCTTCTGATCTACTTTTGACACATAGAGCCAAAAGAGCCTGAAATTTTCACATCACTGAACTGAGATTCAGAAGATCTAGGTTTTAGCTCAGGATCCATTCTTAAATGATCTTGATAAACACTCTCTTGATATGAAATCACTTCCTAAACTCCATGGATGTACTAGTATTTTAGAGTTGTCATAACAAAATGCCATAACCTGGGTGACTTAAATGGCACAAATTTATTGCCTCACACTTTCAGTGGTTAGAAATTCAAAATCCGGGTGTTGGCAGAGTCGGTTCCTTCTGAGGGCTTTGAGGGAAAGCTCTGTCCTAGATGTCTCTCCTAGTTTCTGGTAGGCTAAGGTATTCCTTAATTTGGGAAGAGGAGACAACTCAGCTTATAACTAATGATAACTGCTGCTTTATTTACCTGCCAAGCTGAAGTAAGAGAGAATGGATAGAAAAGCATTTTATAAACTGTGAGGTACTACATCAACACAGGAATTATCAAGACTTAAGCATACTCAGTTATTAGAGATTATTTTTTGAGCCTTACAGTACATGGCCATATTATCTATTATCTTGCACATAGGAACTGACTAGAAGTGGTCTTGCAACTTCCATAAAAGTTCACTTAGTTTTCTACAAATGCTGTTTCATTTATTGATTTGCATAAAATGCCACAACATATTTAAATATTTATGTGGATTCAATAAAAATAAAAAGGTACGTTAAAATAAAAAGGTACATTATCTCTTACTGCAGATAAGACTCCTCTTTTTCCAAACCATTTGCATTTCCATCTCTCTAAAATCAAACTTATGTAAGTAGACTACCAGCACAGAAACAAAATACTGTCCTTGCAGAGAAAATCTGACAAGAAAAAGGGCACATACTCTGCAACTGAAACTTTTCTGGAATAAAAGTTCCTTCAAAGCCTTAATCGATCCATGAGCAATTAAAAATCAAACTCGCTGAAGTGATAGTCGTTATTTCCCCTAAGGAAGAAAGAGTGAGAAAGGCTTCTGATTCCATTTAGATGAGTATCCTAAATGTTAGGATTGGGCCTATCTTCTTCCCAGAGGAGTCTGATGACAATAATCAACAATTGTTTTCATAGAGAGTAGCAACAGAAATATTTTTACTACCTTGGAAATTTTTTTAATATTTATTTATTTATTTATTTATTTATTTTTGTACCAGGGATCAAACTCAGGTCCTTGCACTTGCGAGGCAGGCCACAGAACCACTGAGCTAAATCTCCAGCCGGAAAATTATTTTTTAATTACATGGTGTATTTGTTTTCTCTGGCTGCTATAAGAAATTACCACTCACTGGTGGCTTTAAGAAAAATAGAAAATAGGGAGGCCAGGGGAAGGGGGAAAAAATAAGAACCAAGAGAGATTATGTAAAGGTGCAAATTTCCAATGATGAATGTTATTATATTGTATACCTAAAATGTACCAATAAAATAAAATTTTAAAAAAAGAAAAATAGAAAATAATTCTCTCCCAGTTCTAGAGCTTGGAAGTACAAATTCTGGCAGAACCTTTTTCTCTTCAGAGGCTCTAGAAAATAATCTGTTCCTTGCCTCTTTCCACTCCCCTAGGCTGCTCCCACACTCCTGGTTTGGTGGCAGCATGACTCCCATCCCTGACTTGTCTTCTGGGTGTCTTTGTCCCCCTTTCTTACTGAGTCTGCCTCTGTTCCCTCTTGTGAAGACATATATGATGGTATCTAGGGCCAGTAAGCGTGAACAGAGCAATTTCATCTCAAAATACCTAAACACACCTGCAAAGACCCTTTTGCAGAAGTTCATGGACACAGGTCATTGGTTCTAGGAACTTGATGTGAATACCTTCTAGGACACAGAAAAGAAGACTAATTTTTTGAGACAGGTTTTCACTATGTATCGTTCAGGCTGGCCTTGAGCTCACTGCGCAGTCCACATTGGCCTCAAACTCACAGCAATCCTCCTGCCTCAACTTTGTAAGTGCTGGGATTACAGGCATGCACCACCACGTCTGGCAATAATATTTTTTAGATCATTAGCTTTGAAGCTGTTTCCCAAAAGCCTCAGGGAGCTGAAGTGGAATATCAGGAGCTACAAAGAACGGTAAGAAGTAACTGAGTCCTGAGATCCTCCATCTCTTCCATCATCAAGAACAGCTTTGCTTCCCTCTAGTTTGGAAAAATGGGGTCCTATGAGAAATGTCCCTTCAAAGAGGGATTCAATGTTTTTAAAATAAGCCTGAAAACTACCATTCAAGATTGGTGATTCTGCAAATGCTTTTCTGGCTACATACGGAAAATAATTTTCTTAAAAAGAACATACACTCATAGCATGCGAGATTCTAGGTAACAGGTCTTGGAGGAAGCCTAGAACTTATATATCAAGAAGTATCAGAATTATTTGGTCTGATCATCAGGACTGGCTGTCTTATGGCTCCAGGTAAATCAGGGTTTTCTGGAGCTAATTCTTGATCTTTTTTTTTTAAATTGTTGCCAGGAGAGAAGGAGATCTCTAAGGCCAATAAGAAAAATAGAAGGCTTGAAGAGGCTATTTATTTGATGTAAGTATTTCAATGAAATATTTTTAAGGATTGTTAGTGTTTGCTTAAAAACACAGTTCCCCACTTATATGAGGTATATGCAATAGTCAAGTTCATAGGGACAGAAGGTAGAATGGTGGTTTCCAGGTGCTGAGGGGAAGAGAGAATGAGAAGTTATTGTTTAATGGGTAGAGTTTCAGTTTTGCAAGACAAAAGGATTCTGTAGTTAAACGGTGGTGATAGTTGCACAACAATGTGAATGTACTTAATATCACTGAATTGCACATTTAAAATGGCTGAGTAAATTTTATGTTACTGTATTTTACTATATTTTTAAATAATTCTTATGAAGCCAGGTGCTGTGAAGAATGTTGATGTTACACCTAGTCCCCCTTAAATTCATATTTGACTTTTTTTTTTTTTGGTACTGGGGATTGAACTTAGAACCTTGCACTTGTGAGGCAGGCACGGTGCCACTGAGCTAAATCCTTGGCCCAGTATTTGACAATTTTTGCATCCCTTTTCTATATGATTTTGATTCTAACAACCAGCACTCATAACTTATTTTCAAAGGACTTCCCTCAGAAAGCTCGAGCCAATTTTACTCACAAATCCCCAGGAAGTATATTACTTTAAGACAAGTTTGAACATAGTTATGTACAAGAGTTTCCCCATCAGATCATGCTGAATATATAGCCTCTGTAAGATTTTGTGTGAGATCCCACATTTGTTTGGCTTCTTCAGATTCCATTTCCTTTTCATGCTTACCAGTATCCCCCATTCACATACTTACATACACACAATCCTTACAGACACACATTAAGGTTCCCATTTGCCTGAGTTGGTAAGAACAAATCCATTGATCAGGACCAATCATATGATTCTTCACCAAAAAATATAAAGAATTGTACTATCTCTTCTGTAATTACTTGGAATTTTTTTTTTACATGTACTTAAATAGCACTGGGAAGTATATGAAAAGGAACACTGTGCAGGAAGAAAGTAATTCAGACTAGGATACCATGGATAGCCACATGGAGAAGAAGGCTGAGTCTAGAAAGACAGGAAGCATTTGGATAAGGAGAGATTGGAAGATGACAGCTCCAAGCCAAGAGGCAGAACTTGTAGGCCACAAGGCCTACAAATAATAGCAGTCAAAAAAAAATGAAGTTCTGGGTATAAAAGTACAATTTTTGAGAAAACTGAAAAATCATGTTTCATCTACAAATACAAAATTAAAATGTGTTAAACATTTTCAAGATGATTTTTAAAATTAATTTCATTGGTACATTTTTGACATACATAATGATCTAGCTCATTAAATGAAGGAACAAGTAAAGTGTAAAAAATAAGTACATAGGAGAATTCACAGAACCCACACATACGTAAGCAACCAGGAGTGCCGAAATGAATTTGCTAACAGATGCATCTGCGTAACTCCACCAGAAAAACTTCCAAGAAAAAGCATCGTTTGTATTACTATTAGCTTTCTACAGTTTATAAGTTTGCAAAATAATTTGGTCTAAGATAATAAGTGTCCAAGACTCCTACGAATCAGATAACCCAAAAGGGTAAAAAAGTTACTGCCACATATTCAATTAAAGTGGCACCCAATTGTCACTTTGGACCATGACAAAGTCTCTTGATTTTTCCTAACAGTGGTCAAATACTTTTGAGAAGCACTGAGTTCAGCAAAGGTACTAGTTATCTGTCCTCAGAGTATTAAATGGGTAATAAATATATTTAGAATCAACATCAAGGAAATAAATGGCAGTATGGATCATTTCCCTAATTTTCTTGTTCATGGGACCCTTTTCCATAGAATTATTTTTAAAACATTACAGATCATCCCTATTCTGTAAACATCTATTCAGGAAACCCACTATAACCTTCTAGAGATAACAGGAAAAAGGTAGCAGGACATCACTTTTCTTTCTTTAAGATCTTGGTAGCTTTATAATCCTGAGTGAGCAAACAACTTCTATAGGTTTCCTGAAACTTATCTCAATCTTTTCTCTCTTTTACACCCTCTCCTATCCTACTACATAGTACACAACATACTTTCAAAATAGCACATGAAAGGCTGAAAGGATTAGAGGGGAAACTAGTCTTGTCCCTTAGCCCACTCAGCCCCACACTTTTATATCGACAGCTGTTATTTGTGGCTACCATGCATTGGGTTCCATTACAGTTGGAGACATTCCTCAAGAGAAAAGACTTGTGGCTAAGATACACTGGCCACATTTGTGCCTGTCAACTTAGATGTCTGTTCAGATCATATAAGAACTCTCACTAAAGAATGAACAACTGTTTTAATCAGTAGTAGGTTGTTTGGAGACAAAGATGACTTCTTCTAAAACAAAGGCAGCAAGCAACTGGAAGTAAATTCTTTCTGGGATAAATATAGTTTCGAGTCATTCTGTGGACCACTGGGCAAAGCTCGGCATTTGAAAACAGAAGACATAAATTCAAGTGTTAACCTTTATAGTCACTAATTGTGTAAATTCAAGCAAGAATTTACCCTCTAAACTTCACTTCTTCACCTATAAAACAAATGTAAAAGAAACTCTGAGTGTAGAATGGTTGCCTTGCATGGGCAAGGTGCTGGGTTCAATTCTCAATACTGGAAAAAAAAAAAAAAAAAAAGGAAAAGAAAGAAAAAATAAACACTGAGTCTGAAGAGTTATTATGAGCATCAGACTATTCACTAAACATATGAAGCATATAACTGGCGCATAACAATTAATAAACATTAATATCTGTCCCAACTTACTTCACTGAAGTTACTACAGTAAGGCAGTAATACTGGGAGTTCAGACATAGGGTGTACTATCTAGTGGTACAAAAGATAATTTTACATGATAAGTGTATTTTTTACACGTATTATACTAAAAATGCTTCCCCTTTGAACCCAAATTTCTTAGATAATTTTGCTTAAGACAAAACTAAAATGCCTCAGTTTAAAAATAAAACAGGTCCCCACGCCCTACAGAGGTCCCCAGTCCCGCAGAAGACGCCAAATCAGCCCGCTGCAGACAGGCAGGTCTGTGCACGCCCTACCGAGGTCCTGAGTCACACAGAAGACGCCGAATCACCCCACTGCAGACAGACAGGTCTGTGCACGCCCTACCGAGG
>NW_004624773.1:13988405-14002253 GCF_000247695.1 Heterocephalus glaber
ATGAGAAATGTAACTGTGTTGTATACCTACAATGTACCAATAAAAGAATTTAATACCAAAAAAAAATAAAAAATAAAACAGGTCAGCTAAAGAAACATGTTAAATGGATAATATTATAGGTAGAATACAGATATAAACAAAGTGTAAAAGTAGAATGTGAATGTCGGAGTTGGGAAAAATTCACATATATGTTTTGAATGGTCCAGAAAAGATTCTAGAAAATAATGTGGGAGCTTCAGGAAGAACATTTTGCTGTGGGAGAATTTTTTAAGATAGCTAATCAAAAATCCACTGGACAAGGAAAATATTCTATTGGTGGAGACATGCAAGCAGAGATTAGCAGACCTCTTTCCAGAAAACATGTAGCTAGTGCGATGCTTAATTTTATGTGTCAACTTGACTAGATAATGAGATGCCCAGACATCTAATAAAGTATTATTTCTGGCTGTGTCTATAAGGGTGTTTCTGGAAGAAATCAGCTTGTGAATCAGTAGCCTGAGTGAAAACAACTGCCCTTATCCTATGTGAGCCAGCATCCTCCAATCCACTGAGGGCCCTGATGGAAGGAAGGGGAGAAAGAAAGGAGAGTTCACTTTCTCTGCTTGCACTGAGGCATCAGTTTTCTCATGCTCTTGAATATTGTTGCTCCTGGTTCCCTGGGTTCTGGACTAAAATCCTAGCTTATGCTATTGTTCTTTCCTTTTCCTTCCCTCATTCTTAGGCTTTAAATCTCAGAATGAATGACACCACTGGTTTTTCTGGTTCTCCAGCTTGCAATGGAAGATCATGGGACTTCTTGGCCTCCATAATCAAGTGAGTCGATTCCTATAATAAATCTATTCTTTTATGTATCTCTGTAATTCCTAGTCATTTTATTTCTTGGGGAAATACACTAATACACTGGGGATTCAGGTTTCAAATGGATGATTAGGCAAAGTGCCTATTACGGTCCCTTTGAAACACATGAGGTTATGACTATCATTAGAAGGATTTCTGTTGTAGACACTTACATCATAAGTAAAACATATTGAGTAAGAGACTATAGAGAAAAGATCATGTCCTTCAGAACTTGAGGGCTTGTGGGTTCTGAGTCCTTAGAGTAACCCTTCATTTCTATGGCCTACCTCCATTTATGACTGTATGCCAATTTCCATCACATTTCAGAGGTTTTGCACTTCTCATTCAACGAATGCTTCCTTTGAGAATATAGTCCAGATCCTCTGCTGCAGTGATTTCCTTTGGGTGTGAATGGTTGAAAGGCACAGGGTAATTAAAGCCTACATGCACAAGCAGGTCTGACTGACTGAAGCTACCCACCTCTGATTGGGGTCTGATTTGAATAAGAATGCCAAGCAGGCAAAGCCAAGAGAAAGCAAAGGCTAGGAAAGCTGTTTTATGTTCTAAAAAGAAAATGTCAGAGCAGGGCTCTGCTCTGCTCTCCTCTGCTCTCCTCTCCTCTCCCCCCTCCCCCTCTCCTTCCCCCTTCCCTCCCTCCCTCCCTCCCTGCCTCTCTAGACTCTGTCTGCAGTTTCTGGGATACCACAGAGAAAAAAACTTGAGCCTCCTGGCCTACCTGGTTGCTCCACACAAAACACACTTTATAGATTATCTGTGCAGGCAAATGCCCAAGCGGTATGATTGCCAAGGAACACAGAAAGGCCCTTATCCCTCAAATACTTCCTTTTGACTAAAATCTCTTTAATAGATAACAATATCTTTATAAAGCAATTGCCCCCAGGGAAAGGAAACACCACGATTGGGACTCAGGCTAAGGTGGAAATGAACCACTTGATCCAAGATAATTGAATTTTATATTAGAACTATTAGTCCTGGTGTTACTATTAATAATAGCATGTGCTAGCACTCTCCTAAGAAATGCTTTGCTTGTACACATTCTCGCAGCTATCTATACATAGGGAGCTTTCACTATTCCCATTTTATAAGTGATGAACTGTGGGTTTAGGCATGGCAAGGGTTGGGGATTCTAATCCCAAATGTCCAACCCCAAACTTGATTGTAAACCAAGAAAGCAATTTACAGATCATATAAACCAGCTCTTTTGTCTTTAAAGAATGAGAAATTGACAAAAAGAAGTAGACATATCCAAAATTGTGTGACTGGTAAGTGGTAGAGCTACAGCCTAAAGCCAAGGATTTCTGAATTTCTGAGTCCAAATTCTAGTCCCTTTCAAAGAAGCAAGAGTAATAGGGTAAAGGGGTGAGGCATAAAAGATTCTGGGTTAAGTTGAAGAGAACAGAAAAAGTGACACTACAACCAACGAGCAGATACTTAATGCCATCTTCACAATTTCACTATGGAGGAGTGCAGCATCCTGGAGCTAAACTTAGTAAGTCTTTATGGTATGTCAGGTCCTTTTCTAAAAGTAAGCAATGTATGTTTTGATTATGACAAAGACCCAGGACAAAAATCTCAGGTGTGCCTCATTATCAGCAGGACGTTATGTAAAACATCCCACCGGATCGCTAGGGAAGCAGAGGCTGCAAAAGACAAGACCACTTTTGCCCAAGTCATGCAACAGGGTCTAGAGGCATAGAAATTAAAATCTAGGTTTTCTAGTCACAGCAATTGGTAGAACAGAATGGAATAATTTACCAGGACTTTGGTTGTAATTGTATAGCATTAGTTGTTTTGATTTAATTTGGGAAGAGAAAGAGAATGGGGAGGAGGAGGAGGAAGAAAGTAAAAGAATTTGCTGGTCTTTTAAGTGTTAAATATCTTAATGGTAAGTGACATCTCTGCTAAGCACTGGCCAGGTGGACCATTAGCCTTAAGAGTACCGCCCAGCTCTCCCCAGGTGTCTAGTGCTGATTCCTCCGGATACTAGCTCTCCATAGCAAGTTGCCCTTCTGGCTTCCTGTGGAAAAGTGTGCCCCAGTGACCTTAAGCAGACAAAGGGGTCACTTGGAGAATGGAGCAATCAGCTACCCTCAGTGAGCTGCTGTCTTTGTGGTAACTGAAGGCAAAAGAGCCCTGCCCCCGGCCCTGTTCTACAGCAGTGAGCTGCAGTCTGGAGACCCTGACCACTTGCAAGTAGACAATCTCAGCAGCTGCTGTTACCTATGATGCTAGAGCCCACTGACTCTGCTACAGAAAACAACCCATGTGCTCCCAGGACCTGGCTAGCATTTGAAGAAAGGATTTTGTTAAAAGTAACTTAAAGGGCTGAGTGCACTTCACGACTCAGCACCTCACTACTCCTTGCCAGGGCTGTATGTGGTAAACTGTAACCATGAGACACCTGGGCCATGATTCCCATCCCTATTAAGATTTTCTTTTTAATGAAATCCTCTGCCAATGGAGGAGGAAGAACTAAGAGGCAGGTAACTCAATGGCAGTGTCCTGGCTCTGAAATCTTACAGAGCTGAGTTTAAATCCCCAATAGCTTTCAGTTTGTGTTGCTCCTGGACCACCCCTTAACCCCTCTAAGTCTTTGTTTCTTTATATGTAAAATGGAAATAATATTGCTTAGTTTTATTGGAATTGCTTTTAGAACACACAATTAAATGCTTATCATGACACATTTTAATTACCCATTGTCTTGTCTGAATCTTCCACTAATGAATAAATTATGTAAGAATAGAAACCAAGACTTCCATAATCACCTCGTGGCTTAGGTTGAATCACCCCAGATGTAGTCTCCCAGATAAGGGTTTGAGAACAAGTAATTTATTAGGAAGTAGTCCCAGAAGCACAAATAAGGCAGTAGGGAAGCAAGACAGAAAGGAGCAGGGCACCAATAAAGAATGCATCTTCTAAGCAGGTGTGGTAGTCCAGGCCTATAATCCCAGCTACTTGGGAGGCTGAGTCAATAGGATCACAAGTGTGAGGCCATACTGAGAAAATGAGTGAAATCTTGTCTCAAAATTAAAAAGAATAACAGGCAGGCCAGGGATTTAGCTCAGTGGTTCCACCGCCTGCCTCCCAAGTGCAAGGTCCCGAGTTCGATCCCTGGTACCAAAAAAAAAAAACAAAGAAAAACAGGCTGGGGATACAGCTCGACACTCCTTGGGTTCTATCCCTGGTATCAATCAATAAAATGCTACATCTAGCCAGTAACTACTGTAGGCAATAGTTACAGGCTAAGTCCCATGAGGATCCTCTGGGAAAGCATGTGTTTGGGGTTGTTTCACCAAAGAGGTGAGAGAGCTGGGTTGCTTAGCTACTTGGCATTGCCCATTACTGGATGAAGGTAAGGACTGAGTCAGGGTGGAAGCTGAGTTATTTATCCATTAGTTGCCATCCATATGGAGTGAAGGCTGCTCCCAGGGAACCTGACCCCTTGGCACTTCCATCTATCTTGGGTACTGTAAAAAAGCCCTTAGGCAGTTACTGGAGCTTGCACCAAATATCATTAGCATGCATACTCATGGAGAATGCTCACAGGAAAGTGGGTTAGGTACCAGCAGTATCTTCTCCTCTTGTGTATTCTTGGTACTCATCACACTGCCTAGCACATGGTTGGTGTCCAATAAATAGAGACTGAATGAATGAATGCAAGAAATATACACAGATATTTTCAGTATAATAGAAGATAGTAACTGATCAGAAACATAAAAGAGGGAATTAAATTCCCAAGAAAGTTTAAAGGAGGTAGAATTCTTTCTCATCTAGGATGTATCATGATGGTTTTAAGAGGTAGCATTTTGACTGATTCTTTAAGGACAGGTGGGGTCTAAATTTGTCAGAAGCATAGGCCACATTTATTTTTTTCTCTGGCACCTAGTACACATTGCACAATGTAGGGTTTTAAAAATTTTTTGTTCTGTGACGAATGTAGCTAAGTGTCAAGTAGAGGAAAAGCATTTTAGCAGAGAGATGTGCATTAATAAATGACATGGAGACCAAAAAGTATGGAACCTACTAGAAATAGCAAAAAATTCAGTTTGGCCAGCACATGGGTGCTAAGAGGGGTTTGATGCAGCATAATATTGGGGTGGCAGATTATATTTGGAATTAATCAATGTTATGTTTAGGAGTTTAAAACATATTAAATGGCGCAGTGGTATCTGATAGATTTCACTCATCTTAAAATGGCTGCTACATATAATAGCTACCTTCTCCTTCCCATAATTCCCTGTGTCCTGCCTAAACCCAGTCCCAAGATGGCTCCTTTCCCACCCAAATTGGCCTTCTCCTTCCCATAATACCCTGCTTCCTGCCTAAAACCCAAGTTGGCTTCTCCCGCCAAAAGACAACCTTCTTTTTCCCAACATGCCCCTCTTCCCACCAAAAGAGTAACCTGATACTTGCTCTCTTCCTACTTGCAACTAGTGATGTCACAGGCTCCTCCAATCCCAGTCACGTGCCTTTCAAACCCTATAATCCCTAACCACCACATCTTCCAAACCCCACCCTAGCTCCCAGAAAAGCTGTCCCTACCCCAGCCATGCTGCTGCACTCCTTTGTTCAGAGGCAGCCCGGCAGATTGTCCCTTCTCTTTAATAAAGGCCTGTTGTGGTACTGGTCTGGTCTTGGTTTTCAGCTCTTTTACCTGACAGTGTCCCCTGCTTTAATCACATCTCTCTACATCCTTACTTTGATTCTGGTCTTGGCCAATGGTATATTAGCAAATGTGATGCAAGCAAAGGCTTGAGAAACACTTGTGTATTGGGAGCTTGCTCTCTCTTACTGCTCTTAGGAACCAAGCAATGGCATATGAAGAAGCCAAGGATAGTGTATTGGAGGCTGGAACACCAGGTGCTCCAAAAACAAGCTATTCCAAAAAACCTCCTAGACCAACCATCCTATCTCTGTCTGTCCCCAGACATGAATGAGGCCCACCTAGACACACCAGCCCCACCAAAGATAACCCACACAAGAAGAGTCTTAAATCACAGAATTGTGAGAAATAACAAATATTAATTGTAGTCCGCTAAGTTTTGGAGTGTTCTAGCATGCAGTGAGAACTAACTGATACCACAGGGAAGTCAGTAAAGGTTTTTGGAGAAGATAAGGAAACATAGCTGAGGCTTTTTGATTAATGTTGAAACACTGTACAGGATTTAGGAACCAATTGCTCTGGCTCTTTCTTCACTGGAACAGGTAAACCAATCTTTTGCTCTCTCTTTGTCTGAATTTTCTCTAGTACTCAGACTCACAGATATCCTTGATGATGTCATAGATTCATCATCTAGAACAACCTGTTGTAGAGAAGATTTGCAAGCTGCTTTTTTTATGTCTTTAAATTTCTTAAGCATGGGGAAAATGCCAGAAACAAGATTCCAGGTTAAGATAATCAAATTTTTATCAGATGTGAAACACAGGAGAATTATAACAAAATAATCTAAAATTCAAGGCAGCTGAACGACAGGAAAAAATAGTTCAGAGGTGGAGTTCAGGTCAAGATAAAATAATGATTCTCACAACTCTAAGAGACAGGGCCTGTGTTTGAGAGGCCTGTGGCTGGTTGTGTAACTATTCAGCTCTGACTCACCCTTGGTTACAGCCAGAGTCATGTAGCATAACTGAAATGTAATTAAGATTTGTGGAATTATTTTGACCCCAAAGCTATAATAAAAGGCAAGGTCACGGGCTGGGGATTTAGCTTAGTGGTGCCACCATCTGCCTCACGAGTGCAAGGTCCTGAGTTCGATCCCCAGTACAAAAATTTAAAAAAGCAAGGTCAGAAAAGAGGTATAAATTGTTGCCTAATATTAGCCATGATACTCTTCTCCCCAGCTATCCTAAGAGTAGGATATATTATACCATACAAACAAATACATGGCTTTTACTGTCACTTTTAAAGACTGTATTTTAAAAACTTCACCAAAAAGTAACCCTTTCTGCAAATTTGAGCTGTGTATTTGGTATTTTACAAATAACACAACCAAGGTCAAGGCAGTCATGTGACTTACTAGAAGACCAAAGCAAGTCAGCATCAAGAACTCAAGCTGGAAACCAACCACTCCTCTGATGTCCTGTCTGTGCTTTGTCCACACAACCATCTCTGTCCTCACTTAGCCTTTCGTAGTCTCCCCCAAAATGAGGGCAAGAATAGTTTATGAAACTAGAAAAATGGTTTGCTTTGTTTTCCACTAAATTTTAATGTACTCTTCAATATGCAAATTGCATGAGACTTTGCTGAGGTTTGAGTCAAGGAGAAGGTGAAGAACTGGGGTGTGCTTCTGCTATTTGTATATTTGCTTTACCTTAAAAAAACACACATTCCATTGTAACTATGATTTTTTTAAAAACCCAGATATGATGTTTTGTTCAACCCCACTACCACCTCCTATTTGCAAACACTACATTTTTCTAACTTCAGAGGGAACAGATCCTCTGATTACTGTTCAGCAGTGTTTCTGATGTCTGTGTTGAGAGCGTGAGTCTTTGTGTCTCTGTGGAACCAATTATCTTCAGGTATGGAAAACCAAGAAGTTGAATTATGTTTCCATGGATGCATATTCAGATGCTAAGCACTGGTGCAGAGATGAGAAATAAAACACTCCTCTCCAGATAAATCCTCATGAAAACATAGGTCTTTAACCAGTGGCTCTTTTCACTAGCCCGGGACCCTGGGCTTCTTGTTCAGGTGAGGACTGTGTACAGGGCTTATATTTAGGTATCATTTTGCAAATGTTCTCTCACAAAGTTCCACAGATGTCTCAAGCAGCTGTTAAGGGTACATTTCCTTTTAGTGGAAACTGTCTGTTGTTTGAACTTGCCAAGCTTCTCATTTATAGAAAATGGAAGATGTAATTTGGGGAAGTATATGAACTTCCCCCTACTTCCTATTTATCTCTCTTCTCTCTTCTATTTTGCTATTGTGTATGTAAGTTTTTCATATAAGAGAAACTATGCAATAATTGAGCTTGTATGTCTGACTTATTTCACTTAACATTATGTTCTCAAATTGTATCCATTGATCTACAAATGCCTCACATTTATCTTTCTTTATGGCAGCATAGTATTCCATTGTGCATATGCTAATTTATTTAATTTATACTAAAAATTTATCTTAGTTTGTTGAAAAGAAAGTTTGTGTTATTATCTGTTTCTTTTTTATAAGAATTTTCTTGGTTTATGTCTTGTAATGTGTACTACTCTGAAAATAATGATATCTTCATTATCTTCAATTGTTATTCTCTTATTATTTGCTTATGAAAATATATTTTATTTCTTCATAAATTAAAATAAAATTGATTTCATGTTTAGTTTTGAGGAGGATTGATGGTTTTTTTAAATCCATAACAAGTGTGACCCACTGTAGCACAGAAAATAGATAATAATACAAACTTAAGAGAAAGGACACAAATAGAGCTCCAAATTTTATAATTAATAACAGCATTAAATGTTATTGAAAATAATATAAGCAATAATAGCAGATAACATTTATTGAGCTCTTAATGGGTACTTGTATCCAAATATCAGTCCTACCACTTCCTGTCAGTTTGACTTTAGAAAGTCACTGTGTTTGTCATCTGGAGCTGCCATAACAAACCCTAAAAATGTCTTAAACAAAAGAAATATTATTGGCTCAAAGTTTTGGAGGCTGCAAGTCTGAAACCATGGTGTCACAGGATCATGTCTAGAGCAAGATTCTCTCCCAAGCCTCTTGGGAGAGAATCTTTCATTGGTTTTTCTATCTTCTGGTATTTGCTGGCAATCCTTAGCATTCCTTGGTCTATAGATACATGAGTCTAGTCACATGGCTGCCTTAACCTAGTGTGTATCTGTCTCTAAGTCCAAATTTCCCCATTTTATAGAGACAACAGTTGCATTAAATAGAGCCTAGCATAATGGCCTTATAGAAATGTGATTACCTCCACAAAGATCCTATTTCTAAACACATTTTGGGAATATAGTCACATTTTAAGATACTAGGAGCTAGGGCTTCAACAAATCTTTTGTGGAGAATGCATTTCAACCCATAACAGTTATCTAATCTTTCTCTTAACTTCACTTCCCCTTTGTAAAATGAGGATTTGATACTGAAAACACAACACTGCTGAGATGATTATATCAGATAATATGTAAAGAGCATAGCACAGTGCCTGGCACATAGCTGGATAGTAGTAAATATTAGCTATTATTATTAAAGTAGGGATATAGATCCTTAAAGCTCAATTTGCTCTGCTTTGCTTCACAGAGGAGAAGCCAATATGGATAATATTTCCCCTCAACTCTGAAGGGAGTAACAATTTTTCCTAACAGCGTAAATTGACATTTACATCTTGTACTTTACCAAGAGCTATATATGTGAATAAGGTTTACTTTTTATTTTAATATTGAAACCTATTCATACCATGATAAAAATTACTTTGAATAAATACCTTATTCCCAGCCAGTAAATAAACCTTAAAGGTTGAAATCCTGAATAATATAAATAAGGTTAAGAAAGGCTCCTTACTAGATTATCCATAACATAAAAGAAACACAGGCTCTAAAATGCATTGTTAATAACTTTTATTCCCCCAAACATGTTGATGTAGGTAAATATATTTCAGATATTGGGAGACAGACTCAAATACTGAAAAGAACATGACTTTTAGATTCCAGTACATCTGCAACTCTACCCCTTATGGGCTCTGTTACCAACGCAAAATAATTTAATTTTTTAGTCTGTTTTCTCATCTGTGGATAAGGACAATAATCTTCAAAAGTGAGATCATCAAAAGTGGAACCATCAACAGACGAGTAGATGAAATACCCTATGTACAGATGCTCCTTTACTTACAATGAGGTTATGTCCCAACAAGCTCATCGTAAGTAGAAAGTATCATAATTTACACCTAACTTACTATTGCAGCTGAGCCTAGCCTACTTCAAATGTGCTCAGAATAATTAAGTTAGATCACGTATCAGTCAGGGTTCACTAGAGAAACAGATTTAATGCAAGATATATAAATACATAAGGATTTACATGGAACGCTTACAACGGCTGCCTACAGTCAGGTGTGGAAGAGAGCAAAAGGGCTGTCTTCGTGCTAGAGGTCAAATGATTCAGTCAAATGTCCAAGGCCTGGAGCTCACTGTAGTGTCGGGTGTGAGTTCATATCAGGAGTCTGAAGTGTCTGCAGTGGAAGGCTGAAGGGTCTGTTCTGGAAGCCAGAAGACGACATTCAAGGTGAAGGTGAAGACTGGCACTCCTCTGAAGAAAGAGAAGTGAGCCTTCCTTCTTTGTTACCTATTTATTCCATTCAGGTTACAAGTCTGTTGTGTGGTGTCACTCACACCCAGTGTGGGTCTTCTATCTTCAGTAAATCCCTTCAGACACACATAGATTTATGCTGATCTAATTTAGCCGGGCGTTTCTTACTCAAATTGACATAACCAATTGACTATCACAGATCATAATTGGGCAAAATCATATAACACTAGTATAAGAAAGTGTTGACTACCTCATGTAATTTATTAAATACTCTACTGAAAGTGAAAAACAGAATGGTTCAATGGGCTTGCTTTTACATCATTACAAAGTTAAAAAACTGTAAGTCAAGTCATCATAAACCATGAACTTGTATACAATGGAATATTATAGAACCTTAAAAAGAAAGGAAATTTTGACATGTATTACAACATGAATGAACCTTGAGGATACTGTTAAGTGAAATAAACCAGTCAAAAAGATAAACACTATATAATTTACTTTATATGAAGTACCTAGAGTAGTCAAATCCATAGAGACATAAAGTAAAATGTCAGTTTCTTGGGGCAAAACAGGAGAGGGGACTGAGGAGCTATTGTTTAGTGGATACAGAGTTTTAGTTTTGAATTTGAAAAGAGTTATAGAGATAGATGGTGATGAGGTTGCATAACAATGTAAATGTACTTAAAGTCACTTTCTATGGTTTGGATGTGGTTTGAGTGTGTTCCCCAAGGCTTCATGTGTTAAAATATAATATCCATTGTTTGGCTTTAAGAGGGTAGAAAATTAATCTGATTATAGCATTTAGAGACGAGGTACCTGCAGAACCATAAGCCCAAATAAATTTATTCATAGTTTCCTGGGTTAGGTATTTCCATGTAGTATTGTAAAGCAGATGAATACAACACTGAACTATAAAATTAAAAATGGCTGAGGGCAAATTTTAGGTTACTGTACATTTTACTACAATTTTTAAAATAAATGTTTAAAAATTCTAAAAAGTAAACACAACAATGTACAACTTAATAATTTAGAGCCTGGCATATAGTGGGCTGGTATTAGTTACATTCCACCATTAACATCCTCTTCTCTCCTCCAATAGTTGCAAAAAGAATTGAAGTATATATATAGCAAAAGGATTCAGTATAAAAGACTGCAGTTAATTCCACTAACCCTTGATTATGAAATGAAGCCAAGTAGTTGATCCACATTGGATCAGGAAATAATAAGTTCTATGATTGTAAGCAAGCCACTTAGTTCCTTGGACCTATTTTCCCCTCTGTAAAATAAGAGAGTTGAACTAGATGATCCATGTTAAATCCAAGTCCTTAGAAACTTTCATCATATAAATAAAGTCCAGAAATAGCATTTAAGAATGAAGGGGCATAGCTTAACATGTCAATATTTCTTTTTTATACAGAAAGAAGGAGGGGGGAAACAAATATCTTTTATGACACTAACATGATACATTTGTCACAAGGAGGAGGGAAATAAAGGCTAAATGGAGCAATTAATAGTGAAATGTCTATTTTTTAAATTTTTTTATTTTTTTGGTTTTTTGAGGCAGGGTCTCCCTTTGTAGTTCAGGCTGGCCCTGAACTCACTATGTAGCCTAGGCTGGACTCGAACTCACAGTGATTCTCCTGCCTCAGCCTCCAGAGTGCTGGGATTATAGGCGTGCACCACATACCCTTCCTGAGATGTCTATTTTATGTCAAATGTTATTCAATCTAAAAGAAAGCTTTGCAAAATGAAAGTTCTAGAGATCTGTTGGACAACAGTGCTCAAAAACCTAACGCTACTGTAATGTACACTTAAAAATAGTAAAGATGATAAATTTTATGTTATGTGCTATTCACAACTAAAAAAACAACTATATATGAACTTTCTTTAACCTTTTTACTTCTCAAAAACAATTCCAGTGGTTTTCAAACTTTTTCTAGAGTAGCAAATCCATTCTTCTCAGAAAGTTTCATGGGAAAATAACTGTAAAAAAATGAAGTTGAAAGTAGGATACCAGATGAGGTTCCTAAACACCTTAGCTCTTCCCCTTGGTTCCCTAGGCCTGTCCCAGATCCTTTGAATACTCCCTACTGCTCTAGTGAGTGGCTGGTTTAAAATCAATGCTGTATACTCTATAAAGAAATGTAAATGCCTTCTCACAGTGCATTCAATTGGGAATTAATCAATAATGGTGGAGCTTTACTAGTCTAAGCACCCACAATCCCCATCTAACCATTTATCATAAATAATGTATAAGTCGACCTTAGAGGAGATATTTCTATCTACTTTCATGAAGAGACTTTATAACTCTACTAGAGGTCAAAAAATGCATTCATCAACTCCAGAGTTTAGCACATGCTCAATAAAGATTTATATAATGACTGACTACATGAAAGGTCCCAAACTCTGCGCAAAACATGGTATTTGATTCATTCATTCATTCATTCATTCATTTATTCATTCACAAACACTTCCTTAGCATCCACTGTATTTCAGGCAATTGTTAAGAACTAGGGATGAAGCATGAACCATACACTCTCTTCAGGGGACTCATTTTTTGATGTAAGAGACATATTTTAACAGACCATTGTAAGGAAATGAGAGCAATGCAGAGAGAATTAAGCTCAAAGGTTTGTAGCAACTCCAAACCAACTGATAGGGAGCCAAGGAAGACTTCTTGAAAAGAAGGTCATCTCAGGCTTCTCCAAAAGAATGAGAACACACGAGGAATGGCTGGGTGTGTTGTTAGCACAAAAAACAGACAAGGATGGAAAGAAAGAAATGAAGCTAAAGAATAAGGTCATCCATTAGCATAGGAAAAGACTTTTTGAACAAAACCTCAGTAGCTTGGGAACTAGCACAAAGAATCAACAACTTTTCTCATCTTATTAAAAAGCTTCTGCACTGCAAGAGAAAACACCAACAGAGCTAAGAGACAACCTACAATGTGGGAAAAAATTTTTTAGCAGCTGTACCTTAGACAAAGGACTACTATCTAGAATATATAAAGAACTGAAAAAAATCAGGCTCCCCAAATTCAAAGACCCAATTCAAAAATAGGCATCTGAAATGAACAGACATTTCTCAGAGAAAGAAGTAAAAGCAGCAAATAAACATATGAAGAAATGTTCAACATCACTGGTCATTCGAGAGATGCAGATGAAAACAACACTGAGATTCCACCTCACCCCAGAAAGAATGGCCCGCTATCATGAAATCAACTAATAACAAATGCTGGTGGGGGTGTGGGGAGAAAGAAACCCTTCTCCATTGTTGGTGGGAGTGCAGATTGGTGCAACCACTGTGGAAATCAGTATGGAGATACCTCATCTAGAAGTCCCATTTGACCTAGCTATTCCCCTGCTGCATATCTTCCCCAAAGAATTAAAAGAATCATACCACAGCAATATACCCATGTTTATAGCAGCACAGTTTGTAATAGCTAAGGCTTGGAAAGAGCCCAAGTACCCATCAGGTAGAAACTGGGTAAAGAAGATGTGGTTTTTTTATAAAATGGAGTACTACTCAGCCATAAAGAATGAGAAACTAGACACATTTACAGCTAAATGGATCCATGTTGAGGCCATACTCTTAAGTGAAATAAATAGGACACGCATGTACATACTGAATAGTTTCTCTGGTGTGAGAAACTGAAAGGGTAAATAAGGATTGAAATGAATAATTGATAATTTGAAATAGGAAGAAAAGGTCCAAAGTGGTAGGGGAAATGGGAGGGG
>NW_004624773.1:14002432-14092839 GCF_000247695.1 Heterocephalus glaber
AAAAAAAAAAAAAAAGAGTAGGGTCATGGAGAGTTCTGCGCACAAATAGGGCACATCTGCATTTTCTGACCTTGGCTATGCCTGTCTCTTTTTGTCTCATCCCACAGAACCTCCAAGTGACCCTCCCATGGAGACTTGAATTCTCTAACCAGTACTTCGTTCCTAGTCTGCAGAGCAAGGATCATGAAAGTGGAAATTTTAAAAAGGTACATTTCTCTTCCTTAATAGAAGTTACCATAAAAAATTAAACACAACTTTTATCCATAGATGAAAACATGGTACTGCTCCATGAGAAAAAATATGAGTCCTTGATCATATAAAAACATTTTTTTTGGGGGGGCGTACCAGAGATTAAACTCAGGACCCTGAGCTTGAGAGGCAGGCACGGTACCACTGAGCTAAATCCCTAGCAGTCACGTAAAATTTTAAAGGCAGAAACATCTGACCAGAGGCACTGTGCTGGGCAGAAAGGGACTGGCACAAACACTTACTTCATTAACTCTCTGGACCAGGTGACATACAGCTACTGAGTGCTAGGGACTGATCATCCAAATTAGGCAGGTTTGGTCTCCACACTTCAGCTTAGGCCCTTCAAGTAATCTAAACTCAATACTTCCTCTTCTTAGGATACTCTATTTCCCAGCTTTATTTGATGAAAATATTCATTTCTGATTCCATTTTCTTACTGAATATTAGAAAACTCAGAGTTCATCTCTCTTTACCCCAGAATGAACATCTGAGTAATTCCCCTAGTGGGAGGCTTTTTAGAATTTGAGTTAAAATGCCAGGCACAATGGAGGGACTTGATATCACCTTCTCTTTCCTATATGAATAGTCAGT
This sequence comes from Heterocephalus glaber, assembly GCF_000247695.1. The sequence continues at coordinate 14,003,273 of NW_004624773.1, forward strand.
CACTAGTTAAACATCAAACAAGCACAGATAATGGAAATGATGACCTGGGGCAGATTTGAATTAAATACTGGCAGTAAAGGCTTCAGGATCCCCAAAACTTTCTAACAACCAATCTGTCTCTGTCTCTGTCTCTGTCTCTCTTTCTCTCTCTAAATTTTAAGTTTTTAAATCTTAGTTGATAAAAATCAAAGCAATGACTTGTTCCATGTGGTTTTGATTACAAGTACTATTCTCATATAAAACCCATCTCAAAAATAAAACAGCCCCTGTCAGTATATTCAGGCCACAGGTTACAGAGAGAAGATGAGTTTCCAGAAACAATGAAAACCAAAGCAAATATCCTTTTGAAGTTTGCAAATCAGTGTTCTAAAATATGAATTTTATTGGTTACTAGAGAGAATCAAGCATTATTCTTCATTGCCCAAAGTACTAACACTTTTCTTGTTGGAAGTAATCCTCAATTTCTATTTATTAAAAGGAAAGAAAAACATGTTGGGGTTGGGGATTTAGCTCAGTGGTGTTGCTGCCTGTCTCGAAAATGCGAAGTCCTGAGTTCGATCCCCAGTACCCCCGCCCCCTCCAAAAAAAAAAAAAGAAAAAGAAAAACATGTTCAAGTCAAATTTTTCTAGTTTTTCTATTGTCCAGAAGAGCAAAACACTATATGACTTCACCACATGATTTTGTATATATGACCAGGTAAATCAAAAACATTGTGACTAAATTTAGATTTTTGTTTAACTTCAGGAAAGGCGTACTTGAAGTTGATACCAAGACACAAGACAGAGTTTCTAGATTTTCAATAGAACTACAACAGACTTCTGTAATATTTGGTAGAAATGTAAAGACATGATCAAAGTTTGAAGATACAAGTTCTAAGTTTCAAATTGAAAAAGATAAGATGACAGAAACACACTGTCATGAATAAGTGCAATAGTTTCTTTTTTAAACAGATTTTTTTGAGCAGTTTTAGGTTTACCACAAGGTTAAAAGTACAATGTTGATATACCTTTATCCTCACACCTACAGAGCCTCCCCACGATGTAGCAACATTCTGCACCAGAGTGGTACATTTATTACAATCCATGAAATTACTTGGGCATATAATTTTCACCCAGAGTTCATATCTAACATTAGGATTCACTTTCGGTGTTGTGCATTCTGTGAGTGTTCACAAATCTATAATTACATGGGTTTACTATTATAACATATAGAATAGTTTCACTGTCCCGAAAGTCGTCTGTGCTCAGCCTATTCATCCTTTCTTCTCCCATAACCCCAGGCAAACCACTGATCTTTTTACTGACTCCATAGTTTTGTCATTTTCAGAATGTCACATTGTTAACATCACACAGAATGTAACCTTTTCAGATCAGCTTCTTTCACTTAATGATAGGCATTTAAAATCCCTTCATGTTTTTCCATTGTCTATACATACCACAATTTATTTATCCATTTGCCTACTGAAGGACATCTGGTCACTTCCAAGTTAAGCGATTCATTTTCAAATTCCATTTTTATATAACGACCACCTGAGATTGGTTTCTGTCATTGAATTCGGAGGACACTCACGAAAACGCTTAACTGATTTATGAATTCCCTTCACCAACCATCCAGACTGACTTGGGTTGGTTCTCTAAATAATTCACTATTTTCATAAGGCAGCCCATTTCATTACATGACTATTAGTGTTTACTAGAGAAACAGATTTAATGCAAAATATGCAAATATATAAGAATTTACAAAATTGGCTTACAATGGCTGCTCACAGAGTCAGGTGTGGAAAAGTGCAAAAGGGCTCTGTGTTCATTGGAGATTTGAAGGCTCCAGTCAAAGACCTGGAGCTCACTATAGTGTCCTGTGCGAGTCTGTATCAGGAAAATGAAGGGTCTTCGATAGGAGGCTGTAGGGTCTGTGCAGGAGGCTGAAGAGTCTGCGCTAGAAGCCAGGAGACAACATCCAAAGTGAAGGTGAAGACCAGAGCTCCTCTGAAGAAACAGAAGCAGGCCTTCTTCATTCCCCATGTATTCCACTGGGGATACAAGCCTATTGTTTGATGCTACTCACATCAGGATGGGTCTTCTGTCTTCGCCAAATCCTTTCACCACACCCACAGCTATGCTGATCAAATTTAGTTGGGTGTTTCTTACTCAAATTGACACAATCAGTTAACTATCACACATGATATCTCTAATTATGTATTATTAAACAGTTCTTCCTAATGGAGGGATTTTCCTATACCTTTCAAATTAAATCTACTTCCTTTCTTTGGGCATCACTAAATATATTTTAACATCAAAATCTCAGTATTTTTCTATTATTTTTAAAAAGAACAAAATTGTTGGTTTTATTATTTTTTACACACTTATGAAATGTATTCTCTTGTGATATTCACAACTTGAGACTTCCAGGCTACCAACATGTCCCCTTACATACCCATCATCCCATCTAGCCAAGTTTTTCCCTTTTTTTTTTTTTAGCTCCTTTAAAATAAGCATTGGTACCAGGTTGGTGGTGCATGCCTGTAATCCTAGCACTGGGGAGGCTGAAGCAAGAGGGCTGCCACAAGTTCAAGGCCAGCCAGGGATACATAGTGAGTTCAAGGCCAGCCTGGACCAAATAGCAAGATCCTGTCTCAGAAAAAAAAAATGAAAAAAGATAAGCATTGGTAATTCCTTGAAGTTTTTCTTGAATGTGTCCCCCAGAAGTTCATCTGTTGGAAACTTAATCCCCAAATTCATGTGTTCATGGTATTTGGAGGTAGGGTTTGGGGGAGATTGAGGGTGAGGCCTCCATAATGGCATTAGTGGCTTTATGGGAGGGAAAAGAAAAATCTGAGCTAACACATTTTCTCTGTCTCATTTTGTGATGACACCCTCTGCCATGGTATGATGAAGCAAGAAAGCCTTCACTGATGCTGAGAAGATGCCCACACCATGTTCCCAGGCAGCAGAACAAGGAGCCCAATAAGCATTTATTCTTTTTAAAAATTACCCAGTCTTGGGTGTTTTGTTATGGCAATGGAAAATGGACTAAGACATTCTCATTGTTGTGAGGCCCCCTCATCATTGTAGCCATCATCATTGAGACATGCTTCTTTTTTTATCTATATTTCTCCTACAGAATTGGGCACAATCTTCCATGACTGTGTGGGAGAGGGAAGCGATGATCTCTCAAGTGGGGTGTACACATTCCAATCACTACAGTTGGAGGCTGCATCAGCTTTTCAGACACACCACTTTGAGACCACATTATACCTGAAGTTAATTAAAACTCACTCCTTCCCCATCTGCTCTACTCTGCCTTCTTACTTTATCGTATTTTCTCTCTTAAATTTCATCCTGTTGCAGTCTATTTTATTAATCTGCCAAGAAAATTTTGGAAACTGTATCTACTATCCAAAATATTAGCTCTCTTACCCTGTTTTGTAGTATTTGTCGTTTTGATCAATTGCATTTAATTCATTCATTCAAACAACCAATATTTATTAAGTGTCGATTAAAGTGTAAGAATCTGAGGTCAGCTCTAAAGATACATAGCAAATACTGATCCATATTCTTAGGAAATATATAGTCTGGTGGAAATAGCTGATTGTAATTGATCAGATTAATGAATGGGTAATTAAACACTGTATACAATTGTCCAGAAATGTAAAACTACAATTTTATTAGTGATTATGGGCAAGTAGTGTGATCTAATGTGGATTTAGGCAGGAGGATGGTAAGGAAAGGCTTTCCCTAGAGAGGTGATGGTTGAGCTGAGATAAACAGACGTTAACTAGTAAAAGGGCTGCAGCTGGGGTGCAGCCTTCCATTTAGAGGAAGAGCCTCAAGAGAGGCCCTAGAAGAGAAGGAAGCAAGGTACAGTTTAAGGACCTGAAATGAGGCCTTAGGGTCTGGAAGGTAGAACAGAACCTTGGGGAGGAATTGCACATGGTAAAGTTATAACACAGGCGAGGCCTGATCATGTAAGGTCTTTGCAGGCAGGATAAATGTATTAGCTGTTCTCTTAACAAGAGTCTCTCCGAAGTAGGCTACTCTATTACAAATTTTAGCCTCAGTTCTCTAAATTTTCCAAACCTCTCCAACTGCATGATTCAAGTCCAAAACCTTGAGCTTGCTGTAAAATGTCCTAAAATTTGATTTTCTTGTCCAAGCATGTTTCTTATGGTTTATTGATATGAGCCCTGTGTTTCTGCAGAAGGCACCCACCAAGTGATTTATTTTTTCCAACCTTCTGCGTTCACCTCCAACATGCTACCTCTCCACTCCAATTTCATCTTTGTTACATAAAATGGATACATGGTCAAACGTATGACTACTGAGCATGTCTTTAGACAATGACTCAATCTTCGTAGTGAGACTGTAATCTCCCAGTGAGCAGGAAATTGTTTTTCACTTCTTTTGATTGCTACATTGCTACTATATAATTTCTATATACAACAAACAGTTAATTCATCTTTATAAATTATATACATAGCCTCCCCTGAGGAGCTCCCTACTGAATAAGATTACTGCTTTTGCCTACCACTGTGTTCCATGTAGTAGGTACAACAATAATGCCTGATGATTATGAGGTTCGGTTTTCCTTGAATAAAATGCTGTGGAACTTTCTGTGTTGGGATACTTTATACAACAGAGAAGACATCTAACTTCCTCTTCCTCAATGCTTTAGGGCAGGATTTAAAAAAAAATGTTCCTCACCATTTTTAGTAATACAACAGAAATTACTTAAAAGGAATTCCTAGACCATATTTGTTTGGCAATATCATATTATATGTGAAGTCAAATTGCAGAACTTCTCAGAGGATTAACCTATCAGTGAATATTTTGATTAATCAAGAGAACATCATATGCAATCATTGATTCATCTATTCATTTGATAAAAATACTAAGAATCTACCAAATATCAAGTAATACATGAGATGCTAACAAAAGTGTTCAGCTCTCTAAAACATAAGACAAAATTGAGCTTCAATTAAAATTCAGCTTCAAATTTAGCTCTCTAAAAAATAAAACAAAAGCAAAAAAACAAAACCAAATAAATTTTAAAAAACACATCCCAACTTGTAACGTTTTCCCATTTCTGTGGTGTATATATCCCTACATGGTTGATTTCAAGCTACCAACATGATATTCCTTAACTCAGAGTAGGGAAGAGATGACAACAATCAGTGCACACCAGCCAGTTCAAGCTGGCTCCGGCCCATCACTGGGTGTTAGCCAATATGGAGCAGAACAGCCATGATCTCTACCCATGTAAATCTTGCAGGCAGCAGAAAACAAGCAAGTTAATAAACTAGTAGACTAAAGCTGAATCATGGATAGTCAAGAAAGGAAACAAAGCCTTGTGAGATAGACAGCCACTGGCAGCTGGGCAGTGGTCACAAGAGTCCTTCTCAAACAATGGCTATTTAAGCTGAGAACTAAGTTATCAAAAGGCACCTGTCAAAGGAGAAGGAAAATGAAAAGTAGTATAAGCAAGAGGAACAGCATGCACAAGCCTTTTACCTAGGAAGAATATAACCTGTTAAAGGATTTAAAAAGTCCAGTTGCCTAGAGTGGAGTAAGGGGTGAATGACAAGGGATGAAGTCAGAAAGGTAGGCATGATCTAAGTCTTCCCTCCTGGAGGGAGTTTGGATTTTAGAATGGAAAGGAAAGCATTTTTAATGTCATTTTTAGTTTGTTTTAGAAGTATGATATGCTTAGCAATTTTACAAACTCATTCTGAACTCCAGGTGGAAAATGGCCTGGAGCATCTTCCACGCTTATTTGGCCTTAGATCCCTGCTTTTTCTAAAGATTTTTCTCTGGAGTACCCCTCAAAGTGAATTTTGGAATAATTTATTCTAGGAACTACAAAGTGGCATGTAACTCATTGTATTAGTCCTCTCTTCATTGCTTTAATGAAATGACTGAGATGGGCTAACTTTATAAAGGCGCTTATTTAGCTCACGGTTTTGGAGGCTGAAAGTTAAAAAACCATGGCACAGGTTGTGGAGATTAAGCTTGTGTCAACTTGATTGGCTTGAAAGCCACTCAGGAGATTAGAAAAGCACACTCCGGGTTTGTCCAAGTGGGTCACTGAGACATGATGTTGGATATTATTTAGGGTCTCTCTCATCCTTTCTTCTCTGGCACTGTTCCACTGCTCTACTTCCTCCCCTCCATGAACTAAGCACCTTTGCTCCACCATGTCCTTCCATCATGATGTTTCTGCCTTGTAGCCAGCCAATAATGGAATGAATTCCCTGAAGCTTTGGGCTAAATTAAGCCTCTCTTCCTATAAATTGTAGTTGTTACGTATCATGTCTCAGCGACAGGAAAACTGAGAAATTCCCAAGCTCTGGCAATGCCCTGCCTCCCATGGATGCATCACCCCATGGTAAGTAGCAATGGTAGGAGGAAGCAATGGGAGGAAGAGATTACATCTCAGAGCAAGAACTCAAAGAAAGATGAGAGTCCCACAGTCCATTTCAAGGGCATGATACCCAGTTAACCTAAAATCTTCCTATTAGGCCCAATTTTTAAAAGGTGGTACCATCTCCTAATACTGCCATCCTAGGTACCAAGTCTCCAAGACACACTTAACCTACATTCAAGCCATATCACTAATTAATTATATTATTTTTCAACCTGTCATCTAGCAAGAAATAAATACTGAAGCATGATTAATAGAATTTTCTGCTTTGCTCTCCCTACTTAACCATCCCAGCCTTTCCCAAAATGCTCAGTAAAATTCTCACTGTTATAGAAATTATAAAAATGAAAACAGTTAAACAAAAAATCTGAAGTGGAACACTTACAGACACTGTGAAATCCAGGTAAGATGACAATGGTTGTTGAGAGTTACACCCAAGCCTGTCTATTTTAAAAATGAACCCTATTCCAGAGCAGAGCTGTATAACAGAAACTTCTGTGATGACAGAAAGTTCCATATCTGTGCTGTTCAGGACAGCAGTTACTAACTAAAAGCAACTATTAAGTATTTTTGAGGTAATAATGTGACAGAGGTACTAAAATATAAATTTTGTGATTTAATTCATTTAAATTAAACAGCCACATATGGCTTTGGCTACCATGATACATGTCTAGCTATACAAGATGTTAATAGCAAATAAAAAGTGGTACTTTCTTCCTTTTGTAGCTAAATGAAACCTCTGCTCCCAAATAAACTTAATCCTATGAGACAGAGGTAACACGGAGAAAGCACTTCAAAGATCACCCAGCAATTTAGTCTTCTGGTGCTATTTTCTGCCCATTTTTTTTCTATTCAAAGCCATATATATATGAAAGGACTTAAATTCTCTAAATAATAGATTAGCATTATTTATTATTTATGCTTCTGTACTCATTTTCTCCTAAAAATATCACATTTTAGACATAAAGGCTTTCTCTTTGAAAGAAGAAAAAAGTTAGAAGGCCCACAGAAAACAAAATAGTTTCTTGACTTTGTACACAAGTTTGTTTTGTCAATATGTAGCTGCAACCAACCAACACAGAAGCTATTACCCAACACTCCTATTTTTTATGGTAATGCTTAGAGTTCTTTTAAATCTGCTTTAAGCTCTCCAAGTCCATAAATTATACCATACAAAGTCAATAGATGGGGAAAAAGGCCAGGAATATATGGTCCATTAGAAATTCCCTACTGGCCTTCTATTACAAGGAATTTCTCAAAACATTCTGTTATTTTTCAAGATAAATTTTTCTTATTGCGTTCAACCTCTAACACTAATCACCAAGGACTGTAAGTGGTATTACGACATGTGGTTGCAATTTGTTATGTTCGAGTGATGCTGCTCCATTCTTTTCCGCATAGGCTTGCTTTCCTTTCTTCATTTTTTTTCCTTCTTCCTTTTTCTTCCTTCTCTAAACTGTTCAACAAATTTTCTCTGTGAATTTACTGTGGAACTATGGCTGGTCTAGGGATCAGGTATTAAGACATGCCACCATGCTCATGGGAGCAATGGAATGCTACCAGAATGCTGAGCAGCAGGGGATGGCCTATAAAAAGAAAAGTTTGGGAAACAGATAAAAAAAATTTTTTTTTGCAAAAACAAAGAGGAAATTAAGAAATAGATTTGGAAAGCCAACACACTGGGCTCAAATTTCATCCAGAAATTCTTTGTAAAGGAAAAGAAAAATATTTCCCAGAATCATCTTCAGGGACTATAGAAATAATTACTAAAAAATCACTGAAGCAATTAGGGGTGTAGCTCAGTGATACAACTCTTTCCTAGCACACACATGGCCCTAGATTCAATGCTCAGCACTGAAAAACATTATTGAAAAATCAAGGAAAATATCATTCCATCACTGAATAAAAAGTCATCCATCTGTTAATAGAAGAATAGATAAAAATCTATGTGTTTTAGGAAGCTAATAGTTTAAAATTGACTTGTGAACCATTCAAGCTTCCCTATCACTGATGAGATAGTCAAAATCCTTATGTATGTAAGCCTTCCTTAATTTATCTCTATCTTAGTTTACCAATTTTACATCATTCTATCTCCTAGGAACTTTCAGTTACAGTTAGATGAATCAATTAACTATGTTCAGAAATGTTCATGGGACCTTTGCCTCTTTTTACTTGTTTTCTTCCTATATTCTTTTTTTTAAATAACTTTATTATCAAACACATACACATACAAAAATTAAAACTATTCAAAGAAGAACACTGCAAGGGAAAAAAACTACAATAATATTCAAATACAGTAGAACTCAACTAAAACAAAACTGAAAAGCACTTGAACATTTTTCCATATAACTTAAAAAAGCATCTCAAGCACCAACAAGACACCAGAGGATGTGATTTATTTCAGAAAAATCCCCCAAACCAACATTGAACAAATAGTGGTCTGGAAAAAATCTCCAGTTAGCTAGCAGACTCCACATAAGCCAAGCTTCTCCCCAATTTTTTCTTCTTATATTCTTAGCAATTCTTCAACCTAATGCAAGTCTAATCTCCTATATGTAGCTTTGTCCAACCACTCTAATTTCCAATGCATGCACTCCTTTTCCTCTGAACTAAGACAACTTACAAAAATGATACATTTTTTGCAATGACAATTAATGTGCAGTTAGCAAACTTATTTGATAGGTCTAAGTCATAAGGACAAAGAGCCTTACATTCTTCTTTTATTCATAAAATGTTTGTATAGACATACACAATGCATAAAGTACTTTGACAAACAATTTCATTAAAATTAATCCTCATTATGGTCCAACTGAGTAGATATTTTATTTATCTGTGTACAGAAAAGAAAACAGAGTCCCAGAAAAGGGAACTGGTTTACCTGAAGTTACATAGCTTAAGTGAGATTAAACTGAATTGAAAATGAGGGCTCTTGACTACAAAACCAATGCCCTCTATCCATAACAGTAAAGAAGTGTTTTGTTTTGTTTTGTTGTGGTGTGTTTATTTAATATAGACCCCTTGGTATATATTCCATTATGCGTCCAAGACAGCTTTGGCCATATAGTAAATATTTAGTTGATTTGTACTGAAAGACTGATTAGTTTATACCTAATAAAATAAAATGAGACTTCTTTCAAAGTCAATATTATCAGTAATGCAAAAAAAGTAAGGATGAAAATTCAACCATTATAATGCCATTTACAGTAATTTGGGGCTTTAAAAATAGATGCCTTATGTACATGTACCAATTCCTCATGAGGAATGTAATCATTCTGTACTATAAGCATGTATTAATAAAAATTTAAAACTTAAAAACTAATAAAATTTTTAAAACCTACTAAACAATTGTCTATGATTATGGCCATTGCTGTTCTAAATATATCTAAGTCACCTAACCTTCGGATCTGTTTTGTTCTAATGGTTTCAGACTAAACCATCTGAATCTTTCTGGTAGCAGTTCCTCCATAAATGCAGACAGATTAGAACAGACTATTAATACCCAAGCAGATATAGAAGCCACCCAGATGGATAATTTCAATATTAATACAAAAATATTTAAAAGGGCTACAAAAAGTCACAATATAGCAAGATAGAAGGCGTTTATTTTGGGGAAAGTAATTTTTATTCTATATATCACATGTACATTTTAAATAAACCTTTTACAGCTTACACATGAATTCTCCTTTCTAAGCAAGAGATAGTTCATATTATGTATGCTTAATCATATTTGCTTCCATTTGCCAAATGTATCCTGTGCTATCCACAACACAACAACCCCTCAAAGTACATGTTTTTATAGTCAGTCAACTGAGCAGAACCCCCACACCGCCACAAATTGACTACAGTTTGGTGGAATATTAAACTCTATAAGAAATGTAACAGAGATCATACAACCCCGTTTTGCTTGAGAGGAGAAAATTAATTAGAAAATTACATCTAAAGGACAATTAAGTAATATAATAACTAAACAGAAAAATCAAAATGAACTCATTTTTATAAAAGGAAAACTTTTAGTATTTCTTTCTTTTTCCTTTTATTCTAAAAATGACTAATAGTAGGCTCTCTGGAGAGGGGCCTTATTACATGGTTGGAGGTCAAGCAAGTACATGTAAGCCAAAGAGTGACATAATGCTTCTTTTAAATTTATTATAATAAAAACATGGGGCGGGGGATTTAGCTCAGTGGTTCTGCCACCTGCCTTGCAAGCGTGAGGTCCCAAGTTCGATCCCCGATACCAAAAATCAATCAATCGATCGATCAATCAATAAAAACATGATTTTCTTTTCTTTCTTTCCCTCTCTCTTTCTTTCTTTCTTTCCAGTGATGGAATGGAGCCCAGGGCCTCCCCATGCTAGGCAAACACTATCATTGAGCTACATCCTAGCCGTATTGTTTCTTCTATTCATTCTTCTGCACATCTATCAAGTTGTAGACAAATACTTTCTAAGTAGAGAAGTGTTGATAAAAATTAAGACTCAGCCAAGTAGTTCCGAGAAAATTTACTACACAAAAAATTCACTATAGTCACACATAATAATCAGGTAGCATGAAATTCAGTCAGTGGTCAGACTCAATGACCAAAGAAGAAAAAGTTCAACAGTAAATTTTGAGATGATTGGTAAGCCAAATGTCCTGAAGAACTAGATAGCTGTGTTATGATTAGTATCTAAAATGTCCTGCAAAAGTCTTATATGTTCAGATGTGGGGCTTTGAGGGGGTGCTTAGACCATAAGAGCATGAGCCTCATCAGTGAGTAATCCGCTGAGTTGATCCACTGGTGAGTTCATAGCTGAATGGGCTATTAGGAGGTGGGGCTCGGTTGGGGAGGTGCTTTTAAAGGGTATATCTTTTCTCTAGATCTTCACTTCTCTTCTCTTCTTCTTGGCTATCATGAGGTGAGAAGCTTTCCTCTACTAAGCCCTTTCACCACGTTTTTGCCTTAATGTCAGATGACAAAGGACTGAGACTCTGAAACCATGAGCCATGTGTGTGTCAGGTATTTTTTCCAAGCAATGAAAAGCCAACTAATGGAGGATGTATTGATTATACTAAAATACTAATAAGCATATTTATTAGTATTTTAGACACTAATAAACTGATAAATTATAAATAATACTTATGGGACATGGAAGTTTATAACCAATAATCATTGACAGAATGATTGATGATATGGCTTTGGCCTTGCAAAACTCTTTAAAACATGTCTCATTCTTGGGAGAAAAAACACAATTGCAAATCTCTATGCCTGTGGAAAAGACACAGGATTAGAACTCTTCCACTATATAACAGTATAGTTTAAAATAGACCCTCCAAAAATGATTGATGGTTCATGTTTGAATCAATTTGGAATAAGAAGCCATATACAGATTAGAAGTCAGCTGCTTGTAAATCCAGATCCTACAATGTAGTTTGGTCTGAGAAGGTATTTGGTATGTGTTTGCTTTTTAAATTAGTAGGACCTTTATAATCTCAAGAAGGCAACAGTTTAAATTCTAGTAAAAATATTCAAATCAAATTAAAATAAGTATAATCGTAACTCTACAAAGGTATTTTGAAACATTTAGGCACTAATTAAAGACATTAAAAAATTATCAGAGGGCCGGGAATTTAGCTCAGTGGTTCTGCCGCCTGCACTACAAGTACAAGGACCCAAATTAGATCCCTGGGCCCCCCCAAAAAAAGTCAGAGCATTAATAATTTTGAATTGTAATTATAATTACAAGTTTAGCAAACATGATATTTTTGTCTACTATTTAAGTTATTTATAGTATTCAAAAGTTTTAGTCACATCAAAAATGTAATTATAACTTGTAAATTCTATGAGTTTAATTAATTGCATTTCTAATATTTTTTTCAAGAACTGAGGATTGAACCTAGGGTTTTCACACTGAGCTACATCCTTAGTCCTATTCATATTTTTATTTTGAGATAAGGTCTTACTAGTTTTTGAGGCTGGCTCAAACTTGTGATCCTCCTGCCTCAGCCTTTGTAATAAAATTTAAATGTTCAATTTGATGTTTCAGGTTTTCTTTACTAACTACATAAGTTTCCACTTGACAAATTGAGCTTTTTATGAAACATTGATCAAAGTTTTTATTCCTCTCTGTTAAATAAACTCCTAGAAAATCAAAGACTCTTATTAGATGAAATAATCTCAGAGAGGGTACATTATTTTTCTGAGGTCATACTGCTAATGACTGGAAAAACTAGGCCTCAAACCCTGAACAAAACAAATCCAGAACCTATGATTGTATTTACTGCACCGCAAATTTTCCAGGCATATTTTGGAGTAGCTTTTTTCACATTATTTAGAGCACCATTTTTTTTCCACCTAATAGTAAATGATTTGAGTTGTACAGAGACAACTGTCCAAATAGGTTTCCCCTGGGCTAAATTCAGTCAGTAGAATAGTTGGTTTGGGCCACATAAATTATTTTATACAAAAAAAGAATAATTAAATTGTTAACATTTTAAATTTGAGAATTTCCCATAGAAATGTAGATGTATATCTTCTCTTGAAAAGCTGGTACTATTGGGCCTTTATGTGCAAAAATCAACAGAAACAGAGTGAGGGTTACCCGTGGAATGGGGCATTCATCTCTAGTTTACCACTGTCCCCATCCAACTGGCGTCACTGGTTTATATCTGACCTTGGTGTACATGTAAATGTGCCATTTCTACTGCACACTGATGTACTAAAACCAATTGCACAAAGACCCGAAAATTACCACGTGCCTAGAGAAGCCATTATCAAAGGGGAATTTTAAGATGCAGAAAGGCGGTTTTACTGATTTATAATTTGATATGTGAAGTAATCTGCCATTTATGATCCTGAATTTCACATCTTAAAACATTCTAAACCCAATTAGAAAATGAGCAAAGAAGAAAGACTCAGCCCAGGACATGAAAAAAGAGCAGCCAAAGAAGTCCAGAAATCAGAAGAGTTCGTCCATTCATCCAGCCATCTTTCCATTCACTTACCAAGCTGCTTGCCACACACAAGTGTTCCTCATACCTCTTTGTTGAATTCACCCACCTTTAGCCAGTTTTGAGCATTTACTCTGCTCCAGACACTGTGGAATATGCACTGGGTATATAACATAAACAAAATAAATAGGAACTTTCTCATCCTTTGTCACAACCTAAGTGGAAAATCACATAAATAATTTATTTTAAATGTGATAAATATGGAGGATTACTTGATGCTCTAAAAGCATATACCAGAAGCGGCCTATCGTACTATTCTAACTTAAAGATTCAAAGCAGGTTTCCTTAGGGACATGGCACTAATAAGAGGCCAAAGGTCACTGACCATCCCTTTCCAAACCCTGTTTGGCTTCGTTGTATGTTCACTTGCCAATTGAATTAATAACAAGTCAATATAAACTGAGGACTTCTCATGTGCTCAACTTTGTAGTGAGGGCTTTTACACTGATCAACTATTTAACCCTCATACCAAATTTATCTTAAGACAGTGCTATGATTATCTCCATTTTGTAGATGGAGAAGCAAGCAGAGGCACACAAAAATTAAGTACTTTCCCTAAACTGGAAAACTAAAGTAAAATAAAATCCAAATCTCCTGTTCTGGATTAGTCACATCCTTAACCCTTGACTTTCTTGTACAGAAGCCATTCCTTTTCTGAAGAAGTCAGTCTAAATGGTAAATGCCTGCAGTTCTCTCTCTCTCTCACACACACACACACACACACAAATAAAACAGGAGCTTTTCAAAAAAACAGATGTCAGTATATATTAACCCACTTTTATAATAAAGAGTTGATCCAGCAAGAACAAGAGTATTCCTTCTGTAATGCCATTTTATTAAGGACAAATATGAGTTAGGATACTCCTTATACTATCCAATCTCAAGAAGCAATTTTCAAGTATTTCCACTTTATGTTGCAAAACAACACATGGACACCCCAGAATGCTTATCCAACATAGCTTGCCGTGTTAGTACTTAAAATAGGCGAACATGTGCTGAGAGATATAAAGAAATGTAACTATACAGATGATTTCTTCCCTACTTAGCTCAACATTGATCATTTGCTGTTAAGTAAATATTTTAAAGTAAAAGGAGTCAATGTGAATTTGGATCTTTCAGAAGAAATTACAGAGTAAAAGCTCACTGTTGTTAGGTGAGAAAACAAAAAAGCAAAAATATCTACAGTAGTGTTGAAGAAAAAAAGGCTTAAATGCTGATAATAGAGGTAGAGAAAAGCTCTTCAGAATGATCCATTTGCATGTGGAAGGAATATCACTTTTGATACATTTGCTTTGGGAAATAAGAATGCTTTTTCCCTTTATTCACATACAATGAAATTGATTCTCCCTAGATTAACATTGGAAGCATAAAAATATTTTCTTCCTAGATCTCCTTCCAACATTCAGAACTCATGGATTTTCTTAACATTTAACACTTTGTAAATTTGGTTTTTTTGCCAGGCAGGGGGATCAGCAAGATGAGTAGGCCTCAGGATACTCTAAAAGTCTTTCCGCTCTCTTGTGAAGACCACAAAACTTCATTGAAACCTGAATATTTTCTATGCTTTTCAGACTTGGAAATATAGGTCTATTAACATGAGATAAAATGCACACATTCTACCTAAATGTAATGAACATTTGAATAGTTTTACAGAAAGCAGAAACAACACAATAGAAAACTTTGGTTTGTTTTTTGTATATTGAGAGAGTGGAGGAGAAAAATGTTTTCAGTTGCTGTGATGTTGTATGATAAATTAGAGCAATATTTCTGAAGTGTATTTAATTACAAATTGTCTTCAGCTTCCAAAAGGACAAGGCTTGTGCATAGATATATCCTGAATATGAACCATTACCATATTAATGATGCATTAAATCATTTTATAAAACAAAAACCCACTGCTTCTGTAGTACATAAAAAAGTGTCCAAAGATCTTCACATATGCTGTTTGAAAGAGAGGGATTCTTGGCTAAATTTTAAACATCACTGATCACGAAGAATGTGATCACCTACTAATCCTTGTGAAGGTTTGTCTCTTCATTCATTCATTCCATAAATATTTATCAAGGGTCAGACACCCTTCTAGGTACCAAGGATACTAGTGAATGAAACAAAATCTCTCTTCAGAGGCAGACGCTCTGTTATGGTGAAACATGACAAAAATTCAATAAAATGTCAAGGAGGAATACACTCTTGGAATATGATTATAGCAGCAAAAGCTGACTGGATGGAGAGTGGGAGATTATGGATAGGAGGGCTTATGAAAATAATGTGCCAATGTCTTACCACCTGTCAAAGGAGTAGTGAAACCAAGAAAACATTTTGGGTTAGGACCCAGAAGCTAAGGGCTTTATTATACCTGTCTCAGCAAGGGCTCAGTTTTGTTAGGGACATATTTAAGAATTTAGCAAGTCCAGAAAAATGAGAAGGTCTGAGTGATTTTAAAAAACTAGAAAGAGATCCCTCAGTAAAATTATTTGTTTAAAGGCCAAATCTGTTGTTTTATTAGAAGGCAGGGAAAAAAAATACAGGCATTCTAAGCAGAATGACCTAAGTTCAAATCCTAGTTCAATCTATTCTTAGCTCTATGATCTGCCACAAGTTGCTTTATCACTCTAGGTAGATATTCTCATCATTCAAACCTATACACTGCCTACCTCAGAAATTTCCATTGGGTTAAATTTAATCATACATGAAAAATTAACTCAATGCCTGGCACATGGTAGGTACCCAATAAATGAAATATGGTATTATAGTAGATAACAAAAAAAATGACTAGTGCCTTCGAAACAAAGGAGATGTGTGTTTTTGTTTTCTCAAGATTCCCCTTCTTTTTTCTAGGTGAAGTAAATGATACCTGTCACATTATAGACTGGTTCACTAAATATTTTCATTTTTTAAATAATAGAATCCATTTGTGGCTATTCAGATGAGCAAAAGGAAAAAATTGACTGGAAATTAATGCAACTCATTCAATGACTGGCTACAAATCATTTACAATTGCACGGTCGAGATTTCACCAGGTTTAGACTCACGCAGACACTAGCTATGGCAAGAGAGAAACCATGGGTACTGAGTGGGTGTGTTTATATGTGTCTGAAGAGCTGAATCCTAAATGCAAATAAAAATTAACTTTGACTCCTTTGTAGATCTCCTTACCCAGAGCTCTCTGCTAAAGTTGGTAAAAATACTTAAGTGTTGACGTGTAATATATTCCTATAATTTATATATCCTGCTCAGGGAAATACTTTAAAGCTTCACAAGAAAAAAATGTATAGCAAAGAGAAGATTAGCCATTTAGTGACCAAAAGAAAGCTTATGCCAGGAATGTAGACCAAATATTACAGACATAATGCTATTAGGATAGAAAGGCTTCCCAAGAAGTATCTCTTACATTTATTTGATCCTTGAAGTGACAGGTGGTCTCAGAAATAGGATCCTGGGTTTGGCTCAGACCATGTCCTCTGTCACAACAGGAATGAAGAATTGGAAAAAAACCCACCATGCTGATATTTCCCATTAACCTCTGGCATGTTCCTATCTGCCCACAACTGCTGCTCAGTCTTCAATCTGCCTCTTATCTTTATTTGCAGGCCATGGAATTACCCTGGCCTCTAAAAATGCACAGAGAACAAATACTGCTGCAACATGAAGGGGGCCCAGAAGGAGAGTTGCAGACAAATGTTTATCTTGATGAATACACATCACACTGTCTGAGCTTTTTAATTCAAGCCAGTATTTACTCCACTTTGTTTGGAAAACTCACAGGGATTGAATATCCATCAGGCTAAGATAGTAGTGAAAAGAGAAATAAAGAGTCAGGTAGAAAGTGGTGCCCCACGCCCATGGCCACCCTACTATTTCAGCTAAGAATGTGTATTTGGAGTAGAAGTGACACCCTGAAAGAAGGCTCTAAAGAAGGAATGGAGAATATAGGACATTGCCCAATCTCTCACATGTGCAGACATCCCAAATTGGTGCAGAATCTTTTACTTGGTTGTCGGTTAATAGCCAATCTCAGTGTAATCATCCAGACAGTCACTTCCAATTGATCAAACATGGCACAAGAGAAGAACTGTGTTGCATGTATTTTTATACAAGGGCATCTTTAATTGCACACCTTTTCACCTATGGGGATGAAAACCTAAAACAAACTTTTGCTTAAGAATTTTAATACTGGGCCGGAGATTTAGCTCAGTGGTTCTGCTGCCTGCCCTGCAAGCGCAAGGACCTGAGTTCGATCCCCAGTACCAAAAAAAAAAGAATTTTAATACCATTAATTCCTAACCTGATTTTGATCCACATTACACAATTCTAAAAACCACATAGTCCATAAAGAAAAATGTTATCACAAAGTAGCAGATGTGAAGCCTTGAAATGTCAAGTGGACGTATAGAAAAACTGTACTTCTAAATGGCAATAGGTGGCCTTTACTCTTTATGCCCATTTTAAAAGAGACTATCACAGAAGAGAACACCTTCTGTCAAGGTGATGATGGATAATCTGGCAGGAGGTGAAAATGAAGCCTAACATAGTCATATTACAAGTCAAAACATTTGGAAAGGTTATAAAAATTTGTTTTCCATGATACTTAGTGGTTTTGAATCCTTTTGAGAAAGAAGGGAAAGTTAATGTGCATTGTGTCATTTCAACTATGATTCTCTTTTCAAGTAGAAAAAGCACAGGTTTTACAGAGAAGCATCAAGTTGCATTTCACAAGAAAGAAACTAGAGATGGTAGAGAATGAATGGCAAAGAAATGCTCAGGTGACAAATAATACATGTCTAATTCTTTATATTTCCTCTTCAAGGAAAGTTGAGTTTATCTACATTTTAACAGATACACAGGTTACCTACCTAGAAGTGAACTAAGCCTGGAATCCCACAAGATGTTCATTGTAAAACCAAGCCTTTTGAGTTTTGTGCATAAGCCATTGTCTTACAACTCTTTACTGGCTATGTTTTTAATTGTTCACCAATATAAAAATGTTTTTATTCCCAATTGACATGAGAAAACAATCACCCTAGAGCCCTAGTTGATAAATCAATGTCTTGTGAACTTCAAAATGGGGAAACTCTGACCTGGTGTCTAGTCCATCTTCCTGCAGAGTGGCATCCTTGCTTGGTGTGCATTTTCTAGTACTTTGTGTAATCTCATCTTAAATATATCAAGCAAAGAGGCTTTCACTGCCTAAGAGCTCCCCTTTCTCAAAATGTTTCCTTTCTTATACTTAAAATGTACATTAGACTAAGTTCAACTCATTCTTTTATTGCTTTCCAACAACATTTCATTTTATTACAAACAAACGTCTCAGTGGAAAGAAACAGAGACAGAGAACTCACTGTCACAAAGCTTCAAAAAGAAAACACACGCAGAGTTGAAGAAACAGCTGTTAATTCTTCAACAGAATAAGAAATTCATGAATTTTTAGCTAGTTTTTTTCCTTCAGTAGCAAATGAATTTCCTACCCAGTGCCTCTATTTTTTAAGACATCTTTTTATGCTTTCTTCACTTCCATTTCATGTCTTACCCTACTACATCTTTTAGTTGTTGATTGCCATGAGCAAGTTCACTCAAGAAGAAAGAGTTACAGGAATCTATATGACTTGTCTGACAGGTAGGGAATTTTTTCAAAATTCCAAAAACTTCTAAAGGAGTTGTTTATTTTAATATTTTCACCAGAATTTGTATTATTTTATTTTATTGTATAATTAAATACTTTACATAGTTAATCTATTAAAATTAATTCATAGTTTAGGTAAAACAATGCTTACATTTTTATATTTGTTGCATTCATGCCATGTTTAATTAGTGATTTTCAATAGTAAGTTAATTAATCTTAAATATTAAAAATCACCAGTTAGACTCAAATGACATGATTTTTAAGATCCAGAGTGATTACTCAAAATTCTAAAATCTTTTTAAAAACTTGAAACAATTTTAAATTCAAAAATAAAGAGACATGCAGGGATTGACTTCAGAAAATCCAATCTTCTCTCCAAAATTATGAATTTATAGTAGCCAAGGAGCCCTGTCTATGATAATTTATACCCTTAGAAATACTCAGAAATTTTAGCATTTCTTCTTCCTTTCAAACTATTCCATAAGTACTTTTTGTACTTTCATAAAGTCTTGTTTCCATACTATTGTGTTTGAGATTAAATTTTCAATACATGCTTTAAAGGGACATGTTTAAATCATACCAGGCTTCATCCCTAATAGTGTCTACTCTCAACAATGTGACATCCATAGATCCTGTCCTTCTTCAAATTCTTTGAAGAATTTATGTGCAACCCTTACTTATTTTCACAGTCATCATGTGAAACTGGTTCTATGCATTTGCCCTTCCTAAACTCCAGGAAGGGATTCTTGTGCATGCTCAATAGATTGGTTATGATAATGGGGTTCTAGAACAAGAAAGAACTCATGGAAAGCATCAGGCAGAACCCAATTATTTTACAGAGGAATAAATTAGTGTTAGAAGAGGTTAAACAGAACATTTCAGACCATGTACTAGTTAAGGAACAGATTAAGCACCCTTATCTGAATGTTGCTATTCCTGATTCTGAACTCTTAACCCTAAATAGTTTTCCTGCTAAGAGAAGACTCACGAAAGGGAGATAGATGATACAGAAATATCTGGCTGCTTCTAAACTTTCCTATCCATTTGCTCAAGCTAATTATATACTAGTGGTCCGAAAATAAAAAGGCTACTAGTAATATTTAAGAATTTAAATAGAGACTGCCAAAGGACTGGAGTCAGATATGTAGGATGGAAAATTTTAGGCAATAGTAGACTACAGAAGCCAGTGTATAGTATGCATACATTAAACCCATGTAAACCCCAAGAATCAAGGATCAAAAAAATGAAATAGATATTTAGAAACAGATTTCTTCTAAAATGGATGCCAATGTGAATTTACTGAGAACATGTCATCCTAAACTAATCTCAGTCCTTTCTTGATAATTTTAATTACAAGCAATAAAGCTACCATTTAGACGGGTGACAACAAATGTTCTAATGGCATCCCTCAGTTCATTGAATCCTTACGCCTACACAGAGGTATACAGAAATACTTTCCTACTACGTGAAGTGGCAGGTACAAAGTTTGAACCTGTTGACTTTTTTATACTCAGACTGATAGGAACCTCTAAATTACTGGGCAAGGGAAGGGCTTAGACATGCTTCTTTGTAATTTTAGCAAAATATTTGACAGTCTTTTATAATCATGTTTCTATGGGGATCAGCAAATATTTGATCAAACCATTGCCAGTGAGTACTGCTTAACACATCAATATTGAATTGGAGACAATTTCTAGCATAGTAATAACATAGGTCTATTTGGGGCTCAGTGCTTTTGAATATTTTAATCCATACATCAGATTAAAATGTTGAGTGAGCCTCTACAAAAAAAAAAGACAAAGAAAAAAGAAATCTTTAGGACATACAACTAGGAATAGAGCAACACAATGGCTAAAAAAATGAAACTTCAAAACCATCTCCACAGATAGCAATGTTTGATTCCAACTAATCAGAATAAATTTAACAAGAATGAAAATAGATTCCTATAGTTCAGCTTTAAAAAAATTCATCTAAATAAATACAAGATGAGAGAATCCCAGATTGAGAGCCATTGCTTTTTCTAAACAAATATTAATGACTTTCATTTTAATATTCCACAATTGCCCTCTAGATGTAGAATATTTTGGATGCCAAATTGGCAGTTGAGGCCAAAAGTGGGCATAAGTGGAACTACATCATGTGCTATAGTCTTCTTTGAAAAGAACAAATTTGAGACCAAGTCATATAGACCTCTACTGAAGTGTCACACAAAAGGAAATGGGTAAAGCAAACAAGTATTAGTCAGCTTTCCAGTCACTGGGACAAAATACCTAAAATCACAATTTAAAAGAGGAGGGGTTTCTTTCAGCCGCAGTTTCACTGGGTTCTGTACTGGCGGGCTGGCTGGCTCCAAGGTGGAGTCCCTGGAGGAGGAAAGCTACTCACATCATGGCACTTGGGAGCAGAGAAAGAAAGGGGCAGGAAACAGCAATAGCACTAGAAGCAATAGAAGATAGATTTCAAGTGAAGAGAAGAAAATAATTCTATGATAATGTAGCTATTTATAATAAATTGAAGAAAGAAGGTTAAACTACAAAAAAGTACTAAAAAAAAAAAAAATCACAACAGTAAAGTAGTAACCAGAGCCAAAAATCAACCCAAGGATCTATAGAATTGCTTCCATTAAAAACAGGAGAATCTCTTGATCCCGTAGCTTGAGACATTCTGTGAAACTGAGGTCAGTAGGGACACATGAGTGTTCAATATGTGCAAAGGACAGGTACTGGCAGCTTTTCCATGACAGTATTGGATTCCTGGTTGCATTACTGCAGGCTGTAACACAAAACATTTTTACATCAGAAGAAAAGCTTTAAAAATATATACAAATTAAATTCTCCTCCAGAATACTTTGTGTGACCATAAGGTTAATTTTTATTTTCAATTCCAATTCATTTGATTATTTCAATTTCATCCTCCTTGCACTTAGAAATTGAGTGAAACTTGGCCACGAAATTATAGCAGCCCCTGGTTGAAAGAGAAATATGAGTACAAAGCTAATAGGTTTCCTTATTAGATATGTCCTTTACATTAAAAAAGTGCTCCTGGGGCCGGGGATTCAGCTCAGTGGTTTCGCTGCCTGCTGCGCAAGCTCAAGGACCCGAATTCAATCCCCTGTACCAAAAAAAAAAAAGTGCTCCTGAATTTAGTACTGGGGAATTGCTCAGATTTGAAGATCTTCCCAAGACTCAGGTACTATAATTAAACACTTGAATGCTATTTCCAAAAAATATTCCACCTATGTCAAATACTATTTGTAAATATGGTGTGTAGCTTACTAATTTCTAGATGAACAATGTTAATATCAATTCTAGGACAAGAGGGACAGCCTAGTTATATACTATACTGCAAAGTTAATGATTTGCCATCTTCTTTGCATTAAAAAATAATGAACTACATTTCCTTTATAGATTCTTAAAAGCAGAACATCATTTGATCACAACAATATGAAGACACTGTTCATAAATAGCAAATGCAAACAGATTTTTCTTACCTTTATAAAGAAGAATAACTGAAAGCTTTCTAGTCCTCCTAGGACCCAAACTTCTAAACAGAAAAAGGTTGGAAGTTCAGTGGCAGAGTACAGCAGGGGAGCTATGAGGAGTATAGTAGATCAAGGATTTGTTTCTTTTTCCCCTTGAAGTCAATCATTATGTTCCAATTAAAATAATTTTTTTTTTTTTTTTTGGTACCGGGGATCGAACTCGGGTCCTTGCGCCTGTGCAGCAGGCGGCAGAACCACTGAGCTAAATCCCCGGACCCTAATTAAAATAATTTTTAAGGTACAAAAATCTACACTTGTGGAAAACTTCATTTTATGAGTAACGTAAATGTTTCCTTTTTTCTAGAGTAACTTTCAGAAGTCATGGTTGTTATGCTTAGCACAGTGCATGTATTAATTCCCTAGGGCTACCTTAACAACGTACTGCAAACTAGGTGGCTTAAAATAAATTTTATTTTCTTATAATTCTAGAGGCAAAAAGTCCAAAATCGAGTTATAAGCATAACCATACTTCCTCTGAGACTGGGAAAAATTCTTCTTTGATTTTACTAGCTTCTGGTGGAGTGGTGAGGAGCAACTCTCTTGGAAAAAGAGCACCACTTTAGCTGAGTGTGGTGGTGCACACGTGTGATCCCAACACGGCTGAGGCAGAAGGATTACTGAGAGTTTGAGTCCACTCTAGGCTATATAGTAAGTTCAAGGCCAGCCTGACCTACATAGCAAGACCCTGTCTCAAAAAAACAAAACACAAACAAACAAAAAACCAAAACAGCAAAAAGAAAGAAAGAGAAAAAGGAGTACCTCTCTAATCTCTACTTCCAGAGTCATCACATGGCTTTTTCCCTATGTCGTTCTTCTGATAGGGCACTAGTCATGTTGGATTATAGTCCTATTTTACTTCAGTATGACTGCATTTTAACTAAAGCTGCAACAACCCTATTTCTAACAAGGCCATATTCTGAGTTTTGAGGTTAGCATTTCAACACATCTTTTTGGAACACAATTCAATCATAATGGTACTTAAAAACAAACCTGATCCAAAAGATTTTAGACTATGTGAATAAAGAATATTAAACAAAGCCAAAAACAAACATTCATGTTGAACATCCTGCCATGCACTCATAAGCATATATATTTCTGAATATCTTTTCCATCTTAGGCACTGTACAACCTGTCCTTCACATGACACTTATAATTCCTCTACTATTCTGCAAGGCAAATGTATCATCTCAACTTTACAGAATAATGAGGCTTTAAGCAATACAATGACTTGCTTAATGGCACACGGACAGGAAGAGAGGCAAGCAAGATTCAAACCCAAATTCATCTAAGAGGCAAAATGGTGGGTAAACTTATAGAGGCATGTGGTTAAAAACACTAAAATAAATTACTATTAGTAATCAATAGAGGAGTGATATCATTCAGAAGTATTATAAATGTTCAGAAAAATTAGTGTGTCGGCTAGAGGTCTTCAAGATATTTTATTCTGACCATTATTACAGATTAGAGTTATATTAAGAATTGCTTATTATTGAGCAATTGCTTTTTGCTAGGCCTTGCAGTAGACCCATGAGATAGAAAATTGAACAAGATATACCCTTTACCTTCAAGATGCTCACAGCCTATTATAGGAAAAAAGACAAGGAAATAGACAATTAAAACTTGCTGTTATAAAATAATAATAGGTAACATATAAGTGGCATTTATTCCTTTTTTGTGACTCTAAGTGCTTAATGTGCATTCACTCACTGATCTTCACATCAAGCACCAAGAAGAGACTGTATTTTAAATTTCCATTTCACAAATGAAGCAATTGGTGCAGAGCAGTTGAGCCCA
This sequence comes from Heterocephalus glaber, assembly GCF_000247695.1. The sequence continues at coordinate 14,027,633 of NW_004624773.1, forward strand.
CCCAAAGCAACTAGAAAGTGGCAGACTGGATTTAAACTCACAGAGTCTGGCTCCATAATCCATACCTTTTGCTGTTAAACTAAATTGTCTTCCAAAAACAACACAGCAGTAAAGAAGTAAGCACAGATACTGACAAAGCTCAAAGAAAAGTTACATAATAAAGGCTGTAGGTGAAGCTGGAATGCCTCAGATGCAAGCAATACCTTTACAAAATAGAGAAGAATCAGTCCAAGTGATGATTCGAGGGAAAATGCATTTAACAGTCTTTTTTTCTTGAGAATGTTATCCAGTAATATGCCTCATACTGGCTTTTTGGTCAACAATAGACCAATGATGGTCTCACATGATTATAATCGACTAAAAATTTTCTATTGCAAAGTTATGTTACAGCTGTTTTAACATCACATCATAATGCAAGTGTTTCTGGTGATGTTGGTATAAACAAATATACTATTCTTCCAGTTGCATTAAAAATTATGTACACCACATAAGACTTTTTACTGATAATATATTTATGTATTTACAATATATTTTATTGTTATTTTATAGTGTACTCATAAAAAAGTTTACTGTAAAATAATAACATAATAGTATGTCATGCTACATTGGCTGCCTCATATATCTCATGTTTACTGCACCTCTTTATTGCACCATTTTCTGTTGTCTTTATTTTTGTTTTGCTCATCATGGCCTCATGAGCAATAAGCTAGACCAAATGTGTATGCCATATAACCCAGTTGTATTGTAGGCTATTCTGAGTTTTTATAATATACTCTGTAATATTAACACTACAACAAAATTGTGTAACAAAGTAATACTCAGAAATTTAAGCAAATATGATATACATGTTAAGTGGAATTATTAAGTAAAGTTCTCATCTCAGTGACAGTCAGTAAGCACTTGGTACATTTGAACTTCCTTTACCATCACGAACACCATGCCTAGGCTGACCACCAAAAGTATTGCTTTTGTAGAAAATTCTGGTGTCAGCTGAAATGAAAAATGAATTTGGTCAGTATTTCCCAAAACAGAGTATTTGACAAAAACAACTGGACACGTGGAAAGCTATGGCTTGTTTTGCTCTGTTTTGTTTAAATTCAGATTCTGGAGCTCTATACAAAAAAAAAATGAGAAATACCAAGGATTAGTATGCAAATATGTGCATTTTGAAAATACAGGCTTAGTATAAGATTTGGAAACTATGGAAATTCATGACCTTTAAGGTTCTTCCAAAACCTGACATTGTAGAATTCCACCCTGACTCTTGACCTGGTATCTAGAAGTTGAGAAAGACTGACACGAGTGGAAAAACAGAGAGGCAGGAACACTAGAGTGTACCAAAGGCAGAGTCAATTATATGTATGTTTTGTTTGTTTTGTTTTGTTTTGTACCAGGGATCTAACTTGGGTCCTTGTGGTTATGAGGTAGGCACCAGAACCTCTGAGCTAAATCTCCGGCCCTACAATATATTGACACAGTCATTGGGGCACAGAATTGTTTTGATGCTGACTAAAACAGAAATTGAATGTTATTTTAAAATGATACAAAAATAATGCTGTCACATTCACCCCAGTGCTGAGTTTCAGCATATGCCAAATGCTCAGACCCCCTATAAATCTTGCTTCACCCCTCATTACATACTTGAATGGCTCACCATTTTGACTCTCAAGCTGTCTTGTCCCTGGACCTTATATGGTTCAAATATCTTGCACACAGTAGGGTACAAGGGAATTTCTGGGATAGAATCTGTCCATGTAGATCTGCTATGAACAATTTCTTAGTTATTACACACATTGTCAATATGTATATTTTTTTATTAGTGCATCTTAACTTTACAAAATATTTGGTTTCATTGTGGTATTTTCAACACCCATATAACATATTTTGATCATCTCCATCTTCCTTTTCTTATATGAGACACAGCAAAAACAACTAAAGCATAAATATCTCTGGGCTTATCTTCCTTCATTTTGTCTTTGATGGCTTGATACTTAGAATTTTGTGGTGGAGAATCTGAGCAATGACTAGAAAAAGGTAGTAAAAATAAGAAAAAACAAAGGTCACAAATTACTCAAGGAAGAGAAGGAAGAAGAAGCAGAAGCAGAAGAAGGAGAAGGAGAAGAAGAAGAGGAAGAAGAAGAGGAGGAAGAAGAAGAAGAGGAAGAAATAAGATATTGAAAAGAATAAGTTGCATGAAGCATAGAAGAGAACAGGTAGAGGAAGCACTGACTGTAAGGAGAGACAGAAAATTTTAGGGTCAGCTGCTAATCTGGGAGATCTTGTGTTTGAGAGAATTGAGGAGAGATGATTACAATAAAGGTTGATGGGAGTTTGAGATTGTATCTGCCTGGACATTATTTAATAGATTCCAATAAAGATTTGAATTATCAATTTGCTTTGATGGATAGATTGTATTTTTCTTCTGAGGCAACATTGAATAAGCAGTGGAATACATGGAGTACCAGCTTTTGTTTGGGTTACATCGCATTTTGGCATCTCCATTTGAGCACATCTAAATGACTTTCTAAATGTTTCAAGAGCCCATTTGCCTGGAACAATTCTGTATTTAAGTCTAAAACCATATTCTAGCAGTCCAGAGGCTGAGAGAGGAGAATCACAAGTTTGAACCCACCCTGGGAAATTTAGCAAGATCCTGTCTCAAAATAACAAATAGAAAAAAGGGCTGAAGATGTAACTCAGTGGGTAGCCCCTGGGTTCAATCCTCAGTAATAAAACAAAAACAAACAAACACCCTTCAAAAACACATATATAAGCATATTTTCCCATTAGTAAGAGGGGAATTTCTATTTCATTATATTAATTTACCTAAAGACACAGGTACCAACCATATTCCTGTTCAATTTCAAATTTAATGGGAACCTGAGTTTTGAACTATCTTTTTGCCCTTTAAGTGTTAATGCCCCAGTTTGAATGTATTTGCTAAAAATGTCTGAACTTGAGCCGGGGATTTAGCTCAGTGGTTCCGACGCCTGCTTCGCAAGCTCAAGGTCCCAAGTTTGATTCCCTAGTAGCAAAAAAAAAAAATCTGAGCTCAAAATTAACTATGTTCTTGGTAAATATTAATACAAATATATAAAACTGATTTCTTTGAGATATAAACTGAAAACATACATATTTTACAGCTGGCAATGAAGTTGTTTAAAGAATGACAGAACTTAGTTCAAATCCTGTCTTCTTATTAATGGCAAGATTTTGAGCAAGTTTCTTCTTTACTCCAACTTTCAAAATAAAAAGCAGAATAACAACATCTACCATGTGAAACTTCTGGAATGAACAATGACTTGATTCTGGTAGTTTTTGTGCACAGAAAGTGCATGTACATGCACATACACACAAGTTCTGAAAACACAGTTTGTGTAAACATCATAAAGAGTGCAAAGGGCCTGGGATGTAGCTCAATGGCACCATGCCTGCCTTGCAAGTGCAAGGTCCTGAGTTCGATTCCTGGTACCAGGAAAAAAAAAGATTTCACAAAAACTCACCTTCCCACTGAAGAAAATGATAAATTCTGAAAATGTGGTAGACTTGTCAAAAGTACATTAACCATCCACAAAGAATTATGAAACATAATCTACTCCTTTGTTACGTACACTATCAAAAATATTTTAATTCTATAAATACTTATTAGAGTAGAATTTACAAATGCAGCCCACCAGCAGGATGTAGCCCAAAGACATATAAAAATTATTTTACAGAGCTTTCAAAATTTTGAATTAGCTGCCATCTTGTCCCCTCCATGCCTTATTTATTAATTGATTTTCATTTCTTTCTTTTTAAAAATAAATGTTATTTATATGTTTTTAAAATATACAACAAAAGATATACATAAATAGTAAATGGTTATTATAGTAAACCAAATTAATATATCCATCATCTAACATAGTTACTCAGCTCCCCACTTTTAGTTAAAACAGCTATAATCTATTCATTTAACAAAACTCAAAATAATGCAACTATAGTCCTCTAGTTGCACATGAGCTCTTTTCATTTTTTCATCCTACTTATTTGCTATTTAGTATCCTCTGATCTACATTTTCCCATGTCTTCCTTCCATCACAATAATAATGTACTGTATTGTCAAGCTGCCATCTTGAAATACAGATGACCCCCAATTTATGATGGTTCCACTTAATGATTTTTCAACTTTACAATGGTAAAAAAGCAATATACATTCAGTAGAAATGGTACTTCAAATTTTTAATTTTTATCTTTCCCAATGCTAGAAATACTCTTGTGATGTTGGACATTAGCAGTGAGCTATGGTTCTTAACCATTCAATCACAAAGGTAAACAACTAAGACAGTATCGTGCTGTGTTGCTAAGTTATAATGGTGCATAGGTTAGGGGTATTCATTGTATTTTTGACATGACATTTTAAATTTGCAATCAGTTTATCAGGATGTGACCCCATTGTAAGTTGACCAGCATATGTATTTTAAAATAAAGTCTTTCACATAAATTCTAGATTTCCAGTTTCTTTGGAAAAAACGAAACCCACATTCTTGCAAGATGACAATCTAATAAAACTGATAGCAGCTGCCCACTTTAAACAGATCAACCATATCCTCCCCAATTTGGCACAGGCCTTACCTGGCCACTTTCCTCACTTATCTGCAGGCCTCCTACAGACAGCTGGGCTTGTGACTGCTGTACTAACAATCATGGCAGTTCTATAAGCCAAACCAGAACCACGGCAGTCCCCTCACAGAGCCCTCATTTAAGATGATTTATATCTGTCTTGGTATGCTGCTTATTTTTGTATCCCACACAGCACAATGCCTTTCACAGAATAGGTGTCATGCATTTTAGTTGAATAAATGAATAATTTAGTTTAAAGACAGCTGCTCATGTTCAGCTAAAACATCTCCTTCCCTTTTTCAAAAGCACAAAGCTTATTTTAATAAAACCTGAGGTCACATTCGTCCTTTGGGCAACTATAAACATTCAATCATTCCCCTCCTTCCTGCTTCTCTTGCAATTCCTGTCAATCTCCTCTCACCATCCACAGGCCAAAACTCAGGGACATTCTTTAAGCATCAGAAAGGATGTGTCTAAGTATGGATTTTCAGTAGCTCTCTCCAGCCAGGTTTAGGACTAATCCTAACATCTCAGAGAGAAGCCAACTCAGAACCAGTGTCTTTACCCATAAGAGTATCTGGCTCAGCTGCTTCAATTGTTAAGAGAAGGGAACTAATGTGAAGACCACTGAGGCCACCACGCAACATATGTCAAACATGCCAGATGAATATTTGGCATGAAGTCAGTTATAGAAACTGGCTGATGTGGAGGAGATGGAAGGAAATATGAAAAGGAGAGATGAGGAATTAATATGGGAAAAGTCAAGCTAGCTATTAATGGGTGATATTTTCTTTCCCAACTGGTACTTTTTAGAAATCCCTTTATCATTTCCAGAAGAACAGATCGACTAATGTTATGTTTCCAAAAAATTTGAAGTTTACCTTTATTTAGCTAATATGGGGTTGCATGTGGATGGCTTGTTTCTCCTTATAAATCCCATGATTTACACTGTTAGCTTTGACATTTCAGCTGTGCTTTCTCAGTCTCATGTCACAGAAGGATTTCTATCTACTTAGTATGGTAAGGTATATATCTGTTCTGTCTCTGCCACCTTCTCCTGCCATTGAATTTGCATATAGCAAGGAATCAAACAGATAAAGGGATTTAAGTGTAATAATTTAAGCAAAGGAGGAGTATCAAAGGGATATGATCTGAGCTGGCTCCTTTTATCTATGTAAAATTAACATTCATGGTGGTAGACTTGTGGTTTAAAATCCAGATAAGAAATATTTTATTCTCATGGCATTACAAACCAAGCTCAGCAATTTGTATTCTCACAATTTGACCACGCTAAGTTCTAGAAGCCTTTAGGAAACACCGGAGACATAAAAAGATCATATTGGCACTTGGGGAGTTTCAATTTTCTTAGTAATTTAGAACATACCCAACTGAAATATTCAAATAGTATTTCTAGGGCAAATATAGATAAATTATAGAAGGTTAATGCATACAAACACATCTATATATCAAACTTCTTGTTTTTAAGCCAGTGTAATGCTTTTTCTTATTTTTATTTTCTAAAAATAGAAAATTAAAAACTGATTTTACCCCTATGTGGCAAGCACTTATATACATATCATTTCACTTAAACTGCTCCATTCCCTAGGGCTTGGGTATCCCTCCTGCCTAGATGAGTAACTGAACTTCAGAGATGTAATTAGTCAGGTTAACCTCAACAGAAAAACTAGAGGCAGGGTCTGAGCTCTAATGTAATTCCACTCCATTCCACTTTGTACCACATCACCTTTGAATCCCCATTCAAAGCTTTTCATTTTGACTGCAGAGAATTACATTTCTCAAAGGAAGAGAAGATAAACTGTCTAAAGGAGACTATAAACATGTAATATGACCAACTTCTCCCTGTTAACCCAGAACCTTCTTAATTTTACCACCAAACACCACATCTTGGGAAATCACTTAGTCCTGGTTTAAAAAAAGAAAAGTTTTATGTCCCAGTCAACCCCTCAGTCCCAGGAAAATTGAGATGGTTGATCATTTTCCCACATTTTTATGGGCAGAGTCAATCTTGATATCTAGTTCTTTAGCATCATTCCCCACGTCACCACTACAGCCCACATACAATCCTTTACAGCCTAGCTGTAGCTTAGGCCCAAATACAGTTCATAGACTGTTGACACTAGAAACTCAAACAGACAAATTTAGGCAGTAGAAACTCCATAAGTGTTTCTGGAATTAGTGCCCACATTTTTGTCGAGTCTCCCAGTTCATAGGTTATAGCTTTACATGTTCATGCTCATCAGTGTTTACCAAATAAAATGTAGTAGATGTAACTAGTTCATAATAAATAGCAAAGGCAGTATTAAAGAGCCTAGAAGAATGTAAAGGTAGAGGGACAATCTGTCTGTCTCTTTTTCTTGGGAAGGGTAGAGAACTAGTGGGTTGACAGCACAGTGATAAATATCATCTCTCTCTCCTCTAGTAGGCCAATGGTGGAGTCACTTTTCCCCTCCTAGCAACTGCATCCCCAAATCACTACTCAGCTGCCAATACCATTTGAACTTCCAAAGGACCAAAGGCCAGTGTAGGTGTATGCTGTAGTTTGGATCTGGAATGGGCTTCAAAGATCCATTATGGTAAAAGGAGACTCCCTAGAAAATGTTATTGGGAGCTTTTTAAGTCATTAGAAGAGTGTCCTTGAAGGGGACAGTGGGAGCCTAGCCCCTTCCTTTTTCTGACTTTTGCTTCCCAGCCATGAGCTGGCTGTGCATTACCACCATGATGTGCTGACTCACCACAGAACTAAAAGCAACACAGCCAACCAACAATGGACTGGAACCTCTAAAACTGTGGGCTAAAATTAACCTTTTCTTTTTACAAGTTGATTATGTTAGGCATTTATTACAGTGACCTGAAGCTAACTAATACAGATCCAAGGGCTACACTAAACATTTCCTGTCTCTCCAGCAATGTGCTAACTTTTATTTACATTATTTTGCTTAATACTTGCAACAACATGATGCAGCTACTATTATTATTTCCATTTTATGGATAAATTAACAAAAACTTGTAAAAGTCAAAGGATTGAATCCAGAGCCCAAGCTTGTGGGTACAATGTCACCTGTATCACAAATTATCATATAACTGATAGAGATACCACAGCTAATAAGATGGTACCATGCTGATTTCTGATGCCTTTGATATCCTAATGATAACTTATTATTTTCTAATAATTGATAGGCCTTAAAGAGTTAAAGATTATGTAAAAAGATCTCTGTATAACGTAAGGTAGTTTAAGCTTGTCTTCTTTCTTCCAATTTTTTGGAGTTTTGTGCTTGGGGCTTGTAAATCTGAACCCTTGCCAAACCCAGTAAGCAGTTTTCCTATAACTGCATCTGGAGGTACTCTCAACTTAAAAACACTTCCCTTGAAAGGCCCAAAATATAACCTATTGAAAAGAAATCCCATACAGCATCTTCATCAAATGTTCCTCTTTCTTCCCTTTCCCCTCCCTTCCTTTTCCTTTTGAGTGAATTGGATGTTCTTGCATTCACAGGCCTAAATGATGAGTTCAACTAAAATGTAAATGTAGATAAAGTTATACTCTTTGCATAAAACATTCTTAAGTACTGATAATTACATAGAATATATTGGAATGAGCTAAGATCTACAGAAAAATTCTTGTTTAATCACCTCTAGTTTAAGTCATCTTTGGAAACCCATAGAATCAAGTATTTTTACCACTCTAGAGAAGCTTAGAAATACAGGAGTTTTGTGATTTTCTAACTTTGATCTGCTCAGCTTTAGGGACCTGCTCAATGAATGACTAGCCCACAAGGAACCATGATTACCAAGGAGCAGTGGCAGGGAAAAACTAAGTAAGGGCTTCAGCTCTGGCCATCTTCAATGAGCACAGATGGCAGATATTTTGAGTTGGCCTACCCGATGACACCCACTTCAACTCCTTTCTAGCTGGCTTCCTGTTTTGCACAGAGCCTAGTTTTAAACAAGCAATACAGAGGTAAAACAGAGCTACATGAAAAGGCATCCACAGGCTAGATCTCAGATATTCTGGCAAGGATAATGAAGCACTTTTCGAGAGAAAGGTGCAGAGTTTTTTATTACCAGATTATTGTGTGGGAGGCATGTGATGGGCAACAATGACAACATAGCTTCCACCACAGTAGGCACAGGCTGTGGTGGGATGTTTTCTCTAGCTGCTTGGTTCTTGGCTGAGAAACATACATCTTGTGCTTTTTTTTTATAACTAGATATGGTGTTTCCTTAAGATTTATTTTAGCCAAAGAGTTCTGGGAGGAAGAAAATATGAATACCACAAATTCTATCTGTTGCCTCATTTTACTCATTAAGAATTAAGAGATCAAAGCTGGGAGTGGTGGTGCATGCCTGTAATCCCAGCACTCGGGAGGCTGAGGCAGGAGGATTGCTGTGAGCTGGAAGCCAGCTTGGGCTACATAGTGAGTTCAGGGCCAGCTTGAATTACATAATGAAACCCTGTCTCAGAAACAACAACAACAACAACAAAAAGAATTCAGAGGTCAGAAACAGAGGTATTAACTGTAACATTGAGTCTAGAATCCCAGTTCTCACCATAGGCTCAAAGGTAACTCCAGGACCAAGTCTTGGCAAAGCACATTCTATATAATTCTTAAACCCTTAAGAATCAAGTAGGTGGCCCATGGGTGGCCTTTCATGAGCACCAGTCAGAAGACTCCAGTGTTACAAATGGCTATTCACATTTCTATTTCAAGCATTTTCAAATACCCTGTGTAAATTTTCAAATATTATTATTTTTATGAATGTCACTGTTATTCTAATACAATATAAGCAATATTCCTCATATTCCTCTTTTCAAAAGAATTCGGATATGTAGGGACAGCTCCTTGCACACTACTTGATCTGTTTCAGTTTTTGAATTTTTAACCTTTTTCCCAATGGGTATAGTATCTCTATCAATAGGGTCAGAATGGTACGGGACCTTCATATTACAGTATTGTATCATAGGTAGGATTAGAAACTATATATAGATTATATCATGTTAAGGGTTTGAACTCTGGTATCAGATTGGGATCTACAGCAAGTTATCTAACACAATTACAGTCTCAATTACCTCTAAAAAGTGAGAATAATAATAATACCTACCTATCTCATGAGATTGTTGTAAGATTTCTATATATGGAATTCATGCAAAAATCACACAATGCCTTACACACAGTACACAATAAGTGTTAGTCATTTTATGATTATTAAAATGAAAACTTATGTATAATAGGGAAAATTATACATAAAATGGTTCCTGCCTTCCAACTTCAGGCTCCTTTCAGACTTCAGAAGGAATGTCCTTGGGAGCATTTAGATGTTTGTCCCAAAGTACAAAGGTACTTTGTTTTCTTCCCCAGGAACTCAGGCAAAAAGGGAACAAGTGCAGTTGGCCAATGAACTCTCCACTAGACATCACCCACACAGTGTAAGCTGTCACAATCTGTGGGAAGCTCATTTTGGACACTCACATCGCAGGAAGAATTACACTACCCTGAAAATTGTCTAAGCAGTCCACAGTTTGCTTACTGGAACAGTCTGATTTGATCTGGGAACTGTGTGGAGGTAGGGCTCAGAACTTTACTCCGAGTTTTTAGGGGACACACAAAAGCTGAAAGACAGTTGATGGCACTGAGAAGTACTTGTCTGGACAATGATACTTTCCTATCTTCTGACTTTGGCCCAGGAACTCTTTAGAGATTTGTACATACAACATGTGTGACTGTGTCAGACAGCTTTCCATTACTCTAAAAGACATCCCTAAGGGCCGGGAATTTAGCTCAGTGGCTCCACCGCCTGCCTCACAAGTGCAAGGTCCCAAGTTCGATCCCTAGTACCAAAATAAAACCAAAAAAAAGCCCTGAGATGACCAATTTAAAAAAAGATAATGTCTATTTTGGCTCACAGTTTTGGAGGTTTCAGTCAGTGATCAATTGGTACTGTTTCTTTGGGCCTCTGGTTAAGGCAGCAATCGTGGCAGGAGCATTTGGTGGGGAGCATACATGGCCAGTATTGAAAGAATAGAAGAGGAAGATGTTAGATCCACTACTTCCTTCAAGGACATGTCTCCACTGACTGAAACACTTCCCACTATGGTTCTAATCCTCCCAATAACTCCAAGCTGGGGACTAAACCTTCAACACACGACACTGGATAACGCTAAGATTCAAACTATAGCAGGGTTATGGTTCATATCTAGATGTCCACCCAAACCCTCATGCACTCATAGGTGGAGCTCTGGGGAGGTGCCTGGACCACGGAGGTGTGATATTCATCAGTTCATAGCTAAATGTGATATTGGGAAGTGAAGCCTGGTCTGAGGAGCTGCATCACTAGGGCATGGCCTAGAAGGATTTATCTCCCTCTCTCCTCCCTTGATCTCCTTCTGCTTCCTGACTGTCATGCCATGAGCTGTTTCTCTTCTGCTATGCTCTCCTGCGACTACTTTCCACATTGGAGCCAGCAGACTTGGGACTGGAATCTTTACAAACAGTGAGCCAAAATTAACCTTTTCTCCTTTAATTTGCAAGTGTCAGGTATTGTGTCTCAGCAACAAGAAAGAAACTAAAACAAGCAGTGACAAAATACCTTAGTCATCTCTGAATAAACTTATAAATCAGAGATAACATACTCCAAACCAAATAGGTGGGTAATAGGTAATAGGCATTGAAAAAGTTCTACCTACTTAAGGCATTCACCTCAAGAATTTTTAATGTGCAAGCTAACCAGCTTTGTCTTACACTGCTGATAGAAATGAAAAGTGGGATTTTATAAATTTGGGAAGCTTTGTAAAAAGTAAAATATATGTCTACTATACAGTTCAGTCATTTCATGCTTGAGCATTTACCCCAGAGACATGAAATCATAAACACAAAGACTTTAACACAAGCATTCAACAAAGAATTGTATGTAATAGGCAAAAATCAGAAACAGTCCAAATGTACATCAACAAGTGAATATATAATCATATTATGGTGTATCCTTATAATGGAATTTTACTCAGTAATAAAAACAAACTGATAACACACTCAACAGCATGAGTGAATTTCAAAATAATTATTATGCAGAGTAAAAAGATAGTCTGAGAAATATAAATTAATGTATAGTGACAGAAATCTATAGTGAGTCTAGGAATAAGCAGCAAGCAGAAAGACTGGAAACTAGGAAGAATAAATTACAAAAGGCACAAAGAAACATTTGAAGGTGCTATATATGCTTATTATCCTGTGATAATAGTTGTATGGGTGTATAAAGGAGCCAAAACTATACACTTTATGTACATTTGATTGTATAACAATTGTATCAGGTGCCCAGGGATGACACAGCAGAGTATCACAAACTGAATAACCTGAAGAATAGAAATTCATTTCCTCACTGTTCTGGAAGTGAGAAGTCCTAGATCAAGGACTTGGCTTCTTCTGAGGCTATGAGAAAGAATCTGTTCCATGCTTTCCTCCCAGCTTCTGGTGATTTGGTGGTAATCCTTACTGTTCCTTGACTTGTAGAAGCATCAGCCTCATCTCTGTCTTTATCTCTATATGACTTTATTTATGTGTGTGTTCCTGTGTCCAATTTCTTCTTCTTTATAAAGACACCTGCCAGGTTAGATTAGGGGTAGACTCTACTCCAATGTTATCTTAGCTAATTACATCTAAAAGGATCCTGTTTCAAAACAAGTTACACTCAGCATGGGGATTTAGCTCAGTGGTGCCACCACCTGCCTCACAAGCGCAAGGTCCTGAGTTCGATCCCTGGTACAAAAAAAAAAGTTACACTCTGAGGTACATGAAGTTAGGACTCTAACATGAATTTGTGGAGCACAGGATTCAACTCAAAACAGCAATATACGTAAATAAGATAGTTTAGGACCACAACTTACAAAACTACCAAATTAATTACATTCAAATTCAATATTTAGTTTCATGAAATGGATGACAAACTTTTTCCTATTTTCCCATGATTTCATGCCTTGAAAGGTGAATGGTACTGATACCCATGATCAAACAACTCAGCAGTACTCGTGTACTTTTATCTTCTCTCATCACTTTTAACTTGTGAACTTTCTGTGGAATTTTCTTCCTTAGAATGTATTAAGACATCATGTGACTTTTACCTGATGAGAAGACATCATCTACAGATTAAAATAACACTTTTTTCTCTCATTAGCTCTAAATACTTCATTTAGTACTGTGTGGCTTCGACATCATTAAAAACACTAACAGTCACTGGCACTAGATGTTGTTTATGTGTATTCAATGATAAGGACACCTAGATGATTCAGAATATGCTCATATTAATTTTTCAGATTATTGGAATCAGAACAAATAAAAGTCTTTATATAATCAGTAGGGGGATTGATGATCATAAGGCAATTCAACTTTTAATATTTTGAGGGACCTCCATACTGTTATTCTCCATACTAATTTACATTCCCACAACAATGTCCAAAGGTTCCACTACCACTATATCCTCACCAAGTTTGTTATCTTTTGTCTTTTTTTTTTTCTTTTTGTACCATGAATCAAACTCAGGACCTTGTGCTGAGAGGCAGGCAATGGATCCACTGAGCTAAATCCCCAGCCCTTTTTTTGTCTTTTTTTAAATATAGCACTGAGGGTGTCCCCAGGGATGCTCTAACATTGACCTACATCCCCAGCCCTTTTTATTTTCATTTTGAGACAGTCTCACTGTTCCCAGACTGGCTAAAAACTTGAGATCCTCCTGCCTCAGCCTCCCAAGTAGCTGGGATTTACAGGCATATGCCACCATGCCTAGTATCTTTTTGATAATAGCCATTCTAACAGGTGTGAGATCTACCTTATTTTGCTTTTAATTTGCATCTTTCTGATAATTAGTGATTATGATTATTTTCTCATATACCTGTTGGTCATTTGTATGTCTTCTTTTAAAAAATATTTATTCAGATCCATTCATTCCCTCACTACTGAGTTGTCTGAGTTCCTTACATATTTTGGATATCAACCCTTATCAGATGTATGGTATGTGTCAGATGTATATTTTCTCCTTTTCTGTGTGTTGTCTCTAGCCTGTTGATTGTTTGCTTGAGCATGCAGAAGCTTTTAAGTTTGATGATGTCCCATTTGCCTATTTTTACATTTGTTGCCTGATTTTGAGTTTATATATAGAAACTTAGCAGATACTTAAGAATATATGCACAAATTTCTGGAAGGTTTGAGAATCCTAGTTAAAGTTACACTAACATACAAGAAACATCTGTGGTCGGAAAATCAAGGTAACTGGATTTTAGGCTGAGGTCTGCCATTAACTAGTAGTGGGATCTTGAATAAAGATTAAGTCCAGCCAAGTTTCTCAGATGCTCTGAAGTTCATGGAAATATTAAACTTCTTGACACTTCAGTTTGCACATCCATAAACTGAAAAAGTTGAGGTAGATCATATCAAAGGTCCTTTCAGCTCTAAAATCCTATGATGCATGCTGAATTGAACTGCAATGACCTTGCTTCTAAAACCCAGGTAAGTTACCATTTATATATCACATATCTATCTGCAGCCTTCTCCACACTCACAAAAATTAAAAACTAAATCTGTTTTCCAAAAGATAGCATATATGCAATGGCAAGGTTTTAGGCAAGGAAACAGACTAAAAGGTACAAGGTGAATTGAATTCAAGAAAATAAAGATTTCAGCAGATGATTAGTTAGGTAGGTGAGTATTGAGTTACCCCTGAAAATGGAATATGGGCAATGTCTTAGAAGAGCCTGTTCACACACTCAGATAAAAAGTATGAGACTCTTATGTTATAAAAATAAAATGAAGCATAAGCAAAATGTAGACAAACCTCATAGATGAAGGTACTAGATAAAGTGCAGAGGAAATTCTGTACATTTAGTGCTTCTGTAAAATGTGTATAAACCACTTATTCTACTCTCTCTGCCAACCTTTCCTTTATAGCCTCACAGGCCCCTAAGACTAAAAGTAAGTATAGATGTTAAATTTATGATAATAGGGGCACTGAAATCCAGTGCAGTAGCCTCTTAGCATTTTCTTATGAGGAACAATTCTGAACTTCCTTAAAGTTTTACTGCTACTGAAAGAAAAGGGATATTATTAAAGGAAAAAAGGCTATAAGCAGATGACAGGACATCTGACAGCCCTCTTCTTCCTGCCTGAAGTCTCTGGGAACTTCCAGAAGGCAATGCATTGCTGGTAATCAGGTTAGCAATCAACTAAGAAGTTTGGCAAGGAACAGAGAATTGGCAAGCCCTGCTCTAGGGGTTATTCCATACATATTTTGTTTGCTATAATGATCCCAGTTTATTTGCTGTATGACTTTGAGCTAGTCATTTCCTCTCTCCTACCTTACAAACTTGTTATGGAAACTAATAGCAAACAGAGAGATGGCTGTATTTCTGATATATTTTGCTATATTTTAAACATAGATTGCTATGTTTTGGAAAATTTCTGTCTATATCTTCTAGGTATATGCCTAATGAGCATTCTGCAGCTTCCTTTGCTATTAGTTGTAGCTATGAAACTGAGTTCTTACTAATGGGATATAGGAGGAGGTAGTAGAAGCCATTCTTAACCTAGCCCATAGAATTTTTTCAATGTGATTCTCTTTCCTCTCTTTCCTTATCCTCTGTGTGAAGGGAAAGGAGTCTTTGGAAGAAAGAAAAGATGGAAGTCACTGTGCCAGGAATGACTAAATGCAGGCACCAGGCCAGGAACTCATTGTCACATGAGTGTGAAATAAACTTGCCTTATTTAACCCACTAAGGTTCTTAATTATTCCAGCAGTTAGCATTATAGTAACAAATATGTTATTTAGTGAATGTGTGCTCAATGTGACTCACATGTATACTTTTTAAAACTTTACAAAACTCATTATATTTCTGTAAAATGAAGTTAGGCACAGAAAGGTTAAGTAACTTGCTCAAATTCACACAGCCGTACTGAGCTGGGATACTAACCCAAATAGCCCAAATCAAAAGACCTGGCTCTTAACCATGACAAGAAACTGACTCTTTTAATACAGGAAACATTTCTCAGTGTAGCATGTGCCATGGAGTTAGCTCCTAATTTATGTTTGCTATTATTATACAGACAATAGAGCAACCAAATGGGAAGCAAATAGTTGAAAACAAAAAAACCAGATTAAAATTCTCTTATCAGCTAAAATCTTTATAAGACAAAATCAAAGAAACAAAATTGCCTTTTTTTGAGTAAAGTCTTGGATAAAGGAAAAAGAATGAAAATAGAAAAAGTTGAGTATGTTAATTTGATAATTCAAACTATAGTTTATATTTATAATTCAATATCAAAATGGCATTTCCAATCAAGTATGTTTCTTATAATACACATTATAGAAAAGAATTTTAAAAGCCCCTATTTCTCTCCAAAAGAAGATGTATGGAATTATACAGTCATTTACCATTATAGTATCAAACATTTTTTAGTGATATGAAGATGTAATGTAATCCAATTACACAACTGACTCAATTCATTCATTAAAAATATTTTACTAAGTACCAATTACGTGCAGAGTGCTGGGCTAGCAGATGGCCATATGGTCTCTGCCTCCAAAGAGTATAGGGCAGTGGTGGCGAACCTATGACACACATGTTATTTGTTTTTCTTTCAAGACAAAAGATGTTAATGTTATGGGTTGTTTTTTTCTAAACTGAAACCTCAGCATTCAAGTTTAAATATAGTGTTGGCACTTTGTGATAAATAAAGTGCATTTTGG
This sequence comes from Heterocephalus glaber, assembly GCF_000247695.1. The sequence continues at coordinate 14,043,977 of NW_004624773.1, forward strand.
GTTGTAGTTTGGGTACCACTCTCTACAACATTTGCCATCACTAGGGCTGGGGATTTAGCTCAGTGGTTCCGCCACCTGCCCCAGAAGTGCAAGGACCCCAGTTCGATCCCCACTACCAAAAAAAAAAAACACCACATTTGGCATCACTGATACAATGTCTAGTTTTGCAGTGTAGGCATTCTCAGCAGGGTGGGGGAGTTCCTCTTCTAGGGCTTAGTTTCCTGTGTATATAGCAAGGAGGTTGTACTGGATCATTGTTAAGGTCTCTGAAGCAATTAAGGTCTACAAGTGGAAATAGGATCTCTTATTCAGCCAGGTATAAAATATTATTTGTTGTATCCAAGGTTGTAATTCAACTAAAACTGTAATAGTATCATAATCCTATTAGTGTTAGTTTCATTTAGAGCAAATAAGCATCTTCATTTCCTAAAACTGCAGGGTTTCCTGACACATAGGACTCTTAGGACTAAAACCCAACAAGTCTCAAATAAACTGAGATGGTGGGTCACCATTGGTCTGTATCAAGTTATTAGACTTAAATGCTAAAACTAATTTTAATTACAGAAACTTCAGTTAATGCTTCTTTTGTGTTGGAATGATTTCATATGCTATAAAAAACTAGAAGAATAGGGACTATGTATATGTAGTAAACCCACTCAATTGTCTAAAATTTTTAATGAAACAGCATGTTTGTCATGAGATCACAAGAGCCACATTATAAATTATATAATCATCAACCTCTGAGTTTGGTGGTGGTTATTTAAAAACTAGAATTATTAAGACATTTGAAGAATACTGACTGCCAGTGCTCTGTTAATATTTCAATTAGAGGGAGACATATTTTCAACTTTTAAAAATTGTGGTTTTAAATGGCAAATTATAATTTTGTTCTTAAAATACAGTGTTCTTTTAAAGATTATTCAAATATGATCATTCTCTAAAGTTTCATCTTTCTTTTTTCCTCTCATTTGCTGCACAGATCCGTACAATTAAGTTAATACCAATTATAATGTTCCTTCAAACCAAAGCTAAAGAACCTCAAGGGGATTATGGGGGAATCCAGAGAGGTTTGTAGTTCTCAACACATTCAACTCTAGGGGCAAGAACTCCTCCTAATATCAACAGTAAGACCTGGCTCTTCTGGGAACTCTTGTATGCTTTTCTCCAAATCCCATTCTTCTTCAAAGACTCCAATGTATAATACCCTCAAGAAATAAATCTTAAGATAACCCCCACTCCTTTTTGCTGCTTATTAGATTCAGAATCTCAGAACTGGAATATTTCAGACGTATTTGAGGACTTCAACCAAGAAACAAGTGAATCTGGTCTGGCTATGCTGGTTTATTAGGTGTGTCTTCTTCATTCACCCAAGTAACAAAGGGCTTTTAAGTGAAAGTTCATAAAATATTCCCAAATATTGCAAAGTTGAAAATGGCATTTCTCGAAATTTGGACCAATTGATCATTTAGGAAATTCATCAAATCTCCAGTAACTGGATAAATTTCAGACTCTTATCATTGTTATGCCTCATTTGTCCTCTCCTCCCCCGACATCAATCTAGTCCAAAACAGAGTAATAAACATCCTCCAGTTGGAGTCCCTTTACCCATCTCTGACACAAACACATAAGTGTAGTGATCAAGTAGAAATAGGCAGAGCTTTCTTTCTTAGTCTTTCTTGCTTTGGAGAAGAGGAAAATTAGTTTAAATAAATAATGTGCAATGTGCTGATTCAAAAGGAAATGAATTGAACAGCAGGGAGACAAAGCCCATTTCTTTCATTGGAACTGTTAGTGTCTTTAAGATATTCTGTCACATGACTCAGTTATAGAATTGTCATCACTCCTATCTGAACTGATATCTTGTGCTAGCCCTCAAAACCTGGCTAACAATGTCTAGTGCTTACATTTGGCAAATGCTTACTATATACCAACCATTGCCCTAAGGATTTTACTTATTCTCACTTAACCAGCACAATCCATTGGGATAGGTACTGTTATTAATCCCACTTTAGAGCCAAGGAAATTAAGGTTTAAAGAGGTAACTTTCCCACAGGGACACAACTCATAAATTTCAGTGTTGGAATTTAAAGCAGTGGTGGTCTGGTTTCAAAGCTTATACATTGGTGCCTGACTCATACCATTCCCATGAAGTCTCTTTCAATACCTGGAGGCAGCTACAAATTCTACCTCCTAGGAGTAACTCAACATTATTCAGTGCTTCAACTACCTCCCAACCCAAGACCTACCTCCATACTGTCTATACCTCACAGGTACAATATTATCTCTCTTCCATTCCCAGGAAGATAGGCTGGAAAACAGAGAAGACTCCTAAGTCCTTGAATGATAAGATTCAGGTTCTGTACTTCTCCCAGTGGCCCACCTTCTTTCACAAATTTTATGCCACACACATTCTGCAGGAAAAGGCAGGAAAGAGACAAGCATATGTTGAAACTTGGAGAAGGTTCTAGACTCAACCTGCTTTGAAAGTTCTTAGATCTTCTTATTCACATAAAGGCAGCATGGGCCTTTTTGTCTGGCTGTCCCTCTACTCTTCTCCTACCTTTTAAACTGAATCCTAATAGCACCTTACCCTTGAGCTTTCTAAGGTACACTTATGACCTACGGTATCTACAAAATAGCTTCAGGACAACATGAAGCAGACAAACACTGAAGGACATCAAACATGTATCAGATAGCTATGCAAGACATCAAAATATACTATAGGAAATCAAGAATATAAGATTATTGCCATTGCATTTCTCCCCTGACCTCAAAGTGTTCAAAGTTGATTCTATAATAATGTATTCTTCAAATTTCCCCCAGCAGTTCTAAAAGGTCTGATATTGTAAGGAAATGCAATCACATTCTCCAACCTCAGTACTGACGGGCTAACGATGTGCTATCTTAAAGCTGACTCCTCCAATAGTGTGTATCAAGGGCTTTTCTTGAGCACTACTCTGGGCTGCCACTTTGAAGTTAAGACTATAGTTCATGCCCAGTTTCCAAAGACCTATTTCCATCCCTTCCTTCTGCCCTTGCTCTCAGTAACTCTCCACTGTAAACCAATTGCATTCTCAATTACTCCACATATTTGAGCACAACTTTAACACCTAACAAATCGGAAAGCTGTAAGTTTGAAGTTTCAGAAACGTTTTCTGAAAGCCTCCTTCCGTCAGAAGTGGCTTTGCCATTCAGTTAAGTGTCCCAATACTACTTCCCGCAGTAAGGGCCTATCCACCGCCACGCATGTACACCCACCTGGGATTGTACACACAGCCCAAGGATTCACCATATATTTTAAGATCAAAGGTCTGCTCTCAGGCTGAAATCTGGTTATCTCGGGTTGAATTTTGTCTGCTTCTCAGCCCTGAAACAGAGTTCTGCCCAGCTCAGAGATTTATGCACCCCCCGTTGTGCCTAGTTGACCTTCACATATAGTATTTTTAATTACTATTGTATTATTATTATTGTTGTTGTCCTTGGGTTTTATTGCTAAGAAATGGGAGTATTCCTTGCCTCTCTAACCTTGCCTCTCTAATCCTGTCCCCTAGACAAAAAGCGCTGGCCCGGTGCTCCCTGCAGCGCCCCAGGCCCGCCTTGCAGCGCCTTTGTTGGGCGGGCTACTCGGAGCCCCAGCAAGCGGCTGAGCGAGAGTGGGTTGGGAGGCTGGAGGCGGGGAGGCGGAGGTCTGGAAGGGGGTCGGACCGGAGCGGAGGATTCAGCGGAGCAACCAATCGGCTTGTGGCCCATCAGCTGACTGCTTTTGCTTACACCAGGTGCACGCCGGCTGCGGGGAGCACAAAGCGGGGCGCACCGAGGGCGCAGGCAGCAAGCCTGGGAACGAGGGAGGGCCCACAGCGCCTGCCGGGTGGGGAGAGGGACCATCCGTTGGCGCAGCCCTGGCGGCGGCATCTCTAGATGCCCGGGTGCCTTCCTCGGGATCTGACCGCTCGCTGCCCTGCCCGCTGCACCTCAATTCTCTTGCCCTCCTTTCCAATTTTGCCTGCCTTTACCTTGGCCCCAAAAGCCGGATTTAGCCCAGTACAGCGCAGCAGCTGTTGCTGGCGTTGCTGCCCCCTCTCTGGTCTTGGTGCTCTGCCTTGGGTCCCCCAAGGAGCCAGTGCTTACTGCGGGCTGAGAGGGAGGCGCCGCTCAGCCTGACCTCCTCCTCCTCCTCTTCTCCTTCTGCTGCTGCTGCCACCACCGGTGCCCAGTCCGCGCGCACTCCAACACCCCACCAGCCGGGCCTTGGGGTAAGTGCGCGGGCCAGCCGGACCTCGCTGGGAGGTGTGGGTGGCAGCGAGGGGGCAAACTTGGCGGCGGGGCGAACCCTAGAGGGTTTGGAGGACCACAGGAGAAGATCGCGGGCCTAAGCGGGAACTGGGGGCGCGGCTCTTGGAGCTGGGGAAAATGACGAAGTCAGGGTAACGAGAATCTAGTTATTCTCCTCTCCTGCAACAAAAAAAGCAGGGTCCAGGAGAACATAGTTGGGAAGAAACCCAGACAGAAACGAGCAAAAACAGGCATGAAAGCCTAAGCCGCTGAATTTCAGGGACAGACCCCGGGGGATGGGAAGGAGAGATGGCATTAGAAATGTGAACTGAGGAAGACAGCTGGGGACCAGAAGAGCGTGGAAAAGAATCCGGGGAGTTGGAAAGGGGGCCAAGACAAGGGAAAGGAAGGTAACAATTGGGGGGGGGGGGATCTTGGCTGGCGGCCTTATTGGTAAGAGAAAAGGGCAAGAGGTGTAATTCACAAAGCATTCAGTGTGTTGAAGTCAGAATTAGAACCGACTGAACTCTCTCGTGGTCTGCGAGTAGTGCGGGAGAGGAACCTCAGCCTGTATGGTTTGAGTTCGCAAGGGGCAGTAGTCTCAGGAGGCTTGCCAGGGATGCTGAAATGTCAGGAGAGTCTTGGTCCCCTCCAGCAACAAAGCCAGCGTCGGGTTCCTTGCTCAGCCAGGGTCAGGACCAAGGAAAGTTTGCCAGCGAGTGTCCTTTGTGCTGGTGCGTAGAGACTGGAGACGGGTGACTTTCCAGCTCCCTCGGTTCGCGCGGCAACCGCCTACTGCAGGAGGAGTCCCTCCCTGGCAGGCTGCAGGGCGCAGCGCACCCTGGACTGACGGGAAAGTCCATCCTGGGACTATTACAGGAGAGCGGGCGTGGACTTGCCGACCGACCGAAAGGTTAGGCGGTGATACCTACTCCGGGAGGTGGGGCCCTTACCTGCCATATTCACCATTGTGGCCCCAGCTCCAAAAACAGTGCCACTGTGAGTGAATGAATGAATGACCCTCCAGTGGTTTTGAGATGCCTGGACCACACAGGCAAAGGCCAAAAATCTAGAATATGGGCTCTTAAATTCCATCCCTCCATCAGTATTTTCATTCCCAGACCCAGAGAATAAAGGAAGTAATTGAAGTCGGTGGTACTACTGACTTGGGCTTTTGCATGTAGGATTTTCTGCAAGATAATATGTCCTTTTCTTTTTGCAATTTGTTTTGACACAACAATCTAGACATTATTCGAATACGTTCGTTACTTTGTTTTTAAAAGCTAGGACTAGAAGAATGAAAAGTTCAACAAGATTTATACTTTGATCAATATAAATCTAAAAAGTGGTATTATTGGCTCCAGGGGCATTTGTGTCCCGAAGTCTCTGATTTGCATGCAAATGTGAGCGGATCCTGGCAGATGTCTGGCCTCATCCATTCACATGAAGGAATTTGAAAAGACAAGGAGTCTTTAGTCAACAATAGACCTTAAGAAAATGGAATAAAGGCGCAAGTGTGAGTTTTTCTGTTTGAGAATTCCCTGGCTTGCTGACACCTATATCCAAGAGCCAAATTCTTTGAGTGGTGTTACATTGAAAGTTCGAAGTCCACTTGCTCTTTACCTGGCTGTATGTGTTTATATAACATTCAAGCTGGATATTCTGAGCTAGATAGGAAAGTGTTTGAAGCAGACAGTAACTTTAATCCACTTCTGGTGGTCTGAACTGATTTCTGAATTGAGACCTCAACTTTTGAAGTTTCTTTTTCTCTGAACAGTTCTACCTCTTGCTCATATTTGTTCCCTAGCTTAGAGATAAGTAATAAAGGAGGGGATAGTTCCCACTGACCAACATGAAGATCTCAGTACAATGTTCACTGTCCAGTGAAAATCATTTGAATTCTTAAGGCACCAAACTTTGCAGAAATGCTGTCAATGAAACCATCCCATTCCTGGTAATAGACGCGGATGGATGATGGATCATAGAATAGAACAATAAACAGGGAAGCAGTCAAGCAACAGACCCCCAGAGGAAGGACCTTTCTGCCTGGCTAACGTTAGCTGATCAGCCACACTGCACTGTTCACCTCCTGGCAATGTGCGGCCACTAAACAAAGAGCAGGAAGTGTGGGCCACACGTGAGGCCGGGGATTATACCTCCTGCCAAACCAGCACCAGTGGCCTTTTCTTTTGTCAGTCTCAAACACTGGTGAAGGGAAAAAGAACCTATTCATTGAACAGCATTTGCCCCTCTCCTATATATTCACTGAAAGGGCATTAAAATACAACAACAACAACAAAAAGGACAACATTGTTTTGGAGGGCTGTGTTTTGGGGGAGGGTCGACAACAGATGTTGGTTTACTATTTTACACGTTTCTTGAAGTTAATTTTCCTGGCTCAGTGCCTTTTACATATAAGGCAGTACTTTCCAGAAGGGAAAAAATGAATTAAGTACAGTTTCAGTAAGAAAATGTTACAGCCAAGTGTGCATTTTCTGTCTTAGAGTTATATAGAAGTCAGAAAGTAACAAATCATTGTAATAAACTCTTTGGTATCTCTTGAACCTGGCACTTCCTGATGGAGTGGAAGTATAACTCTAAAATAAAAACAACATTTGTAAACTAAAACTATATATCATTTTGTTTAAGCACTATCTAGGTACTGTATTTTTTAAACAAATCTAAAATAACCAGGCCTCACTTTAAAATTTTGTCTTTGGGCATTATCCTGCCTGTGCAAGATCTTTATTCTAAAAAAATAAAAAATAAATAAATAAAAATTTTAAAAAAAGATCTTTATTCTACAACTAATGAAAGATTAAGTGAGGTCATTCTCTGGTAAATAAAAGTAATAAAGTACTCATTATTATAAAGGATCATTCGGCTAAAAAAAAAAAAAAAATGAGCCTAGATCTAACTGGATACTGTTTCTGGAAGATAATCACAGGTAGTTCTGGTTAATGTCTGAAATTCTTTAGAAAAGAAAACAAACTCAACCATTGATTTGCCCGTGGTTATACCCTGCTAACCCTAGATTCTTGACCTGAACTCTTAGAATCATTGATGAGTATACTATAGCAGTGACACTCAAGGAAATATATCAGGTTTTGTTTGTTTTTGTACTGGGGATTGAACTCGGGACCTTGCACTTGCGAGGCAGGCAGGTGGCACCACTGAGCTAAATCCCTGGCCCTATAGCAGGTATTTTTTCAATCTACCTATTCAAAGATATACTGTAACTACACAGTTCAATTCACTATAAATTTATAAATAATTATAAATAATCAAAACTACAGGCATTTTGTGCCACCTTAAATTAGCCATAAGTAAAATATAGTAAATTACAGGACATGGATGCCATTTTTCACTAGACTGTCACAGTGCTTTTTTAAAATTTATTTTTAATCTTCAAAATAATAGTTCTCAGAATGATTCATTTGAACACTAATATAAGGTTGCTCAAATATTGTATTTATTTTTTAAAATTATGGTGAACATCTATTTTGGGTTAAGCCAATCTGGAGATAAAGCAAATTCCATTTTAGGATCATTTTCATTTCTGGGAACAATGGAAATATCTTTAACTCATGAATAGAGCTTTGATTAATATTTTATTCAGGATGAAATTATAATTATATAGATGAAGTTAGAAAAACATGTACTCTTTTGTTTTGGCTTGAAGTACAAAATAGAGACAAAAGTTAAATTCTATCTGTAAAACGTAATATTTTAGTGACCAAGGTTACCATTTGTTCTAAGGCTGTTCTAAATGAAGTTTGTTTTTAAATTTTTCTTGTTTAAGCACATTACCATTCACCTTCTTAATGGAGGTATTAACAGAGTACAGCCTCCAAATCTCAAAACATAGAGAAATGCATAATAAATGGTCTACTGACATTGCAGTACAATCTATAAAATGATATATATTTCCAGACTTGTGCCATGCTGTAGAACTTATGTTTTTTAAAAGAAACAATATGAATGATTTCATGTTATATTTTTAACTTTTTGAATGTTCTCAAAAGTTGTAACAAAGGTAGGCTGTTCTTAGCAGTTTTACCAGTTATTTGTATAGCACTTTCTTAATCTGCTAACATTCAGATTCCTCAGTTGTAACATGGCAGAGTTGGGACAACAGGGCTGGAAGGACTATCATAGTCAGATTGCTAAAAGGTTTACAGAAGCTGTACCTTCAATACCACAACATGAACATTGAATTTGGATAGAACCATTATACCTAATGCACTGGAGATCAGCCCTGAAATGCAGTAAACTAGGCTTAAGTATGCACTGATACACATAGAAGGTCCTGTCCACTCTGACTTCAGAGTACCCTGTAAAGATGCCAGTACATTAGCTTGAGATACCTTATTTTGAAAGCTGTGGAGTGAAAACTGCTTTTATAGTGGCTTATTGCCTTCCATTTACACTCTTTATAGCTCAGGGGTTGGAATGTTATTTGAAAGCTCTGATTAATATAAATGAATTGTAATTTTCTGACCCAAGCCGCCCTCGTTCGCATCTATTATACCACTGGCAGACATGTGGACTCCACAGCTGTCCCCTCATTTGTGTATGAAACAGACACACTGGTGGCACTTTTGGTTACCATAGTTACATTAACAATATACATGTGACATGACATCTTAATGAAAGATTTTTTTGTGGCAGATATATTGTAGATCTGGGGGTAAAGCACAATTATTTAAAATTTGGGGAACACCAAACTGAGCCTGCTAATATTTTCTGGAGCCATTTTTTTCAATTATAGGTGAGTCATCCTACAGGAATGTCCAGGAAAGGGCATCCATAAGCCTTTTTTTGACAAAGATTTCCAAGGGAGGTATTTACAACAATACCTAACCTGCAGGAGAATGTCCATTAAACATTAATTTCAAGATATTTGCTCTTCCTATTTATGACTACCCTTTGTGGGATAATGTATTAGTATAGTCATTTTCAATTCATACAAAAAACCTGGACAGCCCCAGTATTTTCTATTTCAGGAAGACCTAAGACATAACAAGAAAATAAGTTTGTACTATTAAGCTGCAAGCACAATGAGAGAATCTTCATTTAGGAAAACTATAAAAGCTTTACAAAGAAAGAAAGGTGGCTTAATTGGTTTCATGTCTATAATTTTCCCATCTAGAAAAAAATGTTAGCATGGCAGTAAAGAATATCATTAACCTGCATTGTTATTTCACAATAGTAATAAGTCTTAATTTGCATCCATAATAATCAGTGCAATCAAGTACTGTGTAGAGAGGAAGGTTCAACCTCAGTTCCCATTTATGACACTAATGGCTGAATTATATGACCTTCAAGATGTCCTGCAACCCTCTTGATGCTTCACATTACTACCAGCATTGTGTTTTAAAGGATCCAGGAGTACTGGTAGGTGTTCCTAGTATTACCACCTCAAAGACTGATTTCTGCCTCAATCCTGTGATTATATGGAGAGCTAAAAGTCTGAGAGTACAGCCTCTTATCTTTGCTGAAAGGTGATTTTTTTTATTCCTAATCCTATAGCTAAGAGATGCTTTTATTCTTCTAAAGATTTTTTTCCCCTCTAATATTGACAGCTTCCTACCATCTCACCTGGGGCCTCTGTGGGGAAAAAATTTTATCAGGGATACGGGAACTGTTTATGACCATTGAACATTTGTTCACCCAATAAATAGATACTAAATAACAGCTGTATTCCAGGCATTAAAAGACAAGAGAAGTTAGCTTGCTTTTTTTTTCTGCAGCTTGTACATTAAATCCAACATAAGTGTTTTGTTTCCATCAATCCGTATATTCTTATAAAAATTTATTGAATACTAATGAGAAAAGCACTCTGAACAGAGTTTCAAACAGGGGTGATTTTACATGCACACATACCCTTCCCCAGGAATCATTTGGCAATATTAAGAGACCTGGTTTGTTTTGTTTTGTTTTGTTTTTTTGGTACCAGGGATCGAACTCGGGTCTTTGCGCTTGCGCAGCAGGTGGCGAAACCACTGAGCTAAATCCCTGGCCCTAGAGACCTGTTTTTTGTTTTGTTTTGTTTTGTTTTTGTTTTTTGGTGGTGCCACTGGGTATTGAGCCCAGAGTCTTCATACTGAGCTACATCTCCATCTGTTTTTCCCTGTGTCGGTTATCACAGGTGAGAGCAGGACAGGGTACTACTGGCATCTACTAGGTAGAAGTCAGGGGTGATGCTACACATACTAAAATGCACAGAACAGTCTCCAACAAAAAGAATTATCTGGTCTACATGTAAATAATGCAAAGAATGAGAAACCCTTTCCTACATACAGTATCGTTGCCTTCAATGAGCTTAAATTTAGTGGAGATTACAGAAAGCAGAGTGACAGGTGCAATACAGTGTGCTGTCATGGGGAAAGTGTGAGCTATAAAATTACTGAAGAGTATTAATTCAGATAGCAGCTGTCAACAAAGGATTTAAGAAACATTATGGCTAATACACAGAACAGGCTATCACCGAGAACATAAGTGTTTAGCAGAAAACAATTTTAGATCTAGTCTTATTGATCATAAGTGGTTGGATAATTGCTTGAGAAGAGATAGACTCCTTAAGTTTATCTACAGCTTTAAACTAGTGATGGAACTGTTCATTCCTTACATGATGCTATCAGTATTCAGTGTATCTTGAGGACACAGGAAAGGCTGGAAACAGAAAGTCAGTAGCAAGAAATGGAAGAGCACAAACTTCCTGAAGGAAAGACATGGCTGAGTTGATTAAGAAAGCTAAAAACATTTCATGTTTTAGAACTTTAATCTTTGCAGAATCTTTAAATATGTGTCTCATTTTACTTGCAACATTCTGGGATATCGAGTCTTAACATTCTTTTTTTTTTTCAGTAACTAAGGGACCAGAGCCATGGAGAAGTTCATTGTGACTCTGGACAAGTCACTAAATATATCTCAACTGCTTATCTTTAACAGAAGAGGGGCTGCAAAGTACCTCTTCCTAGCAAAAGTTGAGTTTGTCTAATGTCTTGCACCTATTAAAAGAATGGAAATGGAATAAGACCCTAGACTCCCTGCTTTTCTCAAACTCATGGCCTATTCCATTCAGATACGGCTGCTTCCTGGGCTGTGGTGTAAGAGCTGGTTAACAAGATAGATGACAGTGACTGACCATTCTAGCTTTTGGGTTACCAAAGACAGCAAAGCACTTGGGATGCATCAGTGAAAAAGTTTTATGTAGGGAAATTTAAGCTGGGTTTCCTAAAAGCCAGAAGCCTTCTCTCTTATTCTTTTTTTCTACTCTTTTTTCCCCCTTAAATTCTTTTATTGGTACATTTTGGGTATACAATACGTTTATATTTATCATTGGGTGCTTGTACCTGTACATGATGTATCTTGGTTATTTTTTCCCCATTACCTGTGTGCCCTTCACCCCCTTCCCTATTTACATAGATTTTGTTTCCTTCTTTTTTCTTTTCTCATAATTTTTCCTTTCCCATTTCTTTCCCCTTCCCCTCCCACCACCCCTACCCCTTTGGACCTTTTCTTCCTATTTCAAATTATCAGTTATTCATTTTAATCCTTAATTACACTCTCTCTTATTCTTAATCTCAATTTAGCAACTTAAAAAAATACTTGTGTCAAGCTGGAAAGGTTCAAAGAACAGTGATGCTAGGGCTAGGAAATGAGATAACCTATATTGTTGGGGAAAAACAGGAAGTTCAGCCTACAAAAGGTGCAGTAGTGGCATGTTTCTGCTTTTTTCTTTGGGAGGGATAGTTCACTTTCCTACCTGAGAACGATGACTAGTGAATACCTGTATGCACATGTACACACACACAACAAGGCAGAGAAATTCCATACTGAAAACTTTATGTTTCTTTAATAAGACATAGCAAAATGAATTTTAGAGATAGCCCTTTTTTTCAAGGGCTTGAAGTTGTGTTGACTTCTCACTTCTCTGGGATGGTATGGTAATTTCTTAGAAGACTGAGAAACTGCACAACCTCTCTGTTTTTCATAATCTATGATTTTCAAGATCATGAGTGAGTTATGTGGGACTTCAGCCATATCCTGAATTTCTAGGACATGAATGGAATCTACATTAATTCCTCAGACATGAGTTATGGAGCCTACATAACTTATTAACTCACTGGATCATCATAGAACAACTAAAGACAGTGAAATAGCAATTATTGGCTTTCTCTGGCTTGTTACTCCAGCTGATTATGGTTCCAGGCAGTGAGGGCTAGGTATAAGGCTTATCTCCCCAGAGGGAACAGCTAGCTTTGCTGGGTTCTGTGGTGACCAGCCAACCTCTTCATGCACTCAGAAACTCATTGTTACCTAGAGACCAGGCGAAACTTTAAAGACATCTGAAGGAAAAACACAAGAATGTGAAAAATGCTGGTGTGGTATTTTTCTTTCTTTTCATTGTGAAGGCTAATATCAAAACAAAACCGCAGTGAAGAAGTTTCCGAATGGCTTCACTACCAGAACTAAGCAGTGGAGTGAAAGATTAGTTCTATGCAATGAGATTCTTTAGTAATTGGAAGGAAAATATTACATAGGGCTCCCAAATTATATCCCCAGGGCCCACTATTTTTCCTAACATAGCAGGATAGTAGCAGTAGGAGAATGATAATGATCTCCAGCATTAGTTCCCAACCTTTCCAGTGTGCTGGGAACCATCATAAACACGTTATATGCATTAACCCATTTAGTCCTTGTAACATGTAGATTCCCACTTTATAGTAGGAAACTAAGGCAGAAAGCAATTAAATAAATTCCCCAAGGTCACACTGCTAGTATATACTTAATAAATATTTGTTGAATGAGTAAATTAAAATGATTGGTTTTCAAGGGCAAAGTCCTTCATGAGTTCTCAGTTTATAGTGGCCCTGCTTTTTAGGGGCAGGGCACTTTTAAGAACTGCCTGTGTTACTTGTGAATGTAGGTGAGAAGCTGGTTAAGGGGCAGAGCAAGGATGTGAAGTTCAGTCTGTTTGACTTTAAACCTGCACAGTTGAAGCCCCCGACTTTGTTTCTTCCTCTTTAAATACAACTATAAAACAAAAATGACTGGACTAGATTAGATCTCGTAGCCCATTTATATTTTATATAATTCTATTTTAAAGCAATATTTATGTAAAAGGAAGCATTTTTACTACTTACAAATTTGAAATTTAGTTTAGTATTTTTATTTCACTAATCATTGACTATACTTTAAAATTATATTGGATTATTAATGTAGCATAATTTTAAACAATATTTAAAGGAAATAATTTTAAATTCATTAAAATGCACTCTTAAAGATTGCATTCTCATAATTATTATCACACTGCATATTATGTTATGTTATTGATTAAGTTTAGGTTTCTAGGGCCGGAGATTTAGCTCAGTGGTTTCGCCGCCTGCTGCACAAGCGCAAGGACCTGAGTTCGATCCCCAGTACCAAAAAAAAAAAAAAAAGTTTAGGTTTCTAAAATAATAAAAGCATCTTTCTATTCCACGGAAAAAAGACAGAAGTAAAATGATTAATTTTTAAAAATATTACTGTCCTCAGTATTTGCAAAGATTGCTGAATCTTATGAAAAATATTAAATGATTTTTACAAGAGCTTCAAGCTTTCAATAAATTTGTTTCTAAAGATCGTTTTGCTGGGGCCTGAGATTTAGCTCAGTGGTTTCGCCGCCTGCTGCACAAGCACAAGAACCAGAGTTCAATCCCCAGTACCAAAAAAACCAGATTGTTTTGCTTTAAGGTATCCTTCTGACATGAAATTGATATCATAGAAAAATGTGCCAGTCAGTGCCTTAGTGTTATAGGATGTACAGCTCAAGGCAGGGATAAAAGAGTGGGTAACAAGACAGGTCTTAGAGTGGGAAGAATTCATTTCAAAAGTGTATCTCAGCTTTGTGATCTGGTGTGATTTCCCAAAGCCTCAATCTCCTCATCTGCAAAATGAGGATAGTAAGAGAAACTGATTTCTGGAATCATTAGAATCATTCAGTGTAAACATGCATATAAATCCTTTAGCATAGTTTGCGGACCAACCTAAATACTCAGTGTATAGTATCAATAAAGCTGTATTACTTTGTTGACATAAGTTATTTCTTTCTTTTTTTTTTTTGAGACAGGGTCTCACTATACAGTTCAGGCTAGCCTTGAACTCAGTATGTAGCCCAGGCTGGCCTTCAATTTTGTGGCAATCCTCCTACCTCAGCCTCCCAAGTGCTGGGATTACAAGCATGTGCCACCGTGTCCATGACATTTCTTAATGTGACTGTGTCTCTTTCTGAAGATTTTAATTTTGAGACAAATGGACAAATGTTAAGAGACAAGAAGATTCAAAGTAGATGTTTATGAAATCAGTAGTTCACATAATTGCCACTTTGTGTGGTAAACACTAAGAGAGCTTTGTATTTGTCCAAACATGCAAGCAGTCTTCAGTCAGTTGATGTGCTTGAAAGGTCTGGCAGACAGATGAATGCATTAGAGCCTTTTTTTGGTTTCTAGATTCTCTTCTGTATCTATTCTCTTCCCCCCCCCATATTAAAATGCCTCTAAATCTATTTTTGTTGCCATAACAAAATACCTGAAAAATCTATACTTTTATAAAGAAATGGGGTTTATTTAGCTCGTTATTGTAGTAACTAAAAAGTCCAGTGTGGGTGGCCCCAGTGTATGGAGAAGGTCCCAGGGCTGTGTTACCACAGAGTGCGAATGCTGACAAGGAACTGAATATATAGCAAAGGGTCCCATGTGTGAACGAGGAAAAAAGTTAGCCAAGAAAGCAGCACTTTCTAACAATCCATTCTTACAGGAACTTCTGAATTTCTACCACAAATACATTAATCTCTTCAGTACCTAATCACCTTCCACTAGGCCCCTCCTTCTGTACACTTAACACTGCCAAACTGAGGACTAAGCTTCTAACATGAACTGGTGTTAGAAAAACAATATCCAAACTATAGCAGGCCTGAAGTTATAATTTACAGAATCACATTTTCCAACCTGAGAGAAAGAGTTAAATGTGGAGCTATCATTCCATAAAAAGGATCCAAATTCAAGATGTTATAACTAATATACCCCCAAAGCTTCACCTCTCTGTATCCATTGTGATAATAAAGTTGTTGGTGCATGTAAAACCTTTAAAACAATTCTAAGCATCTTATAAGTGTTCAGTAAATAATGCTGCTCCCTTTGTTATTGTTAATTCTTAGTATCATCATCTTCTTGACCAAACCATAGGCTCTTGGTTAATTAGAGCACTCCAGGAGCAGTCGTGAAGCAAGATAGTCACAAGGCAAGGAAGTCAGATTTGAACCATAAGGGAGACCCCTGCTGGAGGGACATAGGGGCTGACTGCCATGACAGCCTCTATAGGCTATTTTAATGCTATCTTTTTATTAGTAGTAGTAGTATTAAGTTTATTTATTGCTACATTTTAGGTATACAGTATAGTTACAGTCATCATTGGGATCTTGTACTTAATGCTATCTTAATTTAGGCTTATTTCCCCAACTGTAATGCCATCATCACCAAACAGTTCCTTAAGAGAAAAAACTATGACTTTTAAGACCCTGTCACCTAGAAAAGCACTTGTCACATGGAAATGCACTTAGCAAATATTTATTGAATAAAAGAAGAGACTTCCATATCGTATGTCTGTTTCATTTTATTAATACTGCATTTAAAAAAAAATTTCTACATAGTGTTTCCTCTATATTTACATAGAAAATGAGTAGTATACATATGTATTATACTTAGATGTTAGTGTGTTATTTTAGAAAGCTTATGATAGAAATAATTTGGGAATGCTTTTATTTTATTGCCAAGAAAGTTATTAATCCAAAAGTATATGTGCATATAGAATATCAAGTGCTCTTAGAAGTGTGATGTGGGGGGACAAAATGTACATGGGATTATTTCTGTCCCAAATGAGTCTCCAGACTCCTTAGGGAGATTGAGTGAATAGAGGCAAGACAAAATAATTAAATGATCATCTGTTGAACTCCCCAGCAAAACAGAAAAGTCAGGGGTTCAGATCACAAAGCAGGGGTTTGATTCGCTCCTGTATCATATACTAGTTGCACAATCTTGATTAATAGACTCATATTATTAAACCCTAACTCTCTTCATTGTAGATTGGAGGAATAATATCTGCTTACAGGGCTGCTATGAGGATATATAGGGAAAGCACTTGATACAGTTCTTAGAACATGACAGTCATTCAGTTCAATCATTTGGCAAATATTGACAGCAATGCTGTGTGAATATCTTTTTCTATGAGCTCAGATACAGTGCAGAGCAAAACAATTGATATGGACTCCTTCCCACTTGGAGCTTGCCATCTGACAGGCAATAAAAGCCAAAATCCAATTGTTACAGAAGTAAATACGAAATTATGGCTGTGTTACATCCAGTGAAAGAGAGGTACGTGAGACCAGAAGAATAGAATGTAAAATGGAGGTTTCTACGACTTCTCCCAAAGAAGTGATATTTAAACCAAAATCTAAAGGACAAGGGAAAGCCAGGCAAAGGACATAAACAGGGGTGAATTTTGCAAGCCAAAGCCCAAAGATTGGAAGGAAGTTGGTGGCTTTCAGAGGCAGCAAAAAGAAAACTATGGCTTAGAATAGCAAACAAGGGGAAACTTCTTTTCCCCCTACTCCCAAAACTCACTTGGAGTTAAGAGAAAGCAGAACTTATATGAAGTTGAACAAAAGGGAAATTGGGACTATACACAAAACAGGTGTCCCATGCAGTACTGGGAGGGGAAAGGCAGCGGAAAGCTTGAATTCATACAGAGGGAAAAATATGAGCGATTGAATTGAGTCTTAACTGGTTGAATGGCATACCAGTATGAGACATATTTAAACCAAAGCCCAAGAATAAAAGGCACATATCTGGGAGAAAGTCTTTCCTTCAGTTCTATATGGCCTTTTGCATTTCCATTAATTTGTTAGAATCACAGTTGTAAAAACAAATACAAAAAGATGTAACATCCCAGGACTGTGAGAATGGAAAGATACAATGTATATGAAAATGGTCCATGGTTAGTATCTGGTAAATTAGCTCCCCTTCTTTTAATTTCTGATTTTCATTGCCGTCCTTGCCACATTTTCCTTTTATTGTAGATGAACATCTCAATTAAGACACTAGTTAACTGGTAAGCCTTCATTGGGGTTCCACACAAATGAAAAACTTTTAAATTAATTTGGGAATACCTTGAAAACCTTTCTTGCTTGGCATGCATATATTCTTGTGTGGAATATCATTCTTGTTCATCATATCCACTATATAAAATGCACTTGGCCATATCTAGTGGGTGTTAACTTAAAAGAGGAGGCTAATATGGAGTAGGTAAATCCCTCCATGAGATAAAAATGCTGAGTAATTTCATTAAAGTTCGAATTACCACAACGCTTAGTTGTTAGTGATTTGGCCTCAGAGGAGAGATCGACTTTTCTGCCTGATCTCGATTATTATGGTTCATAATACAGAGATGATTTGAACACCAAGTTAGCACTTTGCTTTTGTAATAATTTCAGTTCTGCCTTTGCAATGACTTATAACTAAACTCAGACACTATCACCAAATAATTATCAAAGAAGATGGTGGAGTTTGCCAACTATTTTTAGTTAAGATTCTGTTATCCTTCATATTTTTACTATGCTTTATAAAGACAGTAAATCTCTGGCTCCTTTGTAGCCTTTTATCCCTAACATGCTTTCCTCTCTATGGTTCTTGAGGTCTTAAGCTTTCTACCAGATCTTTATAAGAAAGACTCGCAAATTTCTTGCCAGCCATAATCTCATTCCCCAACACTATATTTCTGAATATCTCCTAAGTGTTTTCACCCTGAAAATTACATCACTGGAGGAGTAGGAGGAAGCAGTAGTATCCAGGACCCAGAATGAACTGTGGCTGTATAATAGGAAGCATTTGCCTTCTGCAAAGGAATGAAGGCCCAGTGGGGAGGGAACCAGGGGAGAAGCACTCAAACCCTTCTCTTCTCATTCTCTGTCATTCAAATGGAAACTTCATCTCACTTTCAAAGGTCTTGCTGATGCCTGCCCATATGGTGTCTTGGGAATCACTATTATCACAGTCACCAGACTCAACCTCATCATTCTTTTTAACCTTTCCTTTACCTTTCTTCACATCAAGTTAATAGTAATAATTAAGAGATGCTTCTCTAGTGCCCTAGTGGTCCTTAAACATGACCCCTTTTTCCAATCACCACCACCCCAATTCCAGCTTACATTACCTTCTATTTAGTTTATTGGAAGCACAGTTTAATCAGTTTCCTGTCTTTCTGATTATAGAAATGACCTCATAGTACCCCTGTAAAAGAAATGTAGGGGTCCCCACTGACTATGGATGCTCCTCCTGATTGACTTAATACCCTTCTCTACTTGTGCCCTGGGAATCAGATATGTATGAATGGACTGGATCCATAAATGGGTCCCTTCCCATCTAGTTTCTTCTTGTGTTCTGCTCCCTGTGGGACCTTCTGCAGAGATACTTGACTCTTTGTGAGTTTAACTTGTACTGTGTTTTAAATGTATTTGTCCCTCCAAAATTGTTATGTTAGAACTTAAACACCAAAGTAATGATATTGAGAGGTAGGGTCTTTAAAGATGTGATTAAGTCACGAAGACTTTGTCTTCGTAAATGGGTCAGTGTACTTATAGAAGAAGTTGAGGGGAGTGGTTCAGTCCCCTTTTGTCCTTCCATTTCTTTCTCTGTGTAAGGACACAACAAGAAGGCACTATCTTTGAAGCAGAGTACAGCCCTCACCAGACTGCTGACGCCTTGATCTTGGATTTCCAGCATCCAGCACTTTGAGGAAATAACTTTCTGCTCTTAATAAATAGCCCACTCTCATATTTTGTTAACAGCAGGAATGGAATAACACACCTTGTAATGGTCACCTTTTAAAGCTTATTTTAAAAATTGACTGCCTTTTCAATGTACCATGTGCTTTCTTGTAGGTCTCTGACAAAGATAAGAAATGAGAGACAACCCTTAGTGATCCATTAAGGGCCCTGTATCGGCATCATTTTACCTTTCTGTCTTGATTTCCATTCCTATCCTGGTATAACTTAAATTCCATTTAAAATGAAATAGTTCCTACTCCATCACCTGCCCCAGGTCTGCTGTTTTGTTGTCTTTACACTTTGCTGCTGTGCTGGTAAATGGTACAGCTGGCTCTACAAAAAGAAACCCTGGTAGGACCAATTGTAGGACCAACCACACTGCTCGTGAGGTTGGATTTGGAAAGAAATCCTCACAATCAACTCTAGATACAACTACTTCACCTGCAACTTCCCCTCTACCTGGAATGCACCGCAGCTCGGAAGAGTTACTCAACAGACTTTATTTCTATCACTTCTGTGGACATTTGGGATGGAACAAAAGCCTAATTATTAGCCATATGTTGATGGTAATATTTATCAGCTCAGAAATATCATCCTCAGGTGGGAATTAATTAGATTTTTGAGACAAAATCACTAAACTGAAAATAAGTTATTTGTTCATATCTTATGCCAAGACGCTGAAGCTTACTTCTGAGAGAAAAATTGCTTAATCCTCCAAGAAAATAACCCTCATTTTCTGGTCTTCACATGATGTTGTGATTATCCTTATTTAAATATAACTTCAGGTAATAATAAACCATCATTAAAATTTATTTCCTCACTATTATAACCATTAGAACATCCCATAGTTTAAATTGTGTCCCCTTAAACCTAAAATTGTACAGAAAATTTCTAGGGTAAATGTTATACTAGTATAAAATTATCCTGCAGTTTACTTTTTCTCAGCCAAAATGTCTAAAATATTTATTACTGAATCAGCCTACTAGTGCAGAAAATACAAAGAGAAATATCACTTTCCCAGTAAAACATGTACAGATAGTAGTCATGTTTTAAACTTGCTTTGGTAAGATGAACGTGACCTTGACATAGCATACATATGTGTGCCATAGACCCTGCTTGATTCTTCTCTAATGTCTCCTCTTAGAGCTACACCTGATTTTATAATCACTTTTCATCTGAATCTACTGTAGAACAGGATAATTCTGCTTTTGATTGTTGTCTAGGAATAGTTTGCTGCTATTCATGAAAGTTGCTTGAGAAGACATAGGGAGAAATGGAGTCAGCGACATACACAGTGATGACAGAGAAAGGGAGAGAGAAGGGTCTTCAATTTACTCAACATTGTATTTTATTAATAAAGAACGTTTTTATTTAGCCTTGCTAAGAGATAACTTTAATTTTGCTTCATTAAAAATGACTCCTACATTTAAAGTTCAAAGTGTAGGTACAATTTCTATTAGGAAACTAGGAGGTAAGTAATAAAGATGATCTTTGTAATAGCATTGTATTATTTTATATCTTAATCGTTATGAATAACAATGTGGATATTCAACTAAAATTTTTTTTTTACTTCTAACTTAAACAAACTAAATTGTAGAGAACCCATGGAAGGTATTATGATTTATAATGCTTGCTGGCATACTAATATCATTGCCTGTTCCCTTCCACCATTTGATTACATAAGACCTAAAACCTGTAATTAAAGACCATCTCACTAATGTGCACTGCTAGATTTATGTGTCTGGTCATTGGTGCTCTGAGCACTTTTGAGTATTGGACCATTAGTTTCAAATGCATACTAAGATAGCGAAACATGTTGGCATCAAGGAGACACTATAATGAGAAACTATTTCAAATTCAGGGAGGTAGTTTTCACCTGATTGTAATTTACCAAAACAATTTAAAAACCTGATTAACAGAAATTCTAATTAAGTAGATTTCCCCCCCTGGAGTCCATTTTCAAGAGAAAAGGGGAAATTGGAAGAAAATAAGTTAATAACCAGGGCTTTAGATTAGAAAAAAAAAAGATTTCCAATGTGAGTTCATTATCAGGGCCTTGAAAAAATGTCTTTAAAATAATCCTTATCAAATGCAAGAAAGTTCAAAGTTTGAAACAAAAAGCTTTCTGGTTAACCTTCAGCTAATCAGGAAATTAAATCTACAAGTTTCCTGAGCTGAGTCTGATTAACCAGAAAGAAAACAAGTTAGTTTTCTTCTCTGAATCTAAGAGAATGGTTCAATGCATTCCTAATACTTACTAAAGTTCCAGTTAGACAATTGAGGCAAGTGATAGCACAGAAAGCCTTGACTTCAGAATCCAGCAAACCTGGCTTTAATCTCAGCGCTTTCTATTAACCATGGGAATTCTAACAAGTCATTTACTAGTCAGGATTCTCCAAAGAACCAGAACCAATTGGATGGATGGATAGATAGATAGATAGGTAGATAGATAGATAGATAGATAGATGAAGTAGAGTTTATTGTGGGGATTGTCTGCTGTAATTATGGGGACAAGTCTTTACATCTGCCATCTGCACTCTGGAAAACCTGGAAATAGAATGTTCATTCTCAGTGTTGCAAAATCATAAGTAAATCACCTTCTATAATTTTTTTTACATCCAGCTCCCCATCCCAGTCTTTGCCCATTGTGACATTCTCTTCCTTGGAGCCACAGTGCCCTCTAATTCTTCATAGGGAAGGTTTGAATAGGCAAATATACCTTTTACTGGTCCTGCAATGTTTAAGAAAACCAGGTTTTTTAAGTCCTTAGTAGAAAAAATGGTCTTATAAAAGTAGTCTAGAAAATAAACTTGAAACCAAGTGTATTTTAAGAGTTCAAGGAAAGATGGCTCTATTTTTCTTCTTTAAAATATAGAATAGCATGCAATGTGATTGAGTTCTACCAAGTCAAAGGACAAGTACTGTCATCCACCTGAACATGGCTGTCTTTAACCTCTGGTTAACAGCAAATTTTATGCTAAAAATATGTACCCTTTCATAAATCTGTCTTTAAATTTTAAAGGCACATTTTAATGTGGAAGGGATATGTTCTTGACATTTTCTTAGTCTAAAGTTTAAACAGCACTAAGTCTTCTAATTGGCAAATTCTAAGCAGCCAGACTCTAGAGAAATATCATTACATCAGAGATATAGGTTCCCATCTTAAGGACATTGGATTTTTTTAAAATGTAAGTATTAAAAGTCAGATAATAAATGTAACAAGATGGTACAGAGTCCTAGTAAAGCAAAGAAAAATATGATAAATATTCTGAAAGAAATGTGAAAATGGTTGGCATATTTTGATAAGAAAGTTATTTTCATTATTACAAACTAAAACTTAATTTGGTCTGAGAGCAACGTAAAATCTGATACAGTCTAATGGAATTGGTTAGCACCCAGAAATCAGCGGCTTGGTATTAGCAGCCCACACACTGGCACTTTTGGAACTGAAGATGATGTCTAATTTTTCACTGGTGCATCTGCAGGATTGAGTGTACAACCCACAGCCACTATAGCAACCAGCTCCTGTGCAACGTTTATTAAAACAGCATGGTGAAATCCATGTCCAAAGTGAAAATACTGAGCAATATGCTATAAAGTACTTAAAAAGAAGTAATGAAACCAGGCCTTCTAGGCATATTAAGGCTGCCAAACTAAAGATTTAGCATTTAACATTTAATCATGCCACTAATTACAAAGCAATTATTTCATATGGACTTATTACAAGAATAGAATTAAAGTAATCTGTAAAAGACTAAAATTAATTGAATTCATGGTAGTTTTTATATCACTTCACTTGCTGCTGCTAAAAGGAGCAATAAAAATAGCCCACTTGTTGGTTGCTGCCTTTTTCTATTTAGCCTCCTGTTAGTTTCTCTATTTAATAATTTTAAATTGCCATTTTATGATTCCTGCTATGCCACTAGCCCATATCTTTTAAAGAAAAAACGAAACAGACATTCTTGATCCTACAAGTGATTCAAACAAAAAAAATGCTTTTTTTCCTTGTCCTATTTCCATTTCCTATTATAGAATCTCAAGTTTAAAAGAGTTTTAAAAGATCAAAGTTTCAAGAATTCTTCAAACTATAAATACATGGTGTGTGACTTTCAAAGCACTGGAGGAAAAATGATTTTGGCACAGAACTCAGATAGTTCATGAGTAATTATTAGTCTAGGTCTAGGCTACTAGGTCCTCGAAGAAGTTGCAGAGATCATGGAGTTTACCTCAGCTTTTAAAATTAAGAAATATCTCTATCCCTCTACTCACAAGATTCGCAGGCAGTAATAGAAAACAACCTCCTTTCTTAATCAGTTATGTGTATCAAGAGTGCAGTGTTAAGGAGGGTAAGAAGAGTCATTAAGTATTTAATAAACTATACATATAAAAATAATTTGCATGGTTGTAAGGTGGTTATTATGTGCATTAAAATCATGTATTTATTGGTTTCCTAGAGCTAACTAACAAAGTACTTCAAACTAGATGGCTTAAAACAAAAGTAACTTAGTGGTCCATAGTTCTAGAGACTAGAAATCCAAGATGAAGGTAACAAGGTGGCAGCAGGGTCCTGTTTCTATGCCTTTTCTTAGCTTCTGGGGGTTTGCTGGCAAACTCTGGTATCCTTGGTTGCCTTCATTGTCACACGGCCTTCTTCCTATGTGTCCCTGACTTCACATCATTTTCCCTCTTATTTTAAGAATCCTGTCATATTGGATTAGGGACATAGCCTACACTAGCATGACCTCTTATTTTAATTACATTGCAGCAATGTACTTACAATTGCAATGTAATTACATTGCAGCATCCTATTTCTAAATAAGGTCACAATCCGAGAACCTTGATATCAGGCCTTCAACACATCTTTTTTCGGACGGCACGATTCAATCTAAAATAAACACTTTTTTCCACATCACAGGACCCACAGTGTCTTACACATCTTACATATATTAACTCATGTCATCCTTTCCACAGCCCCATGAGGAAAGCACACCAACCCCACTCTCCAAGGAAGCCAGAGAAATTAGAAAAAGTAATGTACAAGCAGAGATGGATTTTAATCTCAACCTGTTGACTCCAAAGCCTGTACTCATTCTGAAGAGTGCTTTCTTGGGTATCATGTTTTCCCATCCCTTTTTTTCTATTATGATATATAGGACTGATTACCTGAGTTCCCAAAAATGATTTTCATCTTCCCACAATAATATTAGCATACTCTTAGTTTTTAGAATGACGTTAACTTGTGTCTTCTGCAATTATTTGGCCTGAGGCTATTGATACTATATAGAAATGACAAATATTTTGGATGGGATGTAACAAAAATGCTTAATATGTAAAACAGGCAGATACATTGTCACCTAAAAGGCTTATTGTTTCACCAAATATTTTTGAATGCCCATTCTATGTGCAACATTCTACTTGGCCCTCTGCAGCAAACTTGCTATCAAAAACTTAAGTTCTGAAAGGTTTCAATCAGCCTTTCCTTTAAGAAATGCTAAATTTCACACATTTTTCACTTAGGTTTTTTTCTATGCAGTGTTTTTTTGACAATTATTACTTTCAAATACAGTAGTGAGAGCAACAGTGCTCTCCCATACCTAACTTCAAAATAGAAGCTCTATTCAGATAAAAAACTTTGTATCATCCTAAAAATCCAGGCAAAAGAATTTTTCTTCATGAATTTCCTTCTAATTCACATTGTAAACTTCTTATAAGTATACAGGTGTTCCTGCTTTTGCTATTTGTATTCCTGTTGTCCATACACCTGTTTTCAACTGGCCTCTGTTCAGATATACAGACACCCAATAAATGGAAAACTGTCTAAATGTATTTTGTGACCTACTCTGTTTGTTTCAGCAAGTATTCACTGAACACTTACAGACTAGGCACTATGTTAAGAGCAGTGACTACTAAGATGAATAAAACCTTGTATTGGACCTTACATTGGTTAGCTTTTCCATCACTGGTACAAAATACCTGACACCTGAAAGAAGACAGGTCTAATTGGCCTCATGGTTTCAGAAGTCTCAGCCCACAGTTAACTGGCTCCAAGGCAGAAAGAAACATGGTGGAAGCACTGGGTGGAACAGTGCTGCTCACTACATGGCTGCTAGGAAACAGAGCACACAGGGGAAGTGTGCCAGGGAGAGATATACCCTCCAAAGGAATATCCCCAGTAACCCACTCCAACTGGGCCCCACCTCCTAACAGCATATTCAGCTATGAACACCAGTGGACTAACCCACTGATAACCATAGCACACCTAGGACCCAATTACTTCTCCAGGGGTCTCTTAATCCATTCAAGTTGATAATTAAGATTAACTGGCTTAGATTTCACTTGTTTTATATGAGAGTGGAGTTGGGGCCACCTCTGAGTGAGTGGAGAATAGAAACAGACAAGTAGCTTATAGCAAAGCTACATCTCACTATGGAAAATTCCTGGGCCCAAGCCAATATGCTTGCTAAACCCTCTAAGGTTTTAAAATATGCATACATTCTCAGATCCCCATCCCAGACCTTCTTCATCAAAATCTCTATGAGGTACAAGAATTTGCATTGTTAAAAAGATCTCCTGGTTAATGAAAAGTTGAGTTTAGAGATCTACAACTGTGCTGCCTAGTACAGTAGCTGCTGGTCACATCTGGCTATTTAAATTTAATTGAAATCAATTGAAATAAAATAACATATAAAAATCCCATTTCTGTTCCCACCAGCCACATTTCAAGTATGAAATAGCCACTCAATAGCTACCCTACTGGGCAGTGCAGATACAGAATGTTCCTGTCATCATGGGAAGTTGTACTGGAGAGCCCTGATGGAGCAGGGCAGTCACGGGTTGGCAATTCTGGTGTCTCCTTCCAAGGATCCACTTGTCTTCATGCCTCCCTTTTAACTTGTCTTCTCTCACAGAGAACCTTGTGTTTTGTCTTACACTCTCCCCCTAAGATGATATAGGTTAGTAATGGTGAACCTTTTTGAGCTTTCAATAACAAACAGCCAGCTGCAGCACGCCTGCCATAGGTTTGCCACCCTGTTACAAGAGCTTTAAGGAGATTGCCATGTGACAGCATAAACACTTAATGAGTAGTCTTTTAATTACATTAATCTGATTCAATCATTACCTCTTTATTGGATCTCTTCCATGGAGACTGACTCCAGATTTCAGCAGTCTAGAGAAAAGGATGAATCAGAGAATAGGTCTTTTTTTTTTTTTGAACCAGGGATCGAACTCCGTTCCTTGCGCTTGCGCAGCAGGCGACAAAACCACTGAGCTAAATCCCCCACTCCCTCACAATTAATTTTTATCAAGCATGGAGACTGACTCCAGATTTCAGCAGTCTAGAGAAAAGGATGAATCAGAGAATCTTTCTTTTTTTTTTTTTGAACCAGGGATCGAACTCCGTTCCTTGCGCTTGCGCAGCAGGCGACAAAACCACTGAGCTAAATCCCCCAGCCCCTAGGTCTTTCTTGACCACAAGCATTACTATAGATGGGGAGGAGATTTGTGCTAAGTTGCAAAGTTTTTCTTTTAAAGTAAGGATTGTAGGAGCAACCCACTTTCCGGTCCCCCTTCTGTCTTTTTTAGACAGAAGCTATCTTTGTCTCAATAAATGTTTCTTACTTTTTTTTTTTTTTTTTGCAGTACTGGGGATTGAACTCAGGACCTTGCACTTGGGAGGCAGGCAGGGCACCACTGAGCTAAATCCTCCACTGATTTTTCTTACTCTTAACCTCCATTGTTCCTAGAATTCATTCTTCCATTTTAGAGAACACGAATTTGCATTTCAGATATTTAGCAGATTGGGAGTTACAGTATTTCCCTTGTTTGTATTATTTTTGCTTATTTGGATTACTTGCTGCCCTATACCATTTTTGGGTTACTTGTTGCCCTATATCAATGTTGAGGCCTTCCCACCAAGATCACTGGATGGAGACAGTCAGATAGGGCTAACCTTTGAGGAGCCAACATCAAGCCAAAGTGGAAGACCAGGAGCCAACATGGAGGATGATCAAGACACATTCACTGAAGGCCAGAATTATAAAAGAAGAAGAAACTACCACACCCACATAGCATGAGTAGCAGTGATTGATATTCTAAATAGGTATCCATCACCTGGGGGGGGGACCAAGATCTTCCAAGAAAGATCCCTGACCCACCCCTTACCACTGAAAATCCTTGCTCATTCCCTGTAAACTTGCTGCATGACTTCCTTACCATTTGATCCCCATTAATTCACTATTACTAAGCAACTATGCTTGTTTTAATCTTATTGGTTGATCATAGTTTTGTCCCACTTTGAACCTACTGTACCTCTGGCTTTGCCCCATAAAACACCTTTGAGAAGCAAGATTGGTGGGCAACCCACTTTCCAGTCACCCTTCTGTCTCTCTTAGAAGCTATCTTTCAATAAATTTTTCCTATTCTAAATAAATAAATACACACACTTAGCCAAAAGGTCAACAAGTGATTATAAATAAATAAAGAACTAAATAGAGAAAGTAAGGCTTGTAAGAGCTTAGGGTTTATATCACCCCATATATAGAAGAGATGTATGATTATGAATATTTGTAAGCTTAAAACTTTTCGTATTTGGGCACCAAGTAAACACATTTATTGAACGCCCAACTAGTAGATGCCAGGCCCAATGCCTGCCTTGCAGTGACAAATGGTGAGCAAGGCAGAAGCAAGTTGTTTGTTCCATGAGGATCACACTCTTATACTGGAAGATTAAAATATTGGCAAGGACTCTGCCTAAGCAGGATGGGATAGAGGAGGGATATCATTTGGACTGTGGCCTCAGATGCCCAGATTCACATAGAACTTTTGTCACTTTACTGGCTCTTAGACTTTGGCCAGGTTATTTCATTTTTCCAAGTGTCCATTTTGTCATCCATAAAAATAGGCTAAATAATGATACTCCCTAATAGGATTATGAGTATTAAATGAAATAACTTATGTAAAGCTCATTACAGTGCATGCAATATGATACTTAATACCACTGTTATTCTTAGAACTACCACTCTGCCAAAACTACCCTGCAATGAACTAGAAGAGAAAATTAGCAGTGTCTACAAGGTTAAAAAATACTCTATTATTTCAAAATAATACTCTATTATTGTCTTTTTTGGTGTAACAATTTAATTTCCTTAGTTTACTGTTTACATCTTTGCAGGAAGAATAGCTAAAATGAGTCGGGGAGGTGGCTCACACCTGTAATTCTTGTATTCTGGGAGGCCAAAGTAATAGGACCACAAGTTCAAACCCAGCCTGGACAACTTAGCAACTCAGGGAGTCTGTCTCAAAATAAAAAATTAAAAAAGGATAGGGATGTAGCTCAGTGTGAAGGTCCTAGGTTCAGTCCCCAGCACACATACACAGAGGGGAGGGGGGACTAAGACATATAAATGTTTTGGTAAATGCCCATCTCTTGGCTTTTGTTGGTTTATTCTATTTGTTTTAGTCTGATGTTCTGTTTTGGTTATTTGAAGGGTGTAACTTGTTTGGAACACTACTTTCCCAAGACAGGAATGTGGAAATGATCTGTGTGTGTCATTTACCCTTTAAGTGTAAAAAAGTATATACATTTTGGTTCCAGTGCCTGCCTTGTAAGCACAAGGTCCCAAGTTTGATCCCCAGTACCAAAAAAAAAGTATATACATTTTAACACAATGCTTGCAAAGGAGAGTCCTTTCAATAGGCTTACAATTTAACTGCAAAGTTGAAATCCTAAGAAACTAGAATTTAAGATTTAACTAGCATTTTCTCATTAAAATAAATATGTGACTTCTTTAACATTGCTTTTGAAAATACATTTTGGAAATGAATTGGCAAAGTAAAAGCTAGGTTTTGAAAGCAGTCATGTGCTTCTTGGGCCTTTTGCAGATTGAGTCTTCCTGAGACCTGCTCAAGAAGACACGTACTTTCAAAAGTTACATGTATATCATAATGAAAAGAGTTAAAAAAATCTGAAACCTGCCATATCCTCATCTAAATTTTAATGAAAACTAAACTGCCTTTGTTCTAAAATCTTTCTAGTATTCTAGAAATCTACCTCACAGAAATTATCTCTGTGACATCCAAACTACTCAGCAAAGATGAACCATCTCTAGTTCTTCACTGTGATATGTTGAGCTAAAATCATTTGAGAAAAATCTCTTGCCATCAAATGCATCCAGGCAGCCGGTCCATACTTTGGATACTTCATAATAGATCCATCCATTTGACACAAAATCAGAGGTTCTTTGAACAAATCATATGCCATGTAGGAGATGATATTCAAATCATGGGCTTTAGAGTGAGGATAACTCAATTTGGATCTTGCCTCCATAGCTTTCTAGCTGTGTCTCTTGAGCAGATTATTTAAAACGTATCTCCATGCATCATTTTCTTTAGGGTAAAAAGGAAACAGTCATAGTTCCTACCTCCTGGGGATATTGGAAGGAAATTTAAAAACCAAATATATTTTAAGTTAAAAAAAAAAAAAGAAGAAAGTTGTTCCAGATAATTATCAGAAAACATTAATATCCTTGTTGGGAGAGTAGATAAGTTAGAATTCTCACCTCCTGGCTCTAATTCTCTAAGTTGGGGATTCCAAAGGACATTTGTATTTGAGATCCTGCTGTGCCTCAGGCACTGCTCAAGACATATTCTTTCCTTTAATTTTCACAACATGCATAAGAGGTAGATATAGTATGACCTTCTAATGGAGGAAGAAGCCAAGGATCACAGAAATGCAGTAATTTGCCTCAGGTACAACTGGTTGTGCCAGGACATGGACCCAGTTCTATCTGTTCCTTGAGACTGTATGCCTTTCTCTTTTTCAAGAAACAAAGGTAGACGTAATTTTTCTCAAGAAGCCAATATCAAGAGTTTTTCCCACAGTTTTAAAGAGTACTGCATATTTGGGTGTCAAAAAAAAGAAGCCTCAAACACTTAGAATCACACGCTGGAGATATCCTTCCTCATCATCTAGTTTCAGCCCAACTTCATCATTTACAGACAAGGACGGCTATTGCCGTCTGAGTTGAAGGCAAACCCCAACATAAGAACTGAGGTTCCATGACTCTTATAGGGCCTGGGCCCTATGTTCTATGACTTACTGGTTCACATAGTGAGCTGATCTCTCTGAAAAAAATAGCAATGATCATGCTCTATCAGTCTGGTTTTTGTTGTTATAACAAAAATCTCTTTATAAAAAAAGAGGTTCACTGTTTAAGTTCAAAGGATGAACATCCAAGTTTGGCAGCCCCATTGATTCAGCCTCTAGTGAAGACCCCATGGCAGAACACAATGGTAGGAACACATGCAAGAGGAAGAGAACACATGGCAAGGTAGGAAGCAGAGAGTGTCTAGGGTCAGATTCAGGCTTTATAGCAGCTCCAGGGAGCCAGTATTCCCTTTTGAGGTCAGAAATCTAGGAACCTCTCACTGGTCCCCACCTCTTCAAGATTCCACATCTCTTCCCAGTATCACCACTTGGCACAAAGCTACAAATGTATGATTCTTTAGGGGAACAAGCAATGTCCAATCATAGCAAATACTTCATATTATACACATTTAAGTCATTCAGCATAGTGCTTAGTGCACAGAAAGTCTTCTATTTGTGTCTTAGTAAAATTAGCTACATTCATGTTATTATCATTACCATTACTATTTTATTCATAAGACCTCTCCTCTTTTACATGCTTGTTTTCAACTCCTACTCATTTTTCATATCCTCTTTACGCTTCTTCAATTTGAGTTTCTATACTTTTACACTTTATGCAACACACAATCTATCACCAGATTAAAGGAAGTTTAATTTATGCATTTTGCAAATTAAACTTGAAATTTGACTGTGCTCATGTAGAATAGATCAATCATTATGATCAGTTCATTGCCATGGT
Organism: Heterocephalus glaber; assembly: GCF_000247695.1. The sequence goes on from NW_004624773.1 coordinate 14,075,000, forward strand.
TTTATTTTAAAAATCAATGAACATTGTTTAGCTGTTGATTAATTAATTGAAATAAGCTGGCCATCAGCATGGTTGATTGAGCTATTATACCCTACCCCTAATTTACAAAGGTCAAGATGCAGGTTACCAAAGAAAATAAGCCACTATGTGATCCCTAAATAGAATGATGTTTTTCTGTACTAATAATAAATGGTTGAATAATAGAACAACAAAGGCTAATGTCCTTGAAAGAGTTTTCAACCTTACCCAAGTGATAAACGATATAAATTTAAAGTAACCTTGTGCTAAATAAATAAGTGTGGGATTCTATAAAAATAGTGTGTCTAGAGATTGGGAATAGACTCAAGGTTGACTTCCAAATATATGATCTCACCTTTGTGAGATGTATTCTATAAAATGAGGGGATGTTTTAGACATGCCTAGTGATCTCTAAAACCTTCTCCAGCTTTGTGTTTCTGCGTATTTTACTGGGAGGCTAGCCTGCTTGCCTTTCATTAGTTGGAACCCAGTTAAAATCTAAAGTTGATGTTATTCCCCGTGGCTTTTCCACAAGCACCCTCCTGACCATGCCAAGCCACCTACTTGGATTTGGATTTGTGCAAGTTGGCACTGGGTTTTTTGGCTTTTCATTTTTCTTTTGTTTTTAAATTTTTGTTTGGTATTTCTTCAGTCTATCCAGTTCAGCCTTGCCCTATTTACCATGCCTAGCCAACCCCTCGGAAAGGGCTAATGTGCTGGCCATGCCCACTTCCTCTTAGGAACTGAATGAATTGTGACCTTGGCTTTTATGCTCAGCTTGGAGACAAGCTGCATCTTTGGGTTTTTCTCAGAGATTTTGGCTGAGGCTGCTCCTGCAGTGTGATAGATTTGCCCTGCCCTAAAAAAGGAAAGAAAGTGAGGGTGAATCAAAAATTGCTTGTGTTCATCTCTCTTTGCACACTAGTATGTTTATACTACCCAAGCAAACAAAGAGAGTTTTGGAATGTCTATTAAACAATAAAAATAATAACATATATAACAGGAAGTAAAACAAGCAAAAGAACAATCATTTTTCTTTGAGAACCATAAAAGCCACCACAGAAATTTCAAGTAGAATTAGAAAACAATGAATTGGGGATCAAGGTATGTAGAATATATTTTGTTTTTCTGCCAATTAACAGGGGCAATTTGTATCATTTACTAAGCCTTTAGGGTTCTGTCTGCCTTTAAAAGTAGGTTTTCCATAAGAAAGATAATAAAATGAGTTTTTGTAATGTAATATTTTTTTAAAAGCACTAATGAAGTTTTCTTCAGAACAAAGACTCACAGCTTAATAAACTGGGTTTATAATTACAGTTTTTTCACATAGAATATTTGCAGATATTTTTGTCATATCTAATTATCTAGTTATCAAATTCTTTAGTGCAGCATTATAAGTGATCAAATTATTATACTTAAATAATTCAGAGGTTGCAAACTGGCCACAGGCTGTAAAAGGAAAGCAGATGGATTTTGCTTGGCCTACCCAGCAAATACATTTTGGATGCCCTTTGGATTTTTAAGTGACCACTGCTTCCTACTTTGTTAGACTCAACTGCTTTAAACTGCTTGGTCTTAGAGGGCACAGAGTTTAAGATCCTTGAAATAATCAAATTTCATCCTTATATAATATTTCAATAACACTAAGAAAGGAGAAAGAAGGAAGGCTTGCTTCTCTGAAAATATGTGGAAGTATAGTTTTCCATGACAACAGGGGACTGGGTGGATATGACTACTAATTTTGGGCTAGGAAGCTATGACTACTTTTCCTTTCAACATACTAACCATAGGATAAATAGGATGAAAAGTTATGTGACTTGTTCAAGGTCACCCAAAAGTGTAGGGTGAAGCCAAAATTAAGAATCCCTTCCCTGGCAGACATCCTCATTCTGTTGCTCAGCCCCACTCAGACAAGCTGTTGTACTGCTTGCTGATGAATAATCTGAGTTCTCAGTTCCTTATGCAAAAGAGCCTCAGCAAACTCCATTATGTCCCTGCAAAGGGATACATTTATTTTGTTTTAATGAATTATGGAGACTATTATAACTCCTCCTCCCATACAGACCCTTCATCTTCCATCACTAACATATACATCAGGGTGTTTGGCTTTGGAAATGTATGACCCAGGAACATAATTTTGGAAAATGATCAAAGAAATCTAAAGGGTCAGAAAGGATCGGGGGCCAGACGAAAGTCTGAGAAACTAATGTTTTTTAGAATAGTCTATGTATTTTAATTCTTTTTTTGTCTCCTTCCCCTCCCATCCCTCCCTGCTTTCTCCAACTCTTGTTCCCTTTCCCATTTACAAAAGCTCTATTTCCATTTTTTCCTTCAATTCTTTTTTTCATCCTTTTTCCCTTCCCTTCTACCTCCCTCTCCTGTCTCTTCTTTCCCTTCCCATTTGAATCATTAGGTACACTACAAACACACAATAAAAAAAAAATTGAAATAGTGTACACTTAAGCTAAAAGCAAAAAAAAACTCTATGCAGATTCAGCATTCATGATGCATTTGCAAAGCCTTCTTTCCTTCCCAAGGGAAATAAAATATACTCTCCATAAAAATCTGCTCTGATCTCTTTATCTGGCTCCACCTGCAATTACCATCTAAGTTAAAGTTCAGAACTTGTAGTTGATTATACCACAAAAGGCACCCTGTTCTGACTTCAACTACCTCACTACTTTCTTTTATCCTCAGCACCCATAAAAGACTCATTCAATGAGACAACAAAACTGCAAATAATAATAGCTAACATCTTTGGGGCATTTCCTAGGTGTCAGGCTCTATGCCAAAAGCTTTATGTTTAATATCTCATTCTAATTCTCACCACTTTTGCAAAGCAGGATTTATGATCTCTGCTTTAAGAAAAGCGGGGGGGGGGGGGGCTGCACTAAATGGGAAAGCAAATCTAATTCCAGGAAAGGGGGGGGGGCGCGAGATGGCTAAAGTTTCAATAATTTGTCCAAGGTCAAAAAGCTAAATTTGAAACCAAGTCTGTGTCTCCAGGAGCCACACTCCTCTTAACTATCTTAAATTATTCTGTTTCAAAAAAACATGAAGCTCTTCCAAGTGTTAACAATCAGTACTTACACCTACAGCCGTCAGGATGGCCCCTCAGGCACAGGGGGAGCCTTTTGCAAGTTCAGCCCACAGAGTCAGCAGTTACAGGGAGAGCTTAGCATTCTAAGGAAAGGTGAACTGAAGAAATCTCACTTCTCCATTACTGAAGACATTCCCAAATGAAAATACGCCAATTTAAATCCTGTGTTAGTCCTGGATTTACTTGGAATCTGTCTTACTTTTCTCTCATTGCCGAGACAAAAATACCCAACACCCAAAATGAAAGGGGAAAAGGTTTATTTAGCTCACAGTTTGTAGAGGTTTCAGTCCATAATCGGCTGGCTCCAAGGCAGGGTGGCAGAGGGGCAACAATTCATGGCCAGTGGAAGACAGCAAAAGCAACAAGAGACCTTAACAGCATCTTTCTGCCCTTTTATCTTATCAGACTACCAGGACTAGGGTGGTGCCAAACCAATCACTCACACCTAGTGATTTAGTAATCACACGCCCTTAATCCCAGCATCACACACTTTACATTAAGCCACCTCTCAAAAAGAAAGCCTCACCTCATCTGCATAAGGCTTTGGGTGACATCTAAAAACAAGCCATAACAAAGTATGAGAGATCTTAAAAAAATGATCTGTCAGAACATGTGCTATATGGTATGAATTTGTTCACCAATGAAAGAATGAATATAAAAGCAGATGTCTTGAAAGGCATTTTTGTTCATTTTGAGATTTTAAAAAAATTAGCTCTTCATTGCTATGACTATACTGTCAATGAGATAATGCTAATGTCTACGTTGGAAGTTTGTGGGGTCTTGTTGGTTTTTGTGGTGTTCATTGAGCCTAGGGCCTCATACATGTTAGGCAAGTGCTCTACTAATGAACTACATCCACAGCTGAGCTCTATATTTTATGATTTCCTTGGCTACCTAGGGCTTTATTTTGGCTCTGATGCAATATTTGATCTCTCGATTTCTGACCCTATTATTCCAATAATACTAGTTGAAAATATAATAAAAATAATAATAATGACCTTTCCAAATACCCGCCTTACCCAAGGGCCTTAAACAAATTTGCACATTCCCTATCTCCCAATGATCATCAAACTTGATGAAGTTCTAGAGACTCGTATAAGTATTTGAGGGCCCATTATGGGCTAGACTTTTTCCAAAGTCCTAGGCTAAACAATTTCACATAGGTTACTTTAGTTATAATTTTCGTCGCTAAACAATTATAATTAACCTTAATATTAGCTATGAAAAGCAAGACATGAAGAATTTAAGTAGTTTGTACAAGGTAACAGAGCCCATAAGTGGAGAAGTCAGAGTTTAATTAAGATTACTTGGTCCTCCCAGAGAGTTCTTTCTACAACCTCAGAGCTGTCTAATTTTTCAAACAATAGCAAGAATTCACATAGTCATCAGGTTCTTGTGCCTATTCCTTTTTTCTCAATTCCATAACAACACAATGCCTTAAATTCTACCAGATTTTGTTGTTTTAGCCAGGTATGGTGGTACACACCTGCAATCCCAGCACTCGGGAGGCTGAGACAGGAGGATCATTGTGAGTTTGAGGCCAGACTGGGCTACACAGTGAGTTCAAGGTCAGCCTGAACTTCATTGCAAGACCTTGTCTCAAAACGAAACCATGCAAAATATTGTTTTGTTAAACTAACATTCTATCAAAAAGAGTCTTATAGGGAAAATGAGTCAGCGCCAAGGTCACTATAGTAATGACCATGCATTCCAGTGCCTTTGGAATTTTATATTCAGAAGAGAGTATCTCAAACATGTCTTATTGGAAAAAAAATTATCAAATGTAATTGTATAATTGTGAGCCTCCTTTGAAATGTGTCCCCTGCCAATTCTGGACCTTTAAAGCCATAGTTGGTTATTTAAGGGACTATTTCCGAAAACTGTCAGACTTGTTTGTGGAACATCACTTTGGTAATTAGCAGGACTTTTTTTTCTCACATTTGACAGATTTAGCCAGTCAGCCCTAAAATAAAGCCATTTTACTTTAAAAATCTATTCCAGTAATTGTTTACTTGTTGCAAAATTTAAGATAATCATATAGGATAAAAGTTGTCCTGAATTACAATGGATTTACTTTCTTTTTTACTTTGGTAAAAAATACATAACATTAAATTTACATCTCCCAGGTTTAAGTATATAGTTGAGTTGTGTTAAGTATATTCACATTGTTGTGCAACAGATCTCTAGAAATTTTTCATCTTTGAAAACTGAAACTGTACTCATTAGAGGCTAACTCTCTCCCCCAACTTTTAGCAACCTTCTTTTTCTATGATATTGACACCTTTGGATACTTTATAAGAAGAAAATTAAACAGTATTTATCCTTTTGTGACTAGCTTATTTAGTAGTGTTTTCATGCTTCATCTATACTGTAGCATATAACTGGATATCTTCCTTGCTTAAAGCTGCATAATATTCCATTGTATGTACATTCATCCCTTTGTGTCTTTGGGATTGGTATCAAGCAAGTCCTTTCCCCACCCTGCCCCTGATGCCAAGGTACATGGATGCTCAAGTCCCTTATATAAAATGGTGCAATGTTTGCATATAATCTATTCACACCCTCCTGTACAGAGTACTTTGCATCATCTCTAAATTACTTATAATAATTCAATGATGCAAATTCTATTTAACTAGTTAATGTTAAGGAAATAGTGACAATAAAAGAACCATCTATACCTGTTCAGTACACACATTTTTTTCTAAATATTTTCAATCACAGGTTGTTTGAATCTGCAGATATGAAACTCATACATACCAAGAGACAACTATATATACACCACATTTTCTTTGTCCACTCATCTGTCAGTGAATATCTGAGTTATTTTCACCTCTTGGTTATTGTGAATAATGTCACAATAAACACAAGTATGCAAATATTACTTCGAATTCTTGCCTTGAATTATTTTGAATGTATACCTAGAGGTGGGATTGCTGGATCATATGGTGATTGCTTTAATTTTTTTTTTTTTTTAGAAAACTCCATATTATTTTCTATGATGGTTATGCCATTCACACATTTTGAGTTCATGTTAGCATATGTTATAATCTAATGGTCCAACATTTTACTTTTCATGTGGAAATACTTTTCCCAATACTCTATGTGGAAGACACTGTCCTTTCCCCCATTGTATAGTTTGATATCCTTGTCAAGGATCATTTTGACAAAGATCAATATATGGAAAGATTTATTTCTGATTCTCTGTTCCATTTATCTGTGTGTCTTAAACATCTCCTTTTGTGTTACAAAATTTGATTTCCTTTTTCCAAAGGAGTCAAATTCAGGTTTGAGAGAGAAAAAAATGTCTTTCTCCTATATTTTGTATGATAATCTGACACTGTTTCTGTGACTGGTTAGTTGATTTGTTTGTTTGCTTGCTTGTTTGTTGAGGTGTGTATATGTCGAAGACATATTTAAATATTCCAATACAACTATCTAAAATCATATAATTTAAACTAAAATGGAGCATTGCTCATGGTAATATTCAAACTAAGCCCCACAAATGCTATTTTTCAATAGTAATAGACAGTTTGGGGAGTCTCTCATACAACTCAAATATATATTTGACTTCCTGAGACATTTTTGTAAATTCGATCAAAACCTAAAAATTAGTTGAAATTCCATCTCAAAGAGTATGAAAGGTAGATTTATTCTTTTGGTTTTCTATTTTGAATTAAGACAAAAGAATAGCCTGTGACAGAAATTTTCTTAATGTTTATTGTGGCCTTTGCACTTGCTTTAGGATTAGTCCAAACAGAAACATAGTGGAATAAATTTGTAGAGTTAATGATATTTGCAAACTGTTATTCTCTGAAGTGCGTTTTCATTTTATACAATTTCTGATAAAAGTCAGAGTCAGGTAGTTTTATAATATTGGAAACTTTTGCAAATACCTAATAGATGGCAAAATAACCAGATTTGGAGGTGAAGTGGAGGAGAGGAAGATCAAATATTTCTTCTCCACAAAGACTAGCAAGATTCCAGCATCATTCAACACATTCATTGTATCTCATATTTGCCTGAGTCTTGATTGGATGATTTTGTCTCATAGGCCAGTTACAAGGTTTGAATATTTTTTAAACAACAGAAAGCTGTAAAATATTCATTTCCACTAAAATATGACATAACTATATAACTTTAAGTACTGGCTATTTGTATTATACTTTTTGGTCAATCACAAGGTAACTATATTTTGCAAAGTTAAAAGATAACATGAAGTAAGATATTGTTCTGTGTTGAACATTGGACTTTAAAAACATTATATGCACTGTTTTATTGGATCTTTCTAGAAAATACTAGTCACTAAAGTTCCTTCATTACTCAAAGCTGAAGTGCATTATGACAAGAAAAAAATTAAGGAAACATATTAACTCTACTTTTAATAATTTGCAAGTGACTGTCCCAATCTTGGAAAAACAAAACAACTACATTGGGTATATTATGCCTTTTTTTTCTTGGTCCTGGAGATTAAACACAATACCTTTGCACTGAGCTGCATCCCCAGCCCTTTTCATTTTTCATTTTGAGACAAGTTAGTGGTGAGTCACTAAGTTGCCCAGGCTGGGCTCAAATTTGCCATCCTTCTACCTCAGACACCCAGAGTGCTGGGATTACAGGTGTGTACTGCCATGCCTGGCATTTTTTTTTGGTACTGGGGATCGAACTCAGGGCCTTGCGCTTGCAAGGGAGGTGCGGTGCAACTGAGCTAAATCTCTGGCCCTGTGCCCAGCTTTTTATACCTGATTGGTATTCAGAAAACTAGAAACATTAACTACCAGTTCTTTACAAGCCAGTGAGCAATACATATTTGACCTCAAAGCATCTTATTAAAACCAGTAGATGATGGTTAATAAAAATCAAATATCCTCAGCTTTCCTACTTTAGTTGTCCTTGGAAAACCACTACTTAGCTAAAATACAATGGATGAGAGATACAATAACAAATATAATTAGCTTTTATGAGCTTTTAATATGTTCCAGTCAGTCACTATGCCAAGAGCTTTACACAGATTCCCTTAATTCTCAGTAATTTTGTAAAAGAGGCACTTTTATGACAAACCTTATTTTCTAAATTGAAGAAATTATGGCTTCAAAAGATTATGTGATACATCCATGATTTACAGCTGTTAAGTTGCCAGTGACATTCCAATGAGATTAATAAAACAATGTATGTGAGATATATTTATATCACATATATTTGTGTTTTTAATGAAGACTGATGGTATGACAGAATAGATTCCTTTTACTTATTCAGTCAAGATTAGATGCAGCTACTAGAATATAGGAAAAACATGTCTTTTTTATAATTGTGTTAATTTAAATTGACCTTTTACAAAAAATAGATCTAGAAAAGCTTTGGCTGAATATGACTTACAGAATGTACCATTTGGAAAAGGAAGAATTCCTGAAAACAAATGAGGTATTAATTAAATGTAAATAATTAATACACTAAGCCTTTAATAAACTATTGTGATTTACTTTTACTAGGAATGACTTTTAAACTTTTTGGAATCATAAATATATGTAGTATTTAAAGTCATCTTTGTATTTAAAGAAATAACATTTGCAAGCTTTTCTGTGTATTGCTAGTAAGAGTGTACATTTGTCTATGTATATATGTGGGTTCAATGACTTTGTCCCCTAGTACATGCTGTCCAAATTGTAAAAGTGAAGGAACACTAGTTTTAGCGTAGTGAAAGATATGAGTGTCCTACAGTTTACAACCTTATTTAAGCTAGGCATGGTGATATATGCACATAATCCTAGCACTCTAGAAAGCAGAGAAAGGAGGATCCAAATTAAAACCCAGCCTTGGCTAAAACAACTTAGCAAGACCTTGTCTTTAAGAAAGGGAGGGAACAGATGGGGATGTAGCTCAGTACTGTAAAAAATATTTAGAAGCCTATTTGGTTATTCTGAATGCATTTTGGATACTTCTTTTATTAGATTTGTGAGTGACTATACCATTTTTGTAAAAAGAAAAGTAGCAATGTAGAAAAGATATGGAATAAACATAACATCTTTCCTAATCTAATTTTCAGACACATCTCTGGACTTTGATTTGGCTGAAGTAACTCACATGAAGACTTGTACACATACCTGGAATTAAGAACCACAGTTAAAAGACTTCAAATTGTTTCCTGCTTCTTGAAAAGCCCAGAAAACCATCCTTCTGGACTCTGGAATTCTGTACATTTCAACCAAGACATTGCTTGACTGTTTACATTTTCTGCTTACTGTCTTACTTTTCACTGTGTAGTGTTCACATTTTGTTAAAACTCACGAGTGTCAGAAGTTGAGCTTGTTCAGCAAGCCGGCATGGCTAGGATAAGTGTAGTAGTAGCAGTTTGCCGATTGGTGCTGAGCTTGCTAATGACTTCACTAACCGAGTCTTCCATATTGAATAATGAGTGTCCACAACTTTGTGTATGTGAAATTCGTCCCTGGTTTACTCCACAGTCCACATACAGAGAAGCCACCACTGTTGATTGTAATGACCTCCGCTTAACAAGAATTCCTAGCAACCTTTCTAGTGACACACAAGTGCTTCTCTTACAGAGCAATAACATTGCAAAGACTGTGGATGAACTTCAGCAGCTTTTCAACTTGACCGAACTAGATTTCTCCCAAAACAACTTTACAAATATTAAGGAGGTAGGACTGGCAAACTTGACCCAGCTTACTACTCTGCATTTGGAGGAAAATCAGATTACAGAGATGACTGATTTCTGTCTGCAGGACCTCAGCAATCTTCAAGAACTCTACATCAACCACAACCAGATTAGCACTATTTCTGCTAATGCCTTTTCAGGCTTAAAAAATCTTTTAAGGCTTCACCTGAATTCCAACAAATTGAAAGTTATTGATAGTCGCTGGTTTGATTCTACACCCAACCTGGAAATTCTCATGATTGGGGAAAACCCTGTGATTGGAATTCTGGATATGAACTTCAAACCTCTCTCAAATTTGAGAAGCCTAGTTTTGGCAGGAATGTATCTCACTGATATTCCTGGAAATGCTTTGGTGGGCCTGGATAGCCTTGAGAGCCTGTCTTTTTATGATAACAAACTAGTCAAAGTTCCTCAACTTGCCCTGCAAAAAGTTCCAAACTTGAAATTCTTAGACCTCAACAAAAACCCCATTCACAAAATCCAAGAAGGAGATTTCAAAAACATGCTTCGTTTAAAAGAGCTGGGAATAAATAATATGGGAGAACTCATTTCTGTGGACCGCTATGCCCTGGATAACCTGCCTGAACTCACAAAGTTAGAAGCCACCAATAACCCCAAACTATCTTATATCCATCGCTTGGCTTTTCGAAGTGTTCCTGCCCTGGAAAGTTTAATGTTGAATAACAATGCTTTGAATGCTGTTTACCAAAAGACAGTAGAATCCCTTCCCAATTTGCGTGAGATCAGTATCCACAGCAATCCCCTCAGATGTGACTGTGTCATCCACTGGATTAACTCCAACAAAACAAACATCCGCTTCATGGAGCCCTTATCCATGTTCTGTGCTATGCCCCCTGAATACAGAGGGCAACAGGTGAAGGAAGTTTTAATCCAGGATTCAAGCGAACAGTGCCTCCCAATGATATCTCATGACACATTCCCAAATCATTTAAATATGGATATTGGCACAACAGTTTTACTAGACTGTCGGGCCATGGCTGAGCCAGAACCTGAAATTTACTGGGTCACTCCCATTGGAAATAAAATAACTCTGGAAACCTTTTCAGATAAGTACAAACTAAGTAGTGAAGGTACATTGGAAATATCTAACATACAGATTGAAGACTCTGGAAGATACACATGTGTTGCCCAGAATGTCCAAGGGGCAGACACTAGAGTGGCAACAATTAAAGTTAATGGAACTCTTCTGGATGGCACCCAGGTGCTGAAAATATATGTCAAGCAGGCAGAATCTCATTCCATTTTAGTGTCCTGGAAAGTTAATTCCAATGTCATGACATCAAACTTAAAATGGTCATCTGCTACCATGAAGATTGACAATACCCACATTACATATACAGCCAGGGTCCCAGTAGATGTTCATGAATACAACCTAACACATCTACAGCCTTCTACAGATTATGAAGTGTGTCTCATAGTGTCCAATATTCATCAGCAGACTCAAAAGTCTTGTGTAAATGTCACAACCAAAAATGCTGCCTTCGCACTGGACATCTCTGATCAAGAAACCAGTACAGCCCTTGCTGCAGTAATGGGATCCATGTTTGCAGTCATTAGCCTTGCGTCCATTGCTGTGTACATTGCCAAAAGATTTAAGAGAAAAAACTATCATCATTCACTAAAAAAGTATATGCAAAAAACGTCTTCAATCCCATTAAATGAGCTGTACCCACCACTCATTAACCTCTGGGAAGGAGACAGTGAGAAAGACAAAGATGGTTCTGCAGACACCAAGCCAACCCAGGTTGACACATCCAGAAGCTATTACATGTGGTAACTCAGTGAATATTTTGCTTCTGGTAGTAAGGAGCACAAAGACATTTTTGCTTTATTCTGCAAAAGTAACAAGTTGGAGACTTTTGTATTTCTGACTTTGCTAGTTTTTGGCAGAGTGCGGAGGATGGGTGGATATTTCAGATTTTTTTAGTATAGCGTATCGCAAGGGTTTGACACGGCTGGCAGCAACTCTAGGCTTCCAGTTAGTGTTTGGTTTTTATTCTTATCATTATTATGATTATTATATTATTATTTTATTTTAGTTGTTGTGCTAAATTCAATAATGCTGTCCTAACTACAATGCTCAATAAAATGATTAATGACAGGTTGGGGTTCCCCTCTGCTTTTACCAGTAGCATGACCCCTTCTTCAGAAGCCATCAATAGAAAGTACTATGTCCTCCAAAAAGCTAACATACACTTTTGAAGCAGCATTGAACCTTTTGTAGCAATCTAGTCTACAGACTTGTAATTCAAGAAGCTAAGACTAGACTTGTTACCTTTGTTGAATGTTAGTTGACTGTACTGTAATGTTGTATCAACTGAATTGAATGTTCGCCTTTCAACAATGACTTTAGTTCTTCCTCTTTTTTTGTAATAGTTAAAGAGGCTTAGAACAAGCTAACAGGCAATAGAAATATGTATATCAGATTTTTTAATGTAACAAACTACATGTCAATTGTTACTTTATTCTTTTTATCTTTAGTAGACACTTTTAAAAAAAGATGATAATTTTGTTGTGTTTAACCCACCAACATGTGGTGTATAAAGAAGACAGAACTATAATAAACTAGTTTTGTTCTGATTTTTTAGAACACTTGCAATAATGTATCATTTATAGTTCTTGCTAATTGCAGTGGTAATATTTTTCACATCTATGAAAACAGCAATCAATAAATCAGCCAAAGTATGTTGTCTTTGAAAGTTAGGTCCTAAAAAGTTTTGAATTCTATTTCTAATGGAAGAAGTATCTATTTTAATTAAGGCATTTTAACAAACAGGATTTCTATATTTTAAATATTACTGACCAGAACCTAATGGGGGGTTCATATAAGGGAAAAAAATATATTACTTTATCCCATCCATAACTGAACATGATCTTACATATATGATGTATTAGGTGATACAGTATCACTCCTTTTCTGTAAGAGATGAGACATGATTTTTTAAATAATTTCTACATTTTTCCATTCAAGTATAAAACAGTTATGGAGTGTTTCAAAGTATATTACACCATTCTTTTTTAACAGCTATCCATATGCTTAAACTCTTAATAGTCTATATATCAGTGTGACCCAAGTAAATTATTACTAGAAAACAGAATGACTTCTGTATGGTTGGCATTTTTCATCCAAATACTATATATACAGAACTGGCATAATTAAAAGTTTCAAGATTATATAAGATATGGATATGTGAATTTTAGAATAGAAGGACCTAAGTTTAGGTATAAGATCATTTCCACAAAGGGTATAGGGAGGAGACTTGAATATATAGGTAGAGGACAATAGACTCATTTGAAAATTTGAAATGATAAGGCAGAGAAATAAAGAAAGTCTGTTCCACATGGCAGCTGCTGTCATGGACATGCTATCAGACCAGGAATGATGAGACTGTAAAAAGGGGCTAAGAGGAAACAGGTGCCAGATGAGCAGAATGAAGGAAAAGGGAGCAGAAAGAAAGTCCAGGTGATCAGGCTGAGAGATTTCTTTGTCAAATTCCCTGTTTTATGAAACACTTAAAAAATAACCACTTTCCTTCCCATTTCTAAGGGGTTTGGGAGAGAATTTCAGATGCTGTTACAAGCTGCAAGTGAGTATCTGAGCTAGAAGCATCCTTTGCCACAGCCTTCATTTGTTGATGCCACGGAGAGCTTATAACTGGCCCAGGTCAAATTCTGCCTATTTAGAACCCTGCACTCTATTGATTGCTCCAAGGCCAGCAGCCTTCTAGAGTTGTCTCTTCTACAGCTCTGAGCAAACTCTGTTGCCCCTGTATCAAAATTGCACCATATCTTCAAGTTCCTGTTTACTCAGAATAAGTAGCAGGAGGCCAGACCAGAGGACCAGGAAAGTGTATACATCGTTGGTGCTTCCAAGTACAATACACGTGGGAAACAGAATTAGATATGCTTTAGATGCAATCATGATGCGTTTCCTATGAGGGAATTCTTAACTTCACACATGAACCATGCAAGAACTTCTCAACTAAATCTGCAAACCATGACCCATGACAGCTTGCAGCTGCAGAGAAGAGACATCATTTATCCCATACAGTGATGATTTGGAGCTAGCACAGAATGGGCACTTAAATATTGGTAGATAAAAGAAAGAAATTAATTCAATTATTTCCCCATTCTGAATATATAACAAGCACAAGAATATCTGAATGCTTGTGTTAAGCCAGTTTGGGGAATTTTCTTTTACTTTAAAAAAGTACTGAAGTTTATTTTTCCCAGTCCATGTTAATGGGTTGGTTTTCACTTCATAGGAAGGAAGATGGCAGAACACTTCTTTCCCTAGCCAAATATTTCCTTATTTGCACTTAATTTAATTTGGTAAGACAGTCAGTGAAATTAGGCATCAAACTAGTCCCTGCTTGTTAATGGAGGTTATATCACCTTTGCTAGTGAAGTGGCTATTATAGATCACATTCTAATTTCACATTTTCCCTTTTGCTTCCTGCTTCCCTTGAGATATAGTGTATATCTAACCTGATAGTATAAGCCTATCTTTAAAGCAGTTTCTTAAAAGTCATTCCCTAATTTGCCCATTTAATTAATGACAAATCAAACTGATACCATTAATATAAAAAGAAATACAATGTGTGATTATCAGTGCTTCTAACTTGGCTGTGACTGGCAAAGGAAATCATCTCCATTTTTCTGTAAACAGTACCAAAGTCCATATGCTCTCTCACTTGGTTTCTATTCATTCATTAGCTACGGACACCATAGTCAACCTTTTATTTAGTATTTGTTTTCTAACTCTGTATTCTTTTTCCAAAGCATTTTGTTTTCATTATTTTATTATTGTTATTTTATTATTATTATTGTTTCATTATTTTTACTATTGGAAGGGAAAAAACATAACACTTTGCTGGTAAAACCATATTTTCTGCCTTTCTGTTCACTATAAAGGAGAATTTAACTACTTTTGATGCATTCTAAGTACAACTGATAATGTTTTCTTCACCTCAGTCCTTTCATTCTCACCCTGTTTGCAAATAGACTTTTTTTCATTTTTTAAATTCAAAAGAGATTAGCTGGTAGAAAATGTTTCTTTAAAGCAAAGGTTTAGAATAACCATCTGGAGCTCTTGAATGATTTTTGACTAAAACCTTTGAAGGACTTGATCTAATTTGGTGGGGACATGATTAATCTGTCTGTCCTCTGACTCTCCGACCCATGCACCCTCACTGTTACCAGCTCCTCTCAGTAATTTAAGTTGGAGATTTAAGGTACATGTGTGAATAAGGAAGTGGTGAGGGATCTAATGATTTTTAATCCTTGAAGCCTCAGCATATTCCAGCACAGGTTAACAGAACTAAATGGGTTTCTTTTATTGTAAAACTCCTCAAGTGCTAATAAAAGTATATAGTTTTCTACCATTATGTATCTCAGAGTACTCTTCTGTAGTGTAGGTCCCGAGCAATTGAGGATTTAATTTAACCCTAAAAATAGTCTGGTAAAATGGATGCTATTTTTTCTAATCTACAGGTAAGAAAACTAAGACCCACAAGAATAAGCAATCGCCTGATACTATAGCTCTGTAAGAGGGAGAACATGATGGAGTCCCTTCACTTCCAGTTTTCCCTCCCTCTGACCAACCCCTTCTAAAGTGAAAGGAGGAACATCTACTGAAGGGCAGATGCTAGAAGTCCCTGGGCACATAGGAAAAGACTGACCAAGTGAACAAAGTATTGTTAATGGGAAACAGCACCAAAGGCTTTCTTTGTCTTAAATTTTTATTTTAAGAAGCATGGTATGCTAATGATCTGTGAGATAAATTCAAAACTATATTCATATCAGGCTTTTTTTTTCTTTTTTTTGGTACCAGGGATGGAACTCAGAGGCATACATTGGAACCACTGAGCTAAATCCCCGGCCCTCAGGTTAAATTTTAATTCTAATCTTCAGCTGCCACAAACTGTCCTCCCTGTTACACACTCATAAAACATTAAAATTTTTTAATTTTTTTGAGAAAATTCCAAATTCATTCTTAGCTTAGGAAGCAACCATGAAGTCTTACATAAAACTACAAAAAATTCCAACATTTAAAAGAGAAAATGTGAAGTTGATATACAATTGAAAGTTCTAAGGGTGATATCTGGCATTAAGAAATCACCCAGAGCAGCTAGAAACAAAGAGCTCTTGCATAATCACCAAATTTGTGAATGTGTAATGGTATTTAGAAAATTCTGACTTTTTCCCCAAAATCTATTTGGATGCCATAAGACATTAAAATAACATAGATATTTTTCTAAATAAATGCAATTGTCCTCTCAACATCCCCAATTTTTTCAGTTATGTACTACTTCAAATAAAGCAAAACCAGTGATATTCATGAATGTATGTCTATACATAAACTGGATTGGATCATGCCATCTCACCCCTTTCCACCTTAGCCTTTCATTTCTATAACATCAGACTAAGAGTGAATCTCAGCCTGGACCCTGACAGAATGATCAAGAATTCCTAAAATGGGGATATCTTTACTTAAGGTGGCATTTTTTTATTCTTTAAATTTATTGGTACATTTTAGGTATACAGTATGATGACATTCATCATTGGGAATTTGTACCTTTACATGATATATCTTGGTTCTTATTTTTTCCCACTCCCCTGCCCTCCCTTTAACCCCTCCACCCCTCCCTATTTACAAAGACTTTGTTTCCATTTTTTCCTTTTCTCATATTTTTTGCTTTGCATAACTGCATATCTGTACATCTCACTAGAAAGAGAAGACCATATCACAGCAGGCAGAACTACATTTTTTACAGTAAAGGCTTATGAAAAGGGAGAAACACTGTGTATGCAGCTCTATGCTAGGAACTTCAGATAGAATATTTACATTGAATCCTCTAAGTCACCCAAGAAATAAGTACTATTGGCCCTACATTAGTAACGAGTGGATACTTGGCTTCAGAGTAAACAAAATCATTCAGTTGGCAATTCTCAGTTCTATATGAGTAAAACTTGTAGTTTTTCAAATATATAAAAATCTATAAGCTAAATCTGGATCAGGAGTATAGAACATGTAGCCCAAAAACACAAGTTGAATTTGAGACAGCAAGAATGGAGAAGAGGAAGGTACTGCTCACCTGTAAGGCTTCAGTACAGGGAATAATTTAACAACCAGACCTGAGAACAATACAGTTGGGCTTCCATGTCTGCTGACTCAGCATCTGTGCCTTCAACAAACCTTGGTTAGAAAATACAGGTTGAGTATCCTTTATCTGAAAAGCTCAAAGTAGAAGACTCTGAGATTCAGAGTTTGTTCATGTTTTAGGATTTTTTTTTTCATAGACTTTACTGAGTGAGCGTCCCTATTCAGAATTCAAAACACCAAAATCTGATTCAGCATGATGTCAGTGTTTGTGACACTTTTGAGAACTGATCCCATGCTCAAAAAGTTTTGGTCAGATCTTTGGATTAGGGAAGATTAAAATTGAAAAAACAATTTTTTCTGTACTGAACATATACCATTTTCTTGTCATTATTTCCTAAACAAAGTAATATTCCAAATATTTAAATAATTTTCATTTATTAGGTTTAAGAAATTTAGTGAATATAAGGGTGTAGATAGATAGGTTACATGCAAATGCTACACCATTTTATATAAGGGACTTGAGCGCCTTCAGATTTTGATATTTACTAGGAGTTCTGGAACCAATTCTCTGGATACCAAGGGACAGCCATATGGACATCTCAGAAAGCCTAAAGGAAGGACAACTCCAAAAAGTTTGTGATACCAACTCCATAGAAACAAGAAGAAACAAGCTGCAGAAGTAAACCATGTAAAATTAAAATTAATAATGAAAATAATAAAACAGATATACCTTGCAATCCGGAGATATCATTTACCTCTCTTTTAGTCATTGCTTCTGATTTTACTTCCCTATTTTAAATAAAATGTGGTTACAATGCTATTTTTCATCTTGGTTTCCTAACCTTTATTAAATTATTATTCATGTTAGACTTTTTAAAAAATGTTCTCAGTTTTATCTTCTAATTCTTTTGTAGAATAAATCACTA
>NW_004624773.1:14092939-14128039 GCF_000247695.1 Heterocephalus glaber
AATTAAAATTAATAATAAACCAAATGAGTGGGTGGAAATAAAGGTAGATTCCATATATTGAGCTTCTTGTGTGCCAGATGTTGGGCTACACACCTAACTGTTATTATTTTAGGGAATCCTCATAAGTTTATTAAGTAGGCATTCATATCTCCATTTTTCACATAGGGAAATTAGGACTCAGCTCATCATCAATATTTAATGAAACTAAAATTTCACACCAGCTGTCAGGCTCTAAGGCCCAAGACTAACCACTCAACTGTTAGCTAAAGAGGCCACTAGCTTACTGGGCTAGCCCTCTCATTATCATGATTGATTCAGTCCTCAAAGTGAGGACCAAGGGGAAATGTGTTTAAAAGGAACTTCTCACAAAAGATTGACCACATCACCCAAACCCAAGACTTGTTCTGATGCCCATAAGTAATCTAATCTTTTTCTGTAAAGTATTCAAGGGACAGGGTACTGGGGGGATAAACATCCTAGAGAAATGTTAGTGAAAAGGTTATGCTTAATCCCACATCTTTGTGATCTCAATACTCTTCAATTTAAAATACATTACCTTCTATCTATTAAAGGCAAATTAGTTTGAATATTTCCGGGGCTATTGAAAAAACTATGAAGGCTGCTATGAACTCTTCTTCTTAGAATACCACACACTCATTAATAATGCTTGATTTTACTTTCATTCTAACTGGCTTAAGTGTGTCCCCCACCTTGTAAGATGGTTCCTAACTGCTATTCATTTAAACATGGCCTTTTTTCTTTTGATCTTAACAGTAATATACACTCACCATGGAGAATTGGGAGAAAAAAAATATGTATTAATAAAAATGGCATATAAGTCTATGACTCAAAAACACAGGTGAGATTTTGTTGTACTATTTCTAGCCTTTTTCCTCTCTGTATATGTATAAACATATATGATTATAAAAATGTACCTGTATGCATATAGAATAGAAAAATTATATATATATGTGATTTTATATGTTTTTCTATGATATAAAAGATAAGCATCTTTTCATATTACTAAATCTTGGAACGCATGATATCAAAGGCTGTATAATCATCTATCATATGGATATTTAGTAATTGAACAATCCCTTTTTTGGGGAGCATCTTATTTTTTCCTTGTCAAGCATTAAAGGCATAGTATGAGCCTGTTCTCCCTATACTCTCAACAGTGCAGTTATGGAGGAAAATACACATCTACCTAAAGAACTGTCATGACTCAACCAAGATAGTGAAATGACAGCAAAACACAGGGAGAAAGATCTCTGGTTGGTTTGATGAGCTCAAACTTCAAATTTCAGTACTGAGTATTAAAAGATGAGGTAAAAGTCCTACAAGAAAGCATTCACAGGCAGAAGGAACAAATTGCCATGCGTATTGGTTGGCTTTCCTTTGTTGTGACAAAGTACCTAAAATAATCACCTTACAAAGAGGAAAGAGCTATTATGGCTCATGGTTTCAAAAATCTCAGTCCATGGTTGCATAGCTCCATTGTTTTGGGGCCTGTGGTGAGGCAGAACATCATCAAGGGACAGAGGTGCTCACCTCATGGCAGCCAGAGACAGAAAGTGATGAAGATACTGATGTACAATGTGTAATCAAAATGTACAATGAAGTTTTAAATTTTAAACATTTATTACATCAAGACACATCACCATTAATCCCCCTGAAAATACTTCTTCTTGCTTCAAACACACTTATTGCATCATTCTTGCAATTCTGAAGCAGTTCCAAAGTCCTTTTTCATGTCTTTACAGGGTGTGAACGAAAATATGAGTGCCTCATTCTTGCACATTGAGGCCATGCTCTTAAATGAAATAAATAGGACACGCATGTGTAAATACCAAATAGTTCTCTGATGTGAGAAATTGAAAGTGAAAAGAAGGATCAAAATGTAGAATAATTTGAAATAGGAAGAAAAGGTCCAAAGGAGAAGGGAAAGTGGGAAGGTTAGGGGAAAGGAGAGAAGGAAAAGGAATAAGATGACAAAAGGAAAAAAAAGAAACAAAGTCTTTGTAAATAGGGAGAGGTGGAGGGGTTGAAGGGAGGGCAGGGGAATGGGGAAAAAATAAGAACCAAGATATATCATGTAAAGGTACAAATTCCCAATGATGAATGTCATCATATTGTATACCTAAAATGTACCAATAAACTTAATTTAAAAAAATGAGTCCCATCCAAAAGAAAGGCAAGCTCATAAAAACATTATGGGGGAGGGCACTTCATCCACCTTATTCACAAGATTTGGTATATGTGGCTTTTATCTCCTCTACAAAAATGACAATGTAAAGTAAATGTTTTTAATTGATTCAGGACCTCAAGGTAGCCATAGCAATGCAACTAACATTGCTCATAAAAGAGGACTTTCAGAACTGCTTCAGAAAGTGATAAGAATTATGGGGTAAGTGTATTTGAAGTGGGGTAGGGGTATTACGAGGAGGATTAATGACTATATATCTTTTACTGTCATAATTTTAAAAAATATTCACCATATTCTTAATCATACCTTGTATTTAATATTCCCTTCAAGGGCACACCTCTTCCACTAGACCTCACCTCCTTGGAGTTCTCCTACCTCCCAGTAGCACCATGGACTAGCAGTCCAACATTTAATGTATAGGGTTTTTGGAAACATTCAAGATCCAAACCATAGCACTGATCACAGAATTTTCAAGGACATGGAAGAAGGCTTCTTGGAGGACTTGGGGATTCTAGAGGCATTTCAAAGAAGGGAGTGAGGATACAAAAAATACAGTGACTAAATAGAAAGCTGAAATAGGAGAGAAAGAATACCAGGTTTTTATGCAAAAAGGAAAGGAGGAGCCCATGGTCCCAGATGAAGCTTTACTTCCAATTTCCTTTTTTTTTTTTTTAAAGCCATTCAACATAATCACTGGTGAAAGTGCCTTCCTGGTGAGATAAGAGAAGATTGTAAGAACAGCTTGATAAGCCTTTCTAAGCTCTGAGACCTCAATGTAGGATCTCAGCTCTGGTAATAAGAAAGACACAAGCATTAAACAGGTGTGAGATTTCCCTAATTGATTAAGCCTATCCCAGTCAGTCTCCTATAGTTAGTATATGTTTCTTTTGGTGTCTGAAAATAGAAAGTACATGTTTGGAAAATTGGAACTGATAATGTGGAGTTAAAGCACAAATTAATTATCTGTTCAACTTGTCCCTTGCCCACTAAATATAAATATTTCTTGTTTATTTGCATAGATAATATTCTGACTTTTTAGTGTAGTAACAACCAAGGGTTTGGCCTAGGAATAGTAATTAAGAACAAGTTGTACTTTGATTTATCCACCCTGCACTCAAATTTTGCACCACCTTAGTTTCCAGAAGTAAGTCAAAGACATTCTAATAAACCTAATAACAAAATACTTCTGAATGCAGTCTATTCCTATGAGATTTTCTTTGAGTTTTAGTTGGATTAATTCCTGATAACAGACATTCATAACAGCAAGCAAAGATTGATCTGCCTGCTGTTTTAAATTTCTGTTATCCTGAAGTGGTAGGTCCTGCAATATACTTGTTAAGAGCTGAATTGGACCTATGACTTCATAGTGTTATGTTCAAATCCATTTACAGATTCCACTAACCTCTCTGGAGTGAGTATTCATCTCTCTTTAGAGAAAGATTTAAATGACCATCCTAAAAATTTTACTTAGGACCAAATAATAAATTTTTGCCAGAAGCAGATGTATCTTCCTGTTTAGATGTTATTTTATCTGGTAATAAATTTTTGAACTGGTAGAGGGCAAGCTAATATCTTGTTGATTTGAGGAACAGATTGTATTTCTTGAATTTTCTTTTTCCTCCCCCCCCCGCCCCTCTTTTCTTACATGTTGAAGGCTTGGAAACTTTGCCTTAACTTCATTCCAAGTTTGTAGGAATTATTCAGCCTTGTACATCTAGTCTGAGCCACTTGTGATCTGGGATTGTTCAGATTTGTGCTCGCCCCACCCCCCACCCCTGGTTGCTTCCCTGAACACTCAACAGAGCTTACATTTTCTGGTCATATGCAACACTTGATGGATTTGGTAGTCAAGAATACTCCCCACACTGCTGAGTATGCATTCTTTACAGTCATGTGAAATATGCTCACAATTATTCCAACTCTAGAAACCCTATTCAGAATAGCACAACTCTTTTTTTTTTTTTTACCCCAGTAAATCTTGCACTGTGAATTAACACACAATCTCCATAGTATTGTACAGCTACCAAACCTAGGTTGATGGGGCAGGGTTGTGGGAAGTTTTGGGAAGAATAATGATACTAGAGGAGAAATAGAAATGCAAACAGTGAGACAGTTTAGTCATGAAATGGTGCTTAGGGGCAGAGTGGCACATAGCTCTTTCTCTAAAAGAAACAGAACATAAGACCTTGGTAATTATGAATGAAGAAATTACAACTCAATATTTGCAGACAGAAAAACCTTTTAAAATAGTCTTCTCTTTATCCATCTCTCTTCCCTCTCTGTCTTATCTCTCTAAGCAAAGTTGTCTGGAATTCCTATAATTACTCCTAATCTCTTTTAAGATCTATTCTTCTCTATGGGCAAGATTAATTCTGGGGAAAAGAATTTAAAGTTGAACTGAGAAGGGTAGAACCAGGATCCTAGATTTTGAGGATCCTAGTCTTTAAGTTTTCTTTCAGATCATCCTGGCTAGTTCCCTAGGAAATATGGGGAAAACATCAAGAGTAGAAGTCTTATCCATAAATTCTAAAAAATTGCCTGTGATGTGTTTGGACATTTCTTTGCTATTCATCTTGAATGTCAGGGAATGGTTAATAGAGTCTAGAATAACCAACAGTCATAGCCAAATGTGTTGGGCAATTCAGTCTCAGCTCTAGTGTTGGTCTCTTCCTCCACAAAAAGTATTAAGCTACTTATCTTTTCTACCTCACTATCTTCTATTTCTACTCCTTTCCTTCTTGTCCTCTGTGGTGTAGTCACAGTAGGATGCTTTTCAGATCCTGTCATACCTCCCCACTTTCACACATACTCACCTCATTCTCCAGCTTAATCCTTTCTTTCCTTGGAGTTTCTTGGACAAGCCTTCTTAAACACCCAGATTAAGTTAGTTAACTTAATCTTTTCTTATTAGGCTGTTCACACCTTCTTATACCTCAACTTTATTTTTTTGGGGGGGTACCAGGGATCGAACTTGGGTCCTTGCTCTTGTGCAGCAGGCAGTAAAACCACTGAGCTAAATCCCTGGCCCTTTACACCTTCTTATAAACTCTCCTGATTGGTGACTTTACCCATTACCAGTATTCATTACCAAGATAAGAGGAGAGGCACCATTGCCTTATTCACTACTGAATATCCAGGATCTAAGAAAGATCTTGGCCCATATAACTTCTTAATTGTTGTTTTCTCTTTTGGCCTCAAATAATGGGTGAATGTATGTTCAACTTCTGACCCAGGGACTGGGCACTTTGGAAACAAACGTCTTACATAAAGCCCTCCCATAATTCTTTGCTGGTATTTGGTGCCACCACAATTGAGTTTCTGCTTTTCAAATAGAGACCACAAGGTCCATGTATCAGCTTTCCAGGGCTGTGGTCTTAGATACATTCTCATTGCTGAGACACAATACCTGAAACCAATAACTTTAAGAAGGAAAGGTTTATTTTGGCTCACAGTTTGTAGAGGTTTCAGTCCATAGTTGGCTGGCTCCAAGGCATGGCAGCATGGCAGAAGGGCATCACAGAGGACAAAGAGCTCCTGATGGCACCAGGAAGCAGAGAGAGACAAAGGGAGGAAGAAGGGAAACATACCCTTCCAGGCCACATACCCCAATGATTCACCTCCTCCCACTAGGCTCCACCTTCCAACATCACATTTATCTATAAACTCATCAGTGGACTAATCCACAGATGAGTATCATGTCTAAGTAAACCAATCACCTCCCAAAATCCCACTTCCCAGCAGTTTCAGAATTTCTGAAAAGTCCAAAGTCTTTTCTGAGATTTAAGGCAAACTCTTAGCTGTGAGCCCCCATAAAAATGAAAAAGAAAGTTAAACACTTCCAACTTATTATGGCATAAGATAGACATTTCCATTCCAAAAGGTATAAAAGGGAGGATAGAAAGGAATGGAAACAAATATTAAATGGCAAACAAGTATTTGCCAGCAGGGCAAATATTAAATCCTATAGTTCCGTCCAGCACCTGGGGCAATCTGCAGTGAGATGTGAACTTTAAAGGGCTTGGTTGGCCTTGCCTCTATGGCATTGCCTATGGTTGTAGTCCTGATGGTCTCTCTTGGGATGACTTTTCTCACTGTTTGGAACTTTTCTCAGATGTTCCATGTTCCTGGCTTTTCTAATATTCTAGAGTCTCAACTGCACTTTCAGCTTCTCCCTAATATCTTCACATGCTGCCTTCTCAGGGGCACACTGCCTGGCCTCCCAGGGAGTTTTCTGAAACATGGATGGAAGTCTCCCAGACCCGACAACTCTTTCATTCTGCATGCACCTAAAACCAGCACCACCTGGATGACACCAAGTTCTGCTGCCAGTTGGAGCAACAGCTGAGCCCTTTTGTATCTTGCCAGTGGGTGAAGAGACATCCAAGTAGCTGGATGGCTGAGCATTGTAAACTAAATCCTGAGGAATATATTCCCTAGGAAGCTCCATTATGGAGCTCGGTGCCTTTGGCTTTGTTCTCAAAGCAAAGTCTTTACTTTTTTGGATTCTGAGCCTGCAAAAGGTGGGGTCTTTCAGATTACTCAAGGCATCCTTCCTATTGTCCTGTTGTAAAGTACTTAACTTCTTTGTAACACTAGTCTTTTTAGCAACCAAGCTCTCCTTTGCTCCATTTTACAGGCCTGAACTTTACTATAGCTTCCTTTCAGGCCAAACTCAAAACTTTTGTTTCTTTTTAAAAAAATTTATTAGTGCGTGTATAGTACATAATGTTTACATTCCTTGTGTGGAGTTGGTACATGATGTAACACATCCCAATTTCTTTTTCATCCCTTATCCCTTCCTTCCTCCTCCCAAATAATGCTAAAATTCATGTGTAATCAAAAATTTTTACATCATTTGTCTAGGCTGTCTACTCTTGATTCTCAAGGTAGAGCTGGCTAAAAGCCCTCAATAGTTCCGAAACCACAACCTGAATGTTTGGCTGCCTTGAAATTTCCCACACCAGGTTAATTAGTCCACCTCCCTTAAACTGAGTCTCCTGTGAAGTCTCTGGACATGAGTAAAATGCAGACAAAATTTTTCCCAGACAATAACATACTTTGGACCCAGCTGCTAGCTGAGTTCTTCTCAACAGAAACCTCTTGAGCCTGGTCTTTATTGGCTGAATTAGTGTCAGTATTTTGGTCTTCTGAGCTTTGACCAGCATCTCCCACCAAGCTAGGCTGACAGCATTCTAGAGCTGCTTCTCCAGCAGGCATTTCCAAAATTTTCCAAACTACTACCATAAGCCAATTCCAAAGGCTTCTGAACCACATGGTCAGGTGGCACCACAGCAATGACTTCACTTCTCTTGCACCAAAATCTGTCTTAGTTACTTTCTTGTTGCTGAGACACAATACCCAACACTCACAACATACTAAAGTAAAGATTTATTTTGGTTCACTGTTTGGAGAGGTTTTAGTCCACAGTCTGGTGGCTCCATGACATAGAGGCATGGCAGAGGGGCATGGCAGAGAATTGTTCATGGGTGGCAGCAGGAAGCAGAGAAAGAAATCAAGGGAGGACCAGGGAAGAGACAGAACCAGGCCACACTCCTAGTGACCTACCTCCTAAAACCAAGTCAGCTATAATACCCTGTAATCCAATCATCTCCCCAGAACCCCACCTATAAGCATATAAGGCTTTGGGGGAACATCTAGATATAAACCATAACAGCTTCCATAAAAGAGTGCCATGGGGGCTAGGGATTTAGCTCAGTGGCGCCACGCCTGCCTTGCAAACAAAAGGTCGTGAGTTCAATCTCTGGTACTGGAAAAAAAAATGCCACAGACTGGATGGTTTAAACAATAGAAAGTTCTTTCCCTCACAGTTCTGGAAGCTTGAAGTCCAAGGCAAGATTTTGAAAAGTTTTATTTCCTCTCTGACCTCTCTGTTTTGCTTGTAAATGGATGTCTTACTCCTGTGTTTTAACAGGGTCTTCCCGTATGTGTG
The DNA here is from genome assembly GCF_000247695.1 of Heterocephalus glaber. Next base: position 14,101,096 of record NW_004624773.1, read on the forward strand.
TGTGTGTGTGTGTGTGTGTGTGTGTGTGTTTTCTCCTTTTTATAAGTGCCATGAAATGGTTAATAAATATGCTCTTTAACTTCAAGCTACAGTTTAACAAGATACAAAAAACAACAACAAAACAGGCAGCCAGTGCAGATGCTGTCTCCACCCAACAAAAAGCCTGCTATGATAGAACACAGAACACCGGATGGAATGTTCCCAGTGTTATAGAGAATCCACCTGTCAAAAATAGGCTTTTGAGTATCGCCTCAATAATAAGGACTAAAAGGTATAACAGATAATGTGAAATAGGAAGAAAAGGGGCAAAGGGGAAGGGGAAGTGGGAGAGGTAGGGGAAAAGAAAGAAGGGAATGGAATTAATATGAGAAAATGAAAAAATGGAAACAAAGTTTTCGTAAATAGGGAGGGATGGTGGGGTTGAAGGGAGGGCAGGGGAATGGGGAAAAACAAGAACCAAGAGAGAGTACATAAAGGTGCAAATTTCCAATGATGAGTGTCATTATATTGTATACCTAAAATGTACCAATAAAATTAATTTTTTAAAAAATAGGCTTTTGAAAGGAAAGTTTATTTCATTGAACTGGGACTAAAATCAGGAGATACTAGCAGCTAGCAGGGAAGGAAGACTATTCTTATGTAGATTTGGGGGAAGGGGCTATAATCATGAGGAATTTTTATGACTTGGATGCCCTGGGATGGTCTGCTCAGGTGTGTAGACAGTCACTGCACTTCTTGGTGCCAAAGGGTTTGTACACTTCTCTTTGAGTCCATTTGTCCTATTTACTGAGCAGCTGCTGTTTGCTGAAAGCAGCCTGTTTGCTTTGTTCTGATAGTTTAGGCCAGGCCTGACACCCAAAATAGAGATAACAACTGCAAAGTACAACATCTTTTCAATGCCAAGTCACCTGAAAATATCCATACATCTGCCTTGATCACTACATGGACCCCGACCACAAAGATTTGCTCTGATCCCTGTACATGACAGATGTGCCAGACCTCTTTTCCAATGCCCTATAAAGCTTCTGGCCTTTTCTTTGTTCAGGGCTGGTGTCCTCTTGCTTGCCATCAGTCCACCTCTGCCCAGGTGAATAAATTCTGTACCTCTTTGCTTTCAGTGGCCTGCTCGGGTGGTCTCATCCCTGCTGTTTGTTACAATAAGCATAGTCATATTGGATTAGGACCTACCCTAAACAATTTTAACTTGATTACCTATGTGAAGACCCTATCTCCAAAAACAGTCATGTTCTGAAGTATTGAGTTTATAAATTGTGTATGTGGGCCAAGCAATTCAGTCGATAACTGTTCTGTTTGAGAACCTGCTTGGATGAGCAGGATGAGGTGCTATCACTGTTATCCCCCAGGGCATATTCTTCACAATGACATATAAAATGAGTTCTACTTTCTTCATTTAACTTGTAGGTACCTCCAAGCTCATGGTTCAGTACTAATGATCTGGGCATGGTGTTGGGGATGCAAACAAAAAGGAGTTTCCAACATGTTATAGGAAGTAACTACCTTCCCAGTTTTTATTATCCTTGAAAAAAAACTTTTTTCCTTCAAAATATGGTAGACTTCATCTTTTTCCACTATCTTGTGAGGGCAAACAATGGCAAAATAGAAATAATTCATCATAATCTTTTCAAATACTAAAACACTATGCTTCTCATGCAATCATTTTTAACCTCTGCCTTAAATGATAGCTATCAAGAAGAATTGTTAGTTTGAAGTCTCCACTCTCACAAATAGAATCCCCAAATCCAACTTAAATTCATGAATCATAAAATGTACCTGATATATAACCAAATCTCCCCAATGCTCAAAGCTCAAGGGCTCTTGGAATCTCACTGTACACATCTGAGGAATTTCAATTTAGAATGAAACTAGGTTTTTATGTTGGAATGATATATATGGTGGCCAAAGAAAGGTCCTTCCACTGAGTAAATATTTATGGGGCATCGTGTGTACCATATGCTCACAGGGTGGCTCTATTTACTGGTAAGGGTAAGCACCAAAGAAAAGGGGTTGACCTTGCTTCATCCCAGAGGCTCACAGGAAAGGAAGAAATATTCCTCAAATCTCAGCAACCTGAGTAGGAATCCAGGAGAGCATCTTCAAGTGGCTGCCACTTTCACCTCAAAAAAAAAAGCTTTAGGGGAATTTAGAGAAAGAAGCAATCACTTAGAATTATGGAGAAAAGAAAAAGAATTAGTTTTTGTGCAAAGATTTATACAGAAGGTAGCACTGCTGCAGAGCCTCAGAAAATGGAGAAAAATTTGGATTTAGAAAAAGAGTAAAAAAAAAAGCATGAGGTAAAAGCCATCTGAAGGAAAATGTAGGCTGTGGGGCATGTACTTACATCAATAATTCAGTTGCTCAATTCAGAGAATGGAGTGGTAAAACTCACAAACTTTTACCTAGTCTTGATGATGTTATAGGCACATTGGTGAGTGCTTTGCATTTCATTTAATCCTCAACATAATCCCATAAAATAGATTTCTTTTTTGTCCATTTTATATATGAAGAAACTGGAGGCTTAGAAAGGTTAAGCAATTCACTCAAGGTCACCCAAGATGTAGAATCAGGTATTTAACCCCGAACCTATGTTTATAACCACAACATGATCCTACAATTAGATTATAAAGAAAAATAAGTGTGGCTTTATTTCACAAGAATAGGGAGGTTAGAGGAGGGTTTTGAAAAATGAGAATGACACAATCAATGTCATTCTTTATGAAGGCCAAGGTAGCAATACAATGACCATAGATCAAACATCCATGTATGCAAAAAATACTCTCCTAGTGATCTCACAAAAAGTAAAAACAGAAAAACTATGCACAGCTTTCAAGAGTAAGGGCTATTTTCCAACTTTAGTACCATAAAAGAACAGGTACACTCAATTAGAGAAAGACTCTTATCACCACCACCCCCCCTCCAATTCATGAACACCTCTAGATCAACAGACTATAGGGCCCTAGTCAGAAGAAGCCTAAAGGGACAGGTGAATCAACAAGTGGCTACTGGAAGGTTTAACACTAAAATTGCCTCACCTTTTGAACTAATATGAAACCAAAATCAATTACACTTGGAAGTAGTATGGAACTGTCTATGACAAGTGATTAAACTCCAAATGTACTTCCACTGCCACCTCACTTCTTTTCTGCATTCAATGGTATGAGCCCTTAGCTTTTTTTTTTTTTTTTTTTTTTTTGCATAGAACTGATACACCAAAAAATATGGGAAAGTATTCACAAGAAAAATAATGAGACATATAAATTACATTCCAAACCAGAAAAGAATCCTCATTCTCCATTTCACTGCTACCAGTACCATGCAGAAGTTCCTTAAGAAGCTCATTTTGAGTTTGATCCCTGGTACCAGAAAAAAAAAAGAACCTCATTTTGATATATGAAATATTCTCTTCTTAAGCAACACAAACTTAATTTTTTTGTCCTTAATCAGTATTTTAAAAATCACCTTAGGGGGCCAGGGATTTAGCTCAGTGGTTCTGCCACCGGCCTTGCAAGCGCAAGATCCCAAGTTCGATCCCTGGTACCAACAACAACAAAAAAATCACCTTAGTAAATTATCTCGACTATGGAAATTCAGGTGCTTTTGGGCAATATATTGGCATATGTGGTCAAATCTTGAGCTAAAGGAAAGGCAATATTATGTCATGGATTTCATAATTTATTCATCTATCATCAAGTAAGTCTTTATTGAGTCTCTATTCTCTGTCAGGGAATACAAAGAGAATAGACTTGATTACTCCCCTCCTAGGAACTTACATTCTTAAAGGGCAACTAGATAATAAATTGGTTAAATTATTAGTTCATTACAATTTATAAGGACTATGAAGAAAATAAAAGAACTGATACAAGAATAACCAGTGTAGGAGAGTGAAGTAATCTAATCCTTTCCTCCCACACAACTATCTACAGCACTTTCTGGAACACAGTAATATGAGAAGACTTAGGCCCTAGGTGCTGGCTTTGCAGTAATAGCTAACCGTACTCTGATGAGGAGGCTTTGTTACTTAAATATCTTCCTAGCAAAGGACTCATAGCAGTTTGCAAATGGCATTTCCATTCATCACTGCAATGCTCCTGAGAGACAAGGGAGAGGTTCAAGCCTCATTACCTCTGTTTAAGGAAGAGGAAGGGCAATGACTACAAAACTACCTTCAGCCAAATAGTAAGGAGCACAGTGGCTGTGAGGCTCATGCTGTAGTTGAGTTCAGATCTTCTTGGTCACAGCTTTTTCCACCAGTCTGCTCATGTTATCCCTCAGTGTAAGTTAGAAACTAACACATACCTAGAGCTTTTGGAAATAAACCAGCTCATTCCTAACTCAGGAAAAAAAACAACAAAGCATATTTGTTACACAATGAAAGTTGTTCCCAGTAACCATTAATAGAAGTTTGTCTACCTAAACTTACAAACTTTACCATATGAGAAATTTAGTAAATAGAATCACAAATTAAAAATTTTTGTTGAATATTTCTGCTGGGTTTATCCTCCTTTATAACAGCAAACAACAACAAAAATAGTGCTACAATGGAAATTTTTTATATTAACTCGTGGAAGCCAATTTAAGGGGAATTTGTTATTAGACAAATTCATCATGAACCGTATTTGAAACAGATTGTTATTCAAGTTGCCAAGGGACATTAGAGAACATAAATGAGTGTTCTGGAAGCATTGAAGAAGAATTTCTTAGTTCAAATCCTTAACAAGTTTTGAAGCCAAGAAAAATGAAATGGCTTATCAAAGGTCTCGTGCCAATACCGAGCAAGATTTGATTTCTGGTTTCTTGATTCCAAATCTGGAACTTTGTTACAGATGTCAGAAATTCTACTCAGTAAGGCAACACATTCTTCTGCTTCCCAAGCAACATATGAAGACAAAGACAAAGTGATTTAAGAATGCTGAAGTCATTTTACATATAGTGACAAGATCATGGTGGTAATTAGGACAATGACTCAAAGGCCTTATATTTTATTTTTTACACTTTCAAAAAAGTCATTTTACATATAGTGACAAGATCATGGTGGTAATTAGGACAATGACTCAAATGCCTTATATTTTATTTTTTACACTTTCAAAATTTTTGTCATAATTAAGTACATAGAGGACAGTTACAAGAACAGTACAAAGAATTCTCAGGTACTTTCTATCTATATGGGGGAGATATCCCAAATATCTCCCCCATTCCCCACACACCCTTACCTCTTGAAGAGTAAGTTATGGACATGATGTCTCTCAAATACATCAGTGTGTATCTCCTAAAACTAAGAATATACTCTTACATAACCATAGTACAATTTACAAAGTCAGGGCAGTTAATATGGATAAAATACTACTATCTAATCTATAGCCCTTGTTTGGAGTTTTCCATTTGGTTGCCCCAACAATGATCTTTATAGCAAAAGAAAATCCAACATAATGTATTTCATTTAATTTTCATGTCATTTAAAAATTTCCTTTAATCTGGAATACTTCTTGAATCTTTCTTTATATTTTATGTCATTGATATTTTTAAAGAAGACCAATCAGTTATTTTATAGAATGTCTTTCAATTTGGTTTTGTCAGATTCTTTTTCATGATTAGAGTCAAGTTATGCCTTTTGACAAGACCATAGAAGTGATACAGATTTCATTTCAGTGCATCGTATCTTAAGGAATATGCTACAAATGTGCCCCATTAGACAGTTACATCACTTGGTTAAGGTGGTATCCATTAGATTTCTCTACTCTAAAGTTGTTCTTTTACCCTTTGTAATTATCTTGTGTGAAAATGCTTGAGACTATGTAAATATCATGATGTTCCTCAAAGTCTCATCCACTGGTTTCAGCATTCATTGAATATTCCTGCCAATGTTTCCCAACCAATGATCTGCTTCATACCAAATCAAGAATATAGAAATAGGCCCCATCATACCTTACTCTTTCTAATTACATTGTTCTTCCAATTCCTCTTTCATGCTTTTCTTCTTTCCTCCTTCTTTTAGAAACACAGTAGCTCTTAGGTTGAAAATTAAGTTTTCAAGAAGAGATTAAGAGAAGTGACTTTATTGTGCCTAAAGAAATGAAGTTGAGAGGTAGCAATAACTGTACTGATGTAATAGAAAACAGCAGGCTTCTGCATGGCACATTTTCAGCATATCCTATTCTTCACAAAATGTTCTGCAAAGTTGGCATTCTGAAACATAAAATAGAGATGCTAAAGATGAGAGTGCTGTGTTTTAAACCCTCATTTTAATAGCTAAAACTCAGGAACATGAGCTCTGGAGTCCAACTGTCTAGAGTCAAATACAGATTTGCCTCTTACTACCTGAGATGTTGGACAAGAATTTAACCTCTTTGAGTCTTTCCCCTCATCTGTAAAATAGAGATAATAATAACTATCTCTGTGGGACACTTCTGCAACAATTTTAATGATAATATATGTAAAATAATACATAGATTTCTTATGAGCTACATATCTAACCAACATTTCTTGGGCATGTTCTATTTTTGAGGTATTGGACTAGCCATTGAAGACATAATTATAAGATTCATCTTCTTCCATTAATAAGCCATTATATACCACTAAAGACTCCTATATTTCCTATTATAATATGACATCATGGTCAATACAAACTTTACAGAGTGCCTCAGAGAGGAAAATTTTCTCTTTGTTTTCACTTTTTATTAGTACATGTTTCTAATACATACTAATTACACTGCTTATGCGGAGTTGGTACATATACATTACACATCTTAATTCTTTTTTTCTTAACCTTTTCCATTCTGTTTCCCTGTATCTCTCAATCTCCTTCCCATATGAAAAAGATGTATCTCTCTACTTATTATATATCATTTATTTTGCTCTTTATATTTTGGGGTTTTCATATAAGAGAAACAATGTGATATTTAGGTCTGTGTGTCTTGTTTATTTCACTTAATATTATGGTCTCAATGTGCATCCATTTTCCTACAAATGAATCAGGCTTATCCTTCTTTATGGCAGAGTAGTACTCCATTGTATATAAAGACCACATTATCTTTATCCATTCACCTGTTGATGGGCATGTAGGTCACTTCCCAGATTTAGCTATTAAAAACTGTGCTGCTATAAACATGGATATCCATGTATCACTTTAATATCATCATTTAATTTTTTTCAGGAAGATACAGAGGGGAAGACTTGGGTCAAACAGGATTTTCAGTTGTAGATTTTGAGGAATCTCCATACTGATTTCCATCGTGGTTGTACTAGTTTAAATTCCTACTAACAATTAGACGTGTTCCTTTTCTCCCACTGCTTCACTAGCACATGATTTCCTAAAGGCACCCATTCTTTCTGAAGATGGAATCTTAGTGTGGTTTTAACTTAACATTTCCCTAATGATCAGAGAAAATGAACATTATTGCTTCCCTCTATTGGTTGTTTACCTTGTTATGTAGAAACTTTTTAATCTGATATGATCTCATGTGTTGATTCTTAGTACTATTTCTTGGGCAATTGAGATTCTGTTGAGAACATTCTTGCCTGTATCTATGACATCAAGAGTTTTAGCTATTATATCTTCCAGCAGATTGTTTCTCTTTTAACATTTAGATCTTTAATCCACTGTGATATTACTTTAGTAGGTGATGAGAGATGTGGGTCTACATTCCATTTTCTGCATATGGATAGCCAATTTTCTCAGCAGTGTTTGCTAAAGAGGCTATCTATCCTCCAGTGTATGTCTTGGCCTCTTTGTCAAAAATCAAATAGTCAAATGTGTCTGGAGGTATTTCTGCATCCTCTGTTCTGTTCCACTGATACATGTCTCTGTTTTTGTGCCAGTACCATGACGTTTTTATCACTGCGGCTTTGTGATATACCTTCAAATCCAGGATTGTGATATCTCCTACTTAGCTCTTATTACCCAGGATTGCTTTTACTATTCTGGGTCTCTTCTGGCTCCTTATGAATTTTAGAATTTTTTTCTCTGTTCTGTGAGGAACATTGTTGATATTGAGTTCACTATTGGTAGACAGGAATGCTATTGATATTTCTGTTAAGTTTTATACCCTGCTTTATTGCTGAGTTTGGTTATTAATTCTAAAAATCTTTTGATGGATTTTCTTAGTCTTTTACATAGAGGATCTGCATCTATGTGTCATCTGCAAATACTGATAATTTGACTTCTTCCTTTCCTATATGTATCTCTTATTTCTTTTTCTTACTTGATTGTTCTTGCTAATATTTTGAGTACTATGTTGAAGAGCAGTGATGGTGGACACCCCTGTCTTGTTCCTGATTTTAGAGAGAAAGTTTTCAGGTTTTCCTCATTTAATATGATGCTGGCAGTAGGTTTCAAATAAATGGCTTTTATCAAATTGTACTAAGGTCTCTCTATACCTATATTCTTCAGGGTTTTCATCATAAATGGATGTTGGATTTGTCAAAGGCATTATCTGCATCTATTGAGATGATCATGTATTTTTTGTCCTTGAATCCGTGTAGGTGATTGATTACATTTATTGACTGGCGCATGTTGAATCATCTGTGCACCACTAGGATCAAGTCTACTTGGTCATGCTGTATGATCTTTCTGATAATTTGTTGTATTCTATTTGGCAGTATCTTGTTGAGGATTTCTGTGTCTATATTCATTAAAGAAATTGACCTATAGGGGCCAGGGATTTAGCTCAGTGATTCTGCCACCTGCCCTGCAAGCTCAAGGACCCAAGTTTGATCCCTGGTACCAACAAAGAAAGAAATTGGCCTATAGTTCTCTTTTTTTGCTTGGATCTTTGACTGGTTTTGAAAGCAAGTAATGCTTGTTTCCAGAAATAACTTTGGGACTACTCTTTCCCTTTCAATTTTATTGAAGAATATTGGTGTTGGGTTTTTCCTGAAGTTCTTGTAGAATTTCAGCAGTAAATTTATTTGGATCTGATCTTTTCTTATTTGGTACTTTTTTTTTTTTACTACTGCTTCAATCTCATTGTCTATTATCAGATTATTCAATGATTTTATATCTTTTTGGTTCACTTTGGTAATTCCTGTGAATCTAATAATCTATTTCATTTCTTCCGAATTCTTCAATTTACTGGCATACAGATTTGTGTAACAGTTGCTAATAATTTTTTAAATTCTGGTAATGTCCATTGTGATTTCACCTTTTTTCATTTCTAATTGCATTGACTTGCATCTTTTCTTTCCTTTTTTGGTATGATTGGCTAAAGACTTGTCTATTTGTTTATTCTTTAAAAGAACTTCACTGATTCTCTCTATTGTTTTTTAAATCTCCATGTCCTTAATTTATGGTCTGATTTTTATAATTTCCTTTCTTGTACTAGCTTTGGACTTGGATTGTTCTTATTTCTGTAGGATCTTTAGGTACATCATTAGGTTATTTGGGCTCACTCTTTTTTTGATATGGGCACCACAGCTATGAACTTCTATCTTAGGACTGCTTTCATTGTGTTCCACAAGTTCTGGTATGTTGTATTGTCATTATCATTTAATTCTAGGAAATGGTGTATTTCTTTCTTGATTTCCCCCATTATCCATTAATTATTCAAGGGGGAATTGTTTAATTTCCATGTGTTTGCATAATTTCTGTGATTTATTTTACCAGTGATTTCTAGTTTCATTGCATTATTATCTGATAACATGAGTGGTATAATTTTGATTCTTTTGTATTTACTTAAGCATGCTTTACTGGCTATTATGTGGTCTATGTTGGAAAAAGTTCCATGTGCTGCTGAAGAGAATCTATACTCTGTTGTTGTTGGGTGGAATACTCTGTAGATACCTATTAAGTCTATTTGCTCAAAAGTTTTTGTTTAACTCTGAAACTTTGTTGATTTGTCTAGTTGATATATTTGTGATTTGTAGAGTGTTGAGGTCACCTACTATAATTATATTTATGCTTATCTGCTCTTTGATTTCCAGTAGCATTTGTTTTATGAAGTTGGGTGCACCATTGTTTGCTTCATACATGTTAATAATTTCTGTTGAATTGTTCCTTTAACCAATATGTATTGATCTTCTTTGCCTTTTCTAATCAGTTTTGGCTTGAAATCCACTTTGTCTGAAAATAAGATACTTATACCTGCTTGTTTTCAGGTTTCCATTGATGTAATACTGTTTTCTACTTTTTCGGTTTTAGACTATGAGTTTCTTTTTTGGGGGATTTTTTTTTTTTTTTGAGAGAAGGTCTCACTTTGTAGTACAGGCTCCAGGCTGGCCTTGAACTCACTATGTAGCCCAGGTTGGCCTCAAACTCATAGTAATTCTCCTGCCTCAGCCTCCCAAGTGCTGGTGTTACAGGTGTGTGCCACCATTCCCAGCTAGTCTATGAGTTTCTTTTGGGGTTAAATGTGTTTCTTGTATACAGCATACAGCTTGGATTTTCTTTCTTCATCTAATTTGTCAATCTGTGTCTTTTCAAGGGCAAATTGAGACCATTCAAGTTGGGAGTTCTTACTGAAAAGTATTGATTTATTCCTGCCATCCTATTATCTTCCTGTTGCTGACTCCTTTTCTTTCCCTTCTACAAAACTGCTCATCCTACCTAACATATTCATTCTATTAGCCCTTTTGTCATTGTCTCTAGGATACCATTGAGAATTTTTTTGAGTGTTGATTTGGTGGTCATGAATTTTTTAGGTGTTCTGTATCATGGAAATATCTTATTTCTCCATTAATTATGAAAGATACTTTTGCAGGATATATCAGTCTGGGTAGAAAGGTGTTTTCTTTCAGAGCCTGAAACTGTTTACTCCATGCTCTCCTAGCCCTTTAAGATTTGTGTTGAAAAGTCTTTTGTATTTCTAATGGGTTCAATACTTTTCTCTAACAGCTTTTAAGATTCTGTTCTTGTCAAAACCTCAGTTGCCCATGAACTAGTACAAACAATCAACAAGTGGAATCTCTTCTTATTAAAAAGCTTCTGCAGAGCAAGAGAAACCACCAACAGTGTGAAGAGGCAACCTACAATGTGGGAAAAAAATCTTCACCTTCTGTTCCTCAGACAAAGGTCTATTATCTAAAATCTATAAAGAACATAAAAAAAATCGAACCTCCCAAATTTAAAGACCCAATCCAAAAATGGGAATCTGAAATGAACAGACATTTCTCAGACAAAGAAGTAGAAATAGCAAATAAACATATGAAGAAATGTTCAACATCACTGGTCATTCCAGAGATGCAAATGAAAACAATGCTGAGATTCCACCTCACTCCAGAAAGAATGGCTGCTATCATGAAATCAACCAATAACAAATGCTGGCAGGGCTGTGGGGAAAGAGGAACCCTGATCCACTGCTGGTGGGAGTGTAGACTGGTGCAAGCACTTCGGAAATCAGTATGGAGATACCTCAAAGAACTAGGACTGGAAGTCCCATTTGACCCAGCTATTCCACTGCTGAGGATTTTCCCCAAAGAATTAAAAGAATCATACCACAGTGATATATGTGCACCCATGTTCATAGCAGCACAGTTTGTAATAGCTAAAACTTGGAAACAGCCCAAATGCCCATCAACTGGAGACTGGATAAAGAAAATGTATTTTTTTAATAAAATGGAGTACTACTCAGCCATAAAAAATGAGAAATTAAGAGACATTTATAGGTAAATGGATGCACATTGAGGCAATACTCTTAAGTGAAATAAATAGGACACACATGTGTAAATAGTGAATAGTTTCTCTAGTGTGAGAAACTGAAAGTGTAAATAAGGACTAAAATGTATAATAGTTAATGTGAAATAGGAAGAAAAGGAGAAAAGGGGAAGGGGAAGTGGGAAGGGTAGGGAAAGGAAAGAAGGGAATGGAATTAATATGAGAAAATGAAAAAATGGAAACAAAGTCTCTAAATAGGGAGGGATGGAGGGGTTGAAGGGAGGGCAGGGGAAGGGGGAAAAATAAGAACCAAGAGAGATTATGTAAAGGTGCAAATTTCCAATGGTGAATGTCATTATATTGAATACTTAAAATGTACCAATAAAATAAAATTTTTTTAAAAAGATTCTGTTCTTGGGCTCCTAGTATTTTGACATGAGGTGTAATGGACAGGTTCTTTTCTGAGGATCATGGCTATTTGGTGTTCTACATACCTTGCTTATCTGTATGTTAAATTCTTTTCTCATATTTGGAAAGTTTTCACTTATTATTTCACTAAATAAGTTTTCTATGCCATTTGTGCTGTCTTCTTATTTTTCACTAATTCCATTTAATATTTGATTAGTCTTCTTTGCATCATCTAGCAGCTACTGGATCCATTTTTCATATCTTTTGTTTTTTAAGGTATTTTTCATTAATTTGTCACTGACAAAAAAACCTGCTTTCCAATTTTGATACTCTGTCCTCATACTGGTCACAGTGTGACCCAAAACCCAGTTCTCCAGTAATAGCCTAAAGTTTTGTTTTTTTTTTTTAAGCCTAAAGTATCATTAATGACATAAACACAATCCAGATTTTGGTATCCAGAGAAAAACAATTATGAGCATCAACTATGTCACCTTGGCTATAGTAATAAATTTATCAAAAATACTAGCATCAAAGACAAACTAGATATTGACATAACCTGGGAACCAATAATGTAACACCTTTAACCATTGAAAATAGATCTATAGTTATAGTATAAACACTAGAACAAACCAAATACTCACCTACAGTAAATATCTACTAAATAGAACTACTTTACTCCACTAACAATAGAATGGTATTCAACAATAATAGCATACAATTAATTATCTATGTAAAGATTCATAAAGCTTCATATATAGTTTTACTGGCAATGGTTAAAGATGTGGGGAAGTGGAGAATGAAAAGGGAAAATTTGTAAAATTTATCAATGGAAAATGGGAAGGAATGAGATAAGAGATGGGAATTCTAATGAGGAGTGAAAGGAAATTAACAGTACAGTGGTACCTCGGTTCATGCATGTTTCTGCTTGCAAACAATTTGGTTCTCAAACAAAAGCATTCAACAAAATTTTGCTTCCATTCACAAACTTCAAATGAGCTAACAAACACAACCATGACCATCTTCTCCACACAAACACAAATATGGCCATCTTCCCCGTAATCGTAAACCAAATTAAGTTTGTGAACTGAGCTACCACTGTATTAGAAAACAGTCACAGAAAAAAAGAGAAAAAAATACAGTAAAAAAAGAAAGATAAGAAGGAAGAAAAAAGTTAAAGGGGAGAAAAAATAAATATTAGAGAAAAAAACCCAACCACCCCCCAAAATTTTTCTCCCTGAGTGTTGGCCTCACCCATGATCCAGTTGGTCAGTTAGTCCTTGCCTCTGCTGCACTGCGCAAAGATGAAGCGAAATGTAGAGGCAGCCTGGAGTTGGTGCATGGTCACAGCTTGCCAGTAGACACCACATCTGTGGCTGCTCTGCTCCCCTAACTCTTTACAATGGGCATCCTCTGAGGCTGACATCTCACACCTCTTCTCCATTTGCACTCACTACAATCTCAGGTTTTTAATTTTCATCTGTACATTCATGACTCCAAAATTTATATTTCTACTTGAGACCTTGCTCCTAAATTGCAGTCTTCAATATGTAATTGCCTGCTTTATGTCTCTACCCTAATGTCTACTAGGTATTTTAAAGATAATATGTTCAAAACCGATGCCCTGATATTTCCTCCAAACTTGCTTTACCCCAAATCTTTCCTCTGTCAGGCAAAAGCAACCACATCCTTCATTTTATCGGGGTTTGAATCTTGGGCTCATCCTGGACTCTGCTATTTTTCTTACACCCAACTCATATGTTCTATTAACAAACCATGTTGACATTATTTCCGTATAAAACCAGAATCCAACAGCTTTTACCACCTCCAGTAATAAAGCCCAATCAATGTTACCATAAACTCTCACTTAAATTTCTGATGAATTCTGATTGTTCTAACTTAAAAACATTTAGAATCTGATTGGTTCTCACCTGGATCAAGTCACTATTTGGTTTGCTGTCAGAATCTTTTAAATGGTCTTCCTGCTCCTGCCTTTGCCTCCTACATTCTATTCTTGACTTAGTGGTTAGAACAACTGTCTTAATATAAGAATAAGCACATATTTCTTAGCTCAAAACTCTCCAATGTTTTCTCATCCCAATTGCCTGCAAGACCTAATATGAGCCCCCATCATTGCTACTACTTCTGAAATGTAATGCCCTCCAATTCTCCCATTCAATCTTCTCTTCCTGCCATACCAATCTTCTTTACTACTCAAATACTCTGCACCCTCTTTCATATGAAAGTCTTTACACACTGGCTGGTCCCTCTGTATTCTTCAGAACTTTCTGTGATAATAGAAATGTTCTATATTGGTGCTATCCTATAGCATAGCCATTAGTCACCTTTGGCTATAAAGTATTTGAAATACGGCTGGTACAATTGGGAAACTAAACTTTGAATTTTATTTCACTTATTTAACTTAAATGTAAAATTCATAAATAGCTAGTGCTGACCATATTAGACAGAGCAGGTCAAGCAGACCCTCCCTTGAGATATTCATATGGCTCCTTCTCTCACTTCTTTCAGGTATCTGCTCAAATGTCACTGTTATGGCTTATGTATCGATGTCCCCCCAAAGCTTCATGGGTGGGGGCTTTTTTCAGAGGTGGCTGGATCTAAGGTGTGTGATGCTGGGATTAAGGGTGTGTGGTGACTAAATTAGTCCACTGATTTGTTTGGTACCTGCCCTAAGACCAGTAACCTAGATTGAATATAAAAGGGGCAGAAAGAAGCTAATAAGGTTGCTTGGACTTTTTGCCTCCTGCTTTATGCCTGCACTGCTTTTCCATGGACTGTTTCTCTTCTGCAATATGCCTCTGCCATGCCATCCTACCTTGGAGCCAGCCAACTATGGACTGAAACCTCTATGAACTGTCAGCCATATAAACCTTTCCTCCTTTAACTCTGGGTGTTGGGAATTTTGTCTCATCAATGAGTAAAGTAACTAAGACAGACTTTGGTACCAGAGAAGTAGGATTATTGCTGTGACTATACCTGACTGTGTGATTCAGGAGCCTTTGGAACTGGCTTGTAGGAGGATGGCTTGGAAAGGTTCAGAGATGCTTACTAAAAGGGCAGCCCTGGAAGGCCTTAAGTTGTACTTGATGAGAGATTCTGTCAGAGCTCAGAAGACCAGAATGCTGATAGAAATGCTACTGGTAAAGACAAGGCTCAGAAGTTCTGCTGTGAAGAAGGACTGCATTAGGTGTTGGACTCCAGATGATGTGTCCTATGGCTTGGCAGAAGGTTTGTCTGCATTTTGCTCATGTCCAGAAACTTTTCCTGAGACTAAGTGTGGTGGACTAAATAATCTGGCAGAAGAAATTTCAAGGCAGTCTAATGTTGAGGAGGTGGCTTTTAGCCAAATTTATGTTGAGAATCAGGAGCAAAGAGTCTAGCAAAATGATTCAACATGATGTGAGTTTGGAAAGAAAGCAAGCATCAGTAAAACTTTGGACTGCAAAGGTAGAGCAGAGTAGAATTTGACTGCTGAGAAGGAAGAGGACAATAGAAAAGATGGCCTAAGGACATTATAAGAACCAGCAAGACTCCACCCTTAGCAGCTTCAAAATTGCAGAAGTAAAAGTCTTTGTTTTGATAAGAGAGCCCCAGAGAACCATGTTCCAGAATGGGGTTGGCCCAGGGAAGTTGTTTCTTGGGATTTGGTTCATAGGCACTCGACCCCTACAGTCATGAGAGAAGGAAGCCTGGCTACTGCTTCAGCTGGCAGCAGACCTTGGCATCATCCAAATTTTATTTGCATGCAGAATGCAAGAGTGGAGGATCAGGAAGGCTTCTACTTATGTTTCAGAAGAAGACCTGGGAGGCTAGATAGTGTGCCCTAAGAAGGCAGTGTCTGAAGCTGTGAGTGTGAAGCTGAAAGTACAGTGGAGACCCCAGAAGTTTGGAGAAGCAAGGAGTGTGGATCATCTGAAGAAAGCTGCAAGGAGAGAGCAGAGCTGGCCCAAGAGAGAAGCCATGGGAGTTAAACTACTGGCAGTGCCATAGGGGCAGAGCCACTCAAGCCCTTTGGAGTTCACAATTTGTCACAGATTGCCAGTGGAACTTCCTGGAAGTGGAACTACAGGACTTAATGTTTGCCCTGCTGGATTTTGGACTTTCTTTGGTCTCATTCCTTTGTATTATCACATTTGTACCTTTTGGAATGGTAATGTATGTCTTGTCCAATAGAATGTTTTTACAGTGGCTCACAGCTAAGAGTTTTTAAATCTCAGAGGAGAATTTGGACTTGGACTTTTCAGCAATGTTATACTGTTGGGACTTTGGCAACTCATGGAGATGAACTAAATGCCTTTTACATAAAGGGGTATGCATGAGTCTTTTGGGGGACAGGAGAGGAATGTTATGACTTGTGCCTAGATGTCTCCCTAAAACCTCATGAAGTTAGGTTAGGGCTTTTTCAGAAGTGGCTGGATCTAGAATGTGTGATGCTGGAATTAAGGGTATGTGATTAATAAATAACTCTACTAATTGTTCTGTTACCCACTCTAAGCCAAGTAGCCTAGATTGAATATAAAGGGGCAGAAAAAAGCTGCTAAGATCACTTGGACTTGCTGCTTGCTGCCTTCTGACTACCCTGTCACTCCTCTGTGATCCCCCTCAGCCATGCCACCTTGCCTTGGGGCCAGCCAACTAAATGATACTGTATTTTTGTTTTTAATATATTGTTGTCTATATCTCCAAGTTAAAATTAAAAGAAGGTTCATAAAACCAGGGGCTTTAGTCTATTCTGTTTTCACTGCTATATCACCAATCCCTAGAAAAAACTTGGCACATAGTGAGAGCTCAGTAATTACTGATTCAATAAACAATATCATGTCAACTATTCATTTCTTATGTCATTTTGCATGCAATTTCTGATGTATCTCTGGCCTCAGCTTTCCTCCTCTTCTCACTACCCTCCAACATTAAACTTGTGGGGATTTTCTTCTTAGTATGTACAATAATTTACAAATTCTCACTTTGTTTGTTCACTTATTTATTGCCTAGTTTGTCACTAGACTGAAAATGCCAGAGGACAGGGACTATGTCTATTTTATTAATTTAACATTGTGCTTGGCACATAGTTGTTTTTCAATAAAGAGATAGTCTTTCTGAAGATAGTCTATGAAGCAATAAAGCCTACCATTCAATAAGTATTCAACAAGTATTAAATACACTTGGCAAAGATTTCATTAATTATTTAATCTACAAAATGATGAGTTTTATCTAGTTGAATGGATAGGTCTTTCTAACTTGCACATTCTATGGTTCTTAAAGTATCCAAACATGGGTCGGGGATTTAGCTCAGTGGTTTCGCTGCCTGCTGTGCAAGCGCAAGGGCCTGAGTTCGATCCCTGGTACCAAAAGAAAAGTATCCAAATGTGGACCAAAAAATTGCGTAGATGTCAGAAAAAGACCAACTCTGATGTGATTTAGTCTTATACAATTATGGGCCCTGAAAATCCCTGGGGCATGTGAAGGTACAATCCAGCACTTCATTTTTTCCCTATGCTGGGTAGGGTTTCTGGTGGTGAATTTGTTGTAGTTGTTTTGCAGAAAGTCTCTGGAGGGCACTCTTGGGTTGTTAAATGAGCCATTTTCACAACACCTGCCAACTTTGTAAAATAGCCATCCTTTAGTCTCCTTCTCCCTTACAATACTGATCCTTGGCTCTTAGGGTAGAGTTCTTCTTAATAGGACTTACCTTTCTTTACTGTGTGAAGCTTTAGAAAGAAGCAGAGACAGGACACTAAATCAGCAATAAACTTTTCCATTCACCTTTAACATTTCGAGTGCATAAAAATTATTTGCTACTAGCAGAGTGTGGGGAATTTCCTTCTTGCTTGACAGATATTTTTATAGGGTCTTAACATTTTCTAAATATAACTCCCAAGCCCCCAAAGTATATACTATAAAATTTAATTGAATTCTAAGATTCTTGCTATTGTTTAGAAATCCAGTTTATTTGGATCAATATTATCACTTGTTTAGTTATTTAAGAAAGTACGATCCCTTCTCTTCCTTACGTCATGCTGTAAGAAAAATTACACTGAGTCTTATTTAGATATCTACCACAGGTACTGTTCTTCTTCTTGGGACCTGAATGCTGCTAATAATAACCAATAATTGAACAGACACTTATGTTATGATTTTGTTTTTGTTAGTATCAAAATTTAAATTTACTCTATAAATCTGTAGTTTGTTTCTAATTTTGAACTGAGACTCTAACTTTCTGTTATTAAACCATCTATCAAATGCTCAAATTTCAGAAGGATATACACATACACACACAGGGTGATATCTATCTATCTATCTATGCTAGGGATTAGCATATATAATCCCTAATCCCTAGCATATGCTAGGGATTGAATCCAGGACCTCACACATGCTAGGCAAACACTCTACTGCTGAGCTACATCCTCAGCCCTTTATTTTGAGACAGATTCTCTGTACTTTGGCTTTGATGCTGTACTGATTAATTGTGATATAAATAACAATTATCAAAGACCAAACAATTACTGCCATTTATACATGCCAATTTTCAAAGGGTAATTCCTGCAACCATCCCTCCTTACTCTGACTGAGTGATGGGCTATACCCTCAACCACCATCAGGGTTGGTTGTTGGCACTTACAGTTTCTGTCAGTAAAGTGAAAACCATTTTTAAAAATGTGTCCCTATAAATCCTTAGAAATATCTAAGGTTCTAAGTCTCCCGTTGGTCCCCTTTCTTATTCTGCTCTGATTTTCCTATTCTGAAAAATTACTGACATCACGGTACTAATTAAGATTTTATGGGAAGAGAAAACATTAATGATGAATTATATAAGATAATATTGGTATATTTTTGCTAATTGCTTTAGTCTACAATGAACGCACTGACCCTACAATGAATTTAATATTCTCCATCATTGATAGTAAACCTTACAAAGTTGCAATCTTGGCACACAAAATGAATTTGAAATAGATATACTCACAGAATATAAAGGATAATTGGAATCTTTTATTGTAAAGGGTAGTTATTGACTCAGATTGAAGTTCTAACAGTACTGTCAAGCAGTGCTACAGATCAAATCTACTGTAATGAGAGGCTGGGGAAAATTGGAGATGTAGAGCAAATGGTTAATGAGTATAGGGGTGCAGGTGGATAGGGAGTTTACCTTCTAGTGTTCAATAATACAGTATAGTAACTATGAGAAAAATTAATTGAATGTTTCAAAACAGCTAGAGATGATTTTGAATGTCCCAGTAGAAATAATAAATTTTTGAGATGATAAATGTCATTTACTCTGATTTAACCATATGTATTGTATACATGTATTAAAATATCACCCTGTATCCCATACATATGAACAATTATTTGTCAACTAAAACTTGACATATCTGTAATGTAAACTCAAGAACCATCTATAATTAGAAAGTGAGTTTTCTTTATATAGAAAATTATTTTCTTTTACATTCACACATCACAAATTCCTTACCTTTTGGGGACAGATGACTAAGGTTTTACAGGTTTTTACACTAACGCCTGGGGAGCCTTCTTAATTTGGATTGGCCACACCGGAGCCATGTCTCAGGAAAGAAGAGACAGTAGCCAAAAGAATTGAGGGGGATATTAATGATGTACATTCTTATCTGGTAGGCTTTTACTTGTTTATTATGTTTGTCGGGGGTTTCTAGTTTACAGTCATGTAATATATAAGTACTGGGTCAGAAGAGATTATATGGTGTAGTAAAATTTCTGTAGTTTGGCATCAGGAAACCTTGATTCTAGCCCCTAACAACCTCTAATGACCATGTGACTCTGCCAGTGTCTGACTGCCATCTCACTCATTTACTAAATTAGGAAGGTTGGAAAAGCTTCTCTGAAGGTCTCTTACAACCCTAAAATTCTGTGATTCAATGAAATATAATGACTCATATAGAAATATAGAGATAACTGAGATAATTCATTTAATCAAGTCATATTGCTTCAAGCTAAATGATTTTTTGGTCTCAAAGTTCAAATGTAATTACAAAGAAATGAAGGGAACAGAAATGAGCTGTCACTTAAGGCTAACTGGAATCACAGGCAGCAGCTTACTTTTCTGAAATGTACATAGACAATTAGCAATTAACATCTTCTGAAGACAAGCGAATGATCAGGAAGACTTCTGGCAGACAGGAGTCATAAAATTTCATCGTACCACTTAACAGATATTTTATCACATAATAAATTAGGTATCTTTCTATCCACTATATAATATAATATATTTTCTATAGTAATCACAAATAATTCAAGGCCTGATGCACTCTGGCTGAATAAATTGGATGTTCAGTCAAAATTTGATAGGTTTCTGCCACAAAAAAGAACAATGATTTCCTCTTGGGTTTTGGTAACTAGTAACAGAAAACTGAACACTGAAAAAGGACAACATCGGCTCAATTATATGCAAAGTCCAACATTGTTCTGGCTTAAGATAGGGCTAGATTCAAGGGATAACACAACGTAGCTTGCAGATAGTCATTCCCTTGTTTGGCTATACTCTGCCTTGTTGATTTATTCCTAGGTTGTACAAGCAGCAACAAGGTTGATTGCTCCAGCTCTGGGTCTACATTCAAATAATACTTGTTTCCCCCCAAAAGTCAGGACAAAATTCCTGAGTATGATTATTATTGGTCTGAAATAAATCACAAAACTAAGTCTGAACCAAGTGCTATAACCCAGGAATACAATATGCTGATCATCTCGGTCCTGGGGCACATGCCCCTTCTTAGCATGATGGGAGTAGTAGAAATCAGCCACTACCACCCACACCCCATGGGGTAAGAGTGAAAATGACAGGCATTCCTCAGAGAAATTGGACTATTGTTAGGTGATGATGGCAGGGTTACAAATTATATATGTCAATTTCATGCCTGAAATAAAATCTTAGAGTATAATCACAGACTTTAGCAGTATTCTACACATATCAGTTCCAACTCTTTATTTAAAGCTGTAAATGCTGAGACTTAGGCAAATAAAACAGTAAAGAGCTCATAGGCTCTGGAACCAAACAACCTTGGCTTTGAGCTCTGATTCTGTCACCTATTATCTATGTGACTCTGAGAATATTACTTTAATGACTAGAGTCTCATGCTATTCATTTGAAAACAGCTAGTCATAGATCCACCTCACAGAGGTAATGTGAGGATTAAATGAGTTAATGAATGTATAGCTCTTAACAAAGTACCTAGCACTCAGGCAAATAAATGACAGCTGTTATTTTTAGAGAGAGGAAAAGACTTGCCCAAATTCACACAGCTAATTAGTAGCAAAGCTGGAACTAAAATTGAGTCTCAGAGCTAGAAGTGAATCAAGGTGAAATTTAATAGGATTCAAGTCAATTATATCTGAAGTACCATAGAAAATATCACCCTTTCTTTCCAAATTGCTACCTGGAGCTTCATGGACCTCATTTCACAGAGCTGTCTAAAGTTAACATCACCAGACTGCATAGAAAAGCGGTCAAGACAGGCCTGTCAAATTTCACTCCACCCTTACAGGCAGATTAAAGAAAGAAATGACTGACCTGACAACTGAGATCCTTGCAAAGATATGACTACGTATCTCAGAAGCCAAACGTCTGCTGAACACTCTCTGCGTGTCTAGGATTCTGTAGAAGTATTAAAAAGAAAAATATATTCTTTGTATTTAAGGACTTTACCCTTGTTGGGAGACAGGTAAATCAGGTGGTAGAGACTAAATGTGCTGAAGGTGCTAAGGCAGAAGGGACAGATTACTATGGGCAGATTAGAAAATGCATGACTGTCTGGAACACATTGTATTAGGGAGAAAGCCATAGGGAAAGGGGACTACAAGTAAATATTATAGTATGAACAAAGACCAGCAAGATGAGATAAATCTGCTGTGCGAGAGTGAGAAAAGAATCAGAAAAGACACAATAAGAAGAAGGAAGTAAAGCCGAGCAAGACAAGGGCAGCTCTGAATCCAGGACAGAAGAGGCTGCATATGAGTGAAGGCTCAGATGCACATACATGAGAACAATAGCCCCAAGTCATTCATCTAGTCAAATGATTCATTGAGTGTCTAATTTACCTTTGTGTTCAAGGTCTTCCAAGCACTGATGCCATCCCCCACTTGGCTTTTCCTCTTCCTGTGAACATACCTCACATTCTTAACCCAACCACTGTTCACTGTTTGCTAAACTTGCCAGAAATGCAACATTCTGTACCAATTTCCAAGTGCCACTTCCTTCATTTAGAATGCCTTTCCTCTCTTGTGTCTACCTAGCATAATTCTATAGACTGTAATGCCCAAGTTATATAACTATACTTATAGGGAATCATTCCTTGGAATTAATAATAGTTCCATTTATTAAATACTTCCATATCCACTCTCTCACATCACAACATTTTTCCTGGAGCCTACCAAAATTAAAATTAGTTGTGATCTCTCCCTCCTCTGAATTCCATGTAGATGAAATAGCAGAGGAAAATTATACTAATGATAATATCACCACTTAATAAGAACTAAGCACTTTGGCTGTATTATCTAATTTAATATTTACAACTCCATGAGCAATTCCAGGATTCTCATTTTATAGATGAGAAAATTGAGACTCCTAGAGGCCAAGAATACTGACAGAGGTCATACAGTTAGTGAGTGGCAGAGCCAAGTTCAGAATTCCAAAGTCTGTGTTTCCAACCCATTGTGCTATCAGAGAAGTTCACTCTTCTCTAATGACATAGATCACATACTGCTTTTGATATTTATTTATGTTTATGACTTAATTTCATGAGATTTAAAGCTCTTTGGAGAAGTGAGGCATGTGTTATTTATGTGTATTAATAATAAATATTTGTTTAATAACTTTGTAACTTACAAAACACTTTAACACACTACTACATGAAATTCTTACTGCAGTCTTATGAAATAAGATTCCTTATTCCCACCTTGAACATAAGAAAATAACGTTCAGAGGACTTAAATGATATCAATAAGGATCTATTGCTAGTAGCTTGCCCAATATTTCCAACAGCATTTATCAGCCAAAATCATATGGCAGTTATTGCAGTTGTTATATACAATTAATTACCCCAGATCTTTCATCTTTCTAGTGAGAGCATGGAAGCAGGTGGTCCATACCAGTTCCCAGAGTTCTCCTGTGGGAATAAACCTGAGGGGACCCACAGTGGTAATTTGCTTGATCACATATCCTTTATTTGTTCCTTCCTTTTCTTACTTCCCCACATATAGACTGATGTTTCCTCGGATCACTTCCCAATAAGTGGCTTTTACTCAATTCCTTTTCTCAGGATTTACATTCAGTGAAATGAAAATTAAGACATTCTTCCGGAAACACTGTTTTTCCCAATGGGTTGGAAGAGTAGAGTTAGGGAAGTAATATAATTAGGAATTGTCAACTATATGATTTCCATTTTCATTTTTGAAACAAAAGAGAGATGGAGCTGTTATAGAGAGAGTGCTCATTTAATAGCCTGCAGCCTGTTAATGTATGGTTAAGTCAAACATCTGCTTAAAGGGATCTGGGAATTAAATTCACAGTTGCCTTAGAATCTAAAATATAATTAGATAGAAAGGAGTAAAGAAATATTTTTTTCTGGTTATTTCCATTACAGACAGAAATACTCTGACACTTGTTCCTTTGCTCTGATTACAGTTTAAGGCAATTTCTAAAATTCTTAGGTTAACTGGAGCTCCAATGTACATAAAGAAGCAAAGTGCATTCTCAGTGTCTCAAAGACTTAACAAAAAATCAAGGCACTTGGGGTCAAGAGGTATTAATAGTAAAATATGTTTGAAACTTTAAAAAAATTAAATTTGATGAAAGAATGTCCAAAGAAACAGCTAACGTGAATATGCATGAATGCATGTATAGCAATACAGAAAACTCAAAAATATTTATTTTGAGTTCACATGGCTTATCTTTTGTCTAGGGAATTATCTAACTGCAGCAGTGGTTTCATTATATATATATATATATCTTTAAATTTTATTTTATTGGTATACTTTAGGTATACAATATAATTATATTCACCATTGGAAATTTGCACCTTTACATAATCTCTCTTGGTTCTTATTTTTCCCCCTTCCCCTCCCCTCCTTTCAACTCCTCCGTCCCTCCCTAATTACAAACACTTTGTTCCCATATTTTCATTTTCCCTTATTAATTCCATTCCCTTCTTTCCTTTCCCCTACCCCTCCCACTTCCCCTTCCCCTTTGCCCCTTTTCTTCCTATTTCACATTACCTGTTATACCTTTTAGTCCTTATTTACACTTCCAGTTTCTCACACTAGAGAATCTATTCACTATTTGCACATGTGTGTCCTATTTATTTCACTTATGAGTATCAGCTCAATGTGCATCCATTTACCTATAAATGTTTCTAATTTCTCATTTTTTCTGGCTGAGTGGTACTCCATTTATTAAAAAAAAAAAAAAAAAAAAAACACCACATTTTCTTTATCCAGTGTCCAGTTGATGGGCAATTGGGCTGCTTCCAAGTTTTAGCTATTACAAACTGTGCTGCTATGAACATGGATGCACATTTATCACTGTGGTATGATTCTTTTAACTCTTTGGGCAAGATACCCAGCAGGGGAATAGCTGGGTCAAATGGGATTTCAAGTCCAAGTTCTTTGAGGTGTCTCCATACTGATTTCCACAGTGCTTGCACCAGTCTACAATCCCACCAGCAGTGGAGCAGGGTTCCTCTTTCCCCACAGCCCCGCCAGCATTTGTTATTGGTTGATTTCATGATAGCAGCCATTCTTTCTGGAGTGAGGTGGAATCTCAGCATTGTTTTCATTTGCATCTCTGGAATGACCAGTGATGTTGAACATTTTTTCATGTATTTATTTGCTATTTCTACTTCTTTGTCTGAGAAATGTCTGTTCATTTCAGATTCCCATTTTTGGATTGGGTCTTTAAATTTGGGAGGTCTGACTTTTTTTATGTTCTTTATAGATTTTAGATAATAGACCTTTGTCTGAGGAACAGAAGGTGAAGATTTTTTTCCCACATTGTAGGTTGTCTCTTCACACTGTTGGTGGTTTCTCTTGCTGTGCAGAAGCTTTTTAATAAGAAGAGATTCCACTTGTTGATTGTTTGCACTAGTTCATGGGCAACTGAGGTTTTGTTCATAAAGTCTTTTCCTATACCAATGTCTTTAAGAGTTCTATCTAACCTCTGTTCCAGGCGATTCAGCATTTCTATTTTAATATTTAGACCCCTAATCCATTTTGATTTTAGTTTAGTGCATGGTGAGAGATATAGGTCTAATTTTAATCTTTGACAAGTTGAAACCCAATTTTTCCAGCACCATTTATTAAACAGGCTATCTTTCCTCCAGTGAGATGTTTGGCCTCTTTATCAAAGATGAAATGACTAAGTGTGTCTGGAGTTGTTTCAGCACGTTCTAATCTGTTCCACTGGTCCTCAGGTCTGTTTCTTTGCCAGTACCATGCTGTTTTTATCACAGTAGCTTTGTTGCCAGTTCAGGGAGTCCAGGTGGTTGAGTATCAGAGTGTTCCATCTCCTTTCCCTTTGGGGTTGCTGTAGGTGATCTGGAAGTCTGGTTTTGAGACTTGTTTACGTGTCTTCTCATTTCAACAGATGCAGCCTGCTGTGCCTTTGTTGACGCAACTTTTTGCTCACCCAGTGGTCTTGAATTCTCAGCAAGCCACCTAGCAGCCTTTTCTCTGCTGCTCACCAGTACACTAATTCCTGGGTTCACAATCAGGGCCTTCTGGATCCCTGAGCTGACCTGTTGTTTGGGTGGGCCTCTGGCTGGAGCCTGTGCACACTTAGGATGGTATCTAGGTGTGCCTCTGGCTAGGGACCCTATGTAGCTGTTGCATGGGAGGGCCTTTGGCTGGGGGCTGTGCACCCCAGTTCCTGTTGTGTGAGCAAGCTTCTGGCTAGGGTCTCATGCACTTACCAATGGTATCAGGGTGAACCTCTGGCTGTTGCTTATGTGCCTATGCAGCTCTATTCCAGGTGGGCCCTTGGCTTGGGTCAGTGTGCCCCAGCCTCTGAGGTCAGGGCAGAGCCCTGGCTAGGATCTGCTTGTTGCCATGCTGCTCTGGTCCACACCACTGCTCCCCCAACCAAGGTGGTCTTTTATGCTTTTATAGCAGAGATTTCCTTCACTTTTTCAGTGGGCTTTAATTTTCATCAAGGAGCCTCAGAGAGGCCCTCTTTCTGTTCACTTCTGCCCTATCTTTTGGAGCTCAAAACAATGTCCTTTATGACCCCTGAAACTCTGCGGTGTGGATCCAGGTAATGGCTCATCACAGCCATGGGCAGGAGTGTGCTGGGACCCATGTAGCCCACCTCCTCTGTGCTGTGGGGAGCTCTGCTCCTCGGCATGCTGGGGTGGTGGTTCCCCCCAACTTTCACTTTGTCTCTGTAGACTCAGTCTCCCTTTCATGGAAGTCTTGAGCTGGGAGCTGGAGAGAAAGTACCGATTGTCCCTTCCTTCTCTGTGTTGTGTTCTGTCTCTTCAATTGTTGTGTTCTGTCTCTGTAGGTTTTCATTTTACTGTCAGATCCTTCATGGTTCCTGGGGCTCTACTTCTTTCTCTTTTTATTTTCTTCCCAAGTTGTTATTTTCCAGTATCTGGGTTCCAGATCTCAGAGAGGCTCAGTTATTATTGCTTACCATTCTGCCATTTTCCTAAGAGTCAAAAATGCTTTCTCTGATTCCATCTTTTCAAGATACTTTGAACAGAATTTTATCAGTAGTTCATTCATAAAGGATATCCTGAGAATAAGAGAAGCTACCATTTGTTAAGATAATCCTCTGAGGATATAAGAAAATGGAAAGACATCCCTTGTTCCTGGATAGGAAGAACCAATATAGTGAAAATGGCCATACTTCCAAAACTACTATATAGATTTAATGCAATGCTGATTGAAATTCCAACA
>NW_004624773.1:14139196-14176492 GCF_000247695.1 Heterocephalus glaber
TGTTGTCATATAGGTAGGTTTTCAAGCTAGGAATATACTTTCTTTAATAGGTGCTATTCAAATTTTATATTTCTCCCAGAGTCAGTTTCATCAATTTGTCTTCCAAGTTACTTCATAAAAGTTGTCAAATTTATTTCAAAAAAGATTTTTGTAATATGTTTTCTATATCCTTTTAAATTATGTAAAATCTGTGGTAATGCCTTCTAAATCTTGATATTGCAATTTTCAAATGTATAATTGATATTGTGTAATAGGAAGAGAAGATCTAAAGGAGTAAGGGAAGTGGGAGAGGTAGGGGAAAGGAAAGGAGGGAAAAGGAAAAAATATGAGAAAAGGAAAAAAATGAAAACAAAGTCTTTGCAAATAGGGAAGAGTAGAGGGGGTGAAGGGAGAGGAGTGGAATGGGGGAAAAAACAAGAACCAAGATGCATCATGTAAAGGTACAAGATTCCAATGATAAATGTAACTGATTTTATACCTAAAATGTACCAATAAGCTTACTGGAAAAATGAAGAAAGTGGGGGACTCTAGAGGGCTTCAAAGAGAAACATGGTGATAGAAACAGACTGCCAAGTGCTGTGAGCTGCAGAAAGAGCACAGGATTCTGCTCCTGTGTTAGTCCTTTGACAGGCAATAGCCCTGGAGAGAGTTCTTGTTCTCATGCAATTCTGGGGAAGGGTTGACTGTTAGAACCCAGGACTCAAAGCAGCCATGGGAGGACTTTGCTGCAGTGCTTCTAGTATTATATTTTCATAGTGACTGGGTGAGAAACAGCCCCAAGAGACAGTTGTGGTCAGGCTAGGAAGAGACCCCCTGAGTGGTTTGAGCTAAAGGTCACAGGCCCCACCCCCATGACCAGAGGCTAGGTAGGCTCAGCCTGAGTTGCTCTGAATTTCAAAGTCCTGGCAATGGCACTCCTGCCCTAATACTATTGCCTGCTGGTGCCTGCAGCCAGCACAGATCTGGGGTCTGATTGGCTTGTGTATCCACAAGAGTGAGCAGGGATATATGTTGACTGATCACTGAAGAAAACTTCAGATCACTGAAGAAAACTACATATTCAAATTCACAGAAAATTTATTTTTTGATTGTGTTTTGAGTTTTGTGAGTGAGCATGTAGTTTTTTGCTTGATTTGTTTTTTCTTCTTTCCTTTCCTTTCTTCTTCATCAGTTTATTGGGATTTGGGGAATTTTGCTTTATCCTTCCTTGCTTATCTCTTTTTCTTCTTTTTGTCTTTATTTTTCCTCTTCTCCCTTTTAATTTTTCTACCTTTATTTTTTCTCTTTTATTTTTACTTCTTATATAATTTTTTTCTGTTTTTCTTTTATTTTCTATTTCTCATCAGTTTTTTCTCTTATTTTACCTAATCCTATAAACATTCTTCTACACCCAATAATATCCTTTGTACCACTTCTCTATCTTCTTTCTCATATCCAGTAGTTTCAGTTTTCAAATTTTTCCTCTTGGATTCCCCCATTCTCCAACCCTATATCTTTAATACTATAACCATAAAGCTTCATTAATCTTTCAATAGTTAACTCTATAAAACTACTGTTGAATTCTTTTCTACCATTATTGAAGATAGCTATATCACATTTTGTTATGTCACATTTAGTACATATTAGCTGTAACTCAGTGCCTGGGTTGTCTTAAATGTTTACACCAAAATTGTAGATTTCTTCTCTAGGGATAAGAATAGAACATGATTTGTTCTTATGGTATACTAATTTCTAATTTGTCTTGGACAATACTACAATGGCTGATTTGCTTGATAATATTGGGGTCACATAATTGTTACTATTTTTCTGTACATTATCACTCACATTACCTTTGTGACTTTAACAATACTAGTGTATGTTCTCAAAGAACTCAGAGTTGGGCTAGTTACACTGCATCCTCCACTCACAAATTAACCAAGGTGGTCACATCTTGCAGCTGAGGTGAAGAACTATAGTTAGACATCCCCAAAGAACATCACAGAACAGTGACCAAAAAGATCTCTATACTAGCAGCAGTCTTTACATTTTAAGTGTCAACATACCTTAGCAAAATACAATGACAAAAAAATCAATAAAAAACATGGGAAGACAATGTAGCAAAATGCCTCTCAAAATGGTCAACTCTCCTGAAACCAATCCAGGGGGCATCAAGGGGTGGAACAGCAAAATTCATACACTCAAAGTACTCAAAAGGACAACACAGATTAGGAAAATTGATCAAAGAAGTACTCAGTGGGATTACAGAAGATATAACTAAACAGATAATGGAAGTAATAATCAAAATGATCCAGGAGCTTTTAGAAGACACTAATAAAAAGCCAGATGAACTAAATAAAATGATATAAAACATGAATGACCAGTTTAGCAAAGAATTAGAGTCCATAAAAATGTCAAAATAAAAATACAGGAAATTAAAATTATATTGAAAGTATCTATGGGCCAATGTAAAAAGAGAATTTTAGAGCTAGAAGACAATGATGCCTTCAAAGACCAACTACTCAAAGACACCTTAAAAGCAACAAGATAACATGGTAAATGGATCCAACAGCTGATAGATGATCCAAAGAAGACTGATCTAAGAATAATTGGAAAAACTGAAAAATTGGAGGACAACATAAATGGCATTAAAAACTTGTTCACAGAAATAATGGTAGAAAAATTTCCAACTATAGGGAAAGAAATAAAGATATACATAAATGAGGCATATAGAACCCCCACATAGCCATGACCACAAAGAACCTTGCTAAGCCACATTATATTCAAAGTACCAGAATTGGAAGGACAAAATCTTAAAAGCTGCTCAAGAAAGGTAATGAATCATGTATAAAAGTAAACTCACTATAGTTACAGCAGACTTCTCAACAGAAAACTTAAATGCCAGGGCATGTTGGAGTAAAGTGTTTCAAGCCCTAAAAGACAATAACTTCCAACCCAAATTATGTATCCAGCAAAATTTTCCTTCAAAATTGATAGAGATATAGGGTATTTCCATGACAAGGAGCTCCTCAAGAAATTCATGACCAGCAAACCTGCATTAAACAAATTCTCAAAGATATCCTAGAAAGAGACAATGAAACAAATAATGCCATTAAGTCAAAAAGAATGAATATACCTGGTGGAATGAATAGCTAAGCAAAAGGAATAAAAATAAAGAAATCAGCAACAGGAAAATAATACAATGACAGGAATAAGTCAATACCTCTCAATAATAATTCTCAATGTGAATGGTCTCAATTCCTCAATCATAAGACACAGGTTGGTAGAATGAACTGAGAAACATAACCCAACAATATGTAGCACAGAAATTCCTTGCTTAATAACTGTTTGGACTTATGATCAAGGCATACTGTTCAGACTTATGGATTGCCACTGAAACTTACAACCTGTCTCTTTTTTTGTACAGTTCTATACATCTTGTTTATAGAGCCTCAATGTCTTTTTTGGGGGTACAGGATATCTTGATTATACTGTACTGTAATTTTTGCTAATTGTCCTATACAGTACAGTTCTATAATTTTATGAGTTTTATATATTACAGTATTGCATGTTAGAGGTGTGCAAATGAAAGCATAATCATCAAGCTGGAGTTTCCTTTGACTATTTCTTTGTTCTGAATATTGTAATGTACATCCTATATACAAATCCCCATTTAGCAACCAATTCATTTAATGATGCAGTTCCAGGAGTGGAACTCAGTCATGAAATGAGCAATGTCTGCATACAAGAAACACATTTAATTCAAAAAGAAACTCATGGATTAAGAATCAAAGGATGAAAAACAATATTCCATGCAGCAAACACTCGGAAAAAAGCAGGAGTGACTACCTCAATTTCAGATAAAATGAATTTCAAGCCAAAACCAATCAGAAGAGACAAAGAAAGTCACTACATATTGGTTAAGAAAACAACTCACCAGGAAGAGATAACAATTATAAACATATATACACCAAATACCAGCATACCCAAATTCATAAAACAAACACTAATGAACATGAAAAATCAGATAAACACCAAAACACTTATAATGGGGAAACTCAATGTCCCACTATCACATATGGACAAATCAACTAGATAATAAAGAAACAAAGAAATATCAGAGTTGAACCAAATCATCAAACAAATGGACCTAACAGGTATCTACAGAGTGTTCCACCCAACAACAACAGAACACACATCCTTAGAAGCACATGGGATGTTCTCCAAAATAGATGCCATACTAGCCCATAAAGCTCCAATAAATGTAAAAGAATCCAAATTATTCCATGGATATTATCAGATCATAATACAATGAAGTTGAAATCACTGGAAAAATAAATCACAGAAGTTATACAAACATATGGAAACTAATCAATATCCACTTGAATAATCAATGAGTCACAGACATAATTAAGGAGGAATTAGATAGTTCCAACAATCAAATGATGATACCAGTATGGTGTACCAGAACATATGGGACACAATGAAACCATTCCAAGAGGGAAGTTTGGTGAATTCCAAATAAGAAAAACAGAGTGAGCTCAAATAAATAACCTAAGCACCTCAAGGTCCTGCAAAAATACCAACAATCCAATCAAAATATAGTATGGTGGGATTTAGCTCAGTGGTTCCACCACCTGCCTTGCAAGCGCAAGGTCCTGAGTTCAATCCCCAGCACCAAACAAACAAACAAAACAACAACAACAACAGCAAAAACCCCAAAAGATAGTATGGGGTCAGGGATTTAGCTCAGTGATGCTGTGCCTGCTTCGAAAGCTCAAGGTCCTGAGTTTGATCCCTGGTACCAGAAAAAAAGAAAAGATAGTACACATAGTATGGTATTGGCAATAAAACAGACTTATGAATCAATGGAATAGAATAGAGGATGCAGAATCAACTCCAGGCACACTCTGCTAACTTATCTTTGACAAAAGGGCCAAATACTTTTATAATGGGAAAAGAAAAGGAGCAAAGGGGAAGAGGAAGTGGGAAGGGTAGGGGAAAAGAAAGAAGGGACTGGAATTAATATGTGAAAAAGAAAAAATGGAAACAAAGTCTTTGTAGATAGGGAGGGGTGGAGGGATTGAAGGGAGGGCAGGGGAATGGGGAAAAAATAAGAACCAAGATGGATTATGTAAACGTACAAATTTCCAATGGTGAATGTCATTATATTGTATACTTTAAATGTACCAATATAATTAATAAAAAAAGAGAGATTGGGAGGGAGAGATAGAGAGATTAAAAACAAGAGAACCAGAAAAATGGCAATAGAGCTTTTCATATGGCAAGAGGACCAAAAGTTTCAAGGAACAAAGAGGGATAGGAGGGGAAGGGGACAAAAAAGAATTGAGATATGTTATATACATACACAAATTCCCCATGATAAATATAATTGTTATGTATTACAAACATGTACTAATAAAAATACATAATAAAAAACAACACTGAGATTCTATCTCACTCCAGAAAAAAATACCCATTGTCAAGAAATCAAAAGCTGGAATGCTGGAAATGCTGAAAAGGCTGCAGGAAAATAGGAATCCTTCCTCATTGTAGGTGGGAGTGTAAACTGGTACAACCACTACAGAAATCAGTATGAAGATTTCTCAAAAAACTAAAAATACAAATTCCACTTGGCCACTTCTAGAAGTCTTTCTGAAAGAGTTAAACACATCATATTACAGTCATGCATGCATACCTATGTTTATACCAGCACAATTCATAATAGCTAAATCTTGGAGGCAGCCTATATGTCCATAAAGAGATAAATGGATAAAGAAAACTTAGTATTTATACCCAATGGAGTACTACTGTACCAGAAAGAAGGATAAACTTGGGTCTTTTGTAGCAAAGTGGGTGCACTTTACAGCCATAATGTTAAGTGAAATAAATCACACACACAAGCTTAAATATTGCATGATTTCTCTTATATGAGCAATGTAATACATAAAGGAAGTGCAAAATAAAAAACAGAAAATAAGAAAGAGAAAAAAGTTATTGTAATCCAGCATGGCCAATATATCTAAAAATGTACCTTGATTTCATATAATTGTCTTATGTGTTTTATATATTTTTGGCCTATTAGCCTGGCTGTTAATCTGTATTTATGATAATTAACTCGATAAAGATTTATAAAATAAAGAAATGAATGTGATGCTAGTAAAGAAAAAGAAAAACATTTTAAAGGGGGTAGAAGGGAGGGGAAAAGGTATTGAGATATGTTATATACATCCACTAATTCCCCACAATGAATGTAATCATCATGTACTGGAAACATGTACTGATAAAAATAAAAAAATTTCAAAAACATGATTTCAAGAGAACTCTCATGGTCTCAAGTGGGAGAATGAATTGATAGATGGAAGGTCAGGAAGGTCTTTTCACTGTTGACACACCATGTCACCACAGATCAAAATTTTTAATTGTGGTAAAAGTACAAAAAGTAGGACTTGAGAATCTAGAATAATAAACAACAGGAAAATATTACATAGGAGAGATTCGAGAGAGATAAAGGAAACTAAAACAAAATTTACCTGCTCTAGTAAAGGGTTTAATGGGTCCAGCTGGTGTTCTGCTATGCTAAGACAAGCTCTGTATATGGACATGCACATCATGGACAGACAAAGCCTGTGTTTGGGGAAGTGTTGATGGGCTCTTGAGTACACCCTGTAAATATCTCACTTAATTATCCTGACCTGAACAGCCTAAATAAAGGTGACCTGAAGCTTTTCTAACCTCCAGTAAGTGCTCTTTTGTCCTTCTGCATATCCTACAGAGATCTGAAACACAGGCATCAAAACTTAATTGTCTTTTTAAAAACTGAGTTAAAACCCCACCAGGACTCAACCATTTCATTTCAAAACCAAAAGAACTTTTTCCTTGGTCTTATCATTTATTAAGCTCATATTTATCACATGAGGTTAGCTGGTCAGGTTGTACTACTACTTCCATTTTAGAGATAAGGCTATGATTCAATTAATTAAAAGATATCAATTCACTGGGTTTTAATAACAGTTGCAGAGAAAGTATTATCTATTCTGGGAGGAAGCACTATTTTTATGGTTCCAATGACATTTCAAACAAACAAGTCACTGGAGTGGTTTAGCTAGTTGATGTAAACATTTCTGTTCTTCTTTTAGTCTCTGATGCTGACTCCTTCCATCACTGATTTTTCCATCTACTTTCAAACATGAATTTATAATAGTAATTGCCTAAGTAATCCCTCTATTTTTGTTCTTCTCTTTCAATGCTCTTTTCTTCAACTAAAGATTATTGCACTTACTAGTCAGAAATAAGGAAAATGCCTCCAGAGATCATTTTTAAAGCTGGTCTTAAAGAGAAATCTCTTTTGTAACTTAGGATCTTTTGCTAGTTTTTCTCAAGAAAAAACATGGAAATTGTTCTCACATATAAGAAGTTTCCAGTATTAAATGAAAGATTCTTGGGGTGGGGGATGTTTAGCTAAGTTTCAGGAGAATAGGTGATATGGTCAGAATATGTCCCTAAAATTCCTTGCAAACATAATCCTCAAAGCAACAGTGTTAGAAATTAGGGCACTGTGGGGGATGTTTAATTATAAGGACTTTGACTTCATGAATAGACTAATGCCATTATAAAAGGAGTTTGGTTCCTTTTTGTCCTTCTGCTTTCTGCCCCATGAGGACACAGTGATTCATCACACCAGAGTCCACAGCATTCAAAGCACCATCTCACAAGCAAAGAGCAGTCCTCACCAGATGTGAGCATACTGATGTTGGATGCCCCAGCCCCTAGAATGATGGGAAATAATTTTCCATTCATTACAAATTATCAAGTATGTGATTTTGTTTTACCAGCATATACAAATTAAGATACCAAGGTTGTAGTATTACATCTGTCACTTATAGCCTATATGTTGTTCAGTAAAGTGTTTAATCACTTCAGCCACAAAATCTCTTATTTGCAAAATAAGGGAAATGGAATGAATGGTCTCTGGGCACATTCCAATTCTATATGGATTATAATGCCTTGACAAATAATGTGAGTATTTTTTAAGAAGAATATTTTACAATAGACTCCAAAGAAAATTAAGATAAGGAATCATTGCCTGTCTCTTGGGTTATAAAGGTTCCTTGAGAGGATCTGTTTTTGTCCCCCAGAGAGTGAGGTCAGGAAGGAGGAGGAGTTTGGAGTTGCATAAAAGGAAGATTTATTTTAATTACTTTGGTTACTAACCCGTTAGGTGGAAGGCACTTCATTGACCCCAAAGATCATTGACTAAAAGGCAATCATTCAGGACCAAACATAATCCATCTCTTACATAAAATATGAGGTATTTCAGAAAAGGATGCCCAGGTTTCAAAATGGCAAGATTCCTACTCCTTTGTCAAAAGTGCAAATTATATATTCCCCTTGTTTTATTAGAAGGGAGTAGTCTGAGAAAATAGGAGTTTCCTAAACCAACAAACCCAGGTCAGACACTTATGAGGATTTATAAGAGAAGAAGTTGATGTTTAAAAAGAAACATGGCAAAGAATAGATGAAGTGAAATAGTTAATGACTATTTAAGAGACTTCAGGCTTCTATCTGTGCAAATGAGAAACAACTTCCTGGGGTTGCTTGTGATTCTGTGGCTTTGTGATATGTCTAGATTTTAACAGGTACAAATAATACAATTCTTTGGAAGCAATTCCAATCTAATGGCAAATCCCCTGCTAATTCAGACATAGGACTCTTTGCAAGGATTTTTTTCTTGGCCATAAATCACTAGAATAAGACAATAGATTTAATTCAAATATATCTACATAGTGAATTTTTGGGTCATTCCCTCTAAAGTTGAAGCTATATAGAAGAGTCATTCACCTGAGTTGATTTACCATATTTACCAAACCCAGTGATTTATTTTACAAAATATTTTTACCTATTGTTCTAAATATGCAGTTGGGAGATAGCAAGAGATAACCTAATGCAACTATATTATTTAAGTATAAGTGCATGTATTCAAGAGATTGTTTCTGAGGAAAACCAGCTGCCATTTTTCAGAGCCATTCAAGCAACCCTATGGAGAGGCTCATATAGTGAAAAACTGAGGCCCTAGAAATCAGCTAACAAGAAATTAAGGCCTCCTACCAATAGCCACACTAAAGTTTTTACATGATTATAACCTAAGCTAACATATTTTGTTTCGTTTGGTTTGGATGTGTACGTGTGTGTGTTTAGATATGATTTTACCACATACTTCAGGCTGGTCTTCAACTTTTATATAGCTCAGATAGGCCTCAAACTCATAATCTTTCTTTCTCAGCCTCTCAGGTGCTCAGATTACAGGTAGGCACCACCACACCTAGTAAACTAACATCTTGACTGCAACCTCATGAAACACCTTTAGCCAAAATTCCTAACTAATCAGAATTCCTGAACCAGAGAAACTACAGGATACTAAACATGCATTCTTTAAAGCTGCTAGATTTTCTTGTAATTTGTTACATGTCTAGAGATGACTAAAACAGCCATATTACTTAAATAGATATACATCTACTCAGAATTCTGGCAATCTACTTCTTCCCAGGAAAACTTTGTTTGGAAGTGTCATATCTCTTATGAAATATCCCTTAACAGTACTGCCAAAGACAGACCCAATATAGCACTGAATGAGCTCTTTTAAGGAACATTTGATCAAGAATATTTATTTTATTTGGTTTTCTTTGGGGGGGGTGGGAGTTTTGAGGTAGGGTCTCACTATGTAGTTCAGGCTGGCCTTGAATGCACTATGTAGTCTAGGCTGGCCTCGAACTCACAGTGATCTTTCTGCCTCAGCCTCCCAAGTGTTGGGATTAAAAGTGTGTGCCATCCCACATGGCAAAAGCAGTATTTTTAGAGCAAATTTAAAACAAGCAAAATTTTGCCATGTACAATTGATTAGCAATATACTTTACAGCTTGCAAAATTTCTCATTTGCCATGTTATTTGATTATTGAAACAAAGCAAGATTATTACCTGACTTTTACAGGTTAAACACATATACATACACAATATGGCTCTAAGAGGTTCAATGATACATCCAAGGTCATCACAACTGACCACACAACAGGATTCCAACAGAGACCATCTGACACTTAATTTCTTATAAGATGCCGAATTGCAGATCTGAACAGTATAGTGTCTTTCATTCTGACACTGGTCATTGATCCTAATCAGTGTTCTGTTACAGGTGGTTCTCAATATCAAAAATGTTAAATTGAAGGGTAGAAAAATGGTCATAAATCATATGGCATTAAATCACAAAAGTGAACCTCTCTTGACCTCTGAAAAATGAGTTTTAATTTTCTTCATTAATTCAGCAGGCATGATTGACAATACCATTGGTGGTCAAGAGTTGACTCAATCACTCAGAAAATCCTGTCACACTATTTGATTTGTCATTTTTTTATCATGAGAACTTGCCTGCAACAACAAAAGGACAAACATTGGGACAAATCTATCACAGGCAGGAAATGAAAGCAAAGAAATGCAGGAAAAATGTGAAGTCTTATATTTCTAGTCATGGAAAGCTAATCCACCACTCCTCAACAGAAAAACCAAGTACATTGACAAAAGCCAAACTATGCTAGCTTTTTCTACAACTCATCTTAATCATTCAGTTGTGCTATTCAATCCCCATACAAGAGTCAATCCTGGAATCTTACTTTTGAAGTTGTCCACAGAAAAAGTTTGTTTCTTTTGGGAAAGTGTTATACGTTGAATAGACAATAGTATAAATGAAAGGAGAATTATATAAAAGGAAGGAAACATCAACATTGGTTAGTAAAAAATAAAGAGTAAATAAATTCAGTTAAATAAATTCAGGTTAAAAATCATGATGAAAGGGAGAAATAATACAGCAGGAGAAATCAACATAACTTTGGAACTGTTTGCAATCTTTTAACTAAAATTATAAGAAGAAACTAAGAACACAGTAGGAAGCTAAACAAGTAGAAATGTGGTCTTTGTTAAATATTTTATTCTGGATAATTCACTTCTGCCTGTATTGGGAATATAATGATAAAATCCACATGTAAATAAAACAAATAGCCACTAGAAGTAGAGCTACAAGTGATCTAGTATTTTCATCTTAGGAAATATCTAAGGAAGGTTTGGGGAGATTAAAAAAAGCAGGAAGCAGAAAAATTTAGCTATATATATAAAATGTTAACTTGAGATTATACCATTAAGTGGCTTCCTGGATCCTAAAGCCCTGTTATTTGTCTCAGTGTTGCTAGCCAAGTCATTGTATTTCAAAACTAATGAAATAATTTACTCAGATTTTCTGACCTCTTCTCGATAGCATTTGCTACTTGAAAGGAAATCCCAATAACCCTGGAAAATAGAGTAAAAACTCATTGACCTGGTGCCCAATAGATGATATGGAGCAATTGTACACCATAATTTTACCATTTCCCAAGGATGATGTGTCTCCCTAAGGTGAAAATACAGTCTGTGCTGGCTTCTTTCTTTCTGACAAGAATATATGAAATGGTCATGAAACCTCAAAGTTTTTGCCAGTTACACTGCTCTATTTTGAGAAAACTTGTACAGAAACATGCTTCAGCAGAGACTGGAATACTTTATTCCATGCAGG
Source organism: Heterocephalus glaber (assembly GCF_000247695.1). The sequence goes on from NW_004624773.1 coordinate 14,150,769, forward strand.
CAGGACCAAATTAGCCCCAAGTGGTTGAGCCAGAGTCCTAAATCCTAAGAAGAGACCTCTAGGGCAGTGGTAGTGAACCTATGGCATGGTGTTATTTGTTTTTCTTTTAAGATAGAAGATGTTAATGTATGAGGTTTTTTTTATAAGTAAACCTCAGTATTCAGGTTCAGTTGCACCTCAGTATTCAGGTTTACTGTTGGCACTTTGCAATAAATAAGTAGGTTTTGGGTCACAGTTTGGGCACTCATCCCTACAAGGTTTTCCTTCACTGCTCTAGGGTGATTTGGGCTTGAGAACTGTACCTACATAATAGGAATGCTATTTCAATCAGTTTCCTCTTTGGGAAAATTAGAATGCAAGATAAGCACAGAGAATAGGCAATCAATTTGGCAAATGAGTAGAAATAAACAGGTAGAGAAAAAAACCTGAGCATGAAGACAGCTGACTTAAGACTTGTTCCTAGGTCAAACACAACCATAAACATTTGAGCTCTAAATGAGGCATGGCTGTACATTTTCTAAGCAGAGTTTCTATTGCTTCTTTGCTTTCTGGACTATTCTAACAAGAAAATCTCTATCACCTGAAGTAAAATAACCACACATTTTTTGCCCCCAGAGCCTGATTAATAAAGGCAATTTTATAAATTTTATTGTTCCCATTTTTTGTCCCAACAAACAACCAGCTATTAACCAAATCTACTGTTTAACAACTACATAACTCCAGTGGTTAAAAATTAGGTGCTTCTTTCATGATTTCATTTTGATTTATATATTTTCTCTATATGTATACCCTTTGCATGTGTGCCTGGTTGCTTTAGCTATCAAAAGATTCCTGGAACTAGTTACTCAGATTTTGGAGGGTCAGTTAGCCAAGAAAACAAGTGTCTTAGCAACTTTCTCATCACTGAGACACAATACCTATAAGAAGGAAAGGTTTATTTTCACTCACAGTTTGTAGAGGTTTAGTCCATAGTTGGCTGGCTCCAAGGCAGGCAGCATAGCAGAGGAGAAATGGCTCATGGCATGGCAAAAAGATCAAGGGAGGAGGAGGAAAGACAGACCAGGCCACACCCCCAGTGACCTACCTCTTCTAACCAGATTCCCACCTCCTAAAAGCAAGTCAAGTAAAAACTCCCATAATCCAATCACCTTCCAAAAGCCTCACCTGAGAATTCATGAGGCTTTGGAGGGAGATCCAGATACAAACCGTAACAGTAAGACATAGCTTAGAGGACCTTTTGAAATCTCACTTCAGATATTTTTATGGTGGACTGCATATAATAAACTCTTTGGGTTTTACCAATTTCTGATTTATTTCAAAGACAAAGAAATTGAACAAAAGTACCAAACAGCTGTCCAAAATTCAGACACAATCATGCAAGAACAATCCTGACTTCAGGCACAGATGGATGTCTGCAAAAGCAATCAGGCTTGGTGTCTGCTTTTCAAAGGACAATGTAGAGATGTTACTCTCTTCTAATGGGACAAATATCTGTCTTTAGTGAAATCTTAATATAACTCCTACAAACACCCTCATGTTTCTCTACTTTATGAATTTTATATCCAAATTCCTAAAATATAGATGAAATTAATTGGTTGAAGAATAAATATACACCTAAAAGCCTGTTTACCATATCCTAATTACTGTTAGGCATGTAGCATTCACTTAATTATTCTCCATCCTTCTTCATCCTCTACCAACTCACCACATGAGAAAAGACCTAGAGAAACAAAATTAGCAGCAACAGGATAGGGGAAGGCATTGTACAGTATTCTGAATTCCTCACACTTCACTAGCACATCAATTTTTCTATCTTCCCCTCTCTCCACAACCAAGATGTTGCAATTTGTACTCATTCAATAAAACATGCTGTTATTAAGAACTGCTTGTGTTCCAGGTAGATGCTAGTACAAGAAATACAGTACTGAACAAGACATATATGTGCTTATCTTCCTTGAATTTATATTCTTCCATTGGTTCTCAACTAAGAAAAATATTTAATCATATAGGGCACTTGAAAATATAGGGTGATATCTTTGCTGTCATATAAACTCTACAAACATTTAGTGAGCAACATATGGAGATAATTTAACACAATGAAGAATTTCCACCAGTAAAATGCCAAATGCTTTCTGAGAAAAAAAAACTATTACAATGGAATGTATTTACTATCATGTGAAAAGTATAGAATAACTTCAAAGGGACATTGTACCAACATAGTTCGGAAGTAAAAGGACCCAGTTAGAGCATTTAAGCTGGAAGCCAACTAATGGCGGAAGCTTACTACCTGATAGTGCAATAGAGAACCTAATGACCCTGTCTCAAAAAACATAAAATTATATTAAATTTTAAAAAGATTAAATATGACATACACATAAATAGTTAGGGAATGCCTTACATAGTAATTGTTGAATGAATATTAACTATTGGAAGATTATACCTGGTGGAGAGACATCCTGAAGCACAACCCAGATTGTGTTCTTGATGAGTCAGCCATCATATATGAGAAAATTCTTCTCTCCTTCAGTTCTGCTCCCAGACACTGGACTAGAATAGGTGCTAAAGGCCTGAGTTGGAGATTGAGGATGGGCACTGGCTGTATTTCCAAACTCCTCCATATGCATGGTCTCAAAGCCTAAAGTAAATGCTTTGCTATTAGATTCATCCTAGAGTTTTATGGGGATGTTAAAAGGTAAGAATTACTGTTTTTGAAAGTGAACAGACTCTATTCAGTGATGATGAACATTTTAGAGATGAGTGCCCAAACTGCAACCCAAACCCTACTTATAATGCTATATAATGCTACAGTGAGAGGTAGTTACTTGAAATGCTTGTGTACAGACACACACACACACACTCACACACACTGGCACATGGAGGAAATAAGAAAAAAAGAGAGAATGGACTAAAACAATTTCCATATTTGCAAACTCCTCCATCAAAGGAAATCATCCAAGTTGAGAATACTGGGAAAAGCAGAGCAAAATCTTTAGTTTATCAACAGTTGGGGAAATTGAAGATCAACCCAAGACTAGACATTAAACACCATTATGTAAGGCACCAGTACTGTGCCAAGTCCTTGTAAAGCTTAACAGCCAAATTAGTAATAAATTCTGACAGCCCCATCTATCAGCTCTATTCAGCCAATCAGATGACAACATCATGATTCTTTGCAGGCCCAGGGAACCACATTTGCTAAAGGAAAAAAAATGTACTTGATTACATTTGGCTTTGAATAATTGGTTCATTGAAATTCTTGGAATGAAGAAAAATGACATTTCTAATTTATAGAAACCACTATTTGAAAAATCGTTATGGCTGTTCAGAGAACCCTGGAACTAAATAAATTTAAGTGCTACATTTAAGAGAGCTATTAAGAGGTACCTAATGACAGCCCCTGCAATTATCACTCCAAATAGTGCTGATATGGAAACTTGTAAAAGACAGCTCTCCTCCTCCCCTGTCTAAGGTTTTGTGTGGCTTGATGCCTGGGAGCTCAGAAAGGTGTATCAAGCTCTCTTATACCCTCATAGAAAGCTCAGGAGCCTGATGAGGCCTATGAAGGAGAACAACACAATATGGACAGCAAATAGTCAAAAGTGAAAGAAGCTTCCATTGGAAATGCCAATGTCTCTCTGGGAGGATTTGTTTATGAGCACAGATGCAGCACTAACTGCACTGGGTTTGCCTTTGCACTCAAAGTGACCCTAGCATCTTAGAGTGCCAGGAAGGGCTACTGCAGCCCTTCTGACAATTTTAAAGCCACCTGGAATGTTATTATTTGGATATATGAGCAAAAAAGGAGAAAGGAGAATGCTTCTTATACAGTCCTGGTCTACCATTATATTAACATGATTTAGATTTTATCATCTCTCTTAATTGTCACACAAAAATGTAAGTAGGCAGTGTGCAAGAGAAAATGTCTCCAGGTCACTTTGGTAACCAACACCTTAGAAGATGAGTCAGGGAGTAAGCCAGAGTTCCCAAATGAAAAGAAAAAACTTTTGACCTCGAGAAGTTTTTTTGAACTAGATAGTAATTGCCTTAACAGATCCCAATCATAGAAATAAACTGACTTCAGAAAAACAAAGAAATATGGTCACCTGGTTTGGTGCATCTCAGGACATGATGAGAAAATGTGGCCTCTGTGTTTTGACATAACATGGCTCACTTGCAAACTTGCTTCTTTGAGAAAGTGAATGAGATGTTTGTTTGAAAGAGATGAGGCGAGACCAAAAGATATCCTCTATAAGCATTTTAGCAAGCATGGAAATTACATTTGTGGACATAGCCCCTACTAACTTCACTCAAAAGAGGCCCCTGTCATCTACTAGACAGAAATTGGGACATGGGCAGTATTAGGATAGGAGTGAAATCTTTCTATGCTAGACACAGAAAAAGCTTGGCCAAGATTCCTTTCAAGGAAGGTCTTACTTCCCAGATGCAGAAACTATGGTCAACAACCTCCAGCTGTCAGTTTCTACAGTCTGCTAAAATGCAGAAAGTAAGCTCACAGAGGGCACAACCTCCCTAAGGTAGCTTTTGTCCAGTGGATAAGTAAAGTGAGGCTATATAGATCCTGCTATTTAGCCTATTGCATAACACTGTGCAGGGCAATACTTACTCCAGCACTCCTTGGTAGGCTGTCTAAGGCTTTGTTGGGCCTTCATTAACAGCTTAACTTCTTACACTGCCCAATTTTGCTTGCTCTTCTCCTTTAGGTGTTGATTTCCAATGAACATCTTATATATCAAACTCCATTTTGGCATCTGTTCTGGAGGACCCAATCTGTGTCAATCACCACTTTCAGTTCTGTGACTTCACTTCTCTTAATTGTGCCCCCTTATAGCCCAACATCCAAAAATAAGTTAGCAAAGAGAAAGAAATTAAATTTATTGAAAGTTTTTGATCATATTTTCATTTATTGTCCAAAGCATCATCTCGTAGTATGAGCACAGACTTTAGAAAAAGAGAAGTCTGTGTTCAAAGCTCACTGGTAAATGATTTGGGTCATGGTATTTAATCTTTCTGAACCTCAGTTTCCTCCTCTATCAAGTGGAAATATCACCATCTACTTAATAGGGTTGTTTCAAGAATTACATGTAATAGGAAAAAGTCCAAAGGTGTAGGGGTGGTGGGAGGGGAAAGGGAAAGGAAAGAAGAGAAAGGAAAAATTATGAGAAAAGAAAAAAATGGAATGAAATCTATGTAAATAGGGTAGGGTGGAGTGGGTGAAGGGCACACAGGTAATGGGGGAAAAAATAAGAACCAAGATACATCATGTACAGGTACAAGCACCCAATGATAAATGTAAATGTATTTTATACCTAAAATGTACCAATAAAAGAATTTAAAAAAATAATTACATGTCATCACATACATAAAGCACCTAAGACACAATAGATGTCTAGTGGTAGGTTACTTATACATAAATTAGGAAAAAGTAGAACAGACTGAAATATATCAACAATACTTTCTATGTAGTAACCAACCTGAAATTAGTTTCTTGGTATGCCATACTCACAATAGCAAGTCTAACCTCTAGCTGCATAAGTGGATAAATTAAGGGTTCAAGGATGTTGCCTTCTAGTCACAATTGCAAAAACAAATGCATAATGGTTAATGTATAGCAGGCACCATGCTTGGGCCACAAGACCAAACACATAAATGTGTATTAACTTAAGTAGACATAGTGCAGTTGACATCCTGTGTCTATTCTACATCAGATAATCAGTCCAATTCAGTCATTCTATTCAAGTCTCTCAGGCACTCAGCTGGTTCAGCATAGGTCTTTACTTGTGCAAAACAGACTAAAGAGAATTTGTATTGTGCAGTTGACTAGACAATTTTCCTCTTCCCCCCATTTGATTTGAGAAAAGAAATATGATGTATCAGTTTACAAATGGTCACCAGGAGAACCAGTACAAGGATGAAGCTGATGTGGAGGATCACAGAGCAGAAAAGCTGAAAGCTACCAGTTGGAGCTGCTGAGTTGTTGAAATACAAAGCCTGAACTACTTCCTGTTATGTGAGAGAATAAATATCCTTTTATTTAGGTCATGTGAGTCTGGGATCTTTTCTTTGAATCTGAAACTGAAACTATGTTGAGAGGTAAAGCCAACATTCAATATGCAACAATAACAGTCGAAGATACCTATTATACTTAAAACTATATCAGAATTGACATTTTATTTTTAGTTTTCAGCTTCTTTCTCAGAGGCCATCTGATTTGAACTCCTCATTTAAAGAGTAAGAAATTGAACCCCCAAAATATCGAGTGAGTTGTCTGAGAATAGAGACTCATAAGCAGTATAGTCAGGACTAGACCCCAAGCTTCGCAAAATCCCTACAACCGTGAATTCAGTCATCCAATAGTGTTTATGGGAGTCTACCATGTACCAGGCACTGTGCTTTTCCTTAGCCTTACCTTATCCCTAAGGTAACTTTTCCTTAGCATTACGCTTATTTCCAAAACACATCACAGAAATGAACATTTACTACAGAATTTGCGTCTTGAGACCTATGACAATGGTAAATGTTTCACAGAGCCTGTTTATACACAAGATTTTATAGAATGCTACAGATGTTCATCACCAACCAGAAAATGAGTGACTTAATGAAGAGATGAGAGCAATGCCTAGCTGATTGTAGAGATTTATCAGATTTTAAAAGAAATTCCAGTACATTCTGAGAAAAGATACATTTAACAGGATTACCCATATTCATTATTTCTGACTATAAAAATGTATCCCTGAAAAATGATACAAAAAATAAAAGAGAAGGAAAGTAAATGACATATTACTCAGTGGCCTAGAGCAAAGCAGTCTCTAAGTGAAGAACACATGAGAGCCAAGCTGTGATTGGGTCAGTCACAAAGCTTGCTATATTCACAGCACATATAGGGGAAGCAGTTCCTTAAGCAGGGAAGCCCATATTTGTATGCATGACTCTGACCTCACTCCAATTTCAATTTTTAAAACGTGGCCCAAGAGCACCCAACTCATAGACTGACTATAGATTTTCCAGAAGTGGCTGGACATGAAAATCTCTACTGAACATAAAGGAAAATTGAAGATTGGTGGGTATGGATGAGGAATAATGAGGTATTGTGAGCAGCACCATAAATGAAGACCTTATGAAGACATCAGGGATCTTCAGCAAATATTAGTACTTTGGGATAATTAGAAGAGTTTCTAAGGTACCCAAGGGGCTTAAAACCAGCTGATTTAGTGTGGTTCGTGGATAATTTGCCTCAGAATCACTTGAGGGACTTATAAAACATTCAAGTTCCTAATCTCTACTACTGGACCAGATTCTCTGGAAATAGATGCCAAAACTCACACTTACAAGATAATTATCAGGAACAAAGCTAAAGCTTTTAGAATATTGATCAAATTCTGACCAGATATAGATGATCAAGCTGAGGCACAAATGGGTCATAAAAAAGAATCATTTTCTATGATAACTTACTTTTTCTAATGGACATGTTACTGACTGATGCTCCATCAGAAGTACCTAAGCACCTATATTCTGCTTGCAGTATTTCCTTTCCTATGTTTATATTTTACATTTCTTTGTACATTCGTTGAGTATATACTTACTGAATATTCCTTATGGACCAAGCATTTTCTTAGGTTCCAGGGAAACAGGAAGAAACAGAATCCCCAAATCTGTGATCAAGGAGTTGTGCATTACCTCCATAAATTAATTATAACTAAAATTTCTTTCTAACCATTTGTATCACTCTTCTTTTTAAGTACCCGGGTGCTTGTTACATGCTTACCAAGCAGTCTTTCAATAAGAATCATTACACTCTTCCACTCCCACCCTACTCTCCCCCAAAAAGTCTAAGTCAAAAACTAAACTTTTCTTGGGTTAAAAATATGCCTTCTTACAATAAGGCCTTACCTAACAAAGACAGATTTCAAACTGTTCACCCAAATCTAAGACCACCTAAAGTTCTAACAGTGATGGTCATCTAATAACTACCCATGCACAAAGACCATTAGCTGTGCAAACTAGCTTGCACACAACAAAAACAATCTGTTCAGTCCCTGTTCCTTTCATTTAAAATGTGTTTCTCTCTTTTATTCTCTAAAAACTATCATGAAATGTCACCAACCAGTGCAACAGGGCTACTGCTGTTATTAAAATGGAGCACATAAAGAACTTCCCTGCTCTTTGGAAAAAGAAAGTACCTCCCAATGAAGGCTAGGAATGACCCACAGAGAAGTGAGATATAGGAGCTCCAGTAGCTCAATCGGTTAGTGCGTGGTACTTATACAGAAGTGAGATATGAGGATAAGGGAGAAGACACAGGGAGAGAGAATCTATAGGGCCACAAGTTAAGAGTTGTGACTCAAGTGGAAAGTTCTGAACACAGTAATGAGGTAAAAGTGTCAGATAAAAACTCAGATTGATTGCCATTAGTTTATTTATGGTTCAAAAGGAAGACAGCATGGAAAAGAACTTCTTCCAGCCACCACTTATGGAACCTCACAATTCAAAGAGGAGTAGTGAGAAAGCCTGGAGAGTTTAAACTGTTAGGGTAATCAATGATGATGTTGATGATGGTAGTGGTGATGATTATGATGATGATATTGTCTACAATTCTTAAACATATCACTATATATTTTGCAAAATGCTTCAGTGCCATTATTTTCCTTAACACTACCTTGTTGTGCATTTCTTCTCAGCCATTACCTACAGGCAGCCATTTCTGGATGATCAAATCTCTTGATGTCAATAGAATTATCAATGTTTTGCTTCTTTCCTTACATCTCTATACTTTCTGTTTACCATAAGCATAGGCTATAGAAGAGCTGTAAGAGTAGATGGACCAGCATAGACTAGGTCTGGTAATCTGTGGTGTTATAGAATGTGGGAAATGGTAGAATTCAGCTATCTAGTTGTAAGAATAGATCACAAGAAGTTTGTTAACTAAGAAAATTAAGTAATTTCTGGGAAATTCCACAAGTCTGTTTGTTAAAAGAATGCCAGAAAACTTTAAGAGACCTTGTAAAAGTCTCACGGGAGAAAAACAGGTTTTCCTAGTTTTCTTATTTACCACTGCCCTGGATCAGAGGACCTCGACCCAATGACTCTATGGGTGGTAAGAGAGATACGACTCACTATGCACATCTGTGATGTTTGTGGGCCGATGGGCTTGATTTTAGCTAAAGTTGTCCTGCTCTTTTGGTACCATCTGATAAGAAGAGGGCTGCGGTGTGCTCTTTGATGTATGGGATTGGTGAACGAAACAGGGGACTTGTGAATTTGCCTGTAGCTTTTATGAGTCACTTTAAGTCATTTGTCACCAGAGGTTAAAATCAGAAAGATGATAGCCAGAATAACTAAGCTGCTTTCCTACATGTATAAAAGCCTTGCTTCTTTCCTTTGTGATTGTCGAATAGTGCCAGAGGAATTAAACAGCTGTTCGTCCGTCCCCCAGGCTGTCTCCTTTTCTTTCTTTAAAAGGTGCTTTCCGGGGTTCCAGGTCTCCCTCTAGAGAGACCACCCACAATAGAATAATAAAAGGACACTTTTCTCATCATGTATGCAGTGCATAGAGACAACAGAACTTCAGAGAGATAATCCTGCAAATGTTCCTAGGAAATATGTCACATAGTCTGGATAAAAACTAGACTTTGCAAGACAGCATTCAGCATCCCTAACAAAATCATCACATGGAAAGTAAAGCTACAAGGAGGTAGGTAAGAGTCTCTCAATGTGACACAATAAATGTGAAAGTCACAATCAATAAACACCTAAGAAACAAAAGAAACCTGAATCAAAATGAGAATGAAGTTACTCAAGATCAGTGAACAATGAAGCAAGGTATTTAAATGTGTAATGATATTACTATATTTTCCCTTCAATCTACATAGTCTTATGCTGCCAAGAACATCAAGTATTAATAATAGCTGAAGGGCTTTGTTTGAAAATGGGGTCCTCCCTTCTGTAGTAATGTAGATGTCACTGGCACATGTCATATATTTGTCACATACAGGAGGCTTGCAACCCACTGGTCTGCCACCATTAAAATGACAGATTGCTACTTTTTAATAATTACCTAAAATTCCATGCCTGAAACTGAAATGCTTTCTTCCTATTTTCCTACTTATTCTAAGTGACCCTATTAATGATATTTCTCTACTTGAAATAATTGGGTAATCTAAAATTGAGAACTAAGCACTTTCCTTCCCTCATTGTTTTCCCTTCTTTATCTCTAGCAGCCCCAGGAGATCACAAACACTTGTCCTTAGGGCAATATCAGCAGTTAATGATTCATGTTCAAAGGCTCAAAGTTGTCTAAGTAACAAAAGACAATGTTTTACAGAAGCCATTTTTGCTTTCAAGTTAATAGTACACAATGTCTACAAACATTGGATTACATGCAGCCCTTCAAGCTTGTGGGTGTGCTACCAATTCAAAACTTTCCAATTTTATTTTATCTGTTCCAAATTTCAAGTCATTAAAAATTAACCATTTTAATTTGTTTCATTCTGATTTACTGCTGCTTTTGCAGTACACTTCATACATCATGTCCTCCCATATAATGTGCTCATAAAAATCACACCAGTTTTTATTAAAATATGTACTTGATTAATGAAAATGATATGAGTATATTTTCTTAATAGTATCAGTCATTAGAAAGTCAGAATCTTTAAAATAGTCTAATCATTCTCTTAATATAAATAGTGGCATGGGCTAAATATTTCCTCAATAACAGACATTTGGTAACATGAGTTTTTATGGAGTGAAGCTGACATGTAAGTGATAAAAGTTGACATTTTTAAATTATAGTATGTATATGTTTCTGATGTTGATGTCTTTGAGCAACAACCCAACACATCAGATAAAAATTTTATAGATTCATCACGATATTGGATTTCAAAACAAACTTGATTTCAGGGAATTAACTGCATATTCTTCTACCATGCCCAGATATTTTGTGGGTCCATTTACTTTCATTGCTCATTTTCTTGCCTGGGTCTGCACTAGCAAGAAGGGATTGTATCTTTTGTATTCATACAACACAGTAGTTAAGAACATTAGCTCCCAAACTGAAAGCTCTTTTGGTTTGAATTTAAGCTCCACATTTCCTAGTTTGTATAACTTTGAAAAGTTACTTAAATTGCAAATACAGCATCCTTATCTATAAAATGGGCATAATGCAATTTGTTCTTCTGATAACTCTGAATAACAGCGATGTGCTCAGAATGGCTTGTTCTTGGTTAATACTCGTGAAATATTAGCTATTAGTGCTTACATCCCTGGCATACACAGCTTTGACAAGATAGTATAGTAATGTCTTAATGCTTACTAAAAGAACAAATGAGTGAGTTAAAGCACACATATGTATCTCTGTTTATAGATGAGTAAACTCAGCTTCAGAAAAGTAAAACAACTTGCTGAATGTTAGTCATCTCATAATTGGCAGAATAATTTCTCAAATTTGAGTCTATCTACAGACAAACCACAGCAGAAGACTGGCTATCTCCCATATAGGGTAAGCTTCCTACTGGTGGAGATAATAGCTAAGTTTCAAAAATAAACCAAATGATTTTTTTGTATTAGGTATGATTAAAAATTATTGGGCAGAAATGTCAAAATCCTCCATCCCAAATCATTGCCATTTAATATACTAAGGAGCAATAGCTATAAAATTAAGACTTTGTTCCCAAATACTCTCCCAAACTCAGAAAAATGGGAACAGCTGATACTCTGACAGCTAACTTTTCCACTTAGCTGTCTGCCACTCTCAATCTTTGTCAAAATGGTTTTCTCATAATTAAGAATTATGGTTCTCAGAGGAGACAAGTGGCAACTCAATAGCTCAAAACTTGCTGAAAAATTCCATTGCATATTGAAGTGTGCATGCACTTGAGCATTCATATCTATCTCTTCAATCCCAGAGGCTTTGCTCAGTGAACAGAACAAGGAACCAGCTATACAACAGCACTTTAAGCAGTTATTCTCCTTCTTCAGTGATAATTACTTGAGTTACTGCCTTATACCACTGCTATGAAGAAAAGAATATTTTTATGAGAGGAAATGAGTTCATATATTAACTCTAAGTAGTGAAAACCCTCATATTTGTTCACTGAATAGAAGTTATTACTAATATAGATGTTCTTAATATATACATTGTAAGGAAGATCCAGTTTTCACCCTGAAAACCGTGTCACTTTATACCCTAATATATGTGACTTTTTTCTCCAATCGTCTCAGAAAGGAAAAGAGGCTATGACTTACTTGTAAGTTTTTAATTGTGTCTGATTCATCTATATTTTAAAGGACCACCTTTTAAAAATATATGTATATTGTGAGATGTTTTCCCTTTATACTTTGTATTCATCAAAGGGAATTGGATTTCACTCTCCTAAAGCTAAAAAATATTACTTAATTGAAAATGTTAAAAAAATAGCCCTTAAAAGTTATCTGAAAGAAGATATAATTGGTGAGGTTCATGCATGCACATACTCATTCAGTAAGTCTCCATGAAGCTGCTCCTACGTAGGGCATGCCCTGAAGAAAATGAGATCTTAGTGCTAAATTTCTTTATAACATAAATACTACAACAATGTAGCAAATTTGCATTTAGAGATTAAAATATAATTCTGGACCCACTCATTTGTTTTTTATTGAAAGCAACAGGCAGAGAAGATTGTTAAGCATTCAAATTTAAGAAAACATACTTCCAGGTATCCTCATCTTATAAATTATAGGGAAGTTAGAACAGAACAAGAGTTTATAAAGAAGAGCTTTTGCAAATGGAAAGGAGACCAAGACTTGGAGGGAATGCAGAGAGAGAGGATGCATAGGGGACTAAATAAAAAAGAATTAAAATGTATTGTATACATGTTCCAGCTCCCCACAATAAATGTACTCAATATGTACTGCAAATACGTAGTAATTAAGAAAAGAAAAATAAAGTTCAAAAAAAGCTTAGAAAGAATGAAGTCATAGTATTTAAAACATGGCAAATGTGGATTTGGGGGAAGGTAAGTTTCCAAGTATTCACTACTTCATTCCCGAGCCACACCATGGGAGGCAGAGTGTCTTCTGTGCAAGGAGTGTACTCCTCTTCTCACTAACTGTAGACTCAGGCAACAATTGGATTTCGTCAATGGAATGTGAGCATTATGAGGTATGGCAGATGCAAGTGAAGATTAATGTAATACAGTTTGACTCGTGATGCTTCCGTCTTCTGTCAAAGGTAAATGTCTCAGATTAAGGAAGCTCTGCAGTGATCAGAACTGAAAAGACTCGGTGCAGAGCCATAGCTGAGCTCTGGCTACTGCTACATAATGCAATCATGAAACAAATCAATTTTGTTGTAAGATTTGAGTTGGTTTTTGTCATTATAGTATAATCCCCTTTACCCCTCCTTACTCATATTTCTGCACTCTACTTTTGAGAAAAATGCTTTAGAAAACTGTCTGTTGGCTGGGGATTCAGCTCAGTGGTTCTGCCGCCTGTCTGGCAAGCACAAGGTCCTGAGTTTGATCCCCGGTACCAAAAAAAAAACACAACAGAAAATTGTCTGTTATATCTGTCTTATTTCTTTACATTCTACTCTTCTTCAATCATCTACAAGCAGGTTTCTACCCCACTGCATTCCTCTTCCGCTCCCTATTTCTTCCATTCTATTGAAACCACTCATATCAAGGCATCTTCCATATTTACAACTCAAGGGATGGTGTCTGTCTTTATTTGGTTGACCTTTAAGCAGCTTTTGGCTCAGTTATTCACTTCTTCCTTCTGGAAAAATTTCCATCTCTTGGCTTATTCCAAGTTGATTTCCACCTTACTGGTCATTCCTTCTCTGTAACTTTGTTAATTCATCTCTCTTTCCAATCATAGAAGGGTAAATACCAAAGTTTGCCTTTGTTATTCTTTTGTGTGCATGCATTCTCCCAAATAATCAATAGATCTTAGTTTGAAATATAATCTATATGACAATGACTCTCTACCCTAAATTTTTAATTTAGCTCAAAACTCACTTATCTACTTGATGTCTACATGTGTATATCTGCAAGCATTTGAACCTGAACTCTGCCAAAATAGGATTGTTGGTTTTCCTATCATGTGTATCTGCCTCCCACAATCTTTCCCATTTCCACAAGTGGCATCACTACGGTCATAGCAAATAAGCTGAAATGAGAATGGTGTGTCTCCAAGCCAAACAAAATCAAAGACTGCCAACAAAGCACCAGAAACTAGGGATGCGGCAAGCTACATATCCTTCCTCATGGCTCTCAGCAGTAGCCCAACCCTGCTGATACTTTCATCTCAGAATCTAGACTCTAGAACTATAAAAGGACAAGTTTGCATTGTTTAAGACACCAATTTGAGGGCTGAGGATTTAGCTCAGTGGTTTCGCCGCCTGCTGTGCAAGTGCAAGGATCCAAGTTCGATCCCTGGTACCAACAAACAAACAAACAAGACACAAACAAACAAGACACCAATTTGTGGTACTTTGTTATGGGCTCTGTAGAAAATAAACACCAGCCCCTATTTTGATGGTTTGGTGAGGGATTCACTCTCAACCATTAGGGATGTGCCTATCCCTCCCCCTTGCTATAGAGCTATCTTCAGGTTCCAGTAGGAAAATGGAGCCAAACAAGGAGCCTCATCATGGAGAAGTGAGCCTAGGGAAAGGGTTACCCCTGACCAGCTTGCCTACAGATCTCTCCATCTGCGCATGCCACCGTTCTCATTCAAGATCTTGCCATCTGTCATGCTGTCAAGCCTTGGAGTAATGGTCTCTGTTACTACTGGATCCAGCATCCTCTACTCCATTCTCACATCAGGGAACCTCTTTTTCTCTCTCTTGCTTCTGCCTCCTCTCCCTCAATAACAATCACAAAAGCAAAGTAGAACAACTGTCTTCAAACAACTTCTGCTTTATGTGTGATAAATTCCTCTGAGACAAAATCAAAAAAGACTGAGGTACCTTCTAATGAAAGAGCTCAAAATTTTGTAAATATCACATATATAGCCCCAAGTCATTCTGATCCTTTCGTATCAGCCAAAACAAAACACAAACTAATATCTCAATAAATTTTTTCTGTCAAAGCAGAGATATCCAGGCAAGATTTATTTAAACAGGTAACAGCTTATTAATGTAGAGGCATGTACCAAAATGGTCACTCTGTGATGAACTCATATCCTAGGATCTCTCATAATCAGAACAGTCATTTAGCCACAATGTGAGAAAACCTTCAAAGGATTCAATAAGCTGAAAAGCAAAAATAATTCAAGTTTTTTGTAGTGACCCAGAGAGTTCTTCTGTTTCCTCCCATGCTATTTCTTCATTCCTCAGTCTTGTTTTTGAACTTTAAGCAAATAGTATACAATTATAAGAGGTCAAATAGCATGGTTTACATTAGTAAGCTCCTAAGCTTTTTTAAACCTCTGCTCACAGAAGCTTCCTACTTACTGTACATTTCAAAGCTCCTCTGTTTCAGCACATAAATCTAGTTGTTGCCTGGTAGTACATCCATTGTAATGCTGTTGTTCCTGAGAATAAAGGTGTGCCAAGGTAATCAAATAAGAGCTGAGTAGTTTTCTCCTGAAACAGAAACAAACTTCCCACTGCTTCTTCTATGATAAATGAAAATTTTCTCAATAAAACAATTATTATATGGATATTTCAAGTTGAGTCCTTTTTATGTTCATCAGTAATTTTCTAAATGAGACCAGTTGCTATTATTTCCCTTCTTCCTGTAGGTACATGGCTTTCACTGCCACAAAAGAAGTAAAGTATGTATTATTCTTCTCATATTAAAAAAAAGCCATTTGGATAGGAGTTTAATGTATGTTCCTTAGTAGTATCAAAAGTAGATGTACCATAACTATCATAATGCACATTATAGCTCTACTTTGTGGATCTCTTTTTCTATTCTAATAAGAAACTACAAGTATAATACATATAAAGTACATATTGTTATTAAATTAAAATTCATTATGAATGGATAAAGAGGATGGGAACAATTATTAGAAACCTGCAAATTCTACCACCCTCTTTTTCATAGTAGGCATATACAATATGCATCTCAATCCTCTATCCAGCAGGGAAAATCTACAGGAAATTTGAATATTATTCCTTCTGTGCAGAAATAAAAACAAAAATAAATCTGTTGGCTCTACAATAGCCTTAGCTAAAATGTCACAGCATATTCAATTTAAATGGTCATCACATTAAGTCCAAACTCCTCTAGATATTTAGAGAATTTCAAAATCCATCACCCCCAAAGTTAAGATGAATTTCCAGCTACTCTTGATTTGGGGTGGTCAGGCAAAGTCACATATCACCAGAAAGCCTGGGATTACTGTGCCTGAAGAAGAATTAAAGAGCTACACACACACGCACGCGTGCACACACACACACACTAATGATTTCCTTTAATTTTTTCCAATTTACTTTATTCATTC
This sequence comes from Heterocephalus glaber, assembly GCF_000247695.1. The sequence goes on from NW_004624773.1 coordinate 14,167,212, forward strand.
ATTCAACAAATATTCACTGGCTACCTGTATCCTGTACCAGACATAGAGTGTTCTGTGTACTAGGAAAGCAACCAAAGAGATGAATTCCCTCCCCCTCAGGGAGGATTGCATTCTTTAATAAGATATCAGTAAGTATAAAGAGTAATTTTATGAATTCATCTTCAAGGTATAAAGAGCACACTATAAAATGATAAATGTCCATTGTCAACTAAACTTATATTCTGAGATGTTTTCTTTTTTGCTGTGGCTAAAGTTTGATGTTAACAAACCAATTAGAAAAAAATACAAGAAAATATTAAGCTTTTCTGACAATATCATGAATATTAATAACTGTGAATTTTAATTCATACTATTCTCTTTAAAATAGTGGTTTCAGTTATTTCAGACTTTTTGCTGTGTAAACACAACTACCTGGTCTGCACAGCAATCATCCACAACTATGCTTTTGCTTTTTTGTGTGTTTGGATACAGGTTCATTTTTAGAGTGATATTGATAAGGCCTATGATGGATCATTGCCTTTGGAAAATGTTGTAGGCTCTAAGATATCAACATTACTTTTGAGGTGATGTAGCATTGAGCAGTAATAATGTAGCTTAACTGCTGATGCAATTGTTAAAGCACTGGTATGCCTGAAGATTCTCTCCATCTTTCAAGTTAATGTGTATGCTTCAGACAGCAGAGCTGTATGTTCTCCAATAGAAAGACATGATGTCATCCAAAGGGCAAAAACTGGCTTATAAAACCTTGGAATCTTCCTCCCTAGTCACTGTTTCCTCCTGACTATGACTGCACAGGACATCTAGTCATAGTTCATTGAGAAGGTATTATTATCTTCATTCTATAGACATATAAATTGAGGCTTAGAGCTGTTATACAACTTTCTGTGATCATTGGTAAGTGGCAGAGTCAGGATCAGAACCTAGGTCTGCTTTTCAATGAAAGTCACCAGTGTGCACTATTTCAAGCCTTCTCCTGTCCTTCAGGTCATTTTACACATGCTGCAGATGGGGTAGTCCTCTGATTATTTTCAGATTCTCTCACCCCTGTTCCTTACCTCTCTTTTTTGCCTACTTTACTCATCAAATCCACTCCTAGAAAGAATATGGTGTCTGTCATATATTCACATGAATTCCCATCAATAATCCAAATTTTAAAGCTGCATAGGATGACAGAAATCATCTTTTCTAGTAATTTTTTAGATGTGGAAACCAAACCATAGAAAGGTTATGGGTGCTACTTGAGTTCACAGAGCTAATTGTTGGCACAGCAGAGGAAAAAGTTCTGTCTCAGGACTCTCAATCCAAGGCTCATTTCACTACACCTTCATGAAGGGGTTTTCCATTAGAGTTTTTCTATACTTAAATAAAAGGGTTCTCACTCCAGAGGAATTTTGAACATCAAGGACTAAATGGAGCAAGCATACTGAAACACAGAAGCATGGAATCCTGAAGCAGTATTTGTAGATGGTTTCCTACCCTCTTCTGTGTGAGACCAACCTTGCTAAGGAAATCCACTGCTGAACACTAGAGGCCCTGATAATAATATCCAGTATGACTTCCCTGCTACCCAAGCCATACCCCTCCTGCTTCCTTTTAAAATACCAAGCATCTCTTCTCTTTCTGCTTCTCCTTAAGAAGAATCAACAAAATCATTTTATTTTGCAGGCCCCACTGGAAGCCACCACTGGATAAAAAAAAATATACTTTCAAATTGATCAGTTCTAGTTGCTAAAATTATAGACTTTCCCTTTCTGATTACGTTTGTTATCACAAATTTCAGTTTGTCTCAAATTACAAGGAAAAATAGATTGAAATCTATAGCTAGATCCCTGGGTATAACATTTCACTTTTTAAAGTCAATTTGAAATGGGAGCCATTTTGCATTAAGTATTTTTGGCTCTAGCTCTAAAGTGCTAAGGCTCATATGCTACATTTAGTCATCCAGATAGCGGATCATATTCACCCTATACTTGTTTCTCCTCTCAAACTTTATATCCTACATAAATAGGAGACTCTGTCAGTGGTTTTTGAGAGCTTCTGTTCTTTCAAAATAACCAAGTATGGACTCCTTGGGCCGGGTATTGTGGCTCTTTTTCTATGTCTATATTTCAAGATGAAGAGGCAGTTCATCTGAATATTATGGAAAAATATAATTTTAAATGAACAAAATTATCCATAAAAGAGTACACCATATATGTTCTACTCATATAAAGATCAGAAACAGGAGAAATTAATGATGGTAGAATTCAGGAGACTAGTTGACTGTAGGCAGGGGTAGGTGATGGAGTATAGTTAAAGACTGGTAAGGTGTATGAGAAGGGTTTCAAGGTTGCTGATACTCTTTTATTCTGATCTGAGTAATGGTTAAATGGATACATTCACTTTGTGAAAATCCATGGTATTACATACTTGTACTTTTATAATATGCATGTTAGTTTTTGTGTATGTTATTTGTGCATAGATACACACTGCACAAAAACACATAAACATATAGACTTTTCACACAGACATTAAAAATGACTTACACATTATAAATCCACAAGTCAAAAATAATTTATTAAATAGCTATATTCAGAGTTTAGATCAAACAATACTGTAAAAATGCTTTTAAATCATAGCTTTAAAATCTGTGTATTATAGATTGCCCACTTTAGGATTAGTTTTTTGCTAACTCATGTTGAATAAAATCATTAAAATCCATGTCAGCTCTTATAGAACTAAGGAAATGTGAGCAACCTTCCCTGGTTTAGAGAAAAGAAATGAAAAGAGCCAACAATTATTTCCTATTTATACACATGAGCTTTATGGAGAGAAAAACAAGAGAATTATCTGACCTGGTTTGGAATCTATGTTAACCTATTTACAAACTGATTTTTCATAGCTTTGGATTGAATGTTACTGTTTTAAATTTTTTACTAAAAATTATATTAATAAATAAGGAAGACTACAAAAGATGCCTGCTTTAAAATGTTTCAAGAAAAAGAAGCTTTAGTCTTCATTTACAAATTAATTTTTTATGTAAATTATTACTAGGAAATCTGTGCTCTTATTTTCCCCCATTACTATATAACTTTAGTGAAGTTATTTACCTTTTCTTCATCAGTTTCATTATCTATAAAATCTAAAAACTTGGAAAGGTCCCACTAAGCCGTACCATTCCATGTATAAAGCAAATGTTGATGAAGTAAAATGTCCTAAAACACTGGATTATCCTACTAATATTATCTCTGGTAAAGTATATACAGAAGAGTGGTATTACTTAATTATTCTTAAATATATATCATCCATAATCTTGAAGTCATAATTATCAATTTATGGTGCCAATTCAGTGATATCAAATTTGAAAGTGCCTCTTTTGATTATTTTTTTAATATTTGATTATTAATGTTAAGATTGGTAAGTGGTTGTTTCACAGCAAGAACATATAATTATTCTACAACTTTTTTGTATTCTTTGTCTGAAAGACTTTATGAAACTATAAAACCAGTTTACACTGGATTTTCTGAGAGAGATAACAAAAATACCCTGGGAGGAATACTGAGTTACTCATCTTCAATAATATTGATAAGAAATCTGGTAGTACACTTGGTAAAAACAGGATGATAGAAGGAGAAAAAGTCAATGATGCATCCAGAATACAGTACTTTTCTGGGAAATGCTATGTTATGTTCAAACTTGTCACCCATCTGTACAGGTTGTTGTCAGAAACCATCTGTCTTTATAACAAGTGGCAACATAAGAAGGAACCTGTTACTGTTCAAATTTGGAGATCGCTAAGGTGAGAGAATTCAAAGAGGGAATTACATGAAAGACAACTTGTACCAAAAGTAAATAAAATGTCTCAGAAGTATTCTGACCCATTGTAATGTTTCTTGATAAACACACAGAATGATAGATTTATTTTTCAGTTTTCTCTTTACCCAAAATATCTACGTTAGTGTAGTGTGCTTTGCTCCTCATAGGTATGGATAGCAATGTTAGTAATTAAACAAGAGCAAAATGCTGAAGAAACAAATGATATGACTACCCACACTTTTCAGTCCAAAATATCTCTGGTGTTAAGATTAGAATGATCTAAATGTTTCACCTAATAAAAATTATAACTGAAAATATCTTTACAGCAAGTATCCACATAAGTAAAGCGCCATGCCCAAAGTCATTGCCCAAGGTCATAGACCCTTAATGGCAACATCAGGAATAGAACTGGTTACCAATAATGGCACTGCTCCATAGAATTGACTTCAAAAGTGGTTACTAGGTTTAAAAAAGATAAAAAGACTTCTAGTTTTAAGGAGTTTAAGAGACTTTCTTATTATTGCTCAGGGATAGACGAAGTCATATCAAAAACCATATTTATAGGATTAACACATAAAATTATACATGATAATAGCTTTTCCAATCCATTCTTCATTCTGTGTCCCTCCCCCAATTATAACCTTACCAAATTATAGGTTATAAAAAGCAAAATAGGAGTCATTATCAAAAGAGGCAAGATTTGATGTTTTCAAAGATCTAAGGATCTTGACTTGAAGGCCAGTATCATTTGCTACTGCACTAGATTATGACTGAAAAATGTTCCCAGACAAATCTCATTCCAAGCTCTGTATGTCAAATTTATCATACAACCTCATTATCTAGCTTCCACTGCCCAAAGACATCATTATAGATAATTATATAAAATTGTATTATTACATAAATCCTGCAGAGCAAAGAAAAGGAGATGAAAAGTTCCAGTTCTAGCTAAATTATTAAATACTAATAGCAAAGGGAGATGGTTAAAATGTTTTATACCAGAAAGGACTATAAAAATTCATGTTAACAATTTTCAAAAGTAAGATACTACCAACCTGTAAGAGCAGATCTAGAAGAACAAAGAGGAGACAAAAGCAGGCTTAGAACATCTGCTAGTCCAAACCACTGTGTTTTAAACTAGTAGTTGCCCATCAGAGAGAGTTTGCCTCTATGCTTTTCGAATATCACCTTTTAAATCATCCAATGGAATTTATTGTCTCACTCTTAGCTGAGTGCTGTTTACACCTTACTTTACTTTGTTTCTTTCATCCTTTCGAGATTTTTAGTCAAAGTTAGATTGTTTGACTAAAACTTTTAAGAATATTGTTTACAATTAGGTGGGAAATATGTAAGTAATTCAGAATGTTTTTCTTAAATTATCCTAATTGGCTTAATGATCCTCTTCACAAAAATATACGGGCTTCACCTTAGTAAAGATATATCTTGTTATTAAATTATGTATTGTAACTAACAGCACAGTGAACTACCTAAGATACAATCTGAATTGTTATTGGTAAATGACACACAACAACAATTCAAGCTAAGCAAAACAAAGCAAAATAATAGCTCTAGAGGCTGGGAAATCCATGAGTATTTCTGGTTAAAGGCATAGCCAAGTACAGGGAATCAAAAAGATTATCAGGACACCTTTTTCCCTATTTTATGACTCTGCTACCAAGCAATTGTTAGGAAGACTACCAAACTGTAGATATAAGCAACAGACATTTCCTATTTATATCCTCCCGAGCTTAGCCACAATAGAGAGCAAACACCTGTTTATAGAAGTTCTAGCAAAATATGCCTGGACTGTTGCTCACTGACCATGACTTTTAGGTCATACATACTGAATAGGAGTCTTTTTGGCCAAGCCTGGGTTTTCAGGCTCTCTGGAGTCAGAGGGTAGATGTAAGTGCACCTGAACTACATAAACTGATTAGAAAGGAGGAATCATTTCCTCCCACATAGAAAACAGATTCTTTTACCAGAAAAAGAGAAATGGATGGTGGTCAGAGGGACAAGAAACAGAAATGTCCACTGCCTGAATACAAAGTCTAGAAAGGACAAAAATACCTCAGGAACATATACATGTTACCGTGGAATATTTCCAAAGGCAGCATTTTAAGAATGTGTCAACACATGAATTACCACTATGGATTATCATTACTATTATTCTTGGTGACTTAAAAGATGTTGTCTTCTGAAAGATTATAAACATTATATAAAAACTTAAAAATTTTAAAAATGTTTTTGTTTTTATACCAGAAGGCCAGGGAACTAGAGAATCAGAAAAAATTCCAATGTTACTTTATAAGGATACAAAACTTTTCAACTAAAATCCCTTCATAGTTATAGTTATGATAATTATAATTATATATAGTTATGATAATTATAATTACTCAATCCCTTACAAAAAGGAACTTATATGATTTTAGTGTTGCATTTAAATGACAATTACAGTTTTTTTAAAGTGGCTATTTACAGGAATATTTATATTCTTGTAAAATTTGCTACCACAGCAATCTCAGCAAATAATTAGCTCCTTAGAGATGTATTCAACTTAGCAATATTCAACTTCTAGTTGAAACAGAAAATAGTCATTAGCTCTTCTTCCTAAATTATGTTGCAGTGGTACCTCAGTTCATGAACTTAATTCTTTCCACAATTCTGGTCACAAACTGAACTGGATGAGAGCCAAATCAAATTCACTGGTTAGGTTCGGTGTTGACCTTATAGGGAAATTTGATTCAGTTCTTGTCCAACTCAGTTTGCAACCAGAATAGTGGAAAGAATTGAGTTCTTGACCCAAGAAACTATTTGTACACTTATTTCTTATACCCTGTGGCCCACTACATTAGTAAGGAAAACTAAATTTTTTTTCTTAGAAGTGCCTTCAGACATTTTATATACCTCTTCAAGATATGTAAATATGGTGAACTTTCATTTAAAGTTAACTGTTAACAGATTTAAAAATTTAATACATTGGAAAATTTATAGCCTTGTTGTATGAAAAGCAAAAAGCCAACTCTGTTCTTTTGAGTCTTTAAAAACAGTCATTGGCAGTGCTAAATTAAAGGTTTGCTAGTATTCTTGTGATCTTCCTCAACCTAATACCCTTTGAGCACCCTCTCCAAAGCTTCATTCCAATCAGATTGCTACCCTTAAACTATCCCTGAGGGCAACCACAGCTTGGTGTCAGACCTGGCCTGCATCCCCAATTTACCTATTGACAAGCCAAGCCATTTAGTCTCAGTCACTTAGGACTCACTAAAGAACACTGGTATTAATATCAATCCCAACAAGCTGATTGTTGTTTGACCCCATTTTACAATCCTCTGTGACTAGAAACAGACAACAAATTAAGTGCAATGAACATTGTTTTGCTTACTAAGGGCAAATGACAATTTTCAAGCTGAGAGTATTAAATAACTCATCAATAATTAAATTAAGTGTAAATACTGGATCCTAATGTAAATGTTTTGTTATTTGTATACATTGTGTTTTATTCTAAAAGGGATTTAAATAAACTTAAATAACTTTAAAATGTTATTTCAATTTTTTGAGAATTTGTTTTTTATTCTGCAAAACGAAGCAAAATAACTTGATGTGTTAGAGTGTGAAAACTTGAATTCTCATAGCTTGCAGTAGAGGGATTTTTAGTGAATTGACCAAGCTATCCTGAAAAAAATCATGACTACTCAGCTTTAAATTCTTATTTATGTGTTTACTACACTTATGATAAAAGAATATGGGGAGTACTTAAGGAAATTTTACCTAAAAATTCTGTGTGATTTAAAATAACAAAAATTAAAGCAATAATGTTTTATAAAAATTATTGCTTTAACTTTACTACCAAAATGTAGTAAGGTATGACAACTGAACATCTAACATCTGATGTATACTTTAGACTAAAATGTCAGGTATAAAACACCACATTGAAAAATACATTTTAAATTTTAATGAGCATACATTAATGAGACAAAAATTGTCGTGCACTTCTGACAGACCCCCCCAAACTGAATTGTTAAGTGGTATTACAAGCCTTATTTTCATAAAAGTGCATCCAAATATCCAGAAAGATTATTTGTGAATCATGGAACACCATCTCAAAGGCAGTAGGAAAATTACAGATTGCCTCACTTTTCAGCTTTCATATTATCAGTTCAATAGGTTTATTCAAAAATTTTTCTGATCTTTTACTCTGCCTCAGTGAAAGCAAATTTTTGAAAGAAAAAAACCATAGGGCTTTTTATTTCCTATTAAGTATCATCCAGATATCTAACATCAATAAAATATGACAGCCCTGGACCTAAATGTGACACTCTTTATATTGTTCTAATGAATTGCCTACCATATCCACATAATAATAATTAAAATCACCAGGAAGGAAGATAAATCAGTAAAAATAGAAATGTGAGTTTAATTCAAGTAACTGAGAATAACAAGTTACTTTCATATATTCTCAGTACTGACTACTTTTTTATTGGTACATTTTAGGTATACAATATGTTTACATTTATCATTGGGTACTTTTCCCCATTCCCTGTCCTCCCTTCACCCCCTCTACCCTTCCCTACTTACAAAGACTTTGCTTCCATTTTTTTCCTTTTCTCATAATTTTTCCATTCCCTTCTTTCCTTTCCCCTTCCCCTCCCACTTCCCCTACCACTTTGGACCTTTTCTTCCTATTTCAAATCATCAATTGTTCATTTTAATCCTTATTTACCCTTTCAGTTTCTCATACCAGAGAAAATATTCAGTATTTACACATGTATGTCCTATTTATTTCACTTTGTGTATCACTTTAGCTGTAAATGTCTCTAGTTTCTCATTGTTTATGGCTGAGTAGTACTCCATTTTATATATATATAAAAAAGCACATCTTCTTTATCCAGTTTCCAGTTGATGGGCACTTGGGATGTTTCCAAGATTTCGCTATTACAAACTGAGCTGCTATAAACATGTGTGCACACATATAGCTGTGGTATGATTCTTTTAATTCTTTTTGGAAGATACCCAGCAGGGGACTAGATGGGTCAAATGGGACCTCTAGCCCTAGTTCTCTGAGGTATCTCCATACTGATTTCCACAGTGGTTGCACCAGACTGCACTCCCACCAACAATGGAGAAGGGTTCCTTTCTCTCCACAACCTTGCCAGCATTTGTTATTGGTTGAATTCTTCATAGCAGCCATTCTTTCTGGGGTGAAGTGGAATTTCAGTGTTGTTTTCATCTGCATCTCTAGAATGACAGGTTATGGTGAACATTTTTTCATATATTTATTTGTTGCTTTTACTTCTTCCTCTGACAAATGTCTGTTCATTTCAGATGCCCATTTTTGAATTGGGTCATTGAATTTGGGGGGTCTGATTATTTTCAGGTCTTTATATATTCTAGATAGTAGTCCTTTGTCTAAGGTACAGCTGCTATTTTTTCCCACATTGTAGATTGTCTCTTAGCTATGTTGGTGGTTTCTCTTGCAGTGCAGAAGC
>NW_004624773.1:14234741-14255771 GCF_000247695.1 Heterocephalus glaber
TGATCAAGTCTCGTTTATTGCAGAAGCTGTTACAACATATATACCGTAGGGCTAGAGGGGAGGAGCAAGAGGAGGGTACTGGGGCTACTTCCTTGTTGCCGGGTAGATTTGCAGCAGGCCCGGATATGTCCGTAAAAGGCACTCAAGAGTTCTAGCGGGGGGGCAAGGCCCCCCCCACACACATGTGTAAATACCGGTTTCTCTAGTGTGAGAAAGTGAAAGTGTAAATAATGATTAATATTATTAAAATGAACAATTTATAATTTGAAATATGAAAAGGTCCCAAGGGGTAGGGTTGGTGGGAGGGAAAGGGGAAAATAAAGAAGGGAAAGGAAAAATTATGAGAAAAGAAAAAAATGGAAACAAAGTCAATGTAAATAGGGAATGGTGGAGGGGTGAAGGGTGTACATGTAATTGGGAAAAAAATAAGAACCAAGATACATCATGCACAGGTACAGGCACCCAATGATAAATGTAAATGTATTGTATACCTAAAATGTACCAATAAAAGAATTTAAGGAAAATAAAGAATAGCTATTATCAATAAATCCACCAATAACAAATGCTGGAAAGGCTGTAGGGAAAAAGGAACCCTTCTCCACTGTTGTGGGTAGTGTAGACTGGTGAAACCACCGTGGAAATCAGTGTGGAGAGTCTTCAAAAAACTAAAATTAGAGGTTACATTTGACCCAGCTATTCTTCTTCATAGTATCTTCCTGAAAAAATGAAAAGCATCATATCACAGCAATATGTGCACACCCAATATTTATAGCAGCACAGTTTGTAATAGCTAAATTTTGGATACAGCCCAAATGCACATCAACCAATGAATAAAAAAGAAATAGTTTTGTATACCAGTGTCGTACTACTCTGCCATAAAGAAGGATAAACTTGAGAGATTTGTAGGTAAATGGATGCACCTTGGAACTATACATTTAAGTGAAATAAATCAGACACTCATGTTCAAATATTGCATTGTTTCTCTCATGTGAGAAACTGAAAGTGTAAATAAGGACCTACATGTATAATAGATACTGTGAAAGAGGAAGAAATGTTCAAATTGGAAGGGGAACTAGGTGGGAGGAGGGAGGAAAAAAGAAAAGAAGGAAAAAAGGAAAACAAATCTTTTCTTAATAAGGAGGGGAAGACATATTGAAGGGAGGGGAGGGAAATGGGAAAAAAGAAGAATCAAGATATATCATGTACAGGTAAAATTCCCTATGATGTATGTTATCATTATGTATATCTAAAATGTACCAATACAATTAATTTTTATAAAGTCATAACACTGTACTCAAAATAAATACATAATGATAAATAACTAAAGAAACATGTTTCATATAGGAAGTGATTGTTTCTTCCTTGTTCAGTGTCTAGACTGATCCAAGTAACAGTACTAAGAATACTGCTTACCAATTTCTTTAGTACTTTGTATGGTCCCAAAAGACTGACCGAAGTGCTTTACATGTATGACCTCATTTAATCCTCAGCATAGTCATGCTTACCATTGAGGAAACCAAGACACAGGAAGTTTAAATAATATGATCATATTACAGATTAAACAAATAATGGAGCCGTGATTAGAATTCAGCTATATCATATACTTTTGTTCTTGCATGAGTATATTTATCCTTTCGATAGATATTTTTTTCTAAAGACATGTCACTGTAGAAAGATGGTCACAAGTTCTTTGTCACTCTACCCATTCAGAGGTAAAAACTCTTGTATTTTTTCCCCCTTGAATCTAGGCTTGGTCTATCTCCTGCTGTGACTGCTGAAACAAGGAGGAAGTGACTGTGTTCCTTCCGAGGCTACATGAAGAGAGCTCGAGTTTCTGTTGTTACAATGTCAGAACATCCTTGGAATCATAGTATTGTGGAGTAAAAAGCCTAAGCCACATAGATGGTCACATGAAGAAGAAAAAAGATGTTTCAGTCAACAGCCCCAACAACCAGTACCAAATGCCATTTATGTGTAAGCCATCTCACACATCCCAAGATCAATATCAAGATAATTGCAGCCCCAATCAATACCACATGGAGCAAAAGAACCAATCAGCATAGTATAGTCAACTCACAACAGAGTGAGAGATACTGAATGATGGATGTTTTAAATTGTTAAGTTTTGTGATAGCTAGTTATGCAGCAATAGATAATATAAAGAATCACAATATTCTTCTTGAATGTAGACTCTTAGGTGTATTATAGCAAAAGACAACTCTAAAAAGTAAGGAAATAAGTTGAATCAATTGCTTTTCTATTGTGGATACACATTTTTAAAATACAACCTGGTAAAGTGGGGAAATCAGAACAGATCAGTGAACAGAACAACTTTTAGAGACCAAGTGCTCAAACAGCAACCCAAAACCCACTATTTATCACAAAGTGCCAACATTGTAATTAAATCTGAATACTGACATTTTAGTTTAGAAAAAAAAACAACCATAAATCAAAAGAAAAACACAAAAACAGAGCTTTCAATGATGCAAACAGACTGCTGTGGCACACAAGCCAGAGGTTTGCCAACACTGGAAAAAAATCATGAACTTTTTTTTAACTTATCCATGCATCTATCAATTTATATATTCATTGAACAAGTACTTCTTATGGATGAGTGTCTGTGTTAATTTTGAAGGTCATACAAGAAATGAAGATATTCCTACCAACTTTAAGATCTTTTAGATCTAAAGGAGAAAACTAATTCTCGGTTCATTAATTCTTATTCCACAGAAAGTGAAATGTGAGAAAAGTTAAGAAATGTCAAGGAATGGATAAGAGAGGTCAATTCCACATTTAAGCTTTTGCTGTAGATAATGCAGAAATTAGATTATGGAATAAGCACTCTACTTATATTTTAATTACTTTTGCTCATCTTTATTTTCCTTAAGGCTACTAATATCCTAGCTTCTGTGAGTTTCAGTGATCTTAAATGCAAATGTGAGATGACTCCAACCCTTACAGGGGAAAGAGATGCTGGACATGTAAATGATAACTAGATAGTATTATGAAATCTTGATATTGAGGTCAGTGTTTATTTACATGATCACTTCATTCAGGCAGTGACAACTTTCTCTTTTAAATTTTTTTATTAGTAGATGTTTCTAGTACAAAATAATTACATGTATTGTGGGGAGGTGGCACATGTACATAACACATCTTAATTCTTTTTTCAACCCTTACCCCACCCTGCTCTTTCTAACTCTTGGTCTCCTTCCCATTTGCAAAAGCTCTATTTCCATTTTCTCTTCAATTATTTTTTTCATCCACTTTCCCTCCACTCTCTCCATCTCTTATTCTCCCTTGCATTTGAAAAAGATCTCCCAACTTCCTATCATCTATCCTTTATTTTGCTATTTATTTATATCTATTTTGGGTTCCTCGTATAAGAGAAACCATGAAATATTTAAGTTTATATGTCTGATTTATTTCACTTAATATTTTGATCTCAAGGTACATGTGTTTACCTAGAAATTCCTCAAGTTTATCCTTCTTTGTGTACAAATACCACATTTATTCATTCATCTGTTGGTGAGCATATAGGCCTCTCACCATGTACTAAACTAAAATCAAAGTGGATCAAAGATCCAAATGCTAAAACAAAAACACTTAATCTGCTGGAAGATAAAATAGGTAAAACTCTTGAAGACACAGGCATAGGCAAAGACTTTCTCAACAGAATGCCAATGGCACCAGTAATAATGTCAATAATCAATAAATAGGATCATATTGAATTTAAAATTTCTGTACAGCAAAGGAAAAAAACCCTACAAAATGGGAAAAAATCTTGCCAGCTGTTCCTCAGACAGAGGGTTTACATCTAGAACAAATTTTAAAAACTCAAAAAATTGGACTTCTCTTTTTTTAAAAGTGATATTTTATGCACATGTACAGGAGAAAAAGACAAGCAAAAGAAGAAAATTTAAATTAGCTGAAAATTCTGTACTTAAACTTAAGAGTGTCTTCTCAGATACAAAGATGTGATCCTAACAGAGCTAAGGATCATTATACCCTTTCTTTCTGGCCTCAGAGCCAAGCACCATTTGTAACTGGATCAAGCTCCTGCTAGAAGTTTTGAATTTGAAACTGATGCAGGAAGGGATCAGATACTCAGTCACTGACCAGAAAATATGAATTAAATACAAGAGTACCATTTTCCTTACGACATGGAGAAAGCATATATTTTATAAGAAAATGTGAGTTCCCCAGAAAAAAAAAGTGGGGGTGAGATCAAGTACTGATAACCCCCCTAAGCCCTCAGATTCATCTGCATCTAAGGCCATTATAACCCTTACCTTCAAAATTATGAGGCAATAAATTCCCTTTTATGATTCTAGTTAATATAAGTTGGATTTTCATCAATTTCATGCAAAAGAGTCGAGTAAAAACGAAATTAGGGGATCTGAGATATAGTGAAATCATCTGAGAACTTGTATAAATTGTTGAATAATTAGTCTTTCAGGAGGATAAAATGATCTCCAATCTTAAAGTGAGGGAAACAACATGATACTTCCACCCCAGATACCAACCTGATGATATCCTTCATCTTCAAGTTGAATCCCTTCCTCTCTTTCCTAATCACATACAAACACAGATTTTTGTCTTACCCTATCTTTTTAATTCCTATTTCCCAAAGTGCCAGGAATGCCAGGAAATGAGTTGGACACAGGGAAAAGGGTCAAGAAAAGCAAATAAAATTGAGTTTGTAGTCTGTTAGCACTATTGTTAGAACCTCTAACCTTCAGAAAATATTCAGTTCTGTTTCTAGAAATCTTTATTCATGACCATTAAGAAAACAAATCAGGTTAGTTGTACTTAATATGTTAGGGGAATGGAGAAATACTTCTATTTTGAATATCTATTCAAAGGAAAATTAAATTTACTAAAGACATTACCACTGTTCATTTTCTGGAGATATACAAAGATAAAGCCAACTTAAAACAGCATATAGTCACCTAATCTTTTAACCTTCAGGTATGGTGCAAACACATTACTTAAAAGATACTTCATCATTACTACTGAAGTAAGCTTTTGTTTCAAACTGTACCTTAGATCATTTAATGCCTGCCCATTCATTTTGCTTTCAAAATCCTGTCAAGACAACATGGCAGCCAAAGACTGAAGTTATGATCAAGTACCCTGGTCTCTCATGAAAATTCCACACTTAGGGCAGATGGGGTACCTGGCCAACCCATCAGCTAGACAGCACAGAGGGCTGGAAGTTGATTTTTAATAATGAAGTACAATGAGAAGAGGGTGGCTGAAGCAGCGCCATCTTAGCTGGTGACTTGTGCTGGTGCTGGTGGCAGGGTCCACACAAGCTACACAAACTGCTGCTGTGGCTGCCGCTGCTTGGTGGCAGCCTTGTTGGCGAGGTCTTTGGCCTTTTCTGTAGCTGCCAGCAAGGTCTCCTTTACCTTCTCCTTGGCTTCCTTGGCTGTCTCAACAAGTGTTTTAGAAGGGGCCTCGCCTTACAGTTTGGCCAAGATGTATTCAAAACCCTTCATGGTCTTGGTCACATTACTTTTGAACCAGCCAAGGCTAAATTCCTGTACAGCTCTGGAGACGTGGAATGAGCTAGAGGATACCCAGGCTTTCTGGTAGATTTTGGTCCAGCCACTGTTGTTGGAGTTCACACAGTAAAGACATTGCTCCTCTACCACCATCAGCCGGTCATGGTTGATGTTTCAAGTGAAGGTGGTCATGGTCTGATTCTGTGGGTGCACTATAGAGTCCTCCAGGATGTACACTGAGTGATCAACGTTGGCAGAAAACAATCTCTCTGCCCAGCGGGGCATCCTGTTGGTCTTGGTCAGGAGTCTCCTGGACAGGAGTTTCTGGTCAAGGGTCAGCTATTGGTGTAGTATGTCTTCAGTCAAGACATGTTGCTGTAGGGATTCGGGTACCGCTGCCAAAAGGCAGCAAACACTTGGTTCCAAGAACTTTGGAGCAGGCTCTGGACCAGGAAATACTTCACTATCCATCATCCCGACCTGGGTGAGCTCAGTACCAGTGCAGCATCAGGGGTGCAGAGTCCTAAGGGCACACGGAGGCCTGGTCGGGCTCAGCGCACACCGGCCATATTGGCAACTCAGTCACCAACTCGCAGTGCCCAAGTCATCCTGCCACGATGAGGAGATAGTATGGCCACTACAAAATACATTAATTAGTGTAGGGTCATTTGGCCTTTATTTTTTCCTGAACTACACCCTGGGGAAGGAGCAAGTGTCTTGTCATTTTCTTTTGCTTCCATCCAGAGCTATCTGACTGAAGTAAAACTTCTTAGCAGTGAGCGCCCTTTTAATCCTTCTACTGCCAGGAATGAAAGATTCCTTGCCTCCAGTGTAACAGAGCTGCAGGCACCAACTTTTCCAAAAGATAAAAATCAAAAGCAAAAAAGTCCGTGAGTTCTCTTTGAAATACAGAAAAACCATCTTTCTGAGAGTGGCTACTTTCCACACACACGAATCCTTTAAAGGCAAAAACAGGTTGTCATTTCTGTTGGGGTGAATAAAAAGCCTAGAGCAGGACTCTCAAGTCTCTTTTTATGCTGAGGAACATCTTCCCAATTCTTTGCACCCTTGAGGACAGGGAGATGATGATGGGGAACTTCTGTCAAAGGCAGGGAAAAAGCCAAACCCTGTGTTGTGGCACCCAGGGCCAAATGCAGAGGGACAGCAGGGGCAAAGGAGAAACTTGGTACTCTTCTGGAGTTCCCAGGCTTTAAGGGTGCGGATCATGTCATTCAATCCAGTATTTGTTGCGCATCTATTCATAATGGACACTCTTTTAGGTTCTATTGATGTACAGGGATCCTTGACTTACGAACTCAATTAGTTCACAAGGGCTGGTTATAACTCAAGTTGGTCAGTTGAAGGCTCAGGCTCCTCTACAGAGCCTTCAAAGTCTTTCTCCTGTGTACAGGCAGTTCTTAGTGTCCTCAGAGAGACACTGGCCCAAGATTTCTCAATTAACCCCACACAGGAAAAGATGTTGCAATGTTCCTTCCAGAATTTCCTTAGGGCTAAATCTGTATCTGAGACCATCTGGAAGCACAAATCACCACCATTTGGGTCATAACTCAAGACTTTTGTTCATAAGTTAAAATTAAAATTCTGGTTGTAACCCAAGTTATTCATTTGTCAGGCTGGTTGTAACTCCAAGGTTCACTATATTAGTGAGCAAAACAGGAAAAAAAATTTCTATTCATGTTACATTGTAGTGAACTTTGGGCCTAAGAGACTGAGAATTAAATAAAACAAATGAAAAGTTTATAATACATTATAAAATAAAAGTACTACAAAGAGGCAAAGATACACAGACTACCAGGAGAAAATGGTAAGGTTCTCATTTCAAGTTGGTGTTCAGGGAAGATAATAGGGAAAAGTCAAAGTTTGAAAAAAGATTTGAAAGAGAGAATAGACCGGGTCTGATATTTGGGAGAAAGAACATTAGAGGCAAAGGAAAGAACAAGTGCAAAGACTATGAGGAAGGACCTTGCAGATTAGGTTCAAAGAAAAGTGAGAAAGACTCTAATTAAAATAAGAAAGGCTAGAGGCTAGGAATGTGGTCAGAGAAGTTATTGAGGGCAAGATTACATAAGGATGGATAAAACTCTGCTTTTACTCTGATGTAGGAAGTCTTTGAAGAGTTTTAAGCAGATGTGTGATGTTTAATTTAGCTACTGGATTGAGAAGACAGAAGCAAGGAGATTAAGAGGCCATTACAATAACACAACTTTGGTTCTCTGGGATTTCAATATGCATCTTAATTTTATCACAAAACTATCATTTGCCCTCAAGTAATATTAAACACTTAATATATAATGTAACAAGTTTAAAATTGAATACTTCTATTCCTTCCTCCTTCCTTTATGGTTTTATCATATGACACTCCTATTTACATTATTTTTTGTTCTTGAGGACATTAATTTTCAAAGAAATACAAGCTTTAAAAATTTATATTACTTTTCTAAGTTTACAAGCTCTATTTAGTTCTTTTCATATTTCCCATTTGTCTCTTAACTATGTCCACATTTTATTTAAAATCTCTCTGTATATTTATCAGAGCTGTTGTTAAATTCTCATCAGCTAATTTCATTATTTCTATTGTTTCTGGGTCTGATTCTACTGTCTTATTTATCTACTGATTCACATTTGACTATAATACTCTTGTTCTTTCCCAGCACTGAGGATGAGGTCACATTTCCCTGCTTCTTATTATTGATTGGATTGTGTTGTCTTCTTTTAAAGAGTGTTGAAGTTTGCTTTGACAGGTAGTAAACATTACTTGCAAATTGGTGGATATTTTCAAGGCTTATTTTTATGTTTTGTCAATGTAAGTCTAGCAGAACCTATAATTTAGAACTTGCTTAGTCAAAATAAGACTAGTCATTGGGTTTCTAGTGAATGCAGTCTCTCCAGTATAGTTAAAACTTAAACAGTTTCCAGTCCTGTGGTGAGATCCGGGAAGTACTTAACTTAGTCTATTGCTTAACCTTATTCAATTTCATAATATCCATGGACATGTTAATATTCAGCAAAGATTCAAGAAGAATTCCATGCATATTTCTGGAGCTATTTATATGCATAATTATCTCCTCTGTGATGCTGTATACCATAAAGGTCAGTGCCCTTGCCCTCTATCTGTTCCAACATTTGCCTGTTAAACTCAGAAGCCCTGATGAGCTTTAACTGGGTTTCACCTATCTGTGGCATAGTCCAGAAAGTGCCTTCAAGGATAAAAGCTGGAGATCCCTGAGATTGCAGGGATCATTTTGTTTGTTGGCTGTCCCTTTCAGTAACACAGTCCTGCATCATCAGTTTTCCAACATCAAAAACTATTTTTTTATTATATAACAGTTTTCTATAGGATTTTTTCCCCTGAAATGGTGGGAGAGCAAGGCCAGAGCTTGGGCTGAAAGAGATGTCCACATCCTCCCATTTTATATGTGAAGCAACCCAGGCTCAGAGAGGGCTTTTAACACAATCAAGATCACATAGCTACTGGTGGTAGCTTTAAGCTCAGAACATATTTCCTAAGTCCAATACCTTTCCAACTTCAGCATGCTACCTCTTGCAGAATAATTAATAGAAGGTAGCATATTGGTTTCCTATAGCTACCGTAACCAATGAACAGAAACCAGTTGTCTTAAAAGAACAGAAATTTATTCTCTCCCAGTATTGGAGACCAGAAATCTAAAATCAAATTGTTGAAACAAGTGATTCATTTTGGACATTCTGAGAGACAATCTATTTTGTAATTTTCCCTTACTTTTGGTGCTTGTTTGTGATCCTTGATATTTGACTTGCTAAGTACTCTGATCTCTGCCTTGTTTTTGCGTGCCTCATCCCTTGTTTCTTCTTATAAGAACATTTATCATTGGATTTAAAGCTTACCTAGTAAATTCAGATGATTTCATCTTTTTAATTACATCTACAAAGAAATTTTCTCCAAATAGGGTTGCATTCACAGGTGCTGGGGATTAAGATTTAGGCATATCATTTTGGGTACTGGGGATCGAACTCGGGTCCTTGTGCTTGCGAAGCAGGTGGCAGAACCACTGAGCTAAATCCCTGGCTTGCGAAGCAGGTGGCAGAACCACTGAGCTAAATCCCTGGCTTGGGCATATCATTTTAAAGAGGGAACACAATTCAAATTGTAATAGGTAGGAAGGATAAATAATACAGCCAAAGTCACATAATACAATTTGGAAATATATGTCTAATACAAAAACAGAAATTGAGGCTGACTCCAGCTGGACCTATTTTGGGAAAATTGAAAGGTGTTCCATGTGAAGTTCTAGGACTATGAGAAAAATACAAAAGAAGGTTGATAAAGTTGCATTTCATCTAAACCTAATCAAGTTACTGGAACACAGGTCCTCACCACTTTCTACATTATACATTTAACATCACTGTCAACTTTGCTGAATAATTCAAAAGGTAACAATGAATGATGGCTTTCATTTACTCTAACCTCTTCTTTTGCTAATAACCAAATCAGTTGTGATAGAGGCTTAAATTCTGAAAATAAGTACATGCAGTAAAAATGAATTGCTGACAAGCCCTTACCTAGAACAGGAAGAATGTCATCTCTATAATTGTTTGCTAAGATGACCCATTGCTAGTTTGAGGGTGTTTAGCTGGTAAAAAGGTAAGTCTATTTTGGGACATCTAATTGTTATTTTAGCTATTACATTTCACTAACCACTGACTTGTTTTCCAGCATGAACTCCTTTTTTTTCTTTTTTCCAACTTTCTCCACAGGTTTATCAATATAACGTATCCCTAGGTTATCTAGCGAGACAAAGACAAAAGCAACAGGAAGAATTGTCTCATAAGAACGATTAGTAATAAAGCATTGTGACAGACTGACCAGTAAAGGCATTTGTTTAAAAAAGCATCCCAACATGAATAATTTAACTATTAAGAAAAAATATATAGAATGCATAACTACCATGAAATCCTTGAACAATGCTCTGAAACCTCATTTGCTACAAATACATATACAATATTGCAAATTGGAAACATATCTTTAAACCCACATTTCACCGGAGCTATAAATCCTATTGGGTACTGAAAGGAGGCAGTTAATTTGGTTTACTTTATGATCTGAACCAAATACAAACATTGAATAAGTTCCAACAGGATACCCACTGGCAATCCTTAAATCTCCAAAACTGACTTAAAAGAAACTGGAAGACTGAGTTGAACAGGAATTGCAAAAAATAGAGACTCATTTTTAATGAAAGAAAGTCCACCAATATCAATCTCCATTGTACCAAGGACCCCCAAATTGGACTGCATGTAATAGCCAAGAAACACAACTGCCTCCCTCCCTCTGTCACAGCTTGGCAGAGGGAAAAATTTGGAAGAACATTAACCTAATGCAACTAAAACTAGAATCATGGTTAGAAAAGGACACTTTGTGTACGCCAATTCAAGGTAAGTAAAGGGAGTTATATATAGTGCAAAGTATCTGGAAAATGAGCATAATACTAAGAGAAGAATCACGGAATATTGGTGATGGGAGAAAATGAGCTATTATTCTTAAATGCCTCACTTAAAGTAGATACAGTCAGAGAGAAGCAATTCCTTGCTCAGGGTCAGGGTATTTAACACAAAAATGTGTCCAAAACTCATGCCTTTTTTAGTTTGATGCTGTCTTTATTCAACAAATTTTTATCAAGGCCATGGGGGAGGGATGTTAAACTTTCTCGGAGTTCATTCCTATACACCATTTCCTTTTCTCTTCTCTTTCTGGCTATATCTCATTCTTTTCCCACAGCTTGTATTCTCATTGGCAGACCGAGTTACTTAAATTTATTTTTCCAGGGCTGAATTCTCTGAACTCCTGACTAGAGTCAACAGCTCTATTTGTGTTTCACAAGTATCTCAAGCTTAATATGTGCAAAGGTTCACTTCTGATTCTCATTTTTCCCAGGAAAAATCTGTTCTTCGCCAATTGATTTCAACCTAGTAGATGTCACTATAATCTAACCAATACCTTCAGCCAGAAACCAAGGCATAAGCCTTGAATCGGTATCTTTCCTTTACCCTGGCCTACAAGCAGCCTGTCAGTAATACCTCCTAATTATATCTCAAAAAAAAATGACTATCCATTTTCATTCCCACAGCCTTAGTCCACATCATCAACTTTTCTGTCATAGAGTGCCTACTAAGTGCTCTCTATTTTCTGATTTTCTCATTTCTAATTCATATGCCATGGGGAAGTCAGAGAAGTATTTCAAAATATTCCATTTAAAAAGAAAATCTTTTTGCCTCCAAGGACATGCATTAATTACTAATGTCCCTGCATGCCTCTCTCCCTCATGACCACTCTGTTCTAACCATACTGATTTCTTTAAATCCCTCAAATACTCCATGCTCTTTTTACTTTAGAGTCTTTGCATGTGCTGTACTCTCTGTTAGGAATGTTCTTCTTTCCATTCTGAAAGGCTAGTTTCTTTTATATGTCATGGCTCCATCAAATATCACCTATAAAAGGACACCTTCTTGGACTAAACATCTAAATGAGGTCTTACTTTCCTCCTGCTGTCCTTTATAATAGTGCCTTAAGTATTTCCATCATATCACTTAGTACTACCTATCATCATCTATTGATTTAGTTATTGGTTGTCATCCATTCTGTCTTTCAAATAAATGCAAGCAATGATGAAGTCTCTCTTCCTCACTGTGTTACCACTATCTTGTCAGCACCTAGTACATAAAACCCAACAAGTGTCTGTGACATAGTGAAAACAAAGGGCATTTACAACACTGTTTTTTGTACCAAAAGAGGACAAAAAAAGATTAAGAGCTTCCGTTAGGTGTCAACATATTCAATCTGATCAAAGAAATATTGCAACTGAAGTTTGCTAAAACACTGCAAGTTGTTAACCCTTATTCTCTAGAGAGTCTTGTTAAACAATATTCCATATATCAAGGATGAATTAAATTCATTGCTGACTCAAAGACAGAACAAGATGACTTCACCCAGCCCCTTTCAAATGTATGATTTTATGAAAAATCCATAATCTCTCATCCTTACAGCACTCTGATAACAAGGTAATTACCCTTTTAATGAAATGGAACACTTTTTATATTCATCCCCATTGAATTATGGACCTTAAAATTGAATTGGAGTCTAATAGACATCAAATGCAACTACCTGCCAGTTTTGAGCAAGGACAAGAGAAAATTTGTAGTGGTATCTGAGGACTGAAGGAGCAGTACTGACAGAATATCTCTGACTCTTCCGAATATCAGTGACTCTTCAGTTTGAGCCCCAAGGCTACAAGTGTCCATTAGGTCCCTTCCTCAGTTTGTGAGAAAGTCTCCACAGAAAAAAGACACTAGTTGTCCTCCCCATCTGTTTATGGATTTTGAAATTAAAACAGTGTATATTTCCTTCGAGATTTAACTTTTTCCACCCTTATTGTGTCAGCCTATGTCAGAGAGCTGGGTTCTCTCCTAACAGCACATCATTTTCCATGCTGCAGTGACTCTTTTGAAAAATCCTAGTTTTACCAATGTGGTGAAGCCTGTCGAAGCCACTGTCTCCTATTTCCTCCATAATAGATAGCTCTTTCATCAAATGACCAACTGATGGAACCACAACAATGACATTCCACATGAATTACACCTAAATCCCCCAGTCCATATTTCTCTCCTGTGCGCCTCCAGTTAACTGACGCTACTTATTTATCAGTAATAGCTCAGATTAAATCCTAAACATCTAGCTAATGCATTCCACATCACTCTATTCACGCCTGTGCCTTTTTCCCTAACTCCCCCTTTTAACATGTTTTATAGCCAATTCTGTCCAAGTTATCACACTCACAGCTAAATTCACACTTTTACTTAATCATTCCAGTTTAATCCTTTGAGGTTTCTTTTTATGTGTTTGTCAGTTTGGAAGCATAAGTTTTTAAACCTTTACCTTCTGGACAATGACATTGGGAAACTTCATTATTTTTAGTTAGGATACAACATAGAACAACAAATGCAGCCTCAGAAAGCTGAATAACTTCTTTCCCCTTGAGAATCTTTGCACAATTTTCTATATTCAGTAGCCGAGGACATTTCCTTCCTTTCTCTGGTAACATGGAGTACAGAAAGGTTACATTAGCTAATAAAAGCTCTCTGCTGACAAAAGATGCTTTTGAAAAGTCACTTGAACAGGGAGCTCTGTCAATAGCTTAAGATAAAATGCCACATCTTGGTGAAGTTAAGTTTCTGGATTGTAGTTAAAAGCCTTATCAGCTCCATGTACAATGAAAAATATTTTAAGAGTCAAGTTTTGCTCAAGCTCATTTAACTATGTGTACAGATAGAATATAAATCTGGACTATCTAAGCCCATCTAACATTTCCTTCCCATGTAATTTAGGTGTTCCTAAGCAAAAGATAAATTCACAGAGTACACGAAATAATGGAAATTATGGGAATCATGACACTGAAATAAATTCATGCAAATTTTAAAAATTAGATACCATTTTATTCTATTTTCTCTTTCTAGCAAAACACTGGAGATGGGATGACATATAAAGAATAGAAGTTCAATTTGGCCCACAATTCTGGAAGAGACTGAAAAGTCTAATACTCAGTACCTGGATCTGTTCAGGATCCATGACAGCCTGTTGCTGCATTATAACATGGCAGAGAGCATCACACACAGACTGAGACAGAGCAAGTAAACCACAGCAAATTTGTTTACATAAAAGTTATTTTCTTGTTAACCCATTAATCCATTAACCCATGAATGGGTTACTTTATTCATCAGGACAGAGTCCTCATGACCAATCACCTTCCAAAGATTCCATCTCTAAATACCATTGACAAATAAATTTGGGGGTTATGTTTCCAATGCATTAAAATTGGTGGACACATTCAAACCATAGCAGTTACCGTTTTAGTTCACCAGACAGGGAAGAATGCTCAAACCTGAATATTGGCCAGTACTCAGGGAAAGAATATTCCCATACAATGCTACTATGAAAGTACATTTGTACAGACTTTCTAATAGGTGTTTTGATGATATTCATTAAAAGGAAAAATGCAGATACCCATAAACTCAGTTATTACTCTTCAAAGTATTCTGGAGAAATGCTTGCCCATTTGTAGAAAGAGCCCTTACAAAGATGCTCACTATAGCATTGTTCATAATAGAAAAAAAATCATCATTCAACAAAATACCCACAATCAGAGGAATGGCTATATGCATATCTATGTAACAATTTAAAACAATGAGGTAAAAAACCTGGGAGGATATCTACACAATATAAACAGTATAAACCCACATGTATAAAAAGGACAACCTATTTAAATTTTAATATATAAAATATATACACAAAATACATATGAATATGTATACCAAAAGATTGCAAAAAATTTGTAAGTAATATATGGGATATAATTGAGGAAAATGTTCGTAAATCATTATTTGATATATGATTTGGATTTATATGACTTATAAACCATACAACATATAATACTATCAGATGTATTTGATTACAAGTATGTTTTATTCATTTGTAAATTATATCTATGATAACTACATATCTCATATATATTTAGTATAATAAATCTGATAATATGTCAAATGGAAAATATTGGCATATATTTATAAATCATATATCAGAATATAGAAAGAATACTCACAATAATGAGACATATAAATCCAACTTAAAAATGGACAAAAGATTTGAATATCTATTTCTCCAAAGAAGATATACAAATGGCTGATAGGAACATAAAAAGAAGTTCAAGATCATTTGTCATTAGAAAAATGAAAGTCAAACCACAAAATGAGATAGTACTTCACATCTACTGGGAGGTATATTGTCAAAAAGACAGAAAATAACAGTGTTGACAAGGGAGTAGAAAAGGTAGAATCCTCATACATTGTTGGTAAGAATGTGAGATGGTACAGTTGCTATAAAAAACAGTTTGACAGTTCCTCAAAAATTAAACACAGTTACCATATGACTCAATAAGTCCAATATTATGTATATACCAAAGAGAATTCCAATCTTAAATCCACATTAAAACCCATACAGGAATATCCATAAAGCATTATTCATGATAGACAAAGTAGAAACAACACAAATGTCCATCAACTGATTAATTTATAAACAAAATATAGTATGTTCATTCCATAGAATATTATTCACCTATAAAAAGCAATGAAGTATTGACATATGATATAAAATGGATGAAACTTGAAAACATTTTATTAAACAACAGAGTCAGACACAAAATAATTTTTTTATGATTCTATATAGATGAAATATCCAGAAGGGGCAAATTCATACAGACAAAAAAATAAATTAGTGATTCTCAATAGCTGGGGGAATGGGGAGCGACTGCTAATGGAGTGATGAGAATGTTCTAAACTTAGCAGCAATGATGACACAACCTGAAAATACTAACAACCTCTGAGTTGTACATTTGAAAGAGTGAATTTTATGGTAGGTGGATTCTATCTCACTAGAGCTATGATTTAGAAAATAAAAATGTAAAAGATCTTGAAGGGTACTTACCAAACTAATAAGAGTGGTTACCTTGGGAAAGAGGATTAATACAATTTTTAAGGACAAGAAAAGATTTACATATCTCTTATTATAAAATTTAGAATGTGTTGAAAAAAGAAAAAATATCCAAGGCCTCATTCAACGTGGTACTATATTATGAGGAATGCATAGCAATATGTTTTACTCTAACTAATTTACACCCTAAGAATTGCAGAAAGTATTTTTGGATACTCTTCTTGGCTGGGGTACATTAAAAAAATATGTAAGCCAGATTCCTTTCCTTCTGGGAATTTATGATGCGTATAAAAGTAGAGACATGTACATAGCCCATTATTAAATAGTGTGATAAATACTATACTATGAGCATATACGTCTAGCTCTGGAAGTACGGGGGAAGAAGCCCATGGAAAAGGAGCTGAACTTTAAAAGATAAGCAGAAGTTAGTCAAGCAGAGAAGGTATGGGCAGACAGGCAGCAAGAGCAGCATAGGCAAAAGTCGACAGTGCACAGAGTTTTCAAAGAACCATGAACATTACTGGCTGTGACTGTAATGGATGTCTTGTGGAGGAGAATCGTGCAGGTAGGTTGGGATCAGAATGGGAAAAAAGCCTTAAATAATAACCTGCGATGGAGTTAAATTGATATTCTGTATCAATTTAGGAAATTGAGGAAAGAGGAAAGACAAGTCAAGGAAAAAGACAAAGCAAAAGAGTACACCAGATGGGAAGAGACTAGAGACAAGGAATAAGTTGGGATTCCCGTATTAACCAAACAGATGAGAGGAACATTCACAGAAGAGCAGAGGTAGTGGAAGTGAGGAGAGACAGTCAGATTCAAGAAATACATCAAACATAGTAGGCATGACTCCATGACTGGCATGGGAGGGAAAAGGAAAGGTTGCAATGACTCTCAGAACCCATTAGTGTCAGAGAACATTTAGAAAGATTACAGTTAGACTTGCTCTTTGCTCCTAAGAAAATAAATTGAAGATGAAAAAGGGGAGTTCAAACACAATAGGAGAAAATATGTCCTGTACTTTGCATGTTTCAAGAAAAAAGAATCTCCTGAGCTCCAGCTGTTGCAATATGATGTGATGGAGTTAAGGGTGCTAGTTAACACGTATTAAGTACATAACAGGGTATGTCATGCATTGCATCAA
The DNA here is from genome assembly GCF_000247695.1 of Heterocephalus glaber. The sequence continues at coordinate 14,251,932 of NW_004624773.1, forward strand.
CTATTTCACATGCCTAATTTCAGTGAATCTGAAAGACATCTTTTTGCTGAGAAAGAAAATCAAAGCTTACAGAGATTAAGACATCAAGTTCAAACCCAGGCAACTTGACTTCAGATGCCAGTGGTCATAACCACTGTGTTCTTCTCCAGCCACAATGCCTCTAATTCAAGCAGCATCACCTCTCCACTTATAAAAAATTAAGCTATATTTTAAGTTCTTCTTCCTTCTCTATCCCCAGACCCAAAACACGTCCAGAGCATCCATCATTTTTATCCCAGTGAAATCAAAGTGATTCTTCAATCTCTCAATGACTTCTAGGGTGTCAATGATAGCTATGTGAGCAGGTGCATCCATATTAAGGAGGAGAATAGCTCTATAGCCTTCCAGGGAATCTAAGCAATACCAAAGGCCCTTCTAGCCTTTTCTTTGAGCCAGTGACACTATTCAGCCTTTTCACTTGGAGATTCAGAAACTCACTATAGTAAACTTAAGGGTTTTTTTCTCTCTCTTTTTAACCACCACACATATGTCCACTCTTTTCTGTTAACATTATCCCTATTTTTCTCTTGAGAACTACATGTAACCTAGGCTCAGTTCATATGTTTGAGGTAGATGTATTTCATTTTTACCTTTATGGATAAAGGCTTGACTCTTCAGTGCAGCTTTTCATCTTTGCCCCAAGAATGAGGTACAAATCAGTTCACTGAATTGTACTTTTTCAAATTTCCCCATTTAAAAAATGCCCTCTATTTCCTATGTTTAGGTTTATGAAGAAAAAAATACCTGGAGAAAGATTGTGTGAAGAGACAGAAAAATTGACAGGGGAGGAGATGAATGATAAAACAGAGGAATGTTGAGACCCAGAATCATCCTTCAACTTCTAAAACCTGACCTGCACTTGCTAAAGAGAAAGGACTAGGATCAGACTTTAAGTTGTAGGAAATAAACCATTTACTGTGAAGTTAAAAACTGAAAGTGTTAGAAAATCCCACATTGCTCCAAAATGCCACACACACACACACACACACACACACACACACATCACAATACAATTTCACATTAATCTAGCTTTCAATAAACATTTATTGCACAAGAACTTTGTTTCTGGCACTGAACTAGATGTTCTGGAGTAAGGTTACCTGAATTCTCAGCTGAAAGCATTCATATTTTAACATGAGACTAAGAATCTATGCATGTAGAAAGTAATTTGTAACCTGTCTTGCACAAAGAATCACTTACGGATCTTTAAAAAATACCTATCTTTAAATGAATAATTGATAATTTGAAATAGGAAGAAAAAGTTCAAAAGGTTAGGGGAAGTGGGAGGAGAAGGGGAAAGGAAAGAAGGGAAAGGAAAAATTATGAGAAAAGGAAAAAATAGAAGCATTGTCTTTGTAAATAGGGAAGGGTGCATGGGGTGAAGGGAGCACAGGGAATGGGGAAAAAATAAGAACCAAGATACAACATGTACAGGTACAAGCACCCAATGAAATGTAAACTTACTGTATACCTAAAATGTACCAATAAAAGAATTTAAGCAACCCCCCCCCCAAAAAAACAACAAAAAACAACCTATCCTTGACCATATCTTCTGAATCTAAATAGCCTCAGGGCAGGCTGGCATCTATATATCTTATAGGTGTTTATTTTAAAAATAGCTAGTGATTCTGAAACACAGCCTGTACAGAAAACCAGTTCACACAACTGGGACATGCATTGGCTTTTCTTCTAAACACTAGTGCCTTTAGAAGGTAATGTATGAAGACTTTATTACATCAGTATAAATGAACTCACAAGATGGCTAATTATAAATGATCCAGAATAACATAAGACTATTGAGCAAGAGAAGGTACGATATAAGATAATATACTGGAACTTGGTGGCAAATATGAAATGTCTTTGTAAATGTTAGCAGTTATAATCACTGTGTAGGTCACCATTTTACATTTTATTTAAAGTGCTTTCCAATAGTGAACTGACACTTGTTTTTTGGATAACTTCATTCTAGTGTTTCTAGTTCTATATTTTTCACTCCCTGACTTCTCTAGTTTTCAGGGAGCGACTTTACAGGCTATAGTTTTATACTATAGCTCTATGGGGTCCCTAAGTAAATCTTGACCAAGGCTGATCAAGAAAATTAGACAGCCCCACAAGTAGGTGGGAATCCAGAATTGACCTCTGCTACCATTATCTTGGTCTTCAGTGGTTTATGAGCATGGGGTAGTTGTGTATCTGTTGAGATGTATGCAGTTTTTCCTTCGACCTCATCTGCTAACTCCCAGTCTAACCTACTTAATTAGACTTCTGCCTGTGTTTCCTGTTTTCTACTAGTGCTCTCAGAGGTACCCCATCCTATTTGGTTGAGCACTGATACTCTGTTTAGCAATTGCTTCCTGCATACTACCTTTCCACCTATTGCTAGCTAGCCACGAATTACTCTCTATACACTGAATTCTATCCCTTGAACATCTAGTCAATGCCTAGACTACATTTCTTTTTCTCTTGACATGTTCAAGCTGCTTTATGGATACCTTTCTTCAATGATTATTTCTCTCTCTCTCCTTTTTTTTTTTTTGGTACCAGGGATTGAACTTGGGACCTTGCACTTGCAAGACAGGTGGCGGCACCACTGAGCTAAATCCCTGGCCCTTGATGATTGTTTCTCAATTAGAATGGTTCTGCCTCCAATGGAATGTTTTTGCAATTATTGATATATTTGATTGTCATAACAATAAAATCTGCCTCCTTCCACATCACTCCACTTTTACTAGAATTTAGAGTGTGGAGGCCAGGGAAAAGAATCACTCTACCATGAATGTACTAGCTAGTCCACACAAGGATCAGTTGTACTGTGTTCTTTTGATATTCATGCAAAAGAAAAACCTCTTATTTGTATCTGACCCTAGATGCTAGTTTCATTTTAGAAATAATCTCAAAGTAAATTTGCAGTGAGTGCTAATAAACAACAAATAAGCATCTATAAATCAAGGGGAGAATCTTATTGGGAACTTTATCAAAATTGTTTACCATCCTAAAAATTAGCTCAACAATTCCATTCTTGGGATTTGAGTCACAAGTACAAAGCTCCCATATCAATCCACAGTTATGATTTCTATCCTTCATGAATGTACAAGCATCTGACTATTTCATTGTATCTTTTAGTATAATAGGACTAGGCAGTTAACATATCAACATACATATTGCATTAGTTTTATTTACTTTACATTTGCCTTATATTATAATTAGGGTGTTACATTAATTTGTCTTATTGATTTGTTTTCTGTGTGCAATGGTGAATGTAGACAGACTGTATTGTCTATGAATTATCTTTGAAAGTAAAGAGGACATTACCAAATATTTATTGAGAGAGGAGCTGCTAGATATGATATGTTTGAGAGATCAATATTAGTCTTTATTCAGAATGAAGTGAATATTCACAATAAATCCTGTGAATCCTTGAAACACTCATTCAGAGCTCAACCCTTACCACTGTGTAAGTTTCTGCAGTCCAAATCCCAACAAAGATCCATGACAAGGATATCCCCATATAACTTTTAGCTAAATCTATTCATTAACAGATTCTACTCTGTAATTTATCTATATAATTCATTTGAATTAAAAGCTATATTCTTGAGAGGAGAATTCCAGATTGGCATGCCACAGCTCCCAGGCAGGAGGAGGCTTCTGGGTAGGCATGCTGCATCTCCCAGCACAGAGGCAGTGAGCAGCACAGGCACCAGGAACACACACACACCCTACCTACCCACCCCCAATCCCTGCATCAAAATGAGAAGATAGGTAAACAAGCCACAGAACCAGACTTCCAGATCACCTACAGCA
>NW_004624773.1:14260166-14279261 GCF_000247695.1 Heterocephalus glaber
ATAAAAAATGAGAAATTAGAGACATTTATAGCTAAGTGGATGCACATTGAGGTGATACTCTTAAGTGAAATAAATAGGACACATGTGTCAATAGTTAAGTTTCTCTAGTGTGAGAAACTGAAAGTTTAAATAAAGACTAAAAGATATAATAGATAATTGGAAATAGGAAGAAAAGGGGCAAAGGTGAAGAGGAAGTGGGAAGGGTAGGGGAAAGAAAGGAAAGAAGGGAGTGGAATTAATAAGGGAAAATGAAAAAATGGAAACAAAGTGTTTTTAAATAGGGAGGGATGGAGGGGTTGAAGGGAGGGCAGGGGAAGGGGGAAAAATAAGAACCAAAGAGTATGTAAAGGTGCATATCTCCAATGATGAATGTCATTATATTGTACACCTAAAATGTACCAATAAAAGGATATACAAAAAAAGCTATATTCTTCATAGAGGTGATAAACATTTTTAAACCTATATTTCAATAATGCCTTCACATATAGTGATTTCATGTTTACAAAGTGAGATGACAGAGAAGATTGTGTATTTCTATTTCAAATGAATTATTGAGGCTCCGAAAGTCTGACCAGTTCAAAGTCACAGAGCTAACAAGAGCGAGTTACACCTTCAGAAGCCAAAAACAATGCACTTTTCACTTATATAGCACTTGCTCTCAGTGACACAAGAAACAATAGGATAAAAATGTAGTAAGAACAAGATAAAATAATCAATATAAAACACTAAAAATATGTAAACACGAAGTAAGTAATGGTAATTTCTGAAAACCTAAAGATGAAAATCAGCACCTGGGAAATGTGACTAAGGTAGCCCTTTTGCCATCTGAATATACTTTTGTACAGCAACCCACCACAGCCCACATCTCCAGATTCATTGTGTACAAGTCCCATGGTCACCCTCAAATAGCTGCCTACAAGGACATTAACTGTGCTGCCCTCTGCTGTTGAAAGAAGAACAGTCATGCAAACAGCAATCACATTTGCTTGCTACTTGTCTCTGAGCTGACAATAGGGGTAGTGGGAGGCACAGGGGAAAGGAAAGAAGGGAAAGGAAAAAATGATGAGAAATGGAAAAAATGGAAATAAAGTCTTTGTAAATAGGGAAGGGTGGAGGGCGTGAAGGGAGGGCTAGGAATGGGGAAAAAATAAGAACCAAGATGCATTATGTAAAGGTACAATACCCAATGAGAAATGTAATTGTGTTGTATACCTACAATGTACCAATAAAAGAATTTAATACAAAAAAAAAATGGGCAGCAGCAGTGCTTCAAACATCATTTTACTTTTATCAATAAGTAGCTCAATAGTGAGTTTTTATTACAATAAATATTTTGACTACAAAAATGACTATTATTTGGATATTATGCTCAAGTCTAGTTGAATGGACATGAACAAATATTTAGTTTTTATAACTACTTTTCATATTCTTGTAATGTCAGGACTAAATGACCTTAAAGGTCAGATAGAGATAAATAGATGTCTACACATGACAAATCTGAACATAGGAAGCACCTGTCTGAAGAAATGTGTAAATAAGAATTTTAGGACTGTATGTAACAGTGAGAAAGTTACATAATGGATAAGTAATATCTTGCAAAGAAGAGTGAGATAACACTCCACATGCACCATTCACACCATTCAACCATACTTGGGTTGAATCAGACCACCAGCCCTGAATTAGACTGATGCGCTTATTTCATAGATGATGAAATTGAGACCCGAGATTCGTTAAATAAAATTTGTAAGAGCCCATTAACTTGGACTGAGCTCCTGAATTAAGCATCAACAGGCAATATGGGGTTTAATCAGAGAAGCTGAGCTTTGGTAAATTTCAGGAGGCTCTATAGCCAATTAACCAATTAAGCTATGACCAATTAAATTCCCTGTATACGTTACTTCTGTTTTGTATAAATGCTATTAGATCACATTGTTGGCTGCAGTCCTTTGAACCTGCTTTGGTTTGGGGGCTGTTTTGTTCACAATTTTTTTGTTTTACTTTGTTTTGCTTAATTCTTTCTTGTTTATAATTTTTCAAATAAACTCTACAAACTTAATTGGCCTAAGGAATTTTCCTTCTAACGATTGTCAAACATGTCATTGCTGCTTGAAATATACCTAGGTCAAAAATGTAAGCATCCTATATTCAGGAATATTTTTCTTGTCATTAGATATATGTTTCCTAGTTAGGCCTCCAATAAAAGTGCTCAAGAAATTCCAGCCCAAAATTCAGAAAGTAAGAAGTGGTGTTAGTTCTCAGTGCAATTTTCAGATAATTCTTCACTAACACTAATATGCCTATTTTTTTCTTACAGAAACTGAAAACCTTTGTGAAAAGTGAGGACACATGCAAAGTCTTTTCATCTTACAATTGATCTTTCTGATGATTTGTTCATAAGAACTAGAATTTCCCATTGCAGAATCATTTCCATGGTTACCTATTGATTGCCTATAGGAAGCATGCTGTTTACATGGCCATCATATCTTTATTGTGAAAGGTAAGTCATCTTCTGGGTTTTTGCTGTATAGGCAACCTGAGGCATGAGTGCTGCAAAATTACCAGAACAAGATAAATAAATGATTCATGCAAGTTGGTTTTGCATGAATAAGTGATTAATCCTCTCTTTCAACCTTGGTGGGAAAGAATGCAGAGTTAATGTCATTCTATGCAAATAGAACCCCACTTTCTTGAATTCTGACCTAATTATAGGCATTTGTGAGGCAAAATATATGTGCAATTTCTTGAGATTTTTAAAAATCTGATAAGACTGCTACTGAAAATCAGAAACTAAATTTCTCTTTATAAGTTTTAACTGCAGATGCACATAAAATGAGGTTGTGGTTTACTCCAAAGCTTCCTTCAGAACATTCTATATTTTAGCATTCAAAAGGCCTATGACTTTAATGGTCCAAAACAGGCCTTACCATTGGTCACCAAACAGCCTAGTTCTTGGTTTATAACAGTCTGTGTGGCATCCTTAGCAGCCTGAACTGATTACTTCCTTTGAAGCAAGCTACCTAGGACACCAGACTCAGCATAGTGAAGAAGTGAGTGGACTATTCAATAAATTGATTAAAATACTCAAAAACCTAAGACAACATCAGCAAAATGAAATTCCCTTGTTTGGGGTCAGAAAATAAAAATTCCATTGTATAGAAATATGGCACAGTTCCGTGCTAGAGACTTAGGTCTCTGCACTCAAGAATATTTCACTTGAGGTTAGGAATGTTGAACATAAACTCAGACAAGCCAAATAATTCCAAATAAGTCATAAAATAAGAATACTAAGAAGCAGAGATAACCTTCAACTGGACAATAGTCAAAAAAGGCTTCTTGCATAAGAAGTAAGAAATGTATTTTGAATATTTCGAGGAGCTCTACGGAAGCAATGAGATTTGAATAAGTTTAAGTGGAAAATTATAGTAGCTCAGATTTAATGAACTTTTACTGTAGAACAATTAATTCATCAAACCCCTTATGCTCTTTGCCTCATTTAACCTTCATAACTATCCAATGGAGTGGGCACTATCATAATCTCTTTTTCATAAGTGAGAGAACAAGCAGTACCACAGAACTAGCAGCAATGATTTCAATGCAGACCACTTCCTGAGTCTAAAGTTGTAGCTATCCATTCCACACAGAAGAACGCAGTGGCAAGGAAGCCAAACACACTGCAAAAGGGATGTGGAGGGTAAATCACTAAATCAAGAGATAAATGATGTAAGTAGATTTGGGGGGCTGGAAAAACTGCTTGAGAATGGATTATAGAAAGCTCTGAATGCCATTCTTGGTAGGATAAGGCAGGATAACTGAATCCCAACTCAAAAAGCACCAATTAATTTAGGTGGTGCTGACCTGTAAGGAAGAGGAGGTCTTAATCACAAGAACACTAAATGGTTGTTCCACTGTGGAAATAAGTATGGAGATACCTCAAAAAAATAAGATTAGAGGTTCCATTTGACGCAGCTATTCCCCTGCTGGGTATCTTGCCAAAAGAATTTAAAGCATCATACCACAGCGATATATGTGCACCCATGTTCATAGCAGCACAGTTTGTAATGGCTAAATCTTGGAAACAGGTCAAATGTCCATCAACTGGTGACTAGATAAAGAAGATTTTTTTTATTGAATGGAGTAGTACTCAGCCATGAAGAATGATAAACTAGAGACATTTACAGCTAAATGGATTCACAATGAGGCCATAATTAAGTTGAATAAATAGGACACACATGTAAATACTAAATAGTTTCTCTGGTGTGAGAAACTGAAAGTGTAAATGAGGACCAAAATGTATAATAGTTAATGTGAAATAGGAAGAAAAGGTCCAAAAGGGAAGGGAAAGGGAAGGGGAAGGGTAGGAGTAAGGAAAGAAGGGAAAGGAAAAAAATATGAGAAAAGGATAAACAGAAACAAAGTCTTTGTAAATAGGGAAAGGTGGAGGGGTTGAAGGGAGGGCAGAGGAATGGGGAAAAAATGAGAATCAAGATATATCATGTACAGGTACAAATTCCCAATGATGAATGTGACCATAATGTATACCTAAAATGTACCAATAAACTTAATGAATACAAATGCTAATGACAAAAAAGAACACTAAATGGTTTTTATATAACTTTTTTTTTTTTTGTACTGGGGATCAAACTCAGGACCTTGTGCTTTTGAGGCAGGTGCGGTGCCACTGAGCTAAATCCCCAGCCCTGTTATACAACCTTTTAATTAGCAAAGAAACTACCCAGCCTGGAAGAGTTATCAACAAAAACCAAGATTTTATCATGCTGCTAAGAAAAAGAAAAAAGAGAGAGAGAAAGCAACGAATCTGTATTTCAGATGTTTCCTATGTTTCAGGTCCCCATGAGAGATAAAACAAGCCAAAGAAGGAAAGATGGGTCTAAAAACAGAAAGTCCCTTATGAAAGAAAAAAATTACACAGCTGTGAAGGCAATGAGAACACGGAATTTTGAAATGTAAAGTTATCTTTGCTGCTGTACTTAATACACAAAGTGATTCTGTTCACTACTTTCTCAGTGTTAAGCAACTTTATCAAATATTGGTGGAGATTTGTGCGTGGGAATAACCATACAGGACTTTCAGCATAAAAGTTGCTTTACAGAGCCAGATCAGGAACAAGAACCTGGAACATCTGTATCACTTCTCATGTGTGAAAATGAAGGATGGAGTTCCAGACTCCATCAACATCTCCAATTGGTATACATGGAAATTAAATCCAAGAAGAGTCAAAATAGGGCACTGGTCTGGGAATCAGGAAGTTTTTCTGTCTCGTGGGAGACAAGAAATCCATTTCTTCAAGGTGACCAGAGAATTAGTAGAGCACCCATACCATTCTTCCTGCCTCTTAAGGCTGCATGCTTTCTCTCATTCCCATGAACTTCAAAGTGAGCAATACCTTTATTCAAAGCCTGCTCCGCTTCTTATTAAATGTATAACCTTAGGCAAGTTATTATCTCCTTGGTATAAAGATAAAACAATGTCTTCACTCTCCAAGAGCTGAAGTAAATCAGGCTCAGACAAGTAGGCAAGGTCAAGGAGAAGGAACCAGGGTTAAATTAACTGTCTGCCCAGCACCAGGCTCGTAATGTAACTATAACTAGAGGGTAGCATGTGCCACTGCAGGAAGGGAAAAGCTCTTCCAGTTTTTCACAGCTGATACATTTGGCTCTTTCTCTTTGCCCAGTGCCTACATTTGAAAGAGAAGGAAATTGAAACAGCACCTTCAATGCTAATAATATTTATTGATCACTCAGAGTTGTCCACTATGCTAAGAGCCTTCTATGTATTATCTTATGCAATCCCCCAATAAGCCTGTGCATTATTATCTCAGTTGCATAGATGAGGAAAATTATCTCCAGAAAGATTAAATGACTTGTCCAAATCCCACTAGAATTAATATCTGGCCCCAAGCTACTGGCAAACCAAGAAGCTGTTACGTGAACAACCACATTGCTGAAACCTTCCCAGTATTTTTTGGTCTGAACAATCTCAGAACTGTCTGGTACAAACAAGAAGGTCCTGGTAGTCTGTACATAAATATTAATGGACACTAATCATTTCCATTCTCCATGGAGCAGAATTTTTGAATCCTGATTCAATAAATTTTCTTGTGTGGTAATTACAAAGAAATAAGAGATGCATTTCCTGTCCTTAAGGAACTGTAGTTTAGCAGGAAGTTGGCAAGGAAGCAGATAATAGCAAGTTAAGGTATCTGTCTTAGTTACTTTTCTCATTGCTGAGACAAAATACCCAACACCCAAAGTTAAAGGAGGAAAGGTTTATTTTGGCTCACAGTTTGTAGAAGTTTCAATCCATAAATGGCTGGCTCCAAGGTAGGGTGGTATGGCAAAGGAGAATCACAGAGGAGAAAAAACAGTTCAGGGCAAAGAAGGTAGAAGGCAGGAGGCAGCAAAAGCAGCAAGCAGCAAGTGACATCAGCAGCCTTCTTTCTGTCTCTGATATTCTATTCAGGCTACACTCCCTTAGGGCAAGTAGTACTCATATCCAGGGTGGGCCTTCCCATTATCCACATCCAGAACTATCCCAAACAAATCAGTGGACTAATTTAGTAATCACACACCCTTAATCCTAGCATCTCACTCTTAATCCCATAATCACACACTCTAGATCTACCAGCCTCTGAAAGGCCCCACTTATGACCATATGTGACTTTGGGGGGACACAAGCTGTAACAGTATCTTATGGTGAGATGTATTTGAGCACTGCAAATGTACAAAGGAAGAAGACAATGAATAGGGCTGGGACTGGGGAGGAGAGAAAGAGAAGAAAGGTTGGATGGGTTACAAACAGGAGATTATTTGACACATACTATGTGCCAGGCACTGCTAGGCTGTGTATTTCCTTAGCTCTTAATTCTCCCAATACCCAACTGTATGTGTCATTGCTCCTGTCACATCTCTGCTCCAAATCCTTCAGTGGATTCTCCAAAACCTATCACTTAGAATGCCTCAGTTCTGCACAGTCTGCTTCTTGCCCTCCTCTCTGGCATATGTCCTACCACATGACCCCCTCACTGTACCTTGAAGACAACACCAAGCTCATATCCATCTCAGATTACTTGCTCTTTCCTCCACCCAAAATATTCCCCCACTCCCTCAGATATTCAAACATATTTTTTTAACTTCTCTCTCTTCATCCCGATGTCTGTACAAGTAAATGTTCTTCCACATTATGGCTTGCATATAGATGTCCCCCCAAAGCTTCATGCAGTCATAGATGGGGCTTTTCAGAGGTGACTGGATCGAGGATATGTGATGTTGAGATCAAGGATATGATCCTGGGATTGATTCATGGTGTGATGCTAGAATTAAGGCTGCCCTACCTTGGGTGTGAGAGCTACCTGACATAAGGGTGGTTAGCATGGATATAATAAAGGGACAGAAAGAGGGCTGCTGTGGCCACTTGCTGCTTCCTATTTGCTGTTTCATTGCTTTACTGCCTTGCTGCCCTCTGCCTGCCATGAACTGTTTCTCATTTGTAATGTCCCTCTGCCATGCCACACTGCCTTGGAGCCAGCCAACTATGCACAAAAACCACTACAAACTGTGAGTTGCAATAAACCTTTCTTTCCTCCTTGAACTTTGGGTGTTGGGTATTTTGTCTCAGGAAAGAGAAAAGTAACTAAGACATTCCATAAAGTGACTCTCCCTGATTCCCCTATTAACCCATCTCCCACTTTCACTTTCTGTCTTGTTGCTCTGCTATAATTTTCTTTGAAGCATTTATCATTAATAAACTTGTTTACATTTATTTGTTTGTTGTCTGTCTGCCCATATTTCTACTATAATATAAGCTTCACGATGGTTGTAACTTTGTTGGGTACATTCCTAGAATGTAAAGTGCCCAGCTCATAATAAATGATCGATAAAAAATTATGAATAAGCTAAATCTAGTCAAAGTATGTCTAAAGGATGAGATAATAAAATGTTTGAAAGATAAGGAAATTGGGGCTCAGAAAAGTTAAGATATTGATCAGGTCACACAGATGGCCCTACCAATTTCACAACACTGTTATACTCACTCTATCTCAGCCCTTGAACCTTGAAATTCTCTCTGACCTTGATTCCCTTGATAGATCTTCACATATCTGGTTCCTTCTCATCTCTTCAGTAAAGCCTTCTTGGGTAATCCTGTTTGCGATTACTCTTTCCCAACTCCCAGTCACCCTTTATCCCATTACTTACCACTGTCTGAAATTATCTTATTTGTTTACTTTTTATTACTTTCCCTACTAAGATGTAAGCACCATAAGTGATGGGACCAATAGAATCAGTCCTTCCTCATTTGCTGCCCACTAGAAAGAGCACAAATAGAGAGCAGACAAAGCAATGAAAACATAAATGAATGACAGTATGCATGTAGATTTCTTAGCACCATATTTGCTTATAATATGTGCTTACTAGTGATGAAATTATTTATTTTTAGTAGTAGAGACTGTAAGAGTAGTAATACTAAAATTTTAATAGGAAAATATCATAAGAAAAACTCAAAGCAAAAGAAATAATGTGAATAAAAGTTGGCTTTTCTCAGACTGCATTGCCTAGGTAGCATTGTCCATAAGTCTGTGTCTTCCACAAAAAATAGTGGAAACTGGCCTCAGTAAATCACAGAGCTTCTGGAAAATTCTTTTTCTCTCAGAAGAACATTATTTACAGGTCAAAAATAATGTGCTTCATCCAAAAGCAAAATTTCTCACACCTTCTTATGCAATTCACAAATTTGCTAAGGATATAAACATTTCAGTTTCAGAAATGTCATCTAATATGCAGTTTAATTTGGACTCAATTTTGGAGCTCATCTCACAAGTGTAGTTATTTTCATGTGCAGAAAACATTTTGGTGGAGTTGTATGTGGCTACCCAGGCCTGGCAGAAAGCAAAGCACCAACAATGTTCAAAAAAAACTAGAATTACACAAGATGAGTGGCCTGAAACATGTATAATTTTAAATTGATAATTTAGAATAAGATTTAGACTTCCAAAAGAAAAATTTAACAAGTGATAAAATTGAAGTCTTAATTTTGTATAAAAAGGAAGATAGTGTTCACGTCGTCAAATTCTTTTGCAACCCCAGCAGAGAAAGAAGGGTTACTTTTGTACTGTAGTATAAATCTTATCTTTATTTAGGGGATTACTAAGACACAGCTAATATTGCCAAAAATCAGTAACCCCTTCATACCTACAATACCCACCCCTGACAGGTCAACCTATTCCTGAGGAAAAATAGGACAAGAGTTAAAAGATGTGGCAAAGAGCAGTGAATTTGAAATAACCTGATTCAAATATTGACTCTGGAAAGGTAAGACTGGAGGAATGAGACAGGAGGATCAATGTGTTGTTGCAAGTTTGCTCAAAGACCAATTCTTGAGCAACTACTTATCTTTCGATGCTGTGCTTAACCACTTCCCTGGAGAGGAAAAGATTATGCCCAAGACTTGTCCCATGAGGCAAGACTCAGGGAAAAAGCTGGCTTTCTGCAAATCCCCAAGGAAACCAACAATGAGCTCATACTGCAGAAAATTAATCCTGATCAGTGGTGGCAAGTCTTGTACTTCAGTCCCACAATCAGGCCAATTTCTCCAGCCATGAATGCTGATGTGGCAAATCCTGCTGGTGGCTGGCTAGATAATACACCTGCCACCACAAAGCTTGGATTCCAGTCTGCTAATCACTCTAGAGGACAGTCTAGTATTACCCTAATCATAAATGCTGAATTAGCAATGTGGAGCTAGAGCCATCTCATATCCTGACTTGTTCCTGTCTACAATAAGGAGTAATTGTGCTTCCCCAATAATTTAACTTAAAGCCCCAAAACCCAAGAGTAGAAATCTCTCTCCTAGCAATGACTCCCACCAGTGCTATATTGCTGTGTGTTACACAAAATATGATGAAGAAAGACAAAACTACATATTAGCTTCTTCCTGTTCCTGTTTTCCTGTTTCCCCCTAAGGCCAATGTGTGTAAATTCTGGCTATTTGCCTTATTTCACAGAATACCTACAAAAGGAGGGATAATAGTTCCTGATAACCATTTGGAGGTTGCTAAAAATTAAAATATATATTTTTACATATAAATTTGTATATATTCACTCCACTTCTGTTATTTCTCTTCCCTCTCAGATCATGATTCTATAAAGAAAAAATATATTTATATATTACAAATGTCTCTATATATGTGTATGTATGAATTGTGTATGTCTGTGTGTCTATACATTAACAAGTTTATACTTATATTTCTGGGCATTTTAAGGTCTTATGATAAAGGCTTTGGTCATGCGTACAAAAAAATTATCATAGGATTTTCCCACAGCTCTATGGAACCTATGTTGAGACTTCCAGGAACAAGATACCTGGGAGACTAGACTCAGCAGGGCCATGCAAGAATTTCTTGCATAGGTACAGCATAGATCGTGCACTGTCTCTGTGTCTCATGGGATTGTTGCAGTTCCTGTCTCCCCAATTTTTCGGTTCTTGGCAAGCTCTTCATCTAGAAGTTCTATCATGCCCAGTCTTTTAAATGATTCAGACTGTACCAGGTCCTTCCTACACACAGACTTCTTGCAATAGATTGTATTGAAAATTAGTCTTATTATCATAGTCCATGACAGTTTGGAGTAATGCCTGGCTTAGTGCATAATAAAAATTTCTGCCTCAGTTTTCTGATTAACACATTATTCTTTCTTCCTTATACCCCTTGCCCTTCATTTCGGACTAGCTCAAGCTGCTGTCAAAGTTAAGTTGAGACTGCAAGTCCACATGATTCTCTTTGATCTGGATACAGCTAGAACTAAGAGAGCTGGGATTCACACTGAGCTCTCCATGGTTCTGCTCTGGTTCCAGTGTTCTTTCCCTTGACAAAGGTCTACTTCCTTTTACCTGTTCTGAGTTATTATGAGTTAGATTGTGTTCTTTCACCCAGAAAAAGATATGTTGGAGTCCTAAACCCCTATACTTCAGAATGTGATGTTATTTAGATATAGAATCTATACAGAAGTAATGAAGTTAGGCTGGGGTCATTAATGTGGTACATAAACCAATACAACTAGTGTCTTTATAAAAAAAGAAAAATTGTACACCAACAGAGAGACACAGAGAAGGAAGATGATAGGAAGAGACAAAGTGAAAACAGCCATCTACATGTAAAGGAAAAAGGCTAGAACAGATCCTCCCCTCACAGCTCTCAGCAGGAATCAGTCCTGCCAGACTTTTGGCCTTCCAAACTGTGAGACAATAAATTTCTGCTGTCAAGCCATCCAAATGGTGGAACTTTATTTTTGCAGCCAAGCAAACTGGTCCAGAGCTTCCAAATCGGAAGTGCCTGTCCCTGAGTAGCATGATTGTAGCTGTCCAACTGTAGTCTTCCCAGGGTGCATACTTACATTGGACAGCACACACTCTGCACAGCCTCACATGGTGTCCCCGACCAACTTGGGATGGATAGAGACTAATAGATGCATGGAAGATCAGGTAACACCTGTTATATGGCATTAAACTTCAGATACAAATATAGATAAATTACTTTCAAATTAAAAATTACAAAAGAATATTAGGGAGTCACTACTGCGTTTGTTTCTAAGTGCTTACAAATAAATAAACTTAAGGACAATGGTATACAGGACTGTTTTTTTAATCACCAAATTAGAAAACCAGAGAATTGATCTGTATGTTAACATATTAAGAAACTCATGTGAATATCAGTTGGGAAGATGTTTGGCCTTCTGTGGAAGGCTAGTGACTTTAACTATCCTTTCTATAGACACTATTTTTTGATAAGAAAATTGAGATGGCCTAATAATTAAAGTTGTCCCCTAAGTGGAATGAGTTTCCTCATCTAGCATTCCTGACACAAGGCTTTTCCACAAAAGATTGGGTTAGTGTATCCATCCACTGGCATAATAAATACTTATTGAGTAATGTGCAATGCCCTTGGTATTGGAGGAATATAAAGAATAGTCACTGTCAAATCAATCTTGCTCTCAATGAGTTTGGATTCCACGAAGAGAAATAAAGTAGACATGGAAAACTACAGTATAGAGTAGAAAATTATTAGTGTCAAACAAAAAAGAACATTAAAATGCCAGAGGAGTTCAGAGAAGGTTAGAAAGGACGATATTGTGGGAATGATGACATTTATGCTAGATGAATGGCATTACAGCTAGAGAAAATGGCATAAACCAAAACAAAGAGGAGAACCTGAGGACTGACTGAAATACAGGGCATATTTAAGGGAGCTAAAAAGTACAATTAGAAAAGGTAAGCTGTATTTCATTTTTAGAGCATTTAAACCACTACATAAGAAATATGTTTTATTCTGAAGAATAAAAGAAGCCACTTAAAAACTATGACCAATGGTTATGTTGCTAGAGATGTGTTGCTAGGGATGAGAAGTTACTGCTATGTGACTTCTGATGTCTCCTTCTCAGAACATGAGTCTCTGATTCATGCTGAGTAAGAATAACAATTCCTCCTGACAGGAACCACACTGGCTGAATGAGGGCTCACTCAGAGTGTGGAGAAGCTACAAAATCCTTCAGAAAACAAGACTATATTTTAGGTGATCTCTGAGAACACAAAGTTCAAACAACTAAAGAGAACAGAAAATCCAAGCCAAAGGGGGCTCTTCCCCTCCTGATAATTTTTCTGGGCAAGAGGCCAGTTCATAGACAACATGATCTTATTTTCTCACAAATGACAATTTCTCAGCAGAAAGTAGTATTTTTCCTCTTTGCCTCACTTCTTGACACATAATTGGTAGTCTCTTCCAATACCTGATAGACTCATTAAAAAGCTGAAGGCAAAATAACTTTTATGGGATGAAAGGGCTAAACTAAACTCTACACGTCTTTGACCTGATTAAATCCATTCCATTTACAGTGAACTTTAGCTAAGTGAAACAACTGTTTATAAAGTGACTAGAAAGGACTTGCAAAATTCACTGAACTGGATTTGGTGCAAACTGATGTTCTTACAAACTGTGATTATAATGTAAATAGGGAAGGGTGGAAGGGGTGAATGGCGCACAGGTAATGGGGGAAAAAAATAAGAACTAAGATACATCATGTACAGGTACAAGCATCCAATGATAAATGTAAATGTATTGTATACTTAAAATGTACCAACAAAAGAATTTTTTTTAAACTGAGATTAAAAAACTGCAAATGTGTTCACATATTCTGTGGACTCATACCTAAAATCTTCTCCAGTCTAAAATATCCTTTTCCTTCCATAGGAATTGACTATATCATTCCACTTATACAATCTTTGCTCTTACACACTATGATCAAGTTGAAGTGTGGCATGAGTAAACAGATACATATATAAAAATATATGCAAAAAATGTTCACTGAGGCCTTGCCTAAGATAAAGACATGAAATAGTACAAATATCCATTCAAGGAGGATTCTTTATTATAGTAACACAATATATTACCACTCAGCCAATGAAAAGAATAAATTAAATGCACTAACAAGCAGAGATGCTCATGTGCTATCCATGTGTCCATTAAATATTGCTAATATAAAGAAAGAAGAAACAAAACATATTCTGACGATTAAGTTTGTATGTGTGTATGCAAGAGAGATCGGGAGGAGAGAGAGAAAAAATGTGAGAGAAAGAAACCTGAAAAATCACAAACCAAGTTAGGAGTGGTTGTTTGTGGAGAATTGAAAATCCTTCATTTTCTACTTTATATACTTCCGAATAGCTTGAATTTTGTAACAATTATCATTTTTTATAATTAGAAAAAATATTTTTATCACAAAAGGAAGAGAGAAATGCAACTCTTTCTAATCCTTTATTAAAATTTTCAAATTTGATTATCACTTATATCAGACTATTTACAAACCTTTTAAAGTTATAAATACAACAATGTGCTATAAAATAAGCTACTCTGTATAGTAGAAAGAATATTGATTTAAGAGTCAAAGGTAGTTTTGAATAAGTGATACTTTCACTTGGATTTGATGGATGAATAGCCATAAACTCAGTAAAAAAAGAGTAAAGTAAAGAACAATTCTTGAATTTAAGGAAGAAGTAGTACTATATTCAAAGGCCTTATTGTAGCAAGAAGCATAGCTAGTGCAAAGAACTGAAAGAAGGTCATTGAAAATGTCACTGAAAAGTTTAAAGCATAGGAGTGAATATTATAGGGGTAGTTGTGAGATAATACGAAATAGAGCATACATGGAACATTGCTTTAACTATTAAAACACTAGATATATTAGATAATAATAGGATGATAAAAGTAATAAATTATTTGAAAGATGTCCCCTATCCAACACAAAAGCATTGATAAAATACTAGCTGATACTGTTAGTGATTAGGGTAGTCTGTTAATAAAGGAAAGAATGGAAATACAATAGCATCACCATGACTTTTTCAAGCTAAAATCTTCTAGCAAAAAGAACAAAAGACACAGGTTTGCCATGCTTAAAAGAAGGGGTTGGCTTTATGAAAAACAAATGGCAAAAATTTGCCAGAAATATCCATTGCAAATCGTGAATAGATGCCACTCCAGTGTAATACAATTCAGGTGAAATGACAGAATAGCAAACACCAGGTTGCAATCAATGTAGCTGCTTGGAAACATTTCAAAATGCATACATCTAGCTGGGCATGGTGGTGCATGCCTGTAATCTCAGCATTCAGAAGGCAGAGGCAGGAGAATTGCCATGAGTTCAAAGCCACCCTGAACCACATACTGAGTTTAAGACCAGCCTGAACTATATAGCAAGGCCCTGTCTGCAAAAACTGCAGATATCTCACTCCCCAAAGTCATAGGTCAGGTTTCAACCACATAATTTATAAGCTGACTTTCCACACAACTAAAGTTTCTTCCATAAAATGGATATTTTATTTTGAACTTGCATAAAACTTAAAGAAAGTTATCAACAAAATTAACGGACTTTTTTCTTTTTTAAGGACACTGTTGAGGAATTTACTAATAGACTCATAAATGAGGGTGATAGAATGTAATCTCCTGGAAGGATTTTAATTAAAAGAAAATTGACTGTTGACATTTCAGCAAGTTCAGCCTACTAGATCAAACACATAACCAAAGCAAAAGAGAAGGTCAAAGTGATATTCTAGAAGTCATGAAGTGATTTAAAGATTTCTGAAGAAGTTCAGACACATGAAGTTGAACCTGTGGACTTTTACACTTAGAAAATCCAAAATAGAATAATCTAAAACCTAAGTGGCAAAGAAATTGTAGAAACAACCTTCCGTATAGCAATTGGCATAACTTGATACAAAGCAGGACAATTTTATTCTTTGACAAAGGAAAAGACCAAGTAAATAAAAGGACCAAGGGTATGTAATCTATTGTATCTTTATTAATCACTTAAATCCTACCATGCAATACTAGGGAATAAATCTACATTTTGCAAAAATGAAGTGACTAGAAGTTTATAATCAAAGAGTGGCTACCTATATACAAGTAAAATTATATTTAATGTACAGAAATAAAACCATTTTAAAACTAATTGAATATTTATCAAAGTTTTGGAAAGGGAAATGAGGCAATTTGAAAAATTTAAAGGAAAAGATAGATTTAATATGGCACACCTATAAATAAACACTTCCAATTAATAAAAACAAAGCTCTAAAAAAAGATAAATAAGAAATTGGGGAAAACATTGGTAAAAACTAACAGTAGACAATAGATTGCTACTTTTAGAATACAACCACGTTACTGAGATACCAATGCAAAAAGGTTGAAGTATGCTAAGAAGCAAAGAAATTAAGGCCAAATGTCTGATTTCTGATGAGGTTTTGTTTTGATTATTGCTTTGATATTTATGTGTGTTATCTATCACCATGCAAGAAATTACCTCAAAATTTAGTAGTATAAAACACTATACAATTATTATCTCACAGTTTCTAGGAATTTAGAAGCTGCTTAGCTGGCCCAGGACAGGGGTCATCTGCAAGCACAACTGGGACTGGAGGACCACTTTCCAAGATGACTCATATGCAGAGATGATGGCATTAGGTCTCAGCCTCATCACTCAAATCTCTTCACAGGATGCATGAGTATTATTACAAAATAGCAGCTGATTTCCCCAGAGTGAATGGTCCAAGAAAATCAAGAGAAAAATTACAATATATTTTATGTCTCAACCTCAAAAGTCACACTGTGTCATTTCTACAATGTCCTGCTAGGAACAAGTATATCCTATTCAGTGTGAGAAACCACTAACCTAGGGGCTGAATGTCCTAAAACTTTCCATTAATTAATAGAAGAAAAATATCTTTCCTTTATTTATTAAATATTTATCAAGTGTCCCATCTAGAGCACTACAATGTTACCCTGGCAAAATCAATTTGAAACACCAAGCCTCATGGTCACAAAGAACTCAAGCAATCGTGATATATTTTAAAAGTTACCAGGAGAAATGTAGTTTTCAAGGAGCAGTCTCAACTTTTCATTCTCAATACATCTGTGGACCACTGTACGAATGGAAAGCTCAGAACTCTACTCAGTAGCCAGAGTTCTGTCCCTGTTGATGTCAAAATACTTGTCACCAACACTAGGCCTGTCTGAAGAATGTCAACACAAATTTCCAAACAAGCTCAGTAGTTTTTCCTAATATAAGAGTCACCCCCAGTACTTAAGGCTCAAATTTGAAGACTTTAGAAATTCCCTAGATGGTTTCAAACCCATCCTATGTACAAAAGATGACCCTTCTACTGCACCACTCCAGATTGTGCATTTTACTTTGTCTACTCCCCAATCAATATTTATAACTTATCAGTCAGATGGCAGGCAATAGTTCTGAGGAAACAAATATTGTCTTCATAGGACAAATGGGCAGTGAAGAAGCAAACAAAACTAAATAATATGGCTGATTATAAGTGCCATAAAAGAAATATACAGGATTATGATGGAGGATACTGCAAGGAGGACAGGGTAATGGAGATGGACTGCTTCTCAGAGAATATATTAAGCCCAAAACCTAAAGAAGCCAGCCAGTTTTCTAAAAGACCAGAGAAAAAGCATCCCAAGTCCAGCACTCCAGAGTGAAAAGTATCAAGGCATGAAATATGTGTCAAGATCTTACATTCACCTAAACAATTTGGCTGAAGCAGGGAGCCAAGGGAACAGTCCCTCAAAACAAGATAATAAAAATAATAGGCAGAGGCCAAACTATTTAGGCCCTTAAGGTCTATCACAAGGAGTTTGGGCTTTATGCTAAATGATGTAGGAAATCAGTAAACAGCTTTCATCAGGCAAGTGACAAGGTGAGATTTATAGTAATTTAAGTTATATTTTGTGGTATAATTCATGGGGGCGGGGGGGGAAGCAGTAGCCAGGGTCAATAAAATGGCAGCCTAATTTGGCCCATGCAGAATTAGATCCTTGGCCTTATCTTCATTAGAACAGTGTCATTTGCATTTGCACTGGGCTCTGAAATAAATGTAGCTATTGCTACCGATGGTTAGTACGTTCTCATTTACTGAAAGTGAAAGGTCTTCACTTCATGACTCATCTACAAATCCTGCTGGTCCTCCTAATTAAAAAGTTTTCAAACAAGTTGATACATTAGTTGTTATGATCCCAGACACACTGAGAATACATCCTTCCTGCTACCTATATATACACCAGGTCTTCACTGTTGCATCTTTCATCATTATGAGGGGTATTCTTCAATAGAATTTTCATGACACCATCTTCCATGCTCTTTTCTCAACTTGTTATGGTGGGTTAACTTCTTAGTGATTATAAATATCATATCTGTCATCTTTTTAAAATAAACACCCAATAGAGATTAAAGGAGAAGGAGTCACAAAAATGTATCAACTGGCAAGTCTATGGATCATAGACAAAGGAATGCATGAAAGGTTAGTGTTTTTATGGCAAAATTGACATCTTCACTTTCAGCAAATTGACTGACTCATTTTTGTACCCCTTTCAGGTGTTACATTTTCTTAGTATAGTGGTTGTACACTATGAACTATTAAAGGTTGAAAGAGCAATTCTGAAATTGTCTTTCTAGTCACCTTAATCTTATCTATCCAAGACCTTCAAGCTCCATCTTCTCTGAAATGACTTTCCTGATTATTCTAATCCCAAGATTTATTCACATGATTTACATCATGTGGTCTCTGACATGAAGTCATTAGCAAACATGCATGTATCTTATTTGGTTTTTCCTTTACCCTCACCCTCTGAAAAATAAAGAGACAAGAATTTAGATCCAGGGAGTTTATTTTGAAGATATTCCCAGGAAACAGAAATTAGGGAATGGTGTGCCATGTTAAATAGAAAATATTTTAAAGTTAGGTGGTAATCACTGAGTGCAACTAGTGCTCAGTGCTGTGAGGAACTAATTTTTAAAGGACACAATTTTCGTTCTCCTAAGAATTTACTTTTAAAGAACAGGAAGTGGAAACTTTTATCCTATTTTCCATTAGTGAAAGTTTGTTCCTGGGGCATTAGCTCCTCCACATTTCTGCACTGTTAAGACACCCCTAGGGGCTTCAGCAAAAGCCCTGGGGCAGAAGTACAGTGCGATGGAAAGTGAATAAGGTGAGTTGAAGTCCTCTTGTGTGGGAACTGTCCAGCAGAGCAACGTCGGAAATCAGTGGTGGATCAAGGAAATCTGGCTCAAGGCCCAAAATGTTGGTACCAAAAATAACACAGAAGACATAAAGAATCATTTCTTTTAGTGTCACAGACAGAGTGACACCAGCTGATCTAAGTCTGAGAATTGCCAAAATATTAATTGCGCATTTGCTGAGCACTAGCCAAAAAATACAAGGCAGTGCAGAAGTCAAAGACAACATTTCCAATTCTCAAGGGGTTTATGATTTTATAGGAATCATCAACAATTACAAACAAGTTAATATATAACTGGGAGTGCCCGTGAACTAGCACAAACAATCAACAAATGGGATCTCTTCTTATTAAAAGGCTTCTGCGTAGCAAGAGAAACCACCAGCAGTGTGAAGAGACAACCCACAATGTGGGAAAAAATCTTCACCTGCTCTTCCTCAGACAAAGATCTACTATCTCGAATCTATAAAGAACTTAAAAAGATCAGACCCCCAAATTTAAAGACCCAATCC
>NW_004624773.1:14287665-14326124 GCF_000247695.1 Heterocephalus glaber
GAAGGGAGGGCAAGGGAAGGGGAAAAAAAATAAGAACCAAGAGACTCATGTAATGGTACAAGATCCCATTGATGAATGTAACTGTATTTTATACCTAAAATGTACCAATAAAGTTAATGGGGGAAAAAAAAAGAATGTTATTTTCTTTTGTTCAAAAATAGGAATCTTTTAAAAATCACATATAAGTTTCCTAAAGCTAAATAATACAAAATTTACGAAAAGTATTTTATTCATTCTTTCATTTGTTTTCCAAAAAAATACCATTCTGAAGCTACAAAAGGTCCAGATTTTGGTAATATAAATCCTACCAATCTAGGACATTCAGAAGGTCATATTCAAACACAAACATTTACTTGTATATAGTGGCTATATATCATTTTTTAGAAAATTATTACTAATCAACTCAGCATACTAGAGTCTTGCATGGCTTTCATCCCTTAAATTTCCAAGAGGCAATAGTTAGCATAATATAAATAAAAATATAATAAAAATAAAACCTAGAGTCCAGAGATGCAGACCACAGGCTGATTCTGTTTCCATGTCTGAAAGCACCAAATCCTAACCACTAAACTACCAGTGTCTCCATGTCTGTGTGAAATAGGACAATTCATTTCCCTTTCCAGTTCAGAATGCGCCCCCCCCATCGTCTGTACTCACAGTCAATCTAATCCTATAGTTTCAAGGCACCTAAGTTGACCACTTTGAAGAGCCAAAGGAGAATTTAACTTTATTCAAGGCTGCTTTTCATCCTATTCCTCTTCTAGAGCAATAGAGGTGATGTCTAATGAATTTGGCTGACCTTCATTTTCAACAGTTGTGCCAGGCAACTTTAGAATAGGCTCCTACCTTCAATGGCTTTTGTACCTACGGTCTCTCTGGTTTGAGTGTTCTGTTTTCTGTCTGCCTTAGCATCAGGATGGATGTAAGAGGTATTGCCTATGGTTTTCTCTAGGCCTTCATCTCTGGTGACTGAGCCAGGAGATACCTAAGGGGCTTGTCATCAGCTAAGGATGTCTCTCCTCCTTGGGAATTATCTCATCTGGGCTTTCCGAAGTGAAGGTTGATCTTTTATTAAATATTAACTCAGAAGAAAGGCAGAATAAAGTGGTTTTGTCGTAACTTGTGAACATTAATAGATCCATAGAATTTTGACAGGAGGAGCTAAAAAAATCATAGAAGAGATAACATTGGGCATATACTATAAACTAGCCACTGTTAAGGAATATATGTGGATTTCTAATTTCATTCTTATACAAACCTATGTAATAGGTACTACTCTTGTTGCCATTGTACAGATGTGCAAGGAGACTTAGGAGAAATAAAATAACTTTCCCATAGTTTCATAGCAACTCAGTGACAGAAGTAGGATTTAGAAATAGGTATATCTGCTTGATATATATTGATATATAGATAGATAGAGATAATGATAGAGATAGAGAGAGAGATAAATTGATATATAGAACATCAGGATAGTTTTTGGAACTTACTTTAATGCAGAAAAATTGGGTCAGATTGACTTTATTATTTCTTCTGCCTACATGCCTAGAACATCTGAAACAATTGTGCATTAGTTCAAGTCCATTGAGAAACAGATGCCAGGACCCTTTAGACACCACTGTTCATTTCTAAGCTTCCTTCTACTCCTTTTATTTTGTTTTCTTCCTTTCCTAGGGCAAAGGCTGGCAAAAGGAGACACACACAAACCTTAGCGAGGAGCAGACAATTCACACATTTCTACAACTCAACTGTCAGTCCCAGGAAGCATCAGAGTAAAGCATCCTTAGGTATACTCCTGAAAAGTATCCTTGAAATTAAAGGAGAAACCTAGGACATTTCTGCTCATTTGTGTATTTTATCCCCTAAATTCATTTTATGTCTGTTTTTCCTTTTATAAGTAATTCATATCATGTAACAGCACCAAGGACCATAAATAATTCTGAGCAGAACTCTGTTTCTGGGACACATCAATATCTTTTCAGGGAATCAACCTTAAAAAATTACTTACCAGTGTATATGTTGGTGGTCTCCTCCAATACTTACAAGCTGACATAGAGAACAATTTTCAGCATTAACCCATTTCCTCAATGCCATCGCATTTTGCTTAACTTTCCAGAACTACCTTTGTAATCTCATCATTCAGAAGAGAATTTGTACTTAGCAAAAGAGATAATACAAAGTCATGTTTACCAACAATTCATCTAAAGGAACAACTAAGGATAAGCATGAAGCTTATTAAACCCTCAACTATCAAATATGATTGTTTTAGGTCTGCTAAGTTTACTGGGACGTTATTGCATTTCTCAGATCCCAGACCCATTTCTTAGCCTCCCCCTAAGCAGGTACTGATTTATCTGTTGGCACCTGCCAACAGCCTATGGTTCATGTTAAAAAATGACTGAGGGGCTGGGGATTTAGCTCAGTGGTTCCGCCGCCTGCCTTGCAAGTGCAAGGTCCCGAGTTCTATCCCTGGTACCAAAATAAATAAATAAATAAATAATGACTGAGGGCTACTAAGACAATTTCCCCCAATTAAATGCACAAACCAGACCCAAAACCTACCAGAATTGGACCTTCATTTACAGATGCAGCTGGTATAGAAGAAGTATTGCCCAATAATAACAGCTACTATTTATTCACTGTATGCTCGATAATTGTATATATATTATCTCTATTCTACTGACAACCTAAGAAAGTAGATATGATTACTCCCACTTTTTTAATTGAGTGAATTAAAGATAAGATGATTTACCCAAGGTCACACACTTAGTGTTTGATAGAGTACTAAACGAATTGCAGTCCCTCTGATCCCATATTATTGTGCTATATCATTACTGCCACAAAATAGAAAGATGGAAACTAGAATCCTAGAATTGCTAGCTGGGAAGCCTTAACAAACCCTCATAATTAATTTCACTCTGTTTCTAATTGGTTCAGATACAGAATAGATATAATACTGTTGTATCTTAGTTTAGGATAGAATTCTGGGAGAAAGGTCACCTAGATTGAAAACTAGCTCTGTGAAGGGATAGCGTTAGCTAAGTGAAAAAGTCAATTAGCTTGTTTCTAAGGTGGGAATAAGAGTATACCTACCCCAGTAGATATTAAAAGGATTAAGAAAAACAAAATATGTAGAATATTTGAAATTGGCACATGGAAAGTATTTGTTTTCATCATTATCACCACCACTATCTCATCAGTATAAAGATGTGACATATTTTTTTCTTATCTCTACAGGATCAAAAAACACATAAAATGTGTTATAAATAATAAAGAACTACAACAAACATAAGGAAATAATATGCATGAGTCCCATGTTAGAAGACTTAAACTTAAGGACTTAGTTGGAATTATGAGAAAGTTCTAGGGTCCTCACTTAAAACTCAGGACTTTGAAGTATAATCTACTCTAGGTTAAACAATATAAAATTATTCTATTCTCTACTTATATGTGAATAAAACCAAATCACTGGATGATAATCTGAAAACTCCTTATTTTAAAAATGATTTTCCTCTTTACCTAGCTTAGTGGTTACAGAGAGTCTATCATTACAGTATTCACCTGCATATGGGAAGTAACTCAGTCCTAACACTCCTGGTATAAAATACATCTATTAGAGATAAGTGAGAAGAAAATAAAAGATTCAAATATCTCCATCTGAGAAAAAAAAGATTGATATACATGGACTACAGTGGCTTTACAGCAAACTGCCAAATCCCAACAAGCTTCTTCACTGATATCTAGATTTCCTTGTCTATAATATCCAGCTGTTAATAGTACCTACCTTATGGAATCACTGAGGTAACACACTTAGCATGGAGTATTAAATAAGTAATAGATATGATCTTACTATCTATTTGCTGAGATAAGTTAGTTTTCCTAATGTTTTCTCTAACTCCCTGAGAAAGTTTTGCTGGTGAAAATGTCATAATGGGAAAGGTCTCAAATTTGGAGTAAGTTGTGAAATCAAATACAAGAAGCCATTTATGTCTATGTCAATAAGATATGGTCAGAAACACACATCTTGGAGACAGATTTGAGAGCCCTTGCTTGACCCTCTGTTCTCCTGAGGACAATAAAATTTCCCAAGTTGCTCCAAGAATGCAGGCCAGTCTTTTTCTTCTTTTAATTTGTCCCAGGCTATAAATACAGAGTTCCTAGCCCTAGCACTACAGCCAGTCTTATAGCTCAATGTAATATAGTTTTAAACTAGAAACATTATAGAGGCAAACTGCCTAGATTTGAAACCTCACTTCATTTACTATTTATTTCATCCTTTAGAAATTATTTAACCTTACTAATCCTCTATTTTCTCATCTGTAATATGACGATAATAAAATAAGACACTGGAAGAATTCAATGAGACAGTGAATGTGTGGTAGGCAGAATACTGCTTCTCCCCCCCACCCCAAAATTCCACTGTCCTAATTCCCAGTCTGTGAATGTATTGTATTACATAGTAAAAGAGATGTTGCAAATGAAATCAAGGTTACAGACTTTTAAATAGGAAGACTGTCCTGGATTATTTGAGTCTACTCAAATCACAAGGGCCCATAAAAAGTCAAAATAGAAAGTAGTAGAGTCAATCAGAGAAGTGGCAGGGAGTTCTAAGGCATGAGAGAGACTCAACCCACCACTGTTGGTTTTCAAGACCAGGGAAAGAGGTCATAAGTTGAAGAATGTGGGTGACTGAGTTCTGTAAACAACCCAAATTAGCAGGAAATAGATTCTCCCTAAGAGCTTTCATAAAAGTTTGCAGCCCTCCTGACACCTTGATTTTTATAGCACAGTAAGACCCATGCTGATTTCTGACCTACTGAAGTATGAGAAATATGAGATAATACATTTTTGCTGTGTTAAGTTCTAAGTGTGTGGTAATTTGTTATAGCAGCAAGGGAAAAATTGTACAGAATGTCAAGCACTTAGGCTGGCCTTTATAGCACACAGTAAAAACTAATTAAAATCTAGCAATTTGGTGATAGTGACAATGTTTATAATGAGAAGGATTGCTACAATGAACTTTTAGGTTACTTATGAAATAAATATTGAACTTCCCTGTAATCCCAATATGAACATTTTAATTCCTCTTATTGATTAGATATCATATTACACATTTTCTACTTAGTAAATTATTATATTCAGTCCTCACAATTATCTTAGGAAATAGATACAATTATATCCATTTTCATAAGATGAAACTGGAGCTCACAGAAGAAAAGTCAATTTGTCTTATACTGAATTCTGCTATGATTCCTATTATGCAGAAGTTATCAAGGACATAAATTCCAAGTGGGAGGGGAAAAATTCAAAATATTCCAAAAGACAGAAATACAGCACAATAGGTTATTTCTTTAATGGGCATAGATGCTTTTGCCACCCTTTCGTTCTATCAATGCCCAAAGTGACACAGTTGGAGTTCTTTGAAAGCAAGTGAAACAGGGAAAGGTGCACAGAAACCCTAGAACTTGTAACTCTTTAGGGCAAAGAAAGAAAAATATAGTTTCTCAGTAAGACAGTCTCAGCCACGTGCCTACTCAGCCCAGGACATGTGAGTTTTAAATAAGGAAATCAACCCAAAATCCTCAGCTGCTCAGGAAACATGAAATGGATTTCAAGTGGACTGAGACAAGGTTTAGAAATGGGATAAATATGCAGTTGGTTTTGACCAAAGTTTTGAAAGATAATTTGATTCTCCTTTCCCCAAGCAGAATACAATCTTAGGTCACTTGTTATATCCCAAGTAAAATCCATGAAACTGATTAGTGGTAAAAAAGGTACTAGTATTTTGTAAGATATGTTAATGAACCAGCATGGTTAGGGGGCTGAAAGCACAGAGCTGACAAATGAATGGCTTGGGTGTAATTCTGGGCCTATAATCCCCTGCAAAGAAAGGGAATTTGCCTTCTGGAGTTTTTAAATCTAAAGTTTTATGAAATGGGATTTATAATATCTACTATATCCATATGTAGTTGTTGCCATTAAAAGAAATAATATATGTAAAACAGCCCAGTGCCTGGCACATAAGAAAAGTGCTTAATGGTAATGAGGATGAGACAGAGGAATTTGTAGATGAGAAAGTAGAGTCATTCACACATAGAAACTTAGTGTGTTTATTTTTTTAAATTTCTTTGAAACTTAGTGTGTTTATAATAGAATAAATATAAAATAAAATATTTTCAAGTATAATAGTTCATTTAGATCTCCTACAAACTGTTTATCATATTATTTTGTGGCTCTGCCATGAGCAAGAAGATTGCCATTCTAGATGATGAGGGAGAAACCTGTTCCATGGATCACATTTCTTAAGCAATACTGAGAATTTTCTGATGACTTTGGGAGAACAGAAGAAATAAAGAAATGTAGGCATCTTAAAATAAAGATCTGCATTGAGGGTCCTTTAACTCCATGAGTTAGGGGGAAGACTGCTATAGGAAGAGCTTTTTCAAAATAGGAAAATAGAGCTAGTCAGCCAATACCTGCTTAGACCATAGAAGCTATGTAGAGTCCCCACTGTGAGAAGACTATAACATGATAATCTATTCTGATACCAAATGCCTATTTCTATCTCAACAAATTGGAGGAGACTTGTTCTAAAATGAACCAAAAGGTAATAAACTGTCAGAATGTCCAGAAAAAGCAGATGTGGGTACCTCTCGTTTCTATTGGAAGCTGGAGTAAGCAGGGTAGAAAGAAGAGGTTTCAGTGAAAGTGTGCAATGAGTCACATGGCACTAGGCAGAGATGCTGAAAGCCTTCACACTATTCTAGGTACTCTGGGAGCATCAGAGTATGAAAATGACAAAAGTCCTAAATAAATAGTTTAAGATGCTATGGGAGACATGAGTCAGAAAGTTGCATCACCTTAGAAGGGAAAATAAGTAAATTCAAGTATTCTAAAATTAAAATATACCATACTAATAGTCTAAGGATGCCAAGCGATCATCCTGCATTGGTCTCCCAAATGTTCCCAGGGAATACAGGCATACATTATCACATCTGGCTCTATAGTATCTAGTTTTGAGAAGCAAATGAGGTAAGAGACAAGAAGAAGACTTTAAAACTGTAAAATTCCATGTAAATATAAATTAGTGAAACAAGTTATACTTAATGTGTCATTTGATCTTTTTAATAACCCCAGGAAATAGACAAGTTATAGACCCTATTTATTGACAAGGACAAAATGAATCTAAAAAAGGATTATTTGTTTAAAATCCTCTAACAAGTTGGCTACCAAGGCAAGTCTAGCATTGTGTGTCCCATCATCTTCCAGACCTTCACCTGCGCTGGTAATTCTTTCTTTGCTGTCTCACCAAGATCAGTCTCTGCTCTTCTCTGCACCACACAAGCTCCCATTCCATCTGACATCAAGTTGTATTGGCCAATAGAAAGACCAGAGAATAGAAGAGATAAGGGTAGTGGTATTTCTTCCCCAGTGTGGTCCATCTCAGCACTGTGGCTCTCACAATATCTGGATCCCTCTGCAACATTAACTCTTGTCTACAGCCTCCTGCCACAGTGATTGGTCTCCTGAGACTCTATATAAAGACCAGCTTGTCATGCTCATCCCTTGTTCTTCAGGCCCAGGTAGTAATAGCTTCCTGCTCCTGCTAATGCTGGTACCTCATCCTCTCTTTCTGGGTGCCTAAAAATACCCATGCATCTCTAAACCTGTGCCTTCATTTGATTCTCTTTGTAACTCCAGATGAACATGACTTCTGTTTTCTACTGGATTTCTCCTCCTTTCCAAACTACTTGTTCATAGGCTTCTTTTACCACCTTGTCTCTATTTTCTCTTCCAGAATTCTCCTCACTTTACCCAGACTGTGCAGGAAGCCACAAGTTACCTCATTCTCCTCAGGCACTAGCACACCATGGGTCTATACGGTGCTTTCCCAAATCTTTATTAATTCAATAGCTGATAAGTCCTCTTCTTTGCTCAAAATCTCTCATAATCCCTTTTTTCTCTCTCTCATATTTTGTTCCCCTGTAGTAAAAATTTGGTCTCTTGACTTTTCTGCTGTGTAATTTGGGCTGAGAAACAAAGCACTGAAGCACTCTTTTAGTAACTCAAGAGAAATGAATTCTACTGAAACCATGTGCTTCTCTCAATTTGTAAACTGTCCTTTAAGAAAAAGTAATACTGCATGGAAAAAAGCAAAAAATTGATCACCTTATTAATTTTGCCCTCAAGGTTATGCAGACTATTCCTACACTGGCAGTACAAGCAACCTCATTTCTTTTAGATGAGATCACAACTGTAACTAGGCATATGGGCTGCTAACTATCTCCATGGCTGCAATAAATCAGTGGCCCAACACTCTGCTCATCCATTAAAATTTATAGCAGAAACAGACACAATAGTCATTTGGGCCTCTAGGGTGCCTTCTTACTAAAGACCATGTGTTCTGTGATTAAATATATCCTATAGTAATAGCTTTGTCTTCTTAGAATGTGATTGGAGGGAAAGAAAGAAAAATGCCCTTGCCTTCTTATGTTAGAATTCATAACCATAAGCATCCAAGACCTGACATTTAGTTCAGGATTTCAGAGCCCACTCCTCCTCCTTTTCTTGCTGTGAAAAATAATGATCTCTTGATCTCTGATTGCCATTCAAACCGTGAGCCCACAAGAAAGCTTCTGTCTCCTCATTGGCCTTTTCTTCCCTAACTGTACTGGCTGTCACCAAAAGAGAAACAGCATTTCTAGTGACACTTTCCAAACCATGTTAGTCATGAAGTACTGATGATAATTACCAACAAATTGAAATGTTTCCCCAAAATGATGGCTGAACAGGCCTAGAAAATAACTGGTATTTTTTCTACAGTTCAAGAGTATGAAGTTTCCTAAGTGATTTTATGACATTTGGCTACTGATCGCAGGTACAAATTATCCATGCTCAATCAAAGAAAGATGAAAGCTCAGCTTTCTATAATTCAACCAATAACTTGTTCAGCCTCCAGGCTGGAATTAAATGTTAAGGATTTGTGACTCTTGCAGTCCTCCACAAAGAATTAAAGAAGCAAATGCTACCATCGCTAACTTACTTAAAACCAAGGCTTTTTCCATACTGGAAATTATTCATGATGAGACTTTTAGACAAGGAAAAACCCATGTCATTCTCATACTTTTCTGGCTATTTTTAGTTAGTGACTTTCTTCTTCACTATAATGTTGTAAATATTGAATCATTTAGATCATGCTTGGTAAATCAATATAGATATTTTCTTTGGATTATGCTGGAATATTACAGGAAATTTAAGGACTTCAAAAAACACTTAAGGGAATATTTTAGCATAATAACTAAGGCCCAAACAATTGGCTCTGCAACTTACTACAGTCATCCTCTTATTTCTTTAATGGTAAAATGGGTTGTAATGGTTAGTTTTATGTATCAATTTAGCTAGGCTGCTGTCCCTATTTATTCAAATACTAATCTAGATATTGCTGTGAAGGTATTTTGTAGATGAGATTAAAGTCCATAGTGAGTTGACTTTAAGTAAAGGAGATTATCTTAATTTGTGTGGGTCTGATTTAATCAGTTGACAGTACTTAAGAGCAGAATGAGGCTTCCCTGAAGAAGAAAAAAATCGTGGCTGAGATTTCAGCTCATGCCCTAGGGTTCCAGACTCCCCTTTATGACAGACTGCTTTATAGATTTAGGAATTACATAGTAGCCTTCATTTCTGTAAGCCAATTCCTTACAAGAGATCTATCTTTTATCTATCTATTTATCTATCTATCTATCCATCCATATTACTGGTTTTTCTTTGGTTACTCAGATAGATGAGAATAATGCCTATTCTGCAGCAGTACTATGAAAATAAAATGAGATTGCACACATAAAAATTATTTTAATGCAAAATAAACATCAGGAAATATATGTTGTATTATTATTTGATGTGACTAACTCAAATCCAGCTGATGGCCCATATAAGAACTATTCTTTCCTAAAAGTCCTTACCAGGGCCAGGGAGTTAGCTCAGTGGTGCCGCCACCTGCCTCTCAGGTGCAAGGACCTGAGTTCGATCCTCTAGTACCAAAAAAAAGTCCTTATCAAAGCATTATGTTTTTCAATTATTGCAAACTCTCTTACATTGTAAGGTCATTTTGCATCACTACAAAACCCAGCTTTTCAGATTTGAAGACAAAGACAGATAATCATATGCAAAGCCACAACATCCAGATATGGTGCTCCTTCTAAGAACATGATAATGAATTTGAGATAAAGCCTGGGTAGGTATCAAAGGTAAAGTCTAAAGTGTAGGGCAGTGGTGGCAAACCTGTGCCACACATGCTGCAGCGGACACACAGAGCCCTCTCTGTTAGCATGTGAGCCAAGTTCCCCCAGCTAAGGTTTGACAAATTATCAGCATATATACAACAGCAAAGGTCATATTAGTTCTTCAAAAGCATGCCAAATGTAAACTTTTGCCATTCAATGAAAAGTTGTTTTTTTCATTGAAAGCCCTGTTATTGTGTTTTTCTTTTAAGACAAAAGATGTTAATATATGAGTTGTTTTTTCTAAACTAAAATTCCAGTACTGTATTGAAGTTTAATTGCAGTGTTGACACTATGCTATAAATAACTGGGTTTTGGGTTGCAGTTTGGGTACTTGGTCTCTAAAAGGTTTGTCGTCACTGGTGTAGGGCAAGCTCTATATTCATACAGGAACCTGGGCAAGGTGGAAATCAGTTCAAATTCAGAGTTAGAGCTGGAGGATAAAAAGTTAAGGAAATTCAGAAGTGGGGAGTGAGGGACCTAGTCCACACACTGGATCAGGCCCTCTCTGAATGTGAGCGGGTTCAGGTTTCAGTGGTTCAATGAGGTGATGAACAGGGAGTGGAACATCCCTGGTCCAAACCATGAGCCAAATGAGCCTTAGATTTAGGAGCTCCTATACTGAGAATCAGATGACCAATGGCCCCTGTAAGAAAGATGACTACCTTACTCATTTCCTCTTTTTTGGGTCACACATCTAGATTACATGCCCCAGTCTCCCTTGCAGTTAGATCATTCTCTGACATTGAGTTTAACCCAGTGGAAGAAAGGTGGAAGTGAGTTTTCCAGTCCATGAACATCTACCCACAGCTCCTCCTTGGCTTTTCCCCTCTGGCTGACTAAAATGGAGCTGGTCCCTAGGGAAGTCCTAAGAGCCACATATGGAAAGTGGAAAAGTCAAACAAAAAGGCTGGGTCACTGAATCACTGCTTGGAAGAAAGTCCTTCAGGGCAGCTACCTGACTGAGAATGCCTGGATCAGACTGTTATAGTAACAAGAAATTAACTTGCATCCCATTAAGTCACTGATATTTGGAGGTTTATCTGCTGTATCACCCAGCTTTAAAAAAAAGAAAAAACTGTTACTGAATTTGCAGGCTGTTGTAATAAAAATTTAAAATGTACAGCATTGACTTGGGCTGCTGAAGGTAAGGAAAACTGATAGAAAAATCAGAAGATAGAAACCTGTGCTCTGTTATAGCAAAACAACCTGGCACCAAAGGGCATTTTACAAATTATCTAAGTAAACTACGAATTTACAGGCTTTCCTGAAGTCAAAATATGACATTTTAATTTCCTTCCCTACTTCCCCCTCTGGGATCACCAGATTTCTCTCTTTCATATGCATTTTCCATTTTCCATGTTCAAGTCTCTCATCAGATTGCTTATCTCACTGATGCCCCATCTTTCCTTTTTCCCATGCAAATCCTATGATTTCTATAGTCTCATATCACCACAGCAACTCTAGAATTGCTTTAACCCATGGCGATCCTATTCCCCCAAACATACTGTTTAGATCCCTCATTTAGATGTGTGGTCATGCACTGTCTTGCATTGTCTTCTGAAATTTTTTCCCCATGGTTGTCCTAGTGAATCGGTAAACTTCTTTGAGGAGGGACCAATCAACTTTCTCCCACTCATTTCTTGAAGACCCTTGAAAATGCATAATGGGATCTTAGTGCTAAAAATAAATTGTATCACATGCATCCTAAATTTTGCAAGAAGCCAAAACTGGGATGGTTGAGAAAGAACAAATGCTGAAATAACATAATGGGAAAGGAAATACATGTCTTTTGAATGTCAACTCCAGTGGGCTGGTGATGTAGCTTCCTGGAATAATGTAAAGGCAGGCTAAGGTCACAACCAAAGCTCCACAAGAATAAGTTACATTTTTTCCTTCTATTTTCTTTTTTCCTTTTCCCTTCCTTCCTTATATAGGTACATATTCCACATGAAGAATGTTATCATTATGTATATCTAAAATGTACCAATAAAATTAATTTTTTTAAAAGATCAAGTTACATAATGTACCAGCAGTGTCTACAAGGGCATTGGGTACAGAAGTGGCAGCCTATTGGTATTTGCAGTAGGATTATAGCCAATATGTAAGTGATAAGGCTTATATAGCCAAATGCCTACTTGACAGTACCACATGAAGGTCACCCTGACATCATACATTTATTTTACCTAGCATTATACTCTTAATCTTATGCACCCATGTCTTCTCTTCTCCAAATCGTCTTCATCTTTGTAAATGGCACTAGAATAGAACCATCAGTCAAGGCAAAATACATCAGGCAAAGCATCCTTGATTATTCAACCCCTTTACTTCACTTTCTCCCAACATTGAGCCAATTCCACTTCCAAAATATATCTTCATATTGTCCATGTCTTTCCCTCTCCTTCAGTCTATTACATTATTTCACTCTATTACCATCTCTCAACTATACTACTGAAATAAACTCTTCAGTGAAGTTTAAACTCCTAACTGGTTTCCCTTTTTATTCTTATCTTCCAACAGTCCATTCTCTACAAAAAAGCAGAATGATCTTTTAAATCATTATTCAAATTTCCCACTCCAGTGCCTGAAACTTACCAGTGTGCTTGCTTTGCTTTGACTGTACAGACAAATCTGATCTTTAAAAGTATCCAAAACCTTATACATTTTGACTTACCCACCTCTCTGACCTCATCTTGTATTAGTACAATCCTAGCTCACTGGGCTTCTATCACACTCAGTTTAAGCATATTAAGCATATTCCTGCCTTGTAAGTTTGCTATTCCTTCTATTAGGAACACTTCTTCCTCACATGTTTGCTAGTACCTGTATATATTTCAAGTCTAAGCTTAAATGTCATCTCTTCAGAGAGACTTCCCCTGACTGTTATTAAATAACCCCAAGCTCATTCTTCATTGTACCTTGTTCGCTTATTTGTTTTCTTGCACTTGGAATTATTTGTTTTCTTGCACTTTGTCTACCTCCCTCTCTAAATTGTTAGTACCATAGGAGCAGAGAGTTTTTTTCTAATTTTATTGCTATATTCTCATCTTTGTGACCTTGCTCATCTCATTAGTATTCTTAACCCTTCTTTTCCCCAGTTTTAAAATGAAGATTTGAGATTCTAGTTCACTAAAGACTGGCTGTGACATTCTTTGCATCCACAGTTCCAAGGAGACTTTAGAGCTCAGGGCTTCTCAAACACCAATATTTCTAAATTCATTTTTCAAATGAAGTCAACCCCCTCAGGTAGCCCAGTGGGGAGGTCATAGAGAGCCAGTGAGAAGGAAGTCTGGTGAGCTGAATTACACAGTTCTTTTTTCATGCCTCTCCACCCATACTGAGGAGATACAGCTCATTAGGTACTAAATGTTTAGTGACTGTTACTATTAATTGGTGAGTATTAATACTCTAAGGAGACAGTAAATCTCACGCTAGACTTCATGATATCAGGCCCTTGCAGTAAGACAAAGTATTTGGAGTTTTAATCTAAAGTACTACAAAAAGAGTCTAAAGATAACTCCATCCCTGTTTGTAAGAATAATGTCAGTTGCTAGTTATACTGAGCATCTCTTTTGTTATAGGATCTGTTTTAAACATTTTATGTGCCTTTATTATTTAATCTATACCATAATACTACAGAATAGGCTCTAATATTATCCTCCTTTTATGAAGGGAGAAACTCTCATATAGAGAAAAGAAGACTTCTGTCAAGGTCACAGGGCTAATAATAATGGATCCTTGATTTAAATTGGAACTAGTCTTATTCTGAAACTGATAATCTTAGCTACTAAGTACTACTGCATGTTTCTTATAATTTTTATTTCATCAATTCTAATTATTTTATTGAAACCTTTTCCATTTTTCAGATCTGAGCTAATAAGCCGCTTCTTCCACGAAGTTTTCTCTA
This sequence comes from Heterocephalus glaber, assembly GCF_000247695.1. Next base: position 14,301,847 of record NW_004624773.1, read on the forward strand.
ACCAGACAGACTCATTTTCTACCTTCCTTTTCTCTGCTTTGGTCCTATGTAATCAATCACACAGAGAAAGAGGGTTAGCAAGTAATCTTTAATAAACATATTATGGACCACTGTCACACACAAAGTTTCTATTAATTTCACAACTACTCTGTGAAATAGCATTAAGATCTGTTCTGAAAGGTAAAATGCCTTGGATGAGGTCTTGTGGCTCAAAAAGGCAGAACTAGAATTTAAATCAAGGTCTACACAATTGCTGAGCCAAAGGCATTTCCATAAAGTTGCTATGAGCTTTCCATAATATCCCTAGACTGAATAAATCTCCCTACTGTAAATCCTTATAACATTATTTAGCTCCCCTTTGTTTCTTTGTAGTGCTAAATCAGTTGTAATTTCATAGGCATTTGTGCGATTAATTTAATTTCCTTTTTAGCCCTAACTCAATGAGGAAATAACCGTATCTCTTTTTGTTCTATTAAATCACAAGCACTTGACCAATTTAGAAGTCATAGACCTAAACAAATATGTTTAAATAAATGAAGTAACTGTATACTTTTCACTGCATATATTTAATATATAAATATAACCCATCTATGATAGACCATCAGTTCCCTGAGGCAAATTAATTTATCTCTGGACCCCTTATAATGTTCTATACATCATAGCAACTTAATAAACCTTTATTAAGTGAATTTTATTTATGATTTTGATAAATGTTTATATCACTTGAAACCCGACATTATCCAAGACTCCTCAGTAGGCACTGAAAAAAATCACACACTAAGAAGACCATATAATTCTTGTACAGAAGATTATAACCTAATAGTTCTGAGTTTGAAAATCATGGAAGAAAGACAGAGAAACATGTACCCATGCCACACAATTGGTGTTGGTCAGAACAAGTTAAGCCATGTTAGTATGACAAATACTAGGCTATCTCAGTGGATTACAGAGAATTTTTCTTTCTCACTTGCAATGCATAGACATTGGTGGCTGAGAGTTTTATTCTATATCATCTTAATTCCAGCACTGTGCTAACAGAACATCACTGATTGCCATGACAGAAGAAAATGGAGCAAGACAAATCACACAACAGTTCTTAAAGGTTCTGCTTGGAAGTAACACACTTCATTGGTTGTCTACCTTCAAGGAGGTGAGGAAATGTCCTCCTAATTCTGTAGCAAGATAGGAAGCCAAAAACATTTGGTGGATGACAGTAATGACTATCACTGTCAAAGACTGTTCCGAGAAATGATCCATTCAGGACATATATAATCAAAGCAATATTTTGAGACTAAAATGCTAAAGTTGTTATTTTTTCCTTAGTTCTTAAACCATTGCCTCTGGGCCTCAGTGTCTTTATCATAAAGTGGGAAAAAAAAACATAGTAAGTTCCCATAATAATGCCTGGCACAACTGATCATTAAATGTTAGTGATATAATTTTAAACCAAGTACTGCCTCTGAAATGTAGGAAAATTTAATTTCTCAACTAATGACATAAAACTATCCACTCATTCTCTAAGCTTAACAATTTTATTTTGCTGATTTTGATAGTCTATCAGCTAAAATGACTTGCTCCACACAACTACCCATATATTCCTCTAATATCAGTTCTCATAATTTGAAAATGTTAAATGTACCAAAATCTAAGGCAAAATAAGGTTGATACAAGGAAAGCAGTAGAAGAAAACTACTAATACAACTGGAAACTACTTGTCCCTCCCAGGAAGACTCAAAACATTTCCATCTAAGAGGCTATGCAACTTACTAACATTCTTCTACCCTTATACTTTATTTCCTTTCTTCACACTCCTCCTGTGTACAAGGCTCAATATAGAACTACAATGTTTCATGTTCTACAGATTTTTTTCCTTGTGGCTCAGCCTTAGAACCAGGAACAAAAAGCAAGTGAAATTGATACCACATGGCATTCCTTCTCCTACTATCTATCAACTATGTATGTAATTCTAGGAGTTTTAAAAGGCAAATACCCCCAAATTAAATTCTATTTTCACTCCTCTTCATATCCCTCATACAAATGTTCATCTGATGAGAATCACAAGTTAAACTGCAGTGTTTTAAACACCTAAGAAAGGTGAAGCATCCCAGTGTTTTCTCCTTTTCTACCCTCAGTGATGATCCTCCAGGCCTGATTCCAAGACCCTGACTTATGCCTGTTAGTGAAGGAGGATATTGGACAGTAAAAGACTACTGCTCACATGTCACTCCTGTCTTCTCTTTTTTCATGCTACTGGTATAATAAAGATATAGAACTGGTTCTCACACAGGAAGAGACCTCGCCTTCTTATCACTTTGTTCTTCCTTCTTTTCTGTCCCTACAGCATAAGTGGTAAACTAGCTCAAAGTGTATTTTGGATCATTAGTGATATAACACAAGAGTATTGACTAAAAACTATGTAGCACTTTAATTTTGAAAATGTTTTTGATTTCCTGTCTCAGTCCATCATCACACCGAACTGTATTTGTTTCCTAGCCCTGCCATCAAAGTACTATAAACTGGTTGACTTAAAACAACAGAAATTGGGCCAGGGATTTAGCTCAGTGGTGCCACCGTCTGTCTTGCAAGCACAAGGTCCTGAATTTGATCCCCACCCCCCGAAAAAAAAGAAAGAAAGAAAGAAATTTATTGTGTCATAGTTCCAAAGAGTGAGAAGTTCAAGATAAAGGCACCAACAAATTTGACCTATGGTGAGGGCTTGCTCTCTGGTTCGTAGATGGTGCCTGCTCACACTATCCTCTCAGGGTAGAAGAAGGAAGGTAGCTCTCTGGGGCATCTTTTATATAAAAAGAACACTAACTGTATTCATGACCTAATTACCTCCCAAAGATGCCACTCCTAATATCACCATCTTGGGGGTTAGAACCTCAACATATGAATTCTAGCAGGGGAAAGGGTGGAGGAACACAAACACTCAGGCCATAGCAAAGGAATTATAAGTAGTTACCTCTCCCTTCCTGGAACTGATCTAAGAATATAGTCAGGGCTAGCCCACTACTCTGAACATACATGCTTCTCCTTCCCATCACATGTTTCCCAGAGAAACCGTGGCTCCTGGGTACTCCCAGTAGCACTACTCTAACTCCAAACAACTACTGTTCCTCTTTCAAATGTAATATTCCCGACCTAGGTGGTAACTTGAAAATACTACTTAACAATCTATTATTTTCTTTGTATTTTCAATTTACTATTGTTTGCACACATAATCTGCAGCCAGGACAATTATGTGAAAAATGGGAAAGTAAGCATCAAAAAGGCTAAGAGGAATGTACAGTTCTGCAACACTTCTCTTAACAAGCCTCTATTTCCTTCCTCTATTCACTGTAATATGGCCTTTAAAATCAGAGAAAGGATAAAGTCATAAGATTTCAGAACTGGAAAGAAATTAACATTATTAAGTAATATAGAGATGAGAATGAAGGACAAACAATTCCCAAGACACATACTAGACACAATCTATGACAGTAAATAATTTCACTTTTCCAAGTAAGAGAAATATGAGTTATGCATAAACTTAGAACTAATATAACAACTATGAAGTCTTCCAGTGAAGAGTATAGCTTCATCATAATCACTTGCTGTGAAGTAATTTGGAACCTCAACAGATCTATTCTGTGGGCTAAAAACTGGCATTCTTCACAAAATTAGTCTCTACAAAATCAATTTCCAAAACAATCAATAGTAACACACTCAGAAAAGACATAATAAAGATCAATAAAACTAATTGCATCAGAGAAAGCTCAAGCATGACCTTTTGAGCAGTACCATTTGTTTGGCTGGCACTGTGGAAGAAAAACAACTTTTAAATAAATGATCATGGGCCAGTAGCGATAAAAACACTATATGGGCACAATTTCAACACAGTTTGGGTTTCAAAGAAGTCATGCCATCAACTAAACCACACAGCTTCAATTCAAAGACTGTATCAATATAAATCATAAAATCTTTTTACATTTCAATGCTGGGTCCAGAAATCATCAAAGGAAACACAAGATTAGCAGAAACTGAAAAATATGCTGACTGCAACAAAAATGCCATGACTATCCACCACCTTGTCAAATTAAATTTCTTTTTTTGGTTCCCTGGCATCAGTTTGAAATCTGCCCAGACGCTGTAACAAACAGTTAAATATTTTATTCAGGTCTATGTTTTCTTCCCTGCTTTAAAAGACATCTTTACCCTCTACCCTCTATTTATCTGTCAGTCTTTTAGCATCAAGAGCATGCCTGTTCCCAATACCATGTAATATTCATAAGATAAAATGTGCTCAACACAGATAACACACTAAAGCTCTGTCATCTCTACATGCAACCTTCTTAATCCAAAATCCCAGGGAAACCAATAAATAAGCAAAGGCAACAACAATATCAATGTGAATAATAATACCACTTAATCAGTAATGAGCTTTTGCTTTGTTCCTAGCACTATACTAAGGGCTTTGTGTGTAATATTATTTCATCTGCACAACAAACAGAAATATAGGTGTTAAATTATTTTACACAGAAAAAAGTTAGATTCAGAAAAGTTAGAAGTATCCTCAAGACCACACAACTGATATGTCCCAAGATCTTTCCAGCTCCAGTGCCTTATGAACAGCATTAGCCAGTATGCTGTGTGGCTTCACAAATTTTCCTTTTCTCAGTGAATGTGGACAAAACTGACAACTGCAGGAAAATCTCAAACCTTTCCTTCATCTGCTGTGTTGTCGATAATGTACCTGCTAATCTAAATTACTGCACACTGCAAAAAAATTTTTTTAAAAAGAGTTGGGAATGGCTGAAAAGTGCTATGGTACAAATAATGGCTAGCATAAACATAATGAAATGGAAAACATAAAAAGAAAAAATGTTACAGATAAAATACAAAATAATGTGAGGCTAACATAGCCTTTATTAAGTGTTTACTAAACTCTAGATATCTTTCTTAGTAATTTTCCTGAATTAATATATTGACTACTCTCAACATCCCTATTTATTTACATATATCAGAAATATTTGCTTTCTATAGCTGTTGCAACAAATTTCCTTAATCTTAGAAGCTTAAAACAACACAAATCTATTACCTTACAGTTAAACTGTTCAGAGTTTTGAAGCACAAATTTATTTCCTTCCAGTTCTACAGTTCTACTAAGCTATAATCAAGGTTTTGGCAAGGGTTGTTTCCTTTTGCAGGATCTAAGGGAAAATCTGTGTCTTTGACCTTTCCAGCTTCTAGAAGTTATCCACATTCCTTGGCCTCTGGCCATTTTTGTCTTCAAAGCCAGCAACATCAGATCAAGTCTTCCTCTCTAGTTAGACTACCATCTCTCTAGTTTCATCTTCCAAATTCCTCTTCCACTTTCAAGGACTCTTGTGAATACTTTGTGCCCACTGAGATAATCCAGAATACTCTCCCTATTTTATGATCAGCTGATTTAGCAGTTTTAATTTCATCAGCAACCTTACCATGTAATTTAACATATACACACATTTGAGGAATGAGGGTGTGGACATCTTTGTGAACCAATATTCTGTCTACTACAGTCTGTCTTCTGAGCCCCAAAGAGTCACAATTGAGTCAAGCCAGCACAAAGTCATCTCACTGTCAAAACTTTCTCTATTAGAACTCCTGCCATCAAAACTCAGGAGACAAATCTATTCCTATAGTATGAAATAAACCAGAAGGTTAAATAATAGAATATTAACAATTTTTATCTCTAGGTAGTAGAATTCTGTGTTTTTTGTTTCTTTCTTACTATGTGTTCCATTGTTCTTACAGGCATGAACAGCTTTTGTAGTCAGAAAAAGTTGTTAAAAAATAAAATATGTTGAAATGAGTGTTAAGAAACATGCAGAATAATGAAGCAACATCAAAGGTAGCACCATCAACTACATTGAGGTAGGGAGTGAATCAAAAGCTTTCATTCAGAGTTTGCAAGATGGACAAATGGTCAAGGAATCTTGTAAACCAATCCAGACCAAAAGTGGAGTTAAGAGGATAAAGGAAAGGGTTAAAGGTTATTTATCTAAGTATTCTTGCCTCATCCTCACTGTTATTCACTCATCAAGCATGAATCAGGAGAGGGCAGTTAACGCATGATAGGAGCTCACATTTCATGAAAACCATGCAGAGATCCAAGAAAAATGAAGGGAAAACAACAACAAAACTAAACTTAGAGAATTGTGTTAATAATGGAAAGAACACAGAACTGAATTCAAGCCCTACCTTCATGATTTATACCTGTGCTAGTTTGGGCCAGCACAGTTGCCTCTCTGGCTCTAGGTTTCCATTGCTCTAAAATAGAAATAGAATAATGACCTGTACTTCACAAAGCTGTTATGTGATTCAAATTACACTGTTAATGTGAAGAGTACTTAGTAAACTATAGTCATCATGGGGAAGGAAGTCAATAAAGTAGCAGCTGAAGTGTCCCAGCCAGGTGAAGTGGAAAGCTGAGGGTAGGAAGAAGGTAGGCTGGCATCTGAGTAGCTGCTGAAAACAGATAACTTTTAAAGATATGAATACTGAGGCTCCAAGAAGTTAATTTTTCTCAAATCACACAACAATGAATGGTGGAGTTTGTATCCTCTCACTTCAAATTCTGCATTTTTTTCTATCTCACCTTATGAAACAAGGAAGTCAAAGCTTTGAGAAAATGGGGTAAGGATTGGAGCCTAGGTCTACCAGTAAGTATAACAGATTTTTTTTCTGTGCCAGACTATGCTGTAATCACCTTCTATATAGTAATTCACTAAATCCCCTCAATCTTATGTAAGGAAATTGTTCCCATTTTATATATATAAGTTATCATAAGGTTAAACACAAGTTGAGCATAATCCTTTGGGAGGTTGAAGTAGGAGGATTGCAAGTTCAACCTGGGTAATTTACCAATTTAGTGAGAGCTTTTCTCAAAAGTAAAAAATATTCTAAAAAGGGATGAGGATAAAAATATTCTAAAAAGTGCAAAGGCCCTGGTAAAATCCTCAGTAAAAAAAAAAAAAAAAGTTAAATATTCCCCAAGACCACACAGCCAAGATTCAACTCCATTATGGCACCATAAGCTATATTCACAATCACTAAGCCACACTGATTATGAGCAAGTATACACAATATTCTACCAGACTGACCTTTAAACACTGGCCACACTTACGTTCACTAAAAGGGGAATATACATAACAAGGACCATTTAAATACTTGTTAATTTGGAAAATGCCTTGGAATGCAGTATTTTCTCAGGGCATAGAAAAGATTGGGAAGGAGAAAGAAGCAAACATCCTGAAAGGCTGGATGAGAAAAATCAAGGAGAGATGTGAAAAAGAAGGTGTCCAGGTTAAGAAACCAATGGAACTGGCTGGATCCTCCGAGGATGCTGAAGAAGCTCTATTGAAAAATGGCTAGCTGGGTTAAAAAGAAACCAAGTCAAAGAGAAAGGAGAGGCTAGGGAAGTCATTTGGTATTCATGTAGGAAATTAGTTCCTCAACATAATATGTTGACCTATTATCTCTAATTATACAGTAGAAAATAGAAAATTGAAAGAAATAACATTGTTAGAAGTAAACTAGGACATAGTTCCCCAAAATACATTCTGGGAGAAGAAAAGTTCTCAATACATATTCAATAAAAAAATACAAGAACAAAACACTAAATAATTCTAAATATTAATTTAATGTCCCTCTGCAAGACAGTCAGATTTAGTTAATAGCTTTTATATTGCATTTAATTTTCAATTTCTCAAATGTCAATCTGGGAGGCTTTGTTGGAAACCAATGAGGTGAGATTACTCTAGCAATTACCTATAAATACTGTAATGGATCACTGCATTTGACAAACCTGTAAATAAAATCTTCTTTGCTTTTTATTAGAAGGAATGAGCTCAACAGAAAAGAGGGCACTTAGAACAGCATATTGGAAAAACTTATTACTTCAAGTATATAGTAAAATTTTATGGGACAGGTTTCTACAGACCTATGAACAATCTGGCAAACATGCTTGTGTTAGAAACAAAAGGGTAGACCTACTTTGTTCAAAGAACTCCAGCTTGCTAAATTCATTAAGGCACAAAGATGGACAATGTTACTCAATATGAGGGCTACTTTGCTTTCACCTGAGCACTTAACACAACTTGGTTGGCCATCTAAGTTTCCAAGAAAGCAGTGTACAACTTCTGCACTATTGGCTCATTTCAATTGTCCATTCTGTCAGTAAGAGCAAGAAGAGAAGGCCCTCAGAAAATTTCATTGTCGGTGTGAAAGGATGAGTCTTTCAGACAGTCACTAACTTTTAAAGAACATCTCAAAGTGCAACTCTATGATACTCAAGAAGATGGTGGTGTTAATTCTACCCATTACTGAATACATAGATGTGTTAATGCCCTACAACTGTCTCAATGAAACAAAGAAGTAAACATTGCACTGTTTCCAAAAGCTACTCTTTCATTTTAGTTGGCAAATGTGTACTCATCTCTCATTGGATGACTGTTACTGAAGATACAGAATCACAACAGTGAGCAATCATGGAAACAATTCCTGTCTTCATAGAGTTCACACTATTGATGTAAGACAGACATTCACATAATAGTCATACAACTAAATGTAAAAAAGAAACTATAATCATTGTAGTGAATTAAAAAGACATCCCTGTGAAGACAACTATGATTTGGGCATCAAAATATAAGGTGGAGGTCACCAGGGCAAGACAAAGGTAGAGTTATAAGAAGAGTCATGCTAGTAGAAGAGACAGTATGTGCAAAGGCCCTGTAGCAAGAAGCACCACAATGTAGTCAAAGTATGAGTGCCTGGAGTCCAAAACTTTGGAGAGGTGTGGCATGAACTGAAGCTAGAGAGTTAGGCACTGTCAAACCATGCCAAATAGAGGATTTGGGTTCCTATAAATGCAGTACAAATAGTTGATAGAGAAGGTGTGATATGAATGAGATTTGCATTCTCAAAAATTACTCTGAGTGCTCAATGGTAAATAAATTGGTGAAGGCAAGATAACAGAAAAACTGGGGGTGGGGATGGGACTGAGGGATTTCTGAATTGATATGCTATCATGTGTACAAAGAGTGTTTGAATAGATCAATGAAAGGTGGGCCAATGCATGTCTGATCATGCCAGGAGAACACTGTGTGATGGGGGGTAGGGCAGAGACTGATAAAAAGCACAGATTTTAAATGCAAGTATCCTAGCTTAGAATCCCAGAAATGTCATGTGTACCCTATAAGTTTTGTAATCACTTTGCTTGGTTTTTACATCTGTAAAAATAGGTGTAATAATGTAAGTTCTAGAATTATCTGGGCCAGATATTTCTTAAAATTCATAAATTTTAGACTTTTGAAAGGTATGAGAACAAGCTATTCTGTAACACTCCCAATAGACTTGAGCATAATCAAACACATTAATGTTTTGACGTAAAATGTATATCTACTAACTTCATGTGGACTAAAGATAATGAGCAGACTCATGTCAATTCAGAGCACATTTTGACATCGAATTTACATAATTTTTTTAAATTTTCAGAAGTTTTTGAAATTCAGAATTACAAATATCAGACCGTGGACCTGTTATGCCTTCTTCCTAGGGTTACTAGGTGGGATAAATGAATCATTGCTTGTAATCTCTTTGAACAGTTTCTGCCACATAGTAAGTGCTATAGAAGCATTTGTGAAATAAGTAAAGCTCTTGTGTACTAAACTAAATAGCTGCATGGCTTTAGGAATTGCTACTATATAACATTCAAATAATGGTTGGAAGACTTCTGAGGTCGTTCTAGTCTTCAAGATGTGTAAGGCTTTCAAATATCTTGAGGAATGTCTATTTTCATTGTTATGTGGAGAAGCCACAGAAAGACCCTGAATTCACTCCTGACCAGGAGTATAATGATGATGACATAGCAGTTTTACACCCTGCTCTACAATCTCCTCTTTCCCACTGGTCACTTAAGTTGCACTTAAATCTCACTTTATATTTGCCTCACCTACAACACCATATCACCACCATCAACCTAGATCTGATTCTGAACAGCCTTCAACTTCCTCAGAATATCATAACCACAGGATCAGTATGAATCACCAGGTCCCCAGAAAGACCTTGTAGGCCAAGTACAACCCTTATATTGAAAGCCAAAAGCTATTCTCATGGTGCTTCAGATGTATTGGGGGAAAGGTCAGAGTTAACATCAAGAAGTTGATACAAAGCCATGTGACTTTGAGAGAATCAGAAATTTGATTGCTGAGAACTTCTGTTTTCATACATGCAGTATCAGGATAATAATAACAGAACTTGTTCTGCCTTTTTCTTGCATATGTTCTGCTTTCTTCTTGCACACAAATTATAATGTAAATAAAAGCTACCTTAACAAGTATGGTTTATTGTTTCTATCATCTGTTGCCTTATCACTGGAATATTTCCTGTAAGAAAAGATGTTCTAGTTATGGGTAATATCCCCTGAAAAGGAAGAATCTGCACTGTCAATGCTTTATTAAAGAAGTAAGCAAACATTTGTTCATTTACCTTATATTATCTTACATAGGCAAGACTTTCCTATGTATTATTTCGTTCAATCAGAAGACTTGATTTTGCAGATAATGCAATCATATACCATATTTAATTACTAAGTGTTTCTTGGTCTTTATTTCAAGATGAATATGATTTTATGAAAGTCAAATTCATTTAAAGTAGATTGGTAGCTTGGAAATAATATCATCCCTTAAATCAGTACAGTGCTTGAAATTTTATATTTATTTATTTTTTAAAATTAATTTTATTGGTACAGTTTAGGTATACAATATAATGACACTCATCATTGGAAATTTGCACCTTTACATAATCTCTCTTGGTTCTTATTGTTTCCCCATTCCCCTGCCCTCCCTTCAACCCCTACATCCCTTGCTATTTACAGACTTTGTTTCCATTTTTTCATTTTCTCATATTAATTCCATTCCCTTCTTTCCTTTTCCCTACCCCCCCAACTTCTCCTTCCCCTTTGCCCCTTTTCTTCCTATTTCACATTATCTATTATACCTTTTAGTCCTTATTTACATTTTCAGTTTCTCACACTAGAGAAACTTTTAGGTATTTACACATGTGTCCTATTTATTTCACTTCAGAGTATTGCCTCAATATGCATCCATTTAGCTATAAATGTCTCTAATTTCTCATTTTTTATGGCTGAGTAGTACTCCATTTTATATTTTAAAAAACCACAAATTTTCTTTATCCAGTGTCCAGCTGATGGGCAATTGGGCTGCTTCCAAGTTTCAGCTATTACAAACTATGCTGTTATGAACATGGGTGCACATCACTGTGGTATGATTCTTTTAATTCTATGGGGAAGATACCCAGCAGGGGAATAGCTGGTCAAATGGGACTTCCAGTCCTAGTTCTTTGAGGTATCTCCATACTGATTTCCATAGTGGTTACACCAGTCTACACTCCCACCAGCAGTGGAGCAGGGTTCCTCTTTCCCCCGCAGCCCTGCCAGCATTCGTTATTGGTTGATTTCTTGATAGCAGCCATTCTTTCTGGGGTGAGGTAGAATCTCAGTGTTGTTTTCATTTACATCTCTCGAATGACCGGTGATGTTGAACATTTTTTCATATGCTTATTTGCTATTTCTACTTCTTTGTCTGAGAAATGTCTGTTCAGTTTAGATGCTCATTTTTGGATTGGGTCTTTAAATTTGAGAGGTCTGATTTTTTAAGTTCCTTATAGATTTTAGATAGTATACCTTTGTCTGAGGAACAGCAGGTGAAAATTTTATAAAGAGATTGTTCAGGTATGGTTGCACTTGATTGTCAAAATAACATACAATACTATGTGTCAGAGAAGGAAACTGAAGCTAAGGTAATGGCCTGAGAAGTGGGGAACTGAGGCATTGAATCTAGGTATATAAAGTATATGCTCCAAATCACTGGGCTGTAGAATCTCTGCACTCCTAAAGACTGTGCTGCATCCAGGTTTTTAATGAACAAGTACTAAATTTCTTTGCTCAGATAAATTCTTCCAAATATTTCTTTTGGAAAAAAAAATAGCATGACACACAAGAAAAAGTGGTGAATGTCATTAAAGTGGAGTAACAAATGGAAGAATAGAAAAAGAGGCAACCTAATTGTCCCTTGCCACATGGAAATGAAGATGCAGAGCTTGCAGCTTCATGCAGTTCTCCACCCTTCCAGGAAAGTTCTCCTTATAACTATGACTTATGACATGGAAAGTTCTACAACAGAAGGAAAATCCATTTCTGTTTGCCTTCCCTCACCATTTCCTTCCCTAAGTCAGAGGTAATATGGGAAGCCACTGTGCAGACTTAATATTTTCCACATTTCATTTTTAAATTGCTTTTTGCTTTATTTCCTACAACGAGACAGAGAAGCAATTACCTCTCCATCTACTTATATTGATACTCATGCTTCAGTGAGCTAGAAAGAAGAAGAAATGGGAATGGGAAATCTAAAACCAAAGACCTAGAACCTAAAAGAGATGTACAAAATTTAAATTCAATGAGATTTGCATGGAAATCTGCAGCTAAAGTTTCTACCCTACTCAATTTCTTAGAAAAACTTAATTGCATCTTAATAAAGCAAGACAATTTAAAATAATACTTTTAATGTCAGGGAGCCTAATATATCTCTACTTTGCATTTATATAGCAATTTACACTTAACAAAGCACTTTCCATACATTATCTCATTTATTTTCTCAAATAGTGTTAATTCTTTAAACAATCATTTGAACTTAGAATTTAAAAGGATTTGGGAGAACAATATATTATTTTGAGTGTCTACCAAGTGCTAGTCATTGTACTGAGTGATTTGCATTCATTATCTCCAATCCACATAACAACTCAGCAAGGCAGGCACATCAGTTAGAATAATAATAGAATTTAAAGTTAACCTATATGGACTGCTGAAGTGACTACTGCCAGCAGCAGCACTAGAGACTTAGAGATGGTAGCAAATGGCAACAGAAGCCACGACTTTCCATAGAGTGAATCAATCAGCACTCATAATGTGGTAGGAAGAAAACCAGGGAAGTAAATACTCTGAAGTCATTATGCACTTGCCCTCTGATCCCCTGCTTATCCTTCCCTTCCTCCGCCTCCACTGACTCCTCCCAGTTGGAACAGGAGATGAGAGATCACACTGAGGCGACCCTCCAGGGGAGTCGGTTGGGCACACAGTAGGGTGGGAAATTGTGAAGAGTGGATCTGGAAGGGACACCTACAGCACAGTCCATCCCTTCCTGAGTACCTCCTCACTCTGCATGTGTTCCTATCTTTAACCCAGTTGAAAAATGCCAAATTAAGATGAGAAGCTGTCACTTCAACCATCTCAACTGAAACCTAAAACCTGAGCAACTGCTATCTTTTCATAAAAGAGTAAAAAGTAAATAAGAATAACTAGTTAAGATATAATATAACATTTTTTCCTGCAGCTCCTACAATTGAGCATAAGGCCTAACCTAAAAAACATGGTAGCCAGCCCTCCCTCAACCACTGTTCTATGCTCTCTCTACTATTTGCCTGCTTCACAGCTGGATGGTATTCTTCACTGATAAGTAGCCCCAATTTTTATTCCTAGAGTATGAATTCCTGGAGAATTTTTTTTCTCTTTTCTATTAGTGCATATTAGTTATACACAATAATGGGTTTCATTTTGGTAGATTTGTACATGCAAACAGTATATTTGGATAATTTCCACCCACCATTACTGCCTTTGCCTCTTCCTTTTCCCAGTTCCTGCTACTTTCACGTCATCTTATTTTTTATGCATTTAGTTTTTAAGATTCCACATATGAGAGAAAACGTGATATTTGTCTTTGCGAGTCTGGTTTATTTCACTTAACATAATGATCTCCAGTTCCACCTGTTGTCCATATATGACATGATTTCATTACTATCACATTTTCTTTATCCATTCATAAGTTGATAGGCACCCAGGTTGTTTGCAAAGCTTAGCTGTTCTGAATGTTGCCACAATAAACAAGGTTATGCCAATATTTCTATACTATCTGACTTTAATTGGGGGGAGTATATATTAGGAGTGGTAAAGCTAGATCAAATGGTAGCTCTATTTTTAGTTTTTTGAAGAACCCCCAGACTGATTTCCTTAGTGGCTGTGGGAAGTTCCTTTTCCCACCAACAATGTAGACGGGTTACCACTAGCAGGGTAAAAGGTTCCTTTTCCCCCACATCCTTATCAGCATTAATATTCTTGATGATAGTCATTCTGACTAGTTGAGGTAGGATCTTGCTGTGGTTTTGATTTGCATTTCTCCAGTAGTTAAAAATGTTGATATATTTATTGGCCATTTGTACTTCTTTTGGAAAGTGTCTCTTCAGATTGAATTGCTGCAGTCCACTGACCAGGACTATTGGCAGAATACTAAAAGCCCACAGGGAGTCTTTTCAGTCTCAGATATAGTCCTGGTTAACCCACTGCATAGCAGTGGCCAAATTTTCCCCTGGTAATTAGGATCAATCATGCCATTGAATATAGTGACCTCTTTTGTATGTGATAGTCCAGCAACATGAAGGGCTTAAAATGGCCAGGAGTAGTTTCAGGTTCCAATTCACTGGGCGAATGCTTATGCCACTTTTAGAAGCATTCTTTTCTCTGAGCATTAGTATTTTCAGCTTTTCTCATGAGTTTGTTGGTGTATTTATAAGGCAGACCACTCCCATCTTTACCTTTGCTTCCTAGACCTGGGCATTCTAGTCACGGGATGACACCACATTGTGGACATTAGTTAAGCACTCTAAATTTGCAGAATATCAATTTCTACAATCCTCATACCTGAACCATGAACAGGTCATTCTGTTAATCTAAGGAGTCATGTGGCCCCCACTAAGACCAGTGAATTTCAGGGACAAGAACTAATTATGGCATACTACGCTAGAAATTTGACCCCTGGTCATAGTGATTTGGGGATACCATTGTGATGGATAAGGCAACCTGATGTCAGAAGAGCAGAGAAGGTGAACATATATATAAAATATATTTGTCCTCTATTTTATGAGGACAAATCAAAATCCCCCTCTTCAAGTAAGAGGTCCAGCAGAGTATACTTGTCACCAAGTGGCTTGATTTTCCCTTTAGCAAATGGTGACACGTAGCTAGTAGCTTAGCACTAAACTCTGCTGTAGATAGGTTGGGACTTAGCCTTTTGGTGTGTGGGGGGCCCATGTTGTTGAGCCAGTGAATAATAATCCTTTCATGCCCTCATAGCTATCTGAATAGGAGGCTACTGAGCAAATACTGGGGCACCTCCAAAATGGACATCTCAACTACCTGGTACTGATCCCCTCAATCTCAGTGCATGCTCTCTGTGAACAGTAACATGGGATACAAACATCTGTGCTCACTCCCCATCCCCCAAAAGAGTCTATTGACATACTTTCTCTCCCATAATTCTGATGTCCTGCAGATGTCTACTCCATTGTCTAAACTCAACCTGAATCCAGAAGCCCATTGACATGGTTGATAGGTCAATCTTCCAGAGCATAAAACATACCAGAGAAGGATAAAGATATAACCAGAGGACAGAGACATCCAGCTCCACAAATATTAATGCGGCTTTTCTTCAAAAAGAGAAACTAAGACTCCAAAAGTGTAAGTAGTTTTCCTAAGGTCACACAGCTGGCTAAGGAAGCTGACATTTAAACCTTCAATCTTAGACCTGTGTTGTTCTTTAAGCCATTAACACCTCATGGAGGAAGAGAAAGCCTCTCAGCTTCCAGTCAAGGACAATTAAGTTCATCTGAGATGCACACCAATTACCAGCTGAAAACACTTTCTTAATTGATAAGTAAAATTCAAAGTTCCCTCCTGTGGTCATTAAAATTAAATCTCAAACATTATGAGGAATAAGTGATTTAAAAAGCTTTATTAGCTCACTTAGTGGAATGTGTTCTTAAAAGATGGCTTCACCCATAATCTTCAGCCCTCACAATCACTCTCAAGAGCAGAAATTTCTAATGCAAATATAATGCACCTACATTAGTTATCATAAATTCTCCAGAAGTCATATTTTTAAAAGTAAAAAGAAATGGATGAAATTAATTTTAATTATGTAATTGAACCTAACAAGTTCAAAACACAACCATCTGCTACTTAGTGACCTTTATAAAACCGGGCCATTTTAATGTGGTGGGGTTTTTTTTTAACGACTTAATATGTAGTCCTCTTGTATTTCCAGATATGTAAGGATATTTGGTAGTGCTATGAAACATTGCAATAATGGTGGTTTTCTTTATTTGTTTGTAGTCTTCAATAATTTTAAGGGGTTACTTTTATGAAACTGCAGTCAAACAGGTAAGACTGCATTTACACATTCACCATTTTCAGGATTGTTGATAATTTGGGCACATGTCCCCCAAATGATCTTACTTCCTTGTATCACAAGGCCCAACTCATTCATATTCATCTCAATGATGGTACCCTGGATTATTGTTTTGGTTTAGACCTAGAATGTCCTCCAAAAGTCTCATGTGTTCAGAGGTGGGGCTTTTGGACTGTGGATTATGGAGGTGCTATCTCATCAGTGGGTTCATCTATAATGAGTTCAGTAGCTAAATGTGCTGTTAGGAAGTGGGGCCTAAGTGGCATAGTGGAGGGGCAGGGGGGAGAGGGCAGTCTGACCAGGGCAGCACATTTTGGGGGTGGAATTTAAATAGATTAATATATTCAGATATGTTGGAGGGCAGCAAATTGAAGAACCACTGGGATCAGCAGGAACTGTAGCTACACCACTGGGCCTGATTAGAAGCTTGACCCTCGGAACGACCTGGAAGAGTTTATCACCCTTTCTGGCTCCTCCCTTCTACCTGCTTCATGGTTGCCATGAATAAAGCAGCTTTTCTCCTCCAGGCCCTTCCACCAATGATTTCTGAATTTAAGCCTACTAAACATGGACTGAAACTTCTGAAACTGGGAGCCAAAATCTTCTCCTTCAGCTTTGAATATTGGGTATTTTACACAGTGTTGAAGTAATGACAATCTAGGTTCTATGTAGTACGGATGAGGGATTGTTTTTTACACAACGTGTTGGCAGGCAAAAGGTGGCTTTCAGCTCAGGATGTGTTACATGGGCCTTTTGAAATATTAGCCCACTGAACCAATGAATCATATTTAATGGTTTTCTCATAAAGCTATCTCCAACAAAGCAGACTTTAATAACTATCTTTATGCCTTTCTTTTTCTCTCTCCTGTTCAAATAACTTTTTTTTCTTTTTTATTAGTATATGTTTGCAATACATAATAATTACATTCATCTTGGGGAATTGGTACATATACATACATATCACATTTTAATCATTTTTATTTCCTCTTTCTGAATAATTTTTAATACTTCTATTTATTCCTGGGTACACCTTTGGGCAGAAGAACTTCCCATTTTCCTCTCATGTTTTTGTTTAATTATATTGGAAGGTAGTTCAGATTAAGACCGTTCTCTATGAAAAAGATAGGCAAGTACTGCTCCCTAGTCAGTCTTAAAATCATTTTTGGTTTTTGTTTGTTGTTTTTTGTTTCTCTTTTCATTCATCCTACAGGTTTTTTCATTGGTATTTTCTCCACATGAAGCTGTTCATTGTAGAGCTTAGCTTTCAAATCAGTCATTTTTTAATTTTCTTTTTTGCCTTCTTTGAATGTTCATGAGCCTCTTGATTTTCCTTCTTTCTCTTTTTCTCATGGTATTTAACCATAGCATTTATGGTATAATTCAGTATATTCATTTTGTGGGATACAAACAGAGTATCCAGATGCAGCCTCTAGGGTGTGATAAAACTGTCTTTGAGTCTCAGAGACCCACAAGCTGACTCTGTATAGCCTGAAATAGGAAAGCCATAGTGAAATTTCCATCGATGAGGAACCACATATACATTGATGGCCCCATAAGATTGCAGAATAATTCATAATAGCTAAATCTTAGAAGCAGTCTGTATGTTCAGCGGATGAATGGATAAGAAAAATGTGGTATTTTCATACAATGGAGTGCTACTCTGCCATAAGAAAGATAAACTTTGAGTCATTTATAGGAAAACAGATACACTTTGAAATCATGTTAAATGAAATGAGATACACAAGCTTAAATATTGCATGGTTTCTTTTATATGAGAAACCCAAATTACAAATAAAAAGCAAAATAGAAGATAGATAATAGGAAGTAGAGCGATAGATCTTTCTCAAGTTAGAAGGGGATCAACAGATGAAGGGATGGCAGAGGGAAGAGACAGAAAAGGGATGAAAAAAGGAATTAAGATGTGTTATGTACATGTACCAATTCCACACAACAAATGTAAATATTATATATTGCAAACATGTACTAATACAAAATTTTTTTAAAGATCATATGACCTAGTGATCTCATAGCTGTTTTAGTTTATGTAAATACTTTTTATAATGCTCACACAAAAATAAAACTGCCTAAAACATATTTGAAGGAACTTATTCCTATTATCAAGCACCACAAAATATATTATCACTGTAAATGTTCATGCCATTTTTACATTTTTTATTTAAGACTAAGTCTACAAAACCTGCTGTATATTGTTTTACTTATAGTACACCTTAATTAAAACCTGCCAAATTTCAAATGTTCAATAACTGCATGTGACTAGTAGCAACCACATTGGACAGCACCATTTGAGAGAATGAGATCTTTCACCTGATGTGTGCTCTCAAAGTCTTATGCTTTCCCATCTTGAAAATAGGGATAATAGTAGCCTTGGGACTAAATCAAAATAATAATTGTTATTACAATTATGAATAATAGTAAAAAGAATCAAGATTTATTTATTTGTCACTTGACAGGAACTCCTATATTTTAGAGGACTTAGAGCACTTAATTCTTATAACAAATATAGGAAAATCAAAATTTAAACTGATCAAGTATCTTACCCTACAGTACAACTAGGAAGTAACAAGTGAGCATCAACAATCTGATTTCAGAGCCTGAACTCTTGTGAGAACAATAATAGCTACCAAGTATTTTATTGTAATACTCAAAAAATAAATACAATTATAATTAAAATCTGAGCATTTATCTTACATGATAAATGGAGTTGTTATCATGAATCTGTCCTCAAGAACCTTATAATTTTGAGAGTAGAAAGAACACAGAGGATGAGATCACTAATCACAAAGGCAATTTATGGCTTATAACAGGTAGACAAAGGTGAGCATACAGAAATCCATGGGGGTAGAGATCAATGTGGGCTGTCAGAATCAATAAAGTCTACCCAGAGAGTGCTGGGCTTTAGGGCCGCATAAGAGAAAGAGTGGGCACACCTGCAAATGAGAGTAGAGTCTGCTTTCTGGTGCCACAAAGGCCCTACAATGAGAAGGATTCTACACTTGGTTTAACTCTTTGCCATCACCTTCTTATAACTCTTGATAATTTTGTCTTTGAATCTGTGTTTTTCAAGTTCAGGCACAACAGAGACAGA
Organism: Heterocephalus glaber; assembly: GCF_000247695.1. Next base: position 14,321,290 of record NW_004624773.1, read on the forward strand.
GATGGGATGACAAAGACTTTGCATGAGCAAAGGAGATACATGTAGTATGCAATACACATGTTATCTGTTTCTTTCTTCCTAACAGCATTCACAGTGCCCCATAAGAACAGAATTCTAGTAGACCCATAATATGTGGCAGATCAGTGAGACTGAAAGTGAGTGCAAAGTAAATGTATTAGGACTACAACTGAGTAAGCAGACATTCCATAGAATACACAATTTCTACTAGAACCAGAACTTGCTTCAAAAGCACACAAAAAGACATTTTTCCAAGAAACATTAACCCTTAGAAACATGATGAGCCACATTCTTTCCATTCTTATTTGTGTTACTTCCCTAAATTAGTTAACCACTCTTGCTGAAAATGATGCCGTAGAAGAAAAAGGAAAAATTGGGCAACTCATGGTATTTTTTTTCTTTTAGTCCTTTTTCACTCATCAGGAAGCTTATGACAGAGAGTATTAGTAGAATGTGTGTATATCAAGAAGTAAAATGTAACTATAGATTTTCTTTGGGGTATATTTTCACTGTTCTAGTAAGAACAAAACATATGTACAAACTATGAAAAACAAATTGAGCAATTTTAGTTATTCTGCACATGGTCTTATAAGTGCATTTAAAACTGTCATTGAATGATATAAGATGAATGGTAAAAATTGTGCTAATAAACTAAAATTTTAATTTCTCATATCTAAAACAATAAATAGCAATTAGGAAACACAATAAGTCGAGAAAGAACTACAGAAGAAAGGAAAAAAACTGGTTTCTGAATAAGGGGACCCACATTTTTATTCTGCATTGGGCCTCACAAATTATAGGACCTGTCCTGTGCAGCCATTCCCCTTGCCTATAATGATGATGGCAGATATTACTAATTGCATATGGCACTGTTTCTCACTGAAACTAAATATGGCCTCAGAATTTTTCTCAGAGCAGTGCTCCAAGGAACAATCTGAGCAGGCTTGTATATTTTTAAATATATGAGGATCCCTCCCAAAACAACCCATTTAAATAGAAAGGAGCTGGCATTCCACACCCAAAAATATACCAGATGGTGTACACCAGGGTAACAAGCAGGGCAAGTTTGCCAAACTATCTGTGATCTATCTATTACCTATGAACACAACATCCAATCTCCGTATATCGAACAATATCACAAAAGTCAGCTTGACAAACTAGGTAGATTCTCTTCAGTCATGTGTTCCATTAGTTATAGAAATGACCTACAATTGAGAGCTCTTTTGTGTGTGCGTGTGTGTGTGTGTGTGTGTGTGAGCGCGCGCTTCGGCAGCACATATACCAAAATTAGAGCTCTTTTTAACTTAGTGTAGCAGGCTTTAAAAGATGTATAATGCAATAGGCTCATCAGTACTTAGCAATATGTACTAAGTGCTAATTATGTACCAGATGTAGTTTAAGTGATTTGTTTATATTAACACATTTAATCTGTGGAATAACTGAGAGGTTGGCCCTATGGTTATCTCCTTTCTATAGGTGAGGAAACTGGGGCACAGAGGATCCAATAAGTATCCCAGGATCACTCAGTAATCAATAGGAAAGATCACAGTTGAACTCAAGTAGTGCAGAACTAGAGCATGTACTCTTAACCTGCAGGAAGCCTCCATCATAAACAAATATGGCAATATTTTGCCAAAGATGCTATCTCTGGATGCTCTGGGTTGTGCTGAGTTTCTTGCAGACTTGAGAATGGCTTCATCCATGGGATGTCCTTTTTCATTTGGACCCCTGAACACTTTTCCCAGAGTTACCTCATTCTCTGTAATGAGCAATTTCATCCATTTCAGCCCCTACCACACTAATTCAAACTCATAGGAGTTCAAACTCACCACAAAAAATAACCACATCCATGACACCAGCTCAGATATCCAAAATGTCTTGTGTTCCAGGTTTTGTAAATACTACTTAACACCTTCCTACAATCCTTAAAACCACAAGCTAGAATCTATGAGCTTGAAGGGTCCTTAGAGATCATCTAATTCAGGAATAAAAAAAAAAAGGTCTATCTCCCATGACCACTCTGATACGACCAATTGAAAGTAGATTCCTGGAGCAAAATGAGAAGGATTTTGATATTGTTTGAAACTTACGGAACTCAGGTACAAACCTGGTAAATGACAGGTGTAAGGAGGGAATAGCAAAAACTCAGATCCTATGCTGGCAGCACAGTGTAGCAGTTAAGAATGTAGGCTTTGAGGCTCAGGGATGTAGGTCAGCAGTGCCACACCTGGCTGGCATGTCCTGAGTTCAATCCTTGGTACTGAAGAAAGAAAAAAAAAAGAATGCAGGCTCTGGATAGATTTCCTATCATCAAGTCTTGCTTCTCTGTTGGTGGTGCAAATTTGAGCAAGTTAATAAGTTTAAGAGTCAGTTTTCTTGTTGGTAACATGAAGATTAAAAAAAAATCTGTCTCATAGGTTAGTTATAAGAACTGAGTGAAATAATAATTAATACGTTTATTGGAACATCTAGTATATTCTAAGTACTTCACACATTATTAATGCACAAAGGCCATAAGCCATTAATGGTATCTGACTTGGGTTCTGGAGCTGACTGTGGCAGCAACAGTGCCATGAATATATCATTTATGATATGTCCTATTTCTTAAAACATACAAATGGAAGTGAAGCGCAGCTACTATGGAGTTTTCTTAAAATCAGATATACCATCTTCCTCAAAATTGGAGGCACTCAGGGAGCACAGAGCGCTTGTGCTAGCTCCACTCTTACATGCATGAAACTCCAGGCAAGTCACCACTCCTTGGACTTCTGTTTCCCCAATTTTGGAATGAAGGAATTAGAATCTAATTGACTTCACAGAGCAGTCATTCCCAGAGGTGATCTGTATTTCCATGGAATGAAAACCTCTTGTCCACCTGTGTATACGGAACTGAAGATCTGAAGATTAAACCAAGGGATCACAAAGCCTCTCTCTCTCTCTCTCTCTCCCTCCCTCCCTCCCTCCCTCTCTCTCTCTCTTCCTCTCTTTCATCTGAGACAGGGTTGCACAAACTGGTTGAACTTGTAATCCTTCTTCCTCACCCTCTTGAGTAGCTAGAATTATAGGTGGGTACCGCTCCACCTAACTGTGAGGACCATTTTTACCTACAGTTCAGTGAGTGTTACAAACAGAAATTCTTTCCTTCTAGTTTTGACAGTTTTAGTGTTAAATAACCACCCAACTGTTTCTTGCTTAAATGCACATTCACATTCCACTGCCTTTGTTCTCAAACTTCAGATTCTTATTAATGAATGCCACAGCTCAACATCAAAGATTATATCATTAATTTTTTACTGTCTTAAGGAGTCTAAAGAGCTATGACCCCCCCATAGCTTACTGGAAGCCTTCCTCCTCTTCTTTTTCAGCAGAGGGCTGAGGTAGTATAGAAGTACATTTCCTAGTTTATCTCTCACCTCACATAAACTCAGATGTTCTGGACCTACCATAGTACTTTCACCAACTCTTTTTTTAAATTGAGCCCAGTATACCAGTGCACTATGTTTTAAAATCAGAGGCAGAATCTATAAACACTGATCAAAATCCAGGTTTTTCTCGATATTCTGATAGGCATTCACTTCTAATTAACTACCCCAACAATGTTATGAAAAGACAAAAATATAGATTTACTATGAAGCATCATACATATATATTATATTTATAACAGAAATAAATATAAGTATGTTATAAAGTACACATTTGTAATATATAATTTTATACAAATAGTTTAAAGGCTTCCTAGCTCAGGGATTATAGCACTGCTTTTGTAAACTAGGGAATCATATATTCAGATTTCACAAGGACTTGTCTTATATATCTCAGAGAAACATAACATAAATATTAAGAATTTTTACTCAAAAGTCACAACACCTGGGATCAAAGCCTGACTCTCACTTTCTTTTTAAAAATTATTTATATTTTTATTAGTACATGTTCGCAGTTCATAATATTTACATTACTTGTAGGGGGTTGATACATGTAAATAACACATCTTAATTCCTTTTTTCATCTTTCCCTTCCCTCTCTTGCCCCTCTGTCCATCTATTGATTCTCCTTTGCCTTTGACAAAGATCTATATCCTTACTTCCTATAATCTATCTTTTATTTTGCTTTCTATTTTTATTTTGGTTTTCTCATATAAGACAAACCATGCAATATAAAAGCTTGTGTGTCTGATTTACTTCATCTAACATTATAGTCTCAAGGTGCATCCATTTTCCTACAAAAGACTCAAATTCAATTTTCTTTAGGGCAGAGTAGAACTCCATTCTGTGAAAATACCACATTTTCTTTATCCATTCATCTGTTGATGGGCATTTAGGCCATTTCCAAGATTTAGTTACTATGAATTGTGCTGCTATGAACATGAGTATGTATGTACAACAGTAATATGATGTCTTTAACTCTTTGGGGAAGATACCTAGAAGGGAAATAGCAGGGTCAAATGGAATTTCTAGTTTTAGTTTTTTGAGGAATCTCCATAATGATTCCCATAGTGGTTGTACTAGTTTACATTCCTACCAAAAAGTAGAAGAATTCCTTTTTCCCCACAGCCTCAGCACCATTTGTTATTATTCGATTTCTTATTTTATTAAGTTTATTGGTACATTTTAGGAATACAATACAGATATATTCATCATTGGGATCTTGTACCTTTACATGACATATCTTGGTTCTTATTTTGTCCCCATTCCCCTGCCCTCCCTTCAACCCCTCCACCTTTCCCTATTTACAAAGACTTTGTTTACATTTTTTTCCTTTTCTCATATTTTTTCTTTTCCCTTCTTTCCTTTCCTTTCCTTTCCTTTCCTTTCCTTTCC
>NW_004624773.1:14338197-14355879 GCF_000247695.1 Heterocephalus glaber
CCATTTCTTATCATTTTTCCTCTCCCTTCTTTCCTTTCCCCTGCCCCTCCCACTACCCCTACCCCTTTGGACCTTCTCTTCCTATTTTGCATTATCGATTATTCATTCTAATCATTGGTACATTTTAGGTATACAATATAATGACATTCATCATTGTGCTCTATTTATCTTATCGATCTAAAGATAATCAGATTGAAAATGGTTAGAGAACTATGAAGGTCACATAATTACATGAACTAGAAATATTATGATCATTTTAACTTCTCAAAACATTGAATAGAAAAGACTGCTTTTTTTCTTGATTTCAAAAGAGAAATTATAATATGATGATTCTACTGTTCTGATCAACTCTGGAGATAATCATTGTGAGATGAGAATCAGAAGTCAGCTTCCTACACAGGTGTTCTATGGGACCTTAGGGAAGGTGCTTAGTCTGATCACTTCAGCTTCCTGATCTCATAGATCATGGAGTAGAGGAAATCATAATACAGAACATTTGCTGAGTTCTTCTTAAGCACCATGCTCTGCTGTCCCATGCCTTCCTTCACATCTCAAAAACAGCTCTGTGAGACAGAGAAGGTGACCATTTCTCTTTTGTAGGTGTAGTAGCTGGCACTGCTCAGGTGCATATCTTGCTTAGGTCACCTGATGCTCAGTAACAGGCAGTCAGTCTGATTCAGTGTCCACCTGTTTGATCTCTAACCAGCAGTTCTGAAACAGTTTGGCCTGGGGATTATTTCTACTGATATTTACTGTATTAGATGTTAAAAATGAGGAAATAATTAAATATTTATTGACATATTTTAAAAAATATAATTAATCCATTACCTGCTAACATTAATAAAATATTTTGTGAAAAAATCCTGTATTTTTCCCAATAGTAAAACAATGGGAAAAATTACAAAACTTACAGTTTTACAAGTCTCCTTAATGTCTGGCTTCCTAGAAGACAGTAGGAGATATGGCAATTACCTCCCCACTCCACATTCCCAAATTCAATAAAACAAAATATTATATAAGTGAATGGAAAGCAAACTTTAAAAAAGATAATTACAATTATACTAGCACAACTTAACATTTATCTAATAAGCATCTTAAATTTCTAAATTAGAAGGTCAGCATATCTAGTGAATTAAACAGAATAATCATTATGAGATGCTAAATTGCATTTTATACTTCAGTGATAATCCCAGACAAATCAACTGTTACTAGCAATTGCTGATAACTTATTTTTGTTAATAGCCTGAAAAAGTGTCTAAAGAGAAATTAATGATTGAGAGCTTGACTTGAAAAGAAATTCACATACCCACATGACTCTAAGGTGTAATACAAATTTCCCTACTCAGAAGTAAGGTCTAAGGGAGAAAAATGATGACCTGTATAGGACAAGAAGTCAGTGCGATATAGTTTGGCTCCTACTGAGAAGATCAAGTTCCGGATAGCCTCTTAACTCACTATTAGAGGAGCATCCTTCCTTAAAACCTGTGATTTACTTCCTTCATTTCCATCCTTAAACCTGTACCACACCAGTCCTACTTCTGACCTCTTCCCTCCACTCCTCACACTTGAGTAGAGTTATTTTGCTTTCCACAATGCCATGAAATTAACATCCATCCTCCAGAAATAGGCAAAAATGATACACTGAGGGCTGTTAGCTTAGTGGCACTACACCTGCCTTACAAGTGCAAGGTTCTGAGTTCAATCCACAGTACCAGCAAAAAAGAAAAAAAAAAAATAATACTCTGAATTCCTTTCCCCATGAGGTCCACCTCACACAGAGACCCAACAAATCTTTTCTTAACAGCTATTATGTACTTTTATCTCCTCCAGGACTTAATGTAAATATCACCTCCTCAATGACACCTTCTACACAATCTATTTGTAATTATAAACACCACCAACATCATCACCCCTTGTTACCTCCTCCTGTCTTCCTCCTTTTATTTTCTGCAATATTTATCACCAGCACTTTAAATATTTTTATTTACTCTTTTTCTCTTTTCTATATCACCAAGTAAAATATAGGTTCTACAAAAACAGGTTCTGTTGTATATGTTTTCCTCACTGTTGAGCTCCCAGCAGCTAGTATGGAGCCGATGTAGTAATTTATTTCTGACTAAACTGCATGTACACAGCTCATTCCTTACCTAAGAGAGTTTAATGAGAAAAAGTCTCTAATCGGCTATCCTACTGAGATTCTCCATTTGCCTTAACGTCCACAGGCTCTCTAGTACTGGAGAAACTGGTGTGGGAAAAGAAAACTACAAAAAAATTATTAAATGAGTGAAAAAGATTAGAATAAATGAATGAATGAATGAAATGAATGGGGAGAAAAAGAAGTATTTAAGTTATACACTATGTTCTCAAGGAGCTCACAATCCAACATTGACTCTCAAGATAAATGTGCCAAAGTACAAACATCTGTCACACAGTTCTACAGCCATGGCACTAATAACATTAACTTAAAGGTATGCTCAAATCTCCTTTTTGTTTCCTGAAACACCACCCTTTTGCTTCTATTCAAAAACCATCTAGATCTAGGAATTCAAGAGGATGAAAAAGACATTCCCAAGGGGGTAAACTTGCATCTGTTCTATTTTGTAAATCAAACTATCCTAATATTTAACTTTCCCTGTAATTAATAATCAAATACTTATAACACAACTCTTAACTTTTGGCAACATTCTAGGATGTCTAGCTCTGCCTTGTAAAACTGCTTGTCTAGAAGACAAACTAAAGAATCTTTATATGGAAACCTACTTGGTCTATTAGAATACTATATAATAGGCAACTAGAAAATATTTGAATAGTACAGAAAAATGTAAGACATTATTTTGAAGTCTGTCTTACTCTCTAGAATATTAACTCTTCTTGTTTTCTTTTGTTTGTCTATTCCTAAATGCCTTTTTACCTAGTTTAACATATTTCTGGAACTTCAAGATTTATGAATAAATACAATACTCATTGGAAAAAAACTAAATTGTAGAAGGAAGAATAACCAATTAATAATTAATAGCTATACCATGGATTCTAACAGCCTCAATGTATACTACTTATAACTCATTCTCCAGAACTCACTCAGTACCTCCTACCAAAGTTTTTCTGACTTTCCCAACCCAAATTTCATTTTTCCTATAACTTAATTATATGATAGTTTGTTAGTATCTTCCTTAAGATACTCTCATTTCACCCTGTAGTGGACCTTCAAGTTCAGTTCCAAAATTCTTTCATTCCCTGACCTCTACTGAAATCTCAGACTAGTTCTTTCAAGGTGTTTATCTCAGCTGTGGTTATACATTTATTTGTATATTCATTTGATTTGAGATAGTTCAAATCCATAAACAGTAAGCCCCATGTGTATAGTCACACATCTGATTTTGTTTACCATGGACCCCCAGCACTGGCACAGGGCCTAGGTATAGTAGATATTCCACTGATATTTATTTGTTAAATAAATGAATTAATCAATAATATGTAATTCTGTATATGTAGAATTTTTCCTAAAAACTATAAGCTCCTTTTACATTTCAAATAGTTTAGTGCCTTGAATATGGCAGTGGCTCAATAAATATTATCAGATATACAGTATTTTCCTAAAAGCTATGTATTTGTACATATGTGCATAAAAGTCTATGATCTGTGTGGAATTGAATTTGCTTATAAAAACTCATTACAGCTCTGTCTTTGGCCTGCATTTTCCTTCAGAAGACTTCTTTTTTATGTCCAATTTTAATGTTAATTTAAACTACCACCAGCTATTATGTTGTTGACAAAGACCCTGTTGCAACATTTAAGACGACCTTAAACAGGAAAAAAAGCCTTTGCCATTTGAATAAAAATTCATTTTTACTGAAATTAACCAACCTGTACTGAAACATAAAAGGAAAAAATAATTCTGCCATGCTTGGCAGCTTGGCAGGACCAGTTTATACAGCACATTCACTGGTAATAGTGGTAACAGATGAGGCTCTTGCTTGGGACCATCATTTACTAACAAAGACAAATTTCAAAGCCTAGTCCAAATTATATGTATTATTCTGGATGCTCCAATTTAATTTCAACAGTATTTTCACATGTGTAATTTTTAAAATCCTGAAATCATCTTCAGAAGACCATGAAATAATTCTTGAACCAACCCCCACATCCCCCAACAAAGGACAGCTGCAAGACATTTAGTTACTCCATCATCCAGTTATTACCTCTTCTCCCAAAATACCAAGTCAGGAAAGAGCAAAGGAATACATTAGAAAGGCCTCACCAGGGACAGGCCTGGTGGCACATGCCTATACTCTTAGCACTCTGGGAGGTTCAGTCAGGAGGATCACAGTTTGAACCCAGCCTGGGCAACTTAGTAACTTAGTGAGACCCTATCTCAAAATAAAGAAGAGCTCAGAAACATAGCCTAGTACAAAATTCCTGGGTTGACTCCCCAGTAACATCAAACTGAAACAAAATAAGACCACTCCCCTGGTACCTGGCCAGCTACATCTACGTGGCCTGATGTATTATATGGGCCAACTGCCAACAATCAATTCTCTAATTCTCTCTTACAGGACTTCTTGGCTGTTTGTCCTACTCCATAGCTCACCACCATGATCTCCTTTGAAATTGAATGGCATTCTCACACAGAACCAGGTTTCTATTCTGCAACCTGCTTTTGACCCTTTCTGTACTGAAATACTCCAGAGTTCATCCAAGGTCTGCTGTTAAGGTGGGAGATTTTGAGTATGGCAAATAACAATACATATCTCCTTCAGTCTCCTTTTCTGTTTTCCAAGGGAGATGAGTTTCATAAACCCCCAAAATCCTTCCCACAATGAGTGTCTACACCATTGATAATATCACTGTTTGAGTGTGTCAGATAGATCTATTTTGTTTTATAGTTTCTCTTTGTTAAAAGGAGTTAACCTTTTCCTTAATGAAGAGAATTAGACAAGAAAGAGTCTTCAAATTACTTAACTATGTCAGAACCCAGCCTGCCTTCAATCTTGTAAAGACTTATACAGGAAAAAACAAGAACATATAATATTAAATCTAGAATGTTTTGCTAAAGTTCTAGTAACTGTCCAGAACTGGAGTGAGTGTTTTGTGTATGAGGGTTGTGGGCAGATTGTCATTTAAAGAGAAAATACAAGTCTGGAGAGAGTCAGGAAATTGATTCCAAAAATTATATATATCAGGTAATTTGTGCTAAAGTAGTGAACATTTTGAAATATATGACCAAATAAGTTAATCTATAAGAATGCAAGACTGATATACTCATGGGACAAATGATTGGGAAGTAGATTTTCACATGTGCCTCCAAATTCTTCCATGAATAGGCCAAGGTTGAGAGAGGGAGGGAGGGAAGGAGGGATAGAGAGAGAGACAGAGGGGGTGGGGGAGAGAAAGAAAGAGAAAGGTGAATTCTCATCTTGCTTGACAGCATGGACATACAGTGATTGGGGTGGAGAGTGGTGGGAATAAAAGCACAAAAATAATACTGATTATGCTAAGTGCAAAAGAATAAGAATATATAAATAAAAGTTCTCTAGATGATACAAATATCACATATAAAAGAATAAATTTAAAAAAATAATAATAGAATTGCAAATAGTTTTGTGGTAAATGGAGTATAGGACATGGAGGAAAAAATAGGCAAGGAAAAATTATGAAATAACCAGATTAGAACTTGACGTTGGGCTAAGGATTTAGCTCATTGATACCATGTCTGCCTCACAAGTGCAAGGTCCTGAGTTCAATCCCCCATACAAAAAAAAAAAAAAAAAGAAAGAAAAAAAAGAGAACTTGATGTTTAGGCAAAGGAATGAGATGATGAGGACTAATTCTAAAGAAAAGGAATAAAAATTTCAAACTGCAGGGCTGCTTCTGTAAATTATACTCAGTTAATAAAGTGCCTTAAATATCAATTCAAAGAGTCTGAATTTCAGCTTATAAGCTGTTGGAAATAGTTCTTAGTTCTAAAGTAGGAGGAAAAGACCGAAATTCTATTTCAGAAAGTTAGGCATATGTTCAAAATGGGAAATGAAAAGAAATTCAAAACAATATAACTAGACATAAGGCTATAGTATACACTCAAGAAGAGTACAGTAAAGCCCTGGACCTAGACTTTGAAAGCAGAAATGATGAAGACATCCACTCAAAACATACCTAAACAGAACCAATACAGAAAATAAATCAGAGAGTCAAAATTGCCTGTAGCATGTAAGGTTCATGAAGGATATATGATGGCATAATAACTTGAGTGTAGACTAAGAGGAGAAAAAAGATAACAGTTAAGAAAGCTATCAGTATTTTTATCCTGAGCTCATTTGTTCACTCATTTACTTACTTATATAATAATATTTATTGGTACTTACCATAACCGAGTAATATGAAGAGGTGCTGGAGATAGGAAGTTGGTATAAATTCAGATCATGTGCTTATGAACTTAGAGCCTAACAAGAGAGATATGGAATGTACCTAAGTAAGTATTATGACAAGGTAGAAAAATACTATGTTTAGTAAAAGAAAGATTTCAGGGTACTCAAACTATTTCTAGGCAGGGAAACCAGAAACATCATTATAGATAAATTGTGACTTAAATCAGGCTTTAAAGATGAAGTATGCACACTAAACTTAGGATGACTACGTGTCCCTCATTACTCAACACATTCCCAGTTATGCCTATTGTCAAGTATAATTATTAATATTGTCTCCCTTTCACTCTCTAAAGTATCTCAACTGAAATAATAGATTATGTGCTTCCCCTAGTCATAGTGAAGGGGTACCAGCTGGTGCTCATAACTAATGCCAATGAGGCTTAAACAGCGAAGTTAAAAGTCTGTTAGTACTATATTATCTATGTCTAGGAAAGTAATAACACTGCTCATCTTGGTTTTAATGTCATCTACTTACTTCTGGCCAACAAATACCACAAGAGGAATAGAGAACCAAGTTCAAAGAGAGACCAAAACGTAAACTGACTCCAAATCATATTACAACTCAGTTCATCAGTGAACCCTACTTTGAGGAAGCACTCATGAAAACAATGTTCTACCAAAACACTTCAACAAACACAGGAAATTATGACCAACTGACAATGATGTGACAGACACACACACACACACATACACGCACATATACACGGAGAGTTGGGATATACATAAAATCATTAGTAAGACATTTATAAAATGAGAAGCTAGGATAATTCTGTGTCTCCTGTAGTGTAATTTGACAATATCAAGTAAATCTATTTAAAATATAAATCTCTTAATAGTTTCTTGGCTTCCTCAAAGAAATAGTTATGGAATTTTTTACAAAATGATTTTATGCAAGCTGTAGTATATCTATGGTCCTAAATTCTATATTTCAAACTTTAGAATGTCTTTTAAAATTCTGATGACAAGACATTGTATGTGACAGAACAAATCATGTTCTGCTTTCTTGTTGAAAAGGCTTATTGCCCAACCCAATCTCTATGAATGTAAATGCAAAAAACGTCCATGACTACAGAAAATCTAGTGCCTTTTAAAGTTTCCTTTTGAAAGCTCTAAAGAATGAGATTGATCATAGAATCCCTAATGTTTATTTTTTTGAAATACACAGCACACAAGATTTAAGAGCTAAGCCAGAAAATATCAAACAACTTGTTCAGAATTGTTGAAGGAGAAACACTGATTCTTTTGCCAACAATGAGACGCACTAAAATTTTTATAAAAGGTAAAACAAGATGATGAGCAGCACGTCTGCTAAAGGATGATGTTATCCCAACTACCATAAGTAGATCAATATAAAACAAATTCATATTCCTGACTGTCTGAAGGGAAAAAGACCCTCACAAATACACAGTGTATGAAAGAAAAATGATCTTAGCAAATAACGAATATAAAGCTGAGTCCCAGTAACCTCCAAGCCTATAAAAATCAAACATTTTTATATAACTTTATTATTTCTTTTTTTTGTACCAGGAATCAAACTTGGGTCCTTGCACTTGTGCAGCAGGTGGCAAAACCACTGAGCTAAATCCCCAGCCCTATATAACTTTATTATTTCTTATTTGGAGCTAGTGGTAGATAACTCTGATATTCATTGAACAAGGAATTGCAAGGTATTCTATTATCATTTTAAAGCCCAACATGGCCAATAAAGATATATTTTGTTGTAACTGAATTTTCTCTTCAGTCTTTAAAAAAGGAAACTACATCACCACCAGGCATATAACAACTAGGCACGTAACTGTATTGGGGATTATATTGGTCACAGTGCAAAGAAAATTAGCTAGACATAGTCCAAACATTTAGAATTTCATAAGAATATGATGTCCTAAATTTGTAAAGCTTTTATGATTATCTAATACATTGGAACATCTCTGTGAGGTTATAAGATAGACAAGATAGGTGTTACAACATCAAAACCAGGGGAAGAAGCTGAGCATAACCAACTTAGTCATCATGCCTGAGAATATACAGTTAGAGCAGTTAAAATTGCTACCCAATGATCCCATTCTTTACCAGAGTCTTTCTGCAACATTACAGCTAGCAAGCATTCAAGTCTCTATACTTTCTCCCCCATACCAATATTTTGGCTCTCCTCTTGTCACATTAATTTTTTTAAACGAATGAGAGTACTTAAAGGATTATTTTCACTGAGACAAAGAGTAGATGAATAGTGGGGATGGGCAGCTTTTTTAGGTCCCTGATATCAGAGTAGCAAACATCAGTCTCTATTATAGCCATTATGTATGGCAGCTTATCTCCATGCAGTTAAAATTAATATTGAAGTAAGGACTAGACGTCAAAAACAAAGTCATCTAGATCTCTATAGATTACCATGACAGCCATAGTCATCAGGAAGGCACAGGACTAAAATGAGGAGGAAGGATGAATCCTATAAAGATAAGACCACAAGAAAAACTTTAGAGAAGTGTTATCTAAAGGAGGGGTCACAAATAGAAAAGTCTACAAGAAGCAGGCAGGTGACTTAGTGAGGGAAATGAGTAACACTGGAACTGGAGTGAGCCGAAAGCATACGGTATGGATGCAACAGCCCTATTCAGCTCTAGTTGAATACTGCCATGCAAGGGACTAGGTTTAGTGTGGCCAAATCTAAACACGCCCCCCCCACATACACACACTTAAAAAAAAAAAAGAAACTATATTATTAGTAAGAATTTGATTTTATAGTACTAACAAGTAATTGTTTTAAAAATTAACATATTAAAAAACATGTTGTTAACTAGATTAACTTGTGTCTCAGAGTCAGTCTGTGGACTGACATTTTCAACTTCAATTTCCAGCTTAAAGCTTCTGGTTTAATCAACAAGAAGTCCTTAATCCTTTTTGGGTTCATAATAGATTGTATCTAATTGCTCAAAAATGCTCATTACAGAGCATATAAAAGTAGAATAGAGTTTTTACCTATTCACTGGAATGGGGTGGGGGAGATAGCCTGAATCTACCTACTACAAAATTATTATTTCTTTAAAATCTCTAGATTTATATTAAAAATTATTCAATTTTTGCCTTCCAATTTACAATACATATGTTGTTCTTTTTAATATGAAAAAAAAACCCAGTTCTGGGCCAAGGATGTAGCTCAGTGACACTGTGCCTGCCTGGCAAGCACAAGGTCCTGAGTTCAATCCCTGGTTCTGCAAAAAAAAAAAGAAAGAAAGAAAAAAGAAAAATAGTTCTCACTACCACACCTTCTAGTAAAATTGGTTTTCCAGGAAAAGTGCACCACATTTATCCTGTGGTTTCTAAAACCTCTGTGAACCTCATTCAAGTAAAATAGCCCTAGATGAACCAGAGTTGTCTCAAGAGTGCCAACCTTTCCTACCTCCAGCTGTCCTTGCACCTAAAGCTTTAGCTCCAGCTACCCATCAGACCAACAACAGCCAAGGGGCAGGCGCTGCTAGGATATGCACAAAGACAGAAATGCTCATACAAATTCTCAGGGCTCACTCAAAATGCAGTCTGCTGGTCTTCCTTAATCTGATCAACATCTCAACCACTGTCAGAAACAATGGCCATAATTTTTCAGGCCTATTCTTGTCTCTTGTCTTTCAAAACAATATCTGTGCTAAAACACATAGAAAACTAACTTATTTTACCTCAAGGTTGAGACTACAAAACTTGCTTCCTCCAAAATGTCCTCATACCACTTTCATCTTTCGTGCTAAAGTTCACTTAGAAGTAGATGCTAGTATAACTCAACAGGAGAGCATCAGATGGAAATAAAGCTTTCCTGGCAGGATTTGTCCTTATAGATATGGTGGTATTTCAGTTTTCCAAGCCTTTACTGGAGCCATCCCTTCAGAGGTGCAACAAAATTATAAAATACACTAAACATTTAGAAGCACACTCACTTCTTAGTCAGTTATGTCTCAAGCTAGATTAATGACCACCATTCGTACACATTGCAAGGTCATAAACAAATAAGAACACTCAACAGTACTGAAAAGTGGTAGAGCCAGAAAAATAGTTTGTTTGTTTCACCTGAGCTTTGCTTCTTAATCTTCCCTTTAATTTCAGAGTGAATTCTTGAAATTATTTTTCTTGTATTCTTGTCTCCTAACACTAGAAATGCCCTTTGTGTGACAATGATTGATGAATCTCAAAAGCAAAGAAAGCTGTCTTCTCTGAAAGTTCTTTAGGTCTCTAAATGCACAGTATTTTTTTCTGTGATAAATATCTCATTTTTATGAAAGGTATTCTTTATTTTTGCCAATTGCATGATCATGCTAGCTATCTGTTGGTACAGGGTTTTACTTTGAGATATTTGGGATATTTTACTTTGAGATATTCCTCTGCCAAGAGGCATTCAGCAGATAATACAGACTTCATGGTTTCAAACCAAGAAAAAAAATATATTAAGATTAAAACTGCCAGAAAAACAGAGTTAACTTATCTCCATTCACAGGCTTGAGAGGAAACCACAAAGGAATTTTTGACAATTGCAATTTGACTTAAATAGGCCAATAAACTGTTTACATTCAAGACTCATTAGGCAGATTTGTAGCATTCACTTACATCTGATTTACTAGAATCTGAGAAAATGGATTTTTTTAACCCACTGGTGACAGTGAAGCAGACTTCAGCCACTGTGCTCCTTGGCAAAACAAATCAGTCCTATTGGTAATGAGTCATGATGTGGCCTAAGAAAAGACCAGAGTCTGCCCTGATATAGACTCACATAATAGTGACTTGAATAGAGTCTGCTCTGCACCTGAATTAGAAGTTAGATGATAACAGATAATTGGGGGCCTAAAGCAACACCTTCCCTTACTGTGCACTTCCCAACTTCCTCCGCAAGCAAGATATCAGAAGAAAAGGAAAGTGATAATCTGGGGTTTGAAGTGGAAAAACAAGATTCAGTTTTAGTAGCAATATAACCTGGGGAAAGTAACTTTACTTGTCTGGGCTTGAATGTCCACATCTTTAAAACAGATATAGCAGCATGGTGGTGCACACTTGTAATCCCAGCACTCAGGAGGCTGGAAGATCACTATGAGTTTGAGGCCAGCTTGTACTACATAGCAAGACCCCCTGCACACACACACACACACACACACACACAGATATAACAATATTATAAACCTCCTACCACTGTTGTGAAGATTAAATAAGACAGTGTATACAGGGGCTTAGTTCAGCATCCAACACATAGTGAATGCCTAGTAAATGATCTTGTTATTGTTTATATTTACTAGGAGCTTACTGAGGTTGAAACACTTTTCCAGTCTTGTATGACATGAAAACTAGAGTGAAGATGACTTCTCTCTGACCTCAGTGATTCAGGGATCCTAGGGCAACCTAGCCTTCTACAGCCTCCTCTCAGAAATCCAAAATAGGAATTCTTCCAGTTCATGATTTTCTGAGTCAAAAGAAAGGTATAGTCAACTAGATAAAGATGATCTACTGCCATAGAAGCCAATAAATTCATTACTTTGATAACAAAATAGAATAGAATAGAATCTGTTTATGGATCAGGAGCTACATAATAACAGATAATTAGGGACCTTTCCTGACTGTTAGATTCTGGCAAGAAATCCTTTTCTGACTTGTTGGATCACATGAACAACCTATGTTTGTGCTTGCATGGGTAAAAAGTGGCAGAAAGAGCATCATACACAATTTTATCTGCAAATTGCTTTTATCTGCAAATTACCATCTCTTCTTTCACTCAAAGCCAAACTTCTCAAAAGAATTCCTCATGTTTTTCACTTCTCTTCATTTTTCAGCCAAATTCCATCTCAAGTAGTACTGTCTCAATAGTGAACTAAATGCTATTATATATATAAAGCACTAGACAGTGGCCAACACATAGAATTGTATAAATGTTAGCTATTAATATCACAGTTAGGCATTATGTAATAAGCTGCTAAATAAAAGACGAACAACAGTACAAAGTGTTTTCTCTTTTTTCAGTCACAGTCACATACATATTTCATGTTTTAATTATATGTTGTTATTTATAAAGGCCTCAGGATGCTTATCTAGGGATAACTGTTGTTTTTCCCCTTTTCTGTTTTCATTTGATAGTAGAGTTCTAGTTACTTTCTAGCCGTAACTATTATACCACTAATTTTTAGCACACACACACACCTATGACTCTTCCCATCCTTCTGAATCCACATAACTCTAATATAAGAATTTTTCAGAGAAATTTAAAATATGAGTTCTACTGAAAATATGAGTTTTAGTTAAAATGTGGCATGCATGTCATAATTTCTAGGCTATGTTTCTTAAATCTCCTTCAATTTATAAAAAGACTTCCACTGTTGTTAATTTGTCATTCCAGACTGGATTCTGAAAGACCAGGACCTTTTACAAGATATCAGTAAATAATTTTAGACAGCTTAATGCTAAAGATGTTCATTTGGAAAGCCATAATAAACAGGTCACTACCAAAAAGGCCTTCAAGACATCCTTTACCAGAACACAAGGTCCCAGACCAACCTTACTGCTGCATATGTCCTTGAAAGCCCTCAGCAATAATGGCAGAACCCAGCCTTGTTCTGCCTCTATGGCCCACTCTCCACATAGCCAGCAGTGAGGGTAACCTCTTACCTTAATTTCTAGCCATTTATCAAAGCTTCCTTTTCTAAGGTCTTGCCTCTTATTGAAAGCTTATCTTATTATGGTCTAAATACAGAGAATTTAAAGTATGGTTTTCTCATACTGCTTACTGTGCTCTATGTTGTATACCATTATACATGGAATAATTATGATTAATTTATTTTTATGTCCAATCTCTCCAAATATACCTTAAGTTCTACAAGGACAGAGCCCAAGAGGTTCTGTGTAAAGCCCAGCCCTGTTAACACAGGAGGTAGTAAGTCTTCAATAAATTATTGTTGCTTAATCGATGAGTAAAGGAGAGAAATAGGAAAGAAGAGAAGGAAAGAAGCAAAGAAAGGAAAGAGGGAAGGAGGGTGAAAGCACTGGGAGGAAAATGGGTAGATTAACAGGCACTTTCTAAGAAATAAAGAAACATTATGGTTGTCCTCAAAAAATCTTTGACCTAAAAACACACATGTGTGAGCACATGCACGTGCATGCGCACACACACACACAGAGTGTAATTCAAAAATATGGTGAATTTTTAAATTAAAAATTTATTAAAGTAAGACACATTGCCATTAATATCCCTCAAAATACTCCCCCTCAATTGGAACACATTTATGCCAAAATTCTTTTTGGAAGCCATTCTGGAAGTTCTTTTTCATTAGTGTCTTATGGTTCCTAGATGCACTGAGCAGATTCTAAGCATTTACAATTTCTGTCCAATAAAACATTACAATATGTCTTCACCTTATTTATCTGACCTGTCATTGTGTGACTTCTGGATCTTCCCCAAAGGCAAAATAATGATGAAAGGTAAACATTTTCCATTAATTCAGGACATTGAGGCAGCCATGACATCATAACTAAAAACACTTGTGAGAAAGGATTCCAGAACTGCTTCAGAAAGTGGCAAGAATGATGTGATAAGAATGTCTGAAGTGAGGGAGAGAATTTTGAGGTGGGTTAATAGCAACATGTCATTTAGTATAATTTTTAAAAATTTAATCACTATATTTTTTAAAGAGATATGAGAAGGTTTTTTAGAGGTAAATATAGGACACACTCTAGAGTGGAATGAGATGCTCAAAGACATGGAGCACAATACAGTTGGGAACTTGGGATCTTTTATGTGTTTTGGGGGGGGTGTCTGTGGAATTTAATAATCTATAATTTTAGTCTTGTCTACTGGGTAGAAGATGGCCCACCCATATTGAGATAATGGTCTATTCATATGGGAAATCCAAAAAGGGTGATCTCTTCATAGATAAAAGAGGACCATTTGCAAGTAAAAAAGGAATGGGCAGTCCCATTTGTAGCTGAAAGGGAGTTGCCCAGGTTTGCTGTTTTGGGAGAAGAAAAGAAAAAATAATAAAATGGACATTTTTCCTGAAGCTGCAGTTTTTCTTTAAAGTACAGTTTTTAAAATCTTGAATCCCTTGTCTCTTTTCTACCCAGTTTTTATTTCTTCTATCCTACCTCATAATTTTTACTTGTGAATTTAATAATGAAATGCCCTCTTTGTAGTAAGAGATTTAATGTGCCACATTACATCCTCAAGTCCTATTGGAGGAATAAAGGTAGTGACTAGTTGATCATGCCAATGGAAAACTGATCTGGTCCATCAGTGCCTCAAGACTGGGAGGTTAGGATCTATGGTTTTTACCCATTGTCCTTGGACCCATGGATACATCAGTACATTTAGGAGTGTACACACTGGAGGCAACAAAGGCCATAGGTTTGTAGCACAGAGGCACTGGGTGTCATTTGGTGCTGGCCATCATATTCCAGCTCTTGCCCTCCAATAAGTAGCAAACAAGTCAGTATCTCTTAACACAAAAGTGTGATTACAGCCTTGGGTAGGAATCTTCCCCATATTTTGGGTATCATTGCTCTATTTATCATAGGTACTTTTTTTGTTCCCAACAAGTGGTGCTAATTGGTTGAATTGTCCCTTTTGTATATTTAGCCAACATTTTAATTTTTTAAAAAATATTTGTCTCAAATTTTATTGTCTGTAACATCCTTTTTTCCCAACATTTTAATTCAATGTTACTATTACTCTTTATAATTTTGGTTATATTTTCCCTTGGGTATTTAAGACCAAGTCACAGTGAGACCTGTGTTGGTAGGACCACTACCAGTGCAAAGGAGGAGGCTTCTGAGACACAAAAGCACCATTCCCAAAGCAGAGGAGGTGAGCCACGCAGGCGCTAGCAGCACAACCAACCCACTCCCTCCACCCCCCCGCCAACATGGAAACAAGACTCAAAACCAGACTTCCAGATCACCTACAGCCACCCCAAAGGGAAACAACATGGAACACTCTGCTGCATAACCACCTGGACTCCCTGAACTGGCAACAAAAGAGGATCTGGAAAAAATGAAATCAGAAATAATTTCTCAGATAACAGCAGAGATTGTGCTCATAGTGCAAGACCAGATTAATAAATCTAGAGAGGAGCTGAGGAACACGATAGATTCTGAACACAGGAAACAAATGGAATCCATAAAACAGATGCAAAAAGATTTCCAGGAGATTAAAAACTCCACTGAAAGTCTACACAGCAGAATGAGCCAATGTGAGGACAGAATTTCAGATATAGAAGATAAGATTGCAATTAGTGACCAGGAAAAGAAAAACTGCTTCAAAATTGTAAGAGACTATGGGAAATCAATCCAGCAGCTGATAGATGATGCAAAGAAGAATGAAATAAGACTGATCAAATTCAATGAAGAAACAGGAGAGAGTGCAGATGACATTAAAAAACTGTTCACAGAAATGATGGCTGAAAACTTCCCAAGCAGGGGGAAAGAACTTGACATATAGACACGTGAGGCATATAGGACTCCAAACAGCCTTGATCAAAAGAAATCTACACATAGGCATATAATTGTTAAGATTCCAGAAACCCAACAGAAGAACAAAGTTCTACAAGCACTTAGAGGTAAGAATCAAATCACATACAAAGGAAAGCCCATCAGAATCACAGCAGACTTCTCAAGGCAAACCCTCAAGGAAAGAAGACTTTGGAGTGATGTATTCCAAGCCCTAAAGGAAAACAGCCTCCAACCCAGACTGATGGACCCTGCAAAACTATCTTTCAAAATTGATGGAGAAATAAGATACTTTCATGACAAAGAGCACCTTAGGATCTTCATGAATTCCAAAGTAGCACTCCAAAAAATTTTAGACAAAATCCTAGGAAAAGACAATGAGGATTACAACCTCAGGAAGCACAGCAGAATGAATCCATCAGGTGCAACAAGAAGTTAAATGCCAAGTGGGATAATCCAACAAAAAGAAAAAGTCATGACTATGATAAGTCAATACGTATGAATTATAACCATCAATGTTGATGCTCTCAATTCACCAATCAAAAGAAATAGACTGGCAGAATGGGTCAAGAAGCAAGATCCAACAATATGCTGCATGCAAGAAACACATTTAATTAAAAAAGAAACTCATAGACTGAAAGGTAAAGGGTTGGAAAACAATACTCCATGAGACAGGAACCCAAAAAAAGAAATAGCTATCCTCTTTCCAGATCAAGTGGATTTCAAACCAACACTGATTAAGAGAGACAAAGAAGGACACTACATCCTTGTAAAAGGAACAATCTAAGAGGAAGAGATGACAATCATAAATATATATGTACCAAATGCTAGTGTGCACAACTATATAAAACAAAAACTAATGGACATGAAAAGCCATACATGCACTAATACAATAGTAGTGGGGGAACTCAACACACCCCTGTCACAAATAGATCAACTAGACAAAAAATAAGTAATGAAATATTAGAACTCAATCGAACTCTTGAACAAATGAACTTAACAGATGTTTATAGAGTATTCCACCCCACAAAATCAGAATACACATTCTTGTCAGCTGTACACTGGTCATTCTCCAAAATAGACCACATACTTGCTCATGTTTAAGTAAGTACAAAGGAATTGAAGTTATCCCTTGTATATTATCGGACCATAGTGCAGTGAAATTGGAGATCAATAGCAAAATAAGCCAAAAGAATTTCATAACCACAGGGAAACTGAACAACACACTTCTGAATAACGAATGGGTCCCAAAGGAAATTGAAGAAATCTGACAATTCTTTCAATAAATGACAATAATAATACAATATATCAGAATCTATGGGACACAATGAAAGCAGTCTTATTGAAGAAATTCATAACAGTGAATACTCAATTTTGGAAAACAGAGTGAGCCCAATTACACAACCAAATGCTGAACTTCTAGCTTCTAGAAAAAGAAGAGCAGGACAAACTGAAAGCTCACACAAGGGAGGAAATTAGAAAGATCAGAGGAGAAAAAAATTCAATGGAGATTAAGAGAATGATACAAAAATTCAACAAAGCCAAGAGTTGGTTCTTTGAAATAATAAATAAAATTGACAAACCCTTAGCCAACCTTATCAGAAAAAGGAAAGAAAAGGCCCAAGAAATGGACAGATTTGTAAATAAGTATGAATTACCAAAGTTGAATGAAGCAGACCTAAATATTATAAACAATGCAATATCAATCAATTAAATTGAAAATGTAATTAAAAATTTACCAACTAAGAAAAGCCCAGGTCCTGATGTTTTCACTGCTGAATTCTACAAGACATTTAGA
>NW_004624773.1:14400417-14413634 GCF_000247695.1 Heterocephalus glaber
AGTCTTTGTAAATAGGGAAGGGTGGAGGGCATGAAGGGAGGGCTAGGAATGGGGAAAAAATAAGAACCAAGATGTATTATGTAAAGGTACAATTCCCAATGATAAATGTAATTGTGTTGTATACCTATAATGTACCAATAAAAGAATTTAATACAAAAAAATAATAATAATTCAAAGCCCATGAAGAGGGGAATGAATTGCAGCACGCTGAAAGCCAGAACAGTGGTTTTTCAAACCACAGGTTTGCAATTCACAATGATGAAAATATTTCAGTTAGTCAAAGCCAGGAAGTTATTTTAATGAAATGGATACAAAAGAAAATAGTATGAAATACAATAGAAAATATGAGATCACATCATCTTGCAAGAATAAGAACTGTCTTATGAAACTTTTATTTAATATATATGTGTATGTATACCAAGTACAATATAAAATGCATTTCTTAGTGTAGGGCACAGGCAAAAATCTTTGAAATGCACTGGCCTAGGTTATTATTCATTCATTGAAATTTACTTGTAAGAAATCTGAGAGGTTGTATATAATAATGTTATCAAAAAAAGCAGGTGACAAAGTGGTACAGATATTATTATGGAAATTACTGAAAATATGAATGCATGCAGGTACAGATGGCAGGAAAAAATATAAACAAAAAAACAACAGCTTTCTGAAGACAGGTAGGTGAATATTACCCCTCACTGTATTTTTTTATTTCTACTTTGAAACAAATAGACTATTCTACAATTAACTAGTTCAAACTTGCCTTAGACTTTGTCAATAATTCCAGTAAATAAAACAAATAAGAATACACTTCATGAAGTCAAACAGCCAATCTACTGTGTAAACTTGCAAATTGAAGTAGAATGCCAGGGACATAAAATATGCCAGTAGATGGATCAAAACAATTCTAGACCAATGACAAGTTTCTGTTCACACATACATTTACAGACTAACACAAATCGTGAGAGTGAAAACCAATTGAAGTGTCTATTATTCATTTATACTTAGCATTACCTAGTGTACCAGATCCTTTCTAATAAAAAAAGTTAACATGTGTCAAAATAGATGAAAGTGCTAATGGTTACTAAAAAAGTAAAGAAAAATGGTAGAAAAAATACTGAAGGTGCTGAGTTGTCTTTATTTTTATTACCTCTTTTCAATTTACAACTTTTCCTCCATAATTTACTACCAAAAAATAGCTGTGCTTCATAAAGAAATAAATGACCAACATAAAGATTAATGAGATTCATGTCAACTTAAAATGCTTTATGAAGCCACTTCAGCTAGTCTAGAAATATATTTTAGTGAGAAAAAGCTAAATGTTGGGGCTCAATGGAGAAAAGAAGGTATGAGAGAGGAACAGGGAGAGACAGGGCTATAATTGGCATAAGTGGAAACAATTGGAGAAAGCAAATCATTGAACTTGAGATTACTTATGCTGCCCTCTCCACTATCCAATAAAATAAGAGCAATCTCTTCTTTCAGACACTAAAGGCTGCAAATATGTATCAACAACTCGAGTAATTTCAAGGTTATTATGGTGCATGGCAGCCCATAGAATCTGCAATGATCTTACTGGTCAAATAGTCAAACATAAATTGAATGCCTATCTGCCTAAATAGTTACAACATCTAATGTATATGGCAGGGAGGAGTCCTCTCCGTCCACATCTTATTTCTTTCAGATTCTTATCACTGATTGAGAAGATGTATTTGGTGATGCTGTTTAATAATGCTTAAAGGAAGTAATCAATACTAAGAGAAAATTAAAAAGGTTTGTTTGGAAGATATAACAGTCTTAAAATAACAAAAATTAAATATCAATCTCTATTGACATGGGACCATTAAGATCTACCACTCCTGGCTTCAGATCAGGAAAAGAAAAGGCATAATGACTTTGATTTGGGGTAAGAAAGTGGGAACAAACCACTGACTGTCACTCCCCATGAAGTAACATGCTTTCCCAAAGCTAAACTAAGCATAAAGTATGTTTTCCTTCTCTAAATTTATTTTAGACAATATAGAAAATGGAATATGCACATTTACAAAGTAGATGAGTGCAAACATTAAAGGTTATCCCTTCTCTAAAAGCTAATATCAAAAGATGCCAAATGGAGTTTCTCCAGATCAAACTTCATCTTTTGATTCTTGGTGGAAATGTTATATGATTAATTTCTTGGGTAGAGGCTGGGAGATATTGCACTCTTAAATTAAGGAACCAAAAACCAAAATTTAAGAACAAGTTTTCTATTTTATCCATGGAATTTTTTGATCTAGGACAGATACTATCAATGAATAAAGAGAAAATTACTCACACTGGGGAAGGACATTAAATCTTTTGAGTGAATGAAGTATCATGTAGAGCTCTCAATGACAGAATCAAAGCTTTTATATTCTCTATCACATTCTCATGTCATCCACAGTACAAACCCTAGGAAAAGAAAGAGAAAATGACTCCAGACTTCCATGAAATGAAAGTATCTCTAAAATCTAAGTGTAATTTTCCAAAGTTAAGGAAATATGCTTTTAAAAAAGTCATGTCAAGGTACGAATAAATTTTCATTTGACCTCACTGTCTTTGATATAATGCCCTCACTAACCAAGCCACTGCCTGGCACTAGTTAATAGTTAATGTAAACTATTGTTTGCATTTTCTGATACTTTAAATTTTATAAACACATCAAATGAACAGCATAAAAATTAGTAAGTCTCATATCAATTTAAACAACTTCATGAAGCTAACTCAGCTTGTCTGAAGTTACTTTGCATAAGAAGAAACTAACTTAGAGGGTGGTAGGGCAGAAGAGGTGCTTAACTTCTGACTAAGATTACATGACATAGAAATATTTAAGAACTCATTGAGCCTAATTTGTACATGTGCAGTAGACATACAACCACAAATTCAGTTCACAAACATCAACTCCTCTAAAATATTTTACCTACTTAAAAATACATAGCCTTTGTTCATAGGGGAAATAATCTAGTCTTTGGACTAGCTGAGAAGATTATTCATTTATTTCCTTGCTGATATTTTACTTCCTGTTTTAGCTAACTACCTTCTTTCCATGTTTGAAACTAAAATTTTAATGAAATGACCTTATGTTTTACTATAAGTACCTTGATACTGAAATTTTCTAGACATAAAACTGTATGTTTTTTAAATACCACTAAAAATCTATTTTGTAAGTAAATGACTAAATCTGGTATGATTTGTCATTTCACCTGGCAGATCTTCAACAGCTAGCTCTGAAAACAGTTCTGCTATATAAAATATTGGAATCTGGGGACAGGAAACCAAGGCATTTGAGCACAAGTAAATGAAATTTTTGTATGTTTTTCATGACTCTTCATCTGCAGAGTTTTATCCTTTTCAAAGTACCTTCAAATCCACTATATCATCATCATTTGATTTTCACATATGTTTATGAGGTAGATTGAGCCAGGATTAGCATTATCTCCAGTTTACACATGAAGACATAGCACAAAGAGGTTAGGTGACTATAAAAGGCCATACAAAATCTTCATGCAGAAGATATCCTAGTTGCTAATTTGTCTTCAGTTACATCATTAATCCAACATCAAAAAATGTTTTAAAGAAATTCAAGTAAGAGCAGTGACTACCATTCCCCTAGACTGACCTCTCTCCTTTTCTGAGAATAAGCAATTTTCAGCTAACATACATAGTTGGTTTCCTCCAAAGTTTTCCCATAGATGTCCTGAAATTTTCATAAGAGATCTCTATTGCTACATGAAGGTATGAGAAGCTTTTGGTTTTATTTTCCCATATCCCAGTTTGATCTATTAAATTTTGAACTCAGTGCTTCTTTAAAGTGTTTAAGATTCAGTGGTCAAATCCCAAATTTCTCAAGGGTCAGCAAGTCAAATTCATTTACACTTCATCCCTGAGCTTCTTTCCTTTTTATTCCCACTTTTATATAAAAGCAATAAATCAGTGACCCATGCTTTTCACTCAGAGACTCTTTGGTCTGTATTTTAATCACTTCTTATCTGATACTTCACTGCATGCTGAAAATAAGTATCACAGTTATTTACTTTTCAATGGACTATTGGAGCAACTTCTTCTATCTGGTCAGTTCAATACTTAGTGAGTTAGCAATTATAAAATTATGTGTTCAAATCTGCTATGACTTGGAAGGCAAATAAGGCCAGTCAGGTAGGCTTGAAAAAGACAAAAAAAAAATCTTTTTGGAATTTTGTAAAAAAACAAAGTTCACAAACAGCTAACAAATGCTTGGCAAACAAAACAAAGCTCTACTTATAATGATGCAATGGAAAAGTCTGCAGTCATTAAAAATAGTCATTAAAAACAGCCAATGGTATAGATCTGTATTTAATGATGTGAATTATTAATAACATTTTGTGGAGTTGGGTATAATATGAATCCATCTTAATTGTATCCATGAATAAAAGAAAATCTGGAAATTAAAATTTTCCCTAAGCAGGGGAAACATGGATTACTTTTACATTTTTAAATTTTTATTTATATTTCATCATTCTTCTCTAAAGAACTTAATCTTTCTCTCTTAATAGTAATGGAAAAACTCAAAGACTATTTCTGGGAAATTCACTAAAGCAAAGGTTAATAGGACTGTGAGCCATCCATCCTCATCTTTCAAATGTGGGAAGGGTTATAGAATAAAACAATTATAAAGGAAAAGATAGTGTAATATGACAAATAATTTATGGCAAGACATTTTAATTATGGTACTTGTTAATTAATACTTAAGAAATTACAAATAAGTGAAGAGGAAGTTAAAAGCATTTTAACTTATTTTCTTCATTTGCTTTGAGAGCAAATAGGTAGCTTAGCAGGCAGAGGTCTAGACTTGGAGTAAGAAGGCCTTGATTTCCAAATTAATCTAGCCTATTAAATTGGAAACATTTCTTTACTAAAAATAAGGGTCTTAATAGCCATTTCATGAACTTGGTACGATAATTCTCTAAGAAAATGTTTGTAAAAATTAAAACATGGAGCTGGAATCTAAGAAGTGTAATTTAAACATGAATCTCTCAGCTGATTTTTACTTTGTTTTTTTATCTATCTGAAACAAAAATAAAAATAAAGTCTTAACCCTGTCTTAATTTCTTGGATGGCATTTTCTCCTATTCTCCTTCCTTAAGAATTCAACAACACCATTGCTGGATTTTCCTTTACATTACATTAAGCTTTGATGTCCCATCTTTTATTATTCTCCTTCTACTCCACACCTTCTTGCTTCATGACTTTTTTCCCCAGTCTCAGTTGCTAATCTATAAGCCAATGACTGCCAAATCTCCATCCTGTGAGCTATATTTTCAACTGTATCTGCTGCTGGTTTCCTACTAACACCTCAAAGTTAGCGTGTGCAAAACTGAACTCATAATTTACCCACTTTCCTCCACCCTCAAAACCCAAATCCATGCAATCTCCTACATTTTCATCCAGTTTAATATCAGACCATACTATAAACTAATGATGGCAACCATTTTAGAGACAAGTGTCAGAACTGCAACCCAAAACCCACTTACTTATCACAAAGTCCCAACACCGCAATTAGACCTGAATACTGAGTTTTTAGTTTAGAAAAAACAATTCATACATTAACACCTTTTGCCTGCAAAGAATAAAAACACCTGTGCCATAGGTTTGCCATCACTGTCATAAACCATAGGGGTCATTCCTAACTGCTTCCTCAACCTCCAAATTAGAAAGATCTTTCAAATTAGTCCTCCCCCTTTGCCTTCTCTTACTTAGGTCTATCAATTCCATTCAGACACCATTCTCTTCCTATTAGTTCTGTCCTCTGCATCACTCCCTGTTGTTTTCCTAAAAACCAAATTTGGTCAAATCTACTCTTGCCGAAAACACTTCAATGGCCCATCATCCATATAATTTTCTTTCCCTGACATCCAAGGCCTTCATAATCTGACTTTAATGCCTATTTCACACAATGTTGCCTTAATATACAGACAACCTCTGTCCCAGATACACTGGGTTTTTCAATGGTCCTCAAAGCCTCAAGCCTTTTCATCATTCCATTCTGGTCCCACAGCCTGAAATTCCCTTCCTCAACTTCTTTAATTGGAAAACTCATACTAATTATCCCAGGCCTTGAGGGATTTCACTTTTCCTATGAAGTCATGCAAAGAAAATTCTTCCTCAGTGCTTTCATGACCTTGTGTTCTTATCACCTACAGCATTGCAAATCCATCTCTGAATTTGTGGGAAGAGTCCCACCACCACACACACCACTAAGTTCTCAATGTATTTAACTACTGACTAGATATAGAACTTAATAAAAGTGGCTGCATAGACCAGGAACCCATAGAGCACATCCTCAGTTTATACCTTGTTACTTATTTCCCCATAGGTTGTACAGCTACATTGACACTATCCATTCAAGTACATACTGTTGCATTTAAGAAAGAAGCTGTGATCTTGCTATGTCATCATCCTCTTGCACTTGGGCCAATGTCACCATCTAACTATGAGCTTCCTTTAAACACAAACAACAACTATCCTAGCTCTTAAACCAAACTCAGCACTTGTATAGGCAAGTCTTCATGGGGAAAGGGTGGGAAGGCAGAGTGGAGAAAGCTGAATCAGGACACAACACCCTGAAAAATGTCTTGCTTGCAGATTTCCAGACATAGAAAGTCCATCTTCCCATACCACTAATATAAAAGTTGCCAGTTTTGTGAAATAATTTAAATATTTACTAAATTGTGAGCTTTCTGAAATAAAAATCTATATATTATTCATATTTGTATATTCAGTGACACAAATATACAAATTTGGCAATTTGGCACCAAGTAGGGCATAATAAATTTTGTTGGGTGAGGAAACTTAATACAAATTTCAAAACCAGGCTTTCTGAAAAATTTGTTAGGTATCACATTCTATTTATAATTTTGGGTTTCTTCAATTTAGTGAAGGATACATACTTTAGAAAAAAATATTTCAAAGAGGCAATGTTAGGCAGCTAAATTATAGGATATTAATAATGGTCTTATACAATTCTGACCTGGAATACCATCTTCTGTGTCTGTCCTGTGGGGAAAATAAGCATGATACTGTCTGGCTACCTGGAGTCACAATTACACCTGTGGGAAACTCAAGGCCAAAGAAGCAATCAAAATAAGAATAGGGGCCCTCTCTTTCCACAGATATCAGTTGGAAAGGTCTAGAGTAAGATTTCCAGTATGCTAAAAGGAGAGTGTTTGGTCAAGACCACTTCCAAGTTGATTGCTGCAGCTGGGCTCTCTGGGTGATACATTCACCAACATCCCAAACATACAGTGTTAGGAAAAGCTTGGTTTGGTGTCAGATGAACTTGGATTCTACTTTTTCTTTTATCATTTACTACGTGTATGAACAGAAAAACCTCCCAAAACTCCATGAACTTCTGTTTTCTTATTGGTAAAATGCAGAATTATTGTGAGGACATGAGAGTAGGTATTCTATATGCCTAATATGTATGAGTAATCAATAACTGATAGCAAATAGGAAATAACTGAACTAGAAGAAGAACTTAGATTATGAGAAAACACTAGGCCAGACTTCAGATTAGGGTGATACACAAAACAGCACCATGATCCTGAGCTGATCACATAATCATCAGGGATATAGCTTCCTCAACTATAAATTCAAGGAATTGGATTTGACTATTACTATGAAGTTTTTTTTATCCATCACTTAACATTGTAGATTACATATATTTAGCTTTATTTCCAAGCCACCACTTTAATGAATAACATAATTTTCAATACTGAAGGAAGCAAGACCAAACTTATTAAATGACTTATGGCTAGTAAGTTACAAAAAGTAGGAACTAACAGGACAAAATCAACATTAGGAATCAGTAACTTTTTTATACACCAGTAATGAACTAGCTTAGAAAGAAATCAGGAAATCAGTCCCACTCATAATAACATAAAATACCTAGGGATTAACCTAAGAAAGAGAAAGAACTCAACAAGGAAAATTATAGTACACTTAAGAAAGAAATTGAGAAAGAGAGAAAAATGGCAGAGAAGTGAGGGCCATTAACTCAGCTTTTCCAGGACAAAGTGTCTACAGTCTTTGCTTGGAGACTTGAGCTTGGAGAGGAATCAAAGTGAGAAGAGGTTACCCAGGAACCAGATAGAAACTGACAAAAGAGGAGAAAAGGGGATTGAATGATACAGAAGAAATAGAACATCACAGAGAGGAGACGTTCTGCAAACTACATGTGGCTGAGTGTGGCTAGACAGCCACCATTCAGAGGACAAAGTGAAACTAAAAACTTCTCATTCACAAGGAATGGCACTGGGACTGAGAGAATCAGTGGCAGTTGGAACCTGCAAGGAAAACACTCTGCTTCCAGAGTGGGCTTCCATAGTAAACAGGTGGTAAATGACCTTGGTTCAGTGCCCACCACCACAATTGTGGAAGAAGAGCTGGCACTTGTGGGACACCACTGTAGAGAAGGGCCCAGTGTTTCAACCTGGGTCCCAGAGCAGCCCCTTTGCTTCAAGCTGTGTGTGTGTGTGTGTATGTGTGTGTGTGTGTGTGTGTGTGTGCGTGTTCATTTTGCCTTTTTCTTCTCATAGAGATTATAGAGGGTAAGGGAATTCTCCCTTATCCCTTTTTATTCTTTCTACTTTTATCCATATCTTTATACCTCACTTCTTTTCTGGTTTCTTATCCTTTCTTTATTTTTATTTTATTTCTTCTCCCCTCTTTTCGTTTCTGTCCCTTTAATTTTTTCTCTAATACTTATATTAGTCATAGACTCTTTTCTCAACCCCACTTCTCACTACAGTTTTATATCCAGTTTTTTCTGTTATCTTCATCTAAATATATAACACACCGTGACCACCATTAGGCTCCTTTTCCCTCCTCCTATTTCCTCCTTTTCATACCACATAGCAGAAGAGGGTTTTTTTTAAACTTTTTTTCTTTTCTTCCTCCCACCTCTCTGGCATTACCTGGTCCCCAACCCCCTAGGCTTTAGACAATTGATTCTATAAAATTACTGTTCAATGCTTTTTTTAAAAATTTTAAAAAAAGATTTCAGATAAAAATATCTGAAATTAAAAAACCATAGAATGCATAAATTGCAGAAATGACCAATATGAAGACAAAGTGTCTGAAATTGAGGGCAAAATAATGAATTGTGATGAAGTACTCAAAAATCCACAAAGAAAATATGAGAATAAAAGAATATTATCCAGAAGTTACTAGATGATGATAAGATCAATATAAGGCTAATTGGAGTTAGAGAAAAAAAAACTGAAAGATAACACAGATGGATTTACTAACATGTTTACAGAAATCATAAAGGAAAATATAAAATAGAACACTAAACAAATATGATGAAAAAAGCCCACCAAGGCCTATTCTTATTAAATTACCAGATATCCAGCAAAACAACAGAATTTTAAAAGCAGTCAGAGAAAAAAAAACCATATATAAAGATAAACCACATAGAATCACAACAGACTTCTCACCACAAACAATAAAGACAGAAGAACTTGGAATGAAGTATTTCAAGACCTAAGAGCAAATACATTCCAACCCACATTAATTTATCCAGTAAAGCTATCCTTCAAAATAAATGGAGAAATAATGTATTTCCATGAAAAAGATGAGCTCAAATGACATCTAAGTGCTAAACCAGCACTTGAGAAAATGCTTAAGAATATTCTTACCAGAAATAAGAAACTAACACACCTAAAACACAGGGGAAATGAAAACACTAAGTAAGCTCAATGGATAAATAGCAACAAAAAAGTCAGGAAAAGAAAAACAAAGGATTCATCAACATAAAAAGAAGGCAATGATAAATAATCAACACATTTCAGTAATATCTCTCAACATTAACAGCCTCAATTCTCCAATTAAAAGACATAGATTTCCAGACTGGATCAAAACCCAGAATCTGACAGTCTGTTGCATTCAAACAACCCATCTAATGCAAAACTATATCTATAAACTAAAAATTAAAGGATGGAAAACAATATTTCATGCACCAGGACTCTGAAAACAAGCAAGGGTAGCAATTCTAATATCAGGCATGGTTTACTTCAAGCTAAAAATGATTAGAAAAGACCAAGTAGGTCATTACATACTAGTTAAGGGAACAATCCAATGAGAAGAGATAACATTGATAAACAGGTATGCACCAAATACTGGAGCATCTATCTTCATAAAACAAAAACTACTAAAATTAATAGATCAAATAAACACTAACACAATCAGTATAGGGGATTTGAACACCTCCACTTTTGCAAAAAGATGGGTCAACTAAACAAGTCAATAAATATCAGAGTTAACCACACCCTTGAATATATGGACTTAATAGATATTTACACAATATTCCACCCCTCTACAACAGAATATACACTTTTTGCAGCTGTACATGGTACTTTTTACAAAATAGATCATGTACTGGTCCACAATACCTCATTAGGGAAATATAAAGGAATTGAAATTACTCCATGCATACTATCAGGCTATTAGGCAATGAAAATAGAAATCAATGACAGAAGAAATTTTGGAAAAGGCAAAAACTGGAAAGCTAACAACATAATTCTAAACAACCAATGGGTCACAGAAGAAATCAAAGAAAAAAATTTTTAATTTCTGGAAGTTAATGACAGTGAATGTACAACTCACTGAAAGTTCTGGGACACTATGAAAGCAGATCAAAGGAAAATTCATGGCAATCAATCCTTAAATTAGGGAAACTAAAGAAGCCCAAATAAATAACCATATAAGAAATTTTAAGATACTTGAGAAAGAACAACAAATGAGTCCCAACCTAAGATTAAGGAGGGAAATTATAAAGATGAGAGCAGAAATCAATGAAATTGAGACTAAAATTTTTTTTTAAATAAACAAGTAGAAGAAATTGCTCTTTTAAAGAATAAATAAAATGGATAAATGCTTAGCCAGACTTACCAAGAGAAAAAGAAAACAGACACACATCAATACAATTAGAAATTTAAAAGGTGAAATCAACCCTGCTGAAATCCCTGAGATAGTAACTACTTTGAAAAAATTATATTCCAAAACATTAGTAAATTTTGAAGAAATGGACAGGTTCCTAGATGCAAACAAACTATAAAAACTAACCCTAGAAGACATAAATATGATTAACAACCAAATAACAAGCAATAAAATTGACACAGTAATAAAAACTAAAACATCTGCCAACTAAAAAAAAGAACAGGCTCGATGAATTCACTCCTGAATTCTACAAAACCTTCAAGGATGTTATATCACCAATATTCCTCAAGCTTTTCAAAAAAAGTAAAAGAGATTGAGTGCTCCCAAATTTATTTATGGAAACCAGTATTTCCCTGATCCCAAAACAAGATAAAAACCTAACTAAAAAGGAAAACAATAGGCCAATCTCTCAATAAACATAGATGCCAAATCTTTAAGAAGACATTAGTAAATAGAATGCAGCTCATGATCAAAAAGGTCATACATCATGATCAAGTAGATGGAGAAAAGGCAGTCAACAAAATCCAACACCCCTAATCTTGAAAAAAAATAGGTATACAAAGACCTTAACTGAATCTGATAAAAGCCATTTATGACAAACGAATATCCAGTATTATACTAAATGGGGAAAAACTAAAAACATTCCTCCTAAAATCAGGAACAAGACAAGGTTGCCCACTATCACCACTTCTGTTCAACATAATACTTGAAATATTAGCCAGACCAATCAGGCAAGAGAAAGAAATAAAAAGGATACATATAGGAAGGGAAGAGCTTAAATTATCATTATTTGCAGATGACACTATACTCAACATAGAAGACCCAAAGACATACACCCAAAATCTTTTAGAATTAATAAGTAACTTCAGCAACATAGCAGAATACAAGACCAACACACAAAATCCATTAGCATTTGTTTACACTAATGATGAATTCTATGAGAAAGAAATTATGAAACACTACCATTCACAGTACCGTCAAGAAAAATGAAATACCTGGAATTAACCTAAATCAGGAAGTGAAAGACCTCTACAAAGAAAACTACAGTACTCTGAAAAAGGAAATTGAAGAGGATATCAGGAAACAAAAAGATGTCCCCTGTTCCTGGATAGGCAGAACCAATATTGTCCAAATGGCTATACTCCCAAAACTGTTTTGCAGATTCAATGCAGTCCCAATCAAAATACCAACAGCATACTTTCCAGATCTAGAGAAAACAATCCTATAAAATTCATATGAAACCAAAAGTTATCCAGAATAGCAAAAGCAATTTTGGGCAACAAGAGCAAGGCAGGAGGCCTTGCAATACCTGACTTCAAGATTTACTGCAAAACAATGGTAATAAAATGGCAAGGTACTAGAACAAGAAAGATATGTGGATTAATGGAACAGAATAGAAGATACGGAAACATCCCCAGACACATTCACCTAATTGATCTTTAACAAAGGGCAATAATCATATGTTGGAGAAAGGTAGCCTATTCAAAAAGTGGTATTGGAAAAACTGGTTATCTGTTTACAGAAGATTGAAAATGGAACCTTATCTCTCACTATATACTAAATTAAAATTAAAATGGATCAAAGATCTAAACATTAAAACAGAACCGTTAAACCTACCAGAAGAGAGCCAAGCAGTGGGAAGCTCCTTGGCTGCATCCGGGTTCCTACCCACACCACGGAGAGGTCCCAGGAGTGACTTGGAGCCCCGCCTCCAACTGGCACTCTGCTTAGCCACGCGGGCGCCTACTAGGCCCAGTTCCACTCCCCTGCCCTCTGGCTCTTCTGCTACTTGGTCCCAGACTACCGAGGCACAGGGGATCATATTTCACATAGTTAAATGTGATAGATTAATAACTACCACAAATTGTCATTTTCTAAGCTGTGCTTGATGCTATGGTATTGCTCATTGTATCATTTGGTCTAAAATGCTGTGATTGATCTAACCAGTTTTCCTTCCTGGTGTAAGGAAAATAAAATAGCCTCAAAGTCAGTAGAGCCTCAAAACCTAAACACAAGCCATACCTGGAAGACACCTCTGAAAAGCAATCATTCCACAAGGGTTTTAAACACAAGCAACAAAGATACCTGCATTAAGCAATTTTGAAATATCAACCATGGAATTAAACCAAGGACAGTCCCAAAAACAAAAATGAGAAGACATTTAAGCAAGGCACAAATGCAAGCTTCCACACCACAAAAAGGAATGGGGAAAATGAGGTGGAAAAGTC
>NW_004624773.1:14441807-14462503 GCF_000247695.1 Heterocephalus glaber
CCAATGATAAATGTAAATTTATTGTATACCTAAAATGTACCAATAAAAGAATTTAAGAAAAAAAAACACACACAGAAATAATAATCAAGTTCAATAAGATTATAGGATACAAGTTCAATATGCAAAAACCAATTGTATTTCAATATACTAGCAATTAACAATCGCAAATTAAAATAGAGAAACTATCCTATGCATAACAGCATCAAAGGGAGTGAAGTATTTAGAAATAAATTTAACAAAAATAAGTGTAAGTATTTTGTAATAAAATGAATCAGAAAGAAATTAAAGATAATTAAATGGAAAAATATTCTGTGCTCATGCATTAGAAGAGTTAATATTAATATGGTAATAGTTCCTAAAGTGGCCTCCAGTTTCAAAATAATCCCTAATAAAATCTGTATAATGAGAAGTTAACTTCATCCAGAGAGGTCTGGCCTTTAACCTTAACTATAGAGAGTTGATCTCTAAACCACTGTAATACACTGCCTGATAGCAGTGCCTTTGTTTGCCTGAGGCTTTGACCACTTAAAAGTTTAATATTTCAATTTATGGTATTGGCTTTTGGATACACCATTATCAGTTCCAATCTCCAGAGGAATGGGAGACTAAAGGTATTAGCATAAATTTCCAGGAGGGATTGGGGACTAAAGATAAGCTATGTAGGCAGTATGTGATGGAGCACCAATTAAAAACTCCGGACACCAAAGGCTCCGTCAGTTTCCATGGTTGGCAGTAGTCTGATCACTGTCATTCAACATCATACTGGGAAGGAAATAAACCAGAGAGAAAGAAAAACCAGAAGTTTCATGTTTAGACCACTCACAGGCTTTATTTCATGTATTTCTTCCTTTGACTTATTATAATTTTATATTTTTATAATAAAATTCCCAACATAATTATAGAACTTTCCATCATTCTCAGCATCATTTTATTGAATTATGAAACCTGAGGGTGATGTGGGAACCCCCAAACTTGTAGCCAGCTGGTATGATATTCTCAAGGCTATTTGCACATATTTTTCTATATGCTGGATTTATTACATGATAGCATGGTAATGAGCACCTCTGCCCAATTCTGTGGTTCACTGATTCGTATTGGTAACTTGAAGTTAACCATGAAGAGAATGTATAGCAAAGACATCAGCAAATACTACGAATTAGACCATAATTTATTGTTTTATTAGTGAAACCACTAATAATATAGATTAAGTATAAAATTTTATTTTGTCTATACCATTACATTTTGAGTACCACAAAAATTTGAGGAATTATTCTGTCAGTATTCAAATATTATCCAATTCAGCAGAGCAATTGCTGGCATCATAGACAAAAGAGTAAATTTCCAATGAATGTCCTCACTGTTTCAATTTCAAATCACTCATTATTATAAATGAAAATATCAACCAATATTCATGTCAGAACTACACTCATTCGTCAACTGCAGCCACAGCTTGGTTATGGGTACAAGAATTCAGAAAAAAACCAACAACAGCATTGAGTATGAGTTGACTGGTTATCTGGAATTCAAAACAGAGAATATTTTATATTCCAGTATTAATTAAAAATTGTGGGCTGCATATGCTTTATGTGAGTAAAATACTTAATACTGTAAATATGTACAAATTTGGTAATGACAGAATTATTAATCATTTACCTCCTAATTTCAGTGTTTTGTCATGGAAGAAATAGATCTAGTCATTTGATTAACAATTGCAAATTAAGTCTCATTGTGCAATCGCCTTTAATATTTTCTAGATATAGAAGACAGGCTGGCAAGTAAAACCATTACCCCTTTCTACTTCCAAGGTCTCCATCTTTTCCTGAATCATGATATGGACTAGTTCTGCACAGACTCCAGCCTGCTCTTTAGAAAGACTTCATGTTTATTTGGGTTTGAACATATGCATTTGGCATAAAAACGTCAATAACAAGAACTGTTCTCTTATTGCCTCTCAGATGCTCCAAAGGATCACAGAACCTTTGTAGAAATCCAAGATAAATGAATCTTAAGAGTCCTAATGTGCAGATACCCAATTACCAAGGCCACAGGCCAGTACAGATCTGTGGCCCATGAGGAACCAGGTCCCACAAGAGGAAATAAAGAGCAGGTCAGCAAATGAAGCTTTATCTGCATTTAGAGCTGGTCCTGTCACTTCCATTTCCACCTCCTGTGTGATCAACAGCAGCATTCAATTCTTATGGGAGGTGAATGGTGCAATGAACTGTACATATGAGAGACCTAGGTTGCACACTCCTAATGAGGATCTAATGCCTGATGATCTGAATAGAGCTGAGAGAATCATGCTATAGAGTGGCTGTAAATACAGATTTACATTAGCAGAGAGATATGGCTGCACAGAGAGCATAGTTAATCAATTGCTTGCAGAGTCATACAAAAACCCTATCAGCGAAAGGCAAGTAACAATTAAGCTGCATCTGATGGCAGGCTTTATAGTGACAAGTGAGTTGATGTACTTCGATTGTACACCTGCAACTGGTGGTAGCCTTTAAGGAAGAATCTGGCACTTATTTTAATCCACATGTGGCACACCCATTATTTTATTTACCTCTTCTATGTGTACCTCTATCCTGCACTGTGCACTTTCTCAGTCACAGTTTTGGTAAGCCCACAAGCTAACCCTAGCAAAAAGTAGTAAAAAAAAACATCATTGGAGAACTTCCTTGAAAAGGGAGAAAGAACCAATGATGAGACAGCAAAAGACTCTAAAGCTAACAATACAAAGAAAGAATAAGGTAATACCCAAAGTCCTACTTAAATTACAAGTTCATTGCAATAGGTGATTCACATTCTCCAAGCTCGCTCTGCATAATAAATGATGACTAGCCATTCAATAAAGCCATGAAATCTTAAAAACTGCTTCCACATAGGGGCCAAAAACCCTGCATTAGAAGATAAGCCTTTTCGGTTTTTTTCAAAAGAAAAAAATGTGAACATGAAGAACAGAAGCAATTCTTGAAGGCCACCACTTCATCAATGTGTCTAAAAATACCATTCCTAGTGGCTAAATTCATTGTTAATGGTAAGAAGCCCTTTACTATTGGTAAAAGCTGATTCTTTCTGCTGCTAAGAATATTTGTCATGAACTTTTAGGAGAGGCTGCAGTTCAAAAGGTGGCACATGTTCCTCATGGCTAGCACAATATCTAGGCAAATTGGTGGGATGGAAAATGATACTGAGGCACAATTGTTTGAAGGATTAGTAAATTGACGCTTAAAGAGTCTACCAATGTTGACAAGATGGCAAAAATGTTTGTTTTGTGTGATGTATTTTTCAAGAGGGTGCACATGAGATAATGTGTACTTTTGCTGCCAACCAAGTCCACAGCTCCAGAACTATTCCAGTCTTTGAACAAACATATAAGGGAAATTGAACTCATCATTTTTGTTGGTATATTCATGAATGGAGCAACTGCCATAACTAAACAATTTTCTGGTTTTACTACTTGGGTCAAATAATTCCCCCCTGAATATAAGTCTATGCACTGTGTCATCCATAAAGAAGTGCAAAACATGCCTCCTGAACTTAATAACATTTTGCAGGATCTAATTAAAAGTATCAACCAAATTAAAGAACATGCCCTTAACTCACATCTATTCATACAGCTCTCTGAGGAGATGGATACAGAGCACATATGTCTTCTCTTACACACAGGGGTGAGATTGCTTTCTCAGGTAGATCACTGGCCAGAGTTTTTGAGTTATGGAGCCACATTAGAAATTTCATTTAGCAAAAAAGTCACCATTGGCAGTTGTGTTACTTCCCTCTTGTTGCTGAGACAAAATAACCAACACTCAAAGTTAGAGGGGAAAGGGTTTATTTGGTTTATAGTTCATAGAGGTTTCAGTCCGTAGTCAGCTAGCTCCAAGATACGAATGGCAAACAGACATCACAGAGGAGAAACAACATGATGCACACAAGGCACCAAAGGCAGCAAGAGAACTTCAGTTGATGGTGGCAGAAGACAACAAAAGCGACAAGGGAAACTTAACAGTGTCTCCGTGCCCCTTTTATCTTATTCAGACTATTTAGGGCGGGTAGCACTCACACCCTTAATCCTAGTGCCCTTTGCTTAGCATTGTATCATGAATCAATTCCAGCTTCACACACTCTAGGTCAAGTCTATGACCACATGAGGCTTTGGAGGGACATCTAGACCCAGACTATAACAGCAACATATTTCAGTGACACAGAATGGGTCACAAAACTTGCTTCCTTGGGTGAGGGATGTAGCTCAGGGTACCACATCTACCTGGTAAGCGGAAGGTCCCGTATTCAATCCCCGGTACTGGAAAAAAAAAATTGCTTACTTGTGTGACATACTCAACCTGCTCAAGAAACTTAATGTCATTTCAGAGGGAAATGGCAATTGTGTTCAAGTTGGTCAAGAAAAAGGCTGTATTCAAAGCCAAACAAATTGGGGCAATGAGTGAACACTGGGACTTTTGACTTGTATCAAATATAAGCAGAGATTTTGAAAGAGCTGAGCCAGGTCTTCGTTCTCCCAGCTGGCACATTATCACCTATCTCAGCCCTAAAAGAGTTTGACCATTACTTCCCAACCACAAAAGAACTCTGAAGTGGTAAGGTATGAATCTGTAACCAGTTTGTGAAAAGCAGATGAATTTCGTGTGTGCTAGAACAGGATTGATTGCTTGAGATCATAAATAAAAGTGCCCTTAAAAGTATTTTTGAGACAACTTCAAATCTCCATACATTCTGGTTTAAAGTCAAAGTAGAATATCCTGAAATTGCCACAAAAACACTGAAAAGTTTGCTTCTATTTTCAACATCCTTTTTTTGTGAAGTAGGGTTTTCTTCAGTGACAGCAACGAAAAAAAATGATACAGTAGACTGGACATAAGCAACATACTTTAGGTGTCCCACCACCTCTAGATGGAACCATCTAGTTGTAGAAATACAAACTCAGAGTTTCCACTGATTCTGCTATATAATGAGTTATGTAATTATTTCATTATATCTTATGTTATTACATTGTATTATTACAATATTATTGTTAATATTAATGATATTATTAACTATTATTTTGTTGTTATTATTAGAAATAAAGTGCACAATGAATATAATATGCTTGAATCATCCCAAAACCCACCCTCAACTCCCACCCACAGTCCATGGAAAAAACTCTAACCATGAAACCACCCCAGTGCCAAAAAGTTTGCAGAATATTGGCCTAAAGCTTTTCTGAATATGGCTCCAC
Organism: Heterocephalus glaber; assembly: GCF_000247695.1. The sequence goes on from NW_004624773.1 coordinate 14,447,047, forward strand.
ATTCTAATTATAATCCTGATCCCAGGCTTTGGCCTGAAATTTATACTAATTTTCATGGCACTTGACTTAATTCTCTATAGGATACCTAGGATAGAATTGTCCCTTCTAAAATTAAAATTAAAACAGGGCTCCTGTTTATATATAAATGCATTTGTAAGCCTTCTTAAGGACTAGAGTTTTTCCCTTTTATGCCCAACCAAAATTCTTTGAACATCCTCTTTAAAAGTACTCATAAAATTGCCATTTTATGAGTTCTTATATGCCAGTTTGTGTTATGTGTTCCTACTATCCTAACCTAAAATGCCATCATTTCTCTATTTCATTTTTCAAATTATTTAGTCAAGTATGAAAAATCAGTACATTTTAGGTTTATCTGGTTCTTGTTTTCTTTCCTACTAAAATAAAGAGAAAACATTTCTTTATCTTGTAGTTAATAAATTATTTACTTTTCTCTTCCTATACTTCTATTAATTATTTACAGTATTACTTGACTTAAATTTTTCACTTCTTAAAATGATGGGGCTGTGTGTGTGTGTGTGTGTGTGTGTGTGTGTGTGTATTTCCTCCAACAGTCTCCAATTATTCTATCATTAATACAATATTTAGTTTTATTGTCCCCACAGAATAGATAGTGTAGGACCTATACTATAGGCTGTCCTCATACTAGAGGGATATCCTTAACAAAAGAAAAACTCCAACTGTAAATTTTTAAAATTTCTCTTTCTCTTTCTGGGATCTGAGATTATTAGAAATTTATAAAGATTAAGGCCAAAGAATATAATAGGAATAGGTGAAAAAACGCAGACCCTAGAATATAGAAAAAGTGTGTTTTTCTTGGATTTTTCACCTGCTAAACAAATAAGAGACTGTTTAATACTTTCACTTATTAACCTTTAAAAGCATCCATCCTTGTGTATGGTATTAGAAGAGCACATAATGAGATTAATATTTAGCGACTGTTGTAAGTATAGGTCGAGTTAGTCACAAGTACATTTTCAATTTGGTTCACTGTATTTTATGTCATGGAATTTTTCAAGGCAATGTGTACTGGTTTCAAAGAAATGCTACAGTGAGAGCACTGTGTTGACCTTTTATCTCATTTTCCCACTAATCTGGAGGTAATCATTAATAAACATTGTATATATTGGAATTGGGCATGTGTGTAAACAAAAGGTCTACCAAAATGGCCATGGGAGAGAAGAAATTGAAATCCATCTCATTTAGAATCCCTTCCAGAAAAGCTTGCCACAAATACAATCTGGGTTATGATCCTGCCACTGTCCAAAGGAAAACTTGACCAGCAATGAAAGCCAGCTTCTCGGGACAGCATGAGCAGGGTGTGTTTTATCTGACCTACTCATCAAGGATATTTAAATCCCAACCCATTGAGGAAGTTGTCATTGATGGTGGCAGCTGAAGTGATCTCTCCTTCCTTAGAAAACATTTATAACACTTTTATGACACAATTCCTAGGCATTGAAGGCCTGGAGATTCTAGATAAGCAGAAAAGTCCCAAACCAAATAATTCTAATAAGCCAGCCTAGACCATTCTGTAGGGAACTTTTAGAACTGTACTTCTCCAATACAAAATTAAAGTTTCATCCAAATGATTCAGAAGATGTGGTTTGGAGCCCTAAGATATATCTATCCAGAGTATTCTAGTGATCAACAAAATTTGGAAATACCCTTGATGGATATAGTAGTTTCTCCTAATCCTGGGGTACTGTTAACTCTTTCCCAAACTTTCCCAGGAAATAGGATGTTTTTATTTTTCTCTATTGATGAAAAATGTGAGTGTTTTTTGTGGTTACAGTATTGTCAGTTAGGTTTCTCAATTCACATAGCTGAATGTATGTACTCCAGACAGTTCAATCATGTGTCTTATACTTGTTCTGTAGAAAGTTAGGGACATGATACCCTAATATTAACCATATATTGCTGTGTAGTCACATATTTTCATCTACACTTAAGATGTACAAAGGGTAGGAAGAGTGTATTTTATCTCTATCTCCCTAGTCTAAATATGGGATACCTTGAGATGTGTAATCCTTCATTATTTGATGAATGTGTGAATAATGCATTATAAGATATAGGAAAAAAGTGATATCTCATTGCATCTCTTTGCACACTAATCAAGTTTTTGCTCTTTAAGGGCAATGACGTATATGTAAAGGCTAATCATTATGTAATATATTTGAAAAAGAGGTACCTTGGTAATGACAAAACCTCAATAAGATTCATCGACTGTTTAAGAATCTGATGAATAATGCAGGCCTTTCCTCACAGCCTCCACATTTTTCCAAGTATACATATAATTTAAGGAATTTTGTAAATTAAGCTCCCTGAAAGCCATCCATGGACTCTAGGTTAAGAATCACTAAATGAGTTCATTTCAAAAGCATCTAGCTCTTTAAAAATTTCACAACCCCAAAAAAAGGGAGGCTAATGTTTGCCAATAACAAGTCCCAAGAAAAACTTAGAGATTCAATGAATAGAAATGTGAAAGTTAATCATCTCTTACTCTGAAAAAGTTTAGGACTCTCAAGAGCTAAGTTCCTTTCTGCAAAGAGGTTATTTATGTCCCTGAGCCTAGATCAGCTGTTTGTGCAAGGCTAGTAGAGGGAAGCATGTTTGCCTTAGGAGTCTATTGCAGGCAAATTATCCCTGGAAAATACTGCTGAGGAAAGTGCTGATCAAACAACATCTATATTTGCACAGTTAGATGTTCATTAAAGCAGAAAATGTCCACTAAATTTAGAGAGATGCTAAGGGTAAAATTCAAGAAAACACCAGTACATGGCGAAGAAACAGGCTTGAGGACCAGTGGAACAGATTAGAAGACGCAGAAACAACGCCAGACACACTCAGCCATCTCATCTTCCATAAAGGAGCCAAACACCCTCACTGGCGGAAAGATAGCCTCTTTAATAAATGGTGCTGGAAAAATTGGGCTTCAACTTGCCAAAGATTAAAACTAGACCTGTATCTCTCACCATGCACTAAACTAAAATCAAAACGGACTGAATATCTAAATATTAAAATAGAAACTCTGAACCAGTTGGAACAGAGGTTAGCTAGAACCCTTGAAGACATCGGTGTAGGAAAAGATTTTATGAACAAAACCTCAGTTGCCCATGAACTAGCACAAACAATCGACAAATGGGATCTCTTCTTATTAAAAAGCTTCTGCACAGCAAGAGAAACCACCAGCAGTGTGAAGAGACAATCCACAATGTGGGAAAAAATCTTCACCTGCTCTTCCTCAGACAAAGGTCTACTATCTCAAATCTATAAAGAACTTAAAAAGATCAGACCTCCCAAATTTAAAGACTCAATCCAAAAATGGGCATCTGAAATGAACAGACATTTCTCACACAAAGAAGTAGAAATAGCAAATAAATACATGAAAAAATGTTCAACATCACTGGTCATTCGAGAGATGCAAATGAAAACAATGCTGAGATTCCACTTCACTCCAGAAAGAATGGCTGCTATCATGAAATCAACCAATAACAAATGCTGGTGGGGCTGTGGGGAAAGTGGAATCCTGGTCCACTGCTGGTGAGAGTGTAGACTGGTGCAAGCACTGTGGAAATTAGTATGGAGATACCTCAAAGAACTAGGACTGGAAGTCCCATTTGACCCAGCTATTCCACTGTTGGGGATCTTCCCCAAAGAATTAAAAGAATCATACCACAGTGATATATGTGCGCCCATGTTCATAGCAGCGCAATTTGTAATAGCTAAAACTTGGAAACAGCCCAAATGCCCATCAACTGGAGACTGGATAAAGAAAATGTGGTTTTTTTATAAAATGGAGTACTACTCAGCCATAAAAAATGAGAAATTAGAGACATTTATAGCTAAGTGGATGCACATTGAGACAATACTCTTAAGTGAAATAAATAGGACACACATGTGTAAATACTGAATAGTTTTTCTGGTGTTAGAAACTGAAAGTGTAAATAAGGACTAAATGTATAATAGGTCATGTGAAATAGGAAGAAAAGGGGCAAAGGAGAAGGAAGTGGGAGGGCTAGGGGAAAGGATAGAAGGGAATGGGATTAAAATGAGAAAATGGAAAAATAGGAACAAAATCTTTGTAAATAGGGAGGGCTGGAGGGGTTGAAGAGAGGGCTGGGCAAAGGTGAAAAACAAGAACCAAGAGAGACTATGTAAAGGTGCAAATTTCCAATGATGAATGTCATTATATTGTATACCTAAAATGTACCAATGATTAGAATGAATAATCGATAATGTAAAATAGGAAGAAAAGGTCCAAAGGGGTAGGGGTAGTGGGAGGGGCAGGAGAAAGGAAAGAAGGGAAAGGAAAAAATGATGAGAAATAGAAAAATGGAAATAAAATCTTTGTAAATAGGGAAGGGTGGAGGGTGTGAAGGGAGGGCTAGGAATGGGGGGAAAAAAAGAACCAAGATGCATTATGTAAAGGTACAATTCCCAATGAGAAATGTAATTGTGTTGTATACCTACAATGTACCAATAAAAGAATTTAATACAAAAAAAAAAAAAAAAGAAAACACCAGTACAGAAACATTGGCTCAAATTTGCCCCAGAGTGTGCCAGGGATAAATAAGTCAAGTTCCATGGCAATAACTTTTCCCGGGTGACTCTGACTCTGTCAAGTGTACCACTCAGGAAACAAGTTTTATTTTTCCTAAGCAACATAATGAGAAAGTCAGATGGTAGAATTTCAAGCAAGAACAGTACTAGCACTCACATCTGAAGTTCACTGCAGCTATTCCATAGGCCTTGATGAGGATAATAATTCAGTGTCTTTTGGTCTTTAATATTTTGACATAAAATGTAACCAAATGGTATTCACAAGCCCTCTCTAAAATAGAAGTCATTTTCTGTATATGTACTTGTAGACTAACTGAATCTTAGATTTGATTGCATGCAGAGAAAACAGGGACTGATTCATCTTCTTCATCCTTACATAAGAAAAAACTAGCACAGTGAGGTAGGTAATTTTCCTGAATAATAAAGTTAAGTGGGAGAGTTCCTAACTTCTAAGCCATCAAACTCTTGCTGCTCAAATTATGATTCACAAAGCAGAATTATCTGCGTCTGGATATTACCTGTGGCAATTTTTTATGTCTGGAAACTTGTCAGAAATGCAAGAGTTCATCAAATAATCCAATTAATTATTGACAAATGAATTGAATAGGCACGTCTCAAAAGAAGTTCAAATGGCCACTAAGTATATGAAAAAATGTTCAACATCTTTAGCTATTATGGAAACACAAATTAAAACTACACTGAGATTCCATCTCACTCCAGTTAGAATGGCTGCCATCAAGAATATAAAAAACAGGGCCGGGGATTTAGCTCAGTGGTTCCACTGCCTGCCTCGCAACAAAGTTCAATCCCTGGTACCAAAAAAAAAAAAAAGAGTATAAAAAACAATGAATTCTGGAAAGGAACTCTCCTATACTGCTGGTAGGAATGTAAACTAGGACAACCATTATGAAAATCAGCATGGAGTTTCCTTCAAAAAAAATTAAAAATAGAACTACCATATAATGCAGCTATATCACTCCTTGGTATAAACTGGAAGGAATTAAAGTCAGCATAGTATAAGGATATGTGCATACTCATGTTTAGTGCAACACAATTCACAATAGCCAAGATATGGAACCAGCCTAGGTGCCTATCAACAGATGACTAGATGAAGAAAATATGGTATGTATACACAATGGCATATTATTCAGCCATAAAGAAGAATGAAATTATGTTATTTGCAAAAAAAATGAATGGAACTGGAGATCATTTTAAGTGAAATAAGCTAGATTCAGTGAGAAAAGTATTTCATGTTTTCTCTAGTATCTGGAATCCAAAAAAGATGAAATGGAAGTAAAAGGGACACCCTTATTAGGCAAGAGGAACAGAATAAGGAGAAGATGGGTGTAAGAGAGTATAGCAGGGGAGATAAAAAGAGTTGTTAACTACATCATTAAAAGATCATTAAGTTGATAAACATTTATTGAGGTGAAAAGTGACCCTTGAATCTGTTAAGTGAAGAGGTTACAAAACAGTACATATGAAATTGCCAATTGTTAAAATGTTTTATATCTATTGCTATATAGAAATCAAGGAATCATCTAGAATTTCATTTAGAATTGTGTTCAATTTGACTTTTCCAATTTGTCTCTGAGAGTCAGACATTTCTCTTTTGCTTGAGAATATTTTTAAGTTGTGCTACTATAAATTAGAGTATTTTTATACTATTATAAAATGTTTCTAAGTGGAGAAGAATTGCTATAAGTAGGTGGGGTGATGAACATGTTAATCAGCTTGATTGTAGTGATCATTTCACAATGTAAATGCATCTCAAAATATGATTTATACCTTAAAATGTATGAATATATTAGTCAATTACTGTATATTCATTAAAAATAGGGAAAAAAAAGAAATGCAGGATTTCACACCTAACACCTACTGAATCTAACCCACATCTTAAAAACAGCCACAGTGGGCAAGGGATTTAGCTCAGTGGTTCTGCCGCCTGCCTCACAAGCACGAGGTCCCGAGTTTGATCCCCAGTACCAAAAAATAAATAAATAAACAGCCATAGTGAATTATGCACAATAAATTTTGAGAACCATTGCACTATGCTCTGTTGCCTCTTTAATATGAACCGAGGTCTTACTATGTGAGTTCTTTGGGGAGCAAACCAAAAGAAAATTTACGTGGGAGATGAGAGGTGATAAAAATGTTTGGAGAGCTGGAAATACTTTAGGAAGATAAATAAAAAAAGACAAAGTGAAACATGACTATTATGTTTAGTATAATTTCAGTTTTAAATAAGGTTTAATTTTTGGTAAACTCTGATATATCATGTACAAGAGCTTCATTTATTTTTAGTAATTAAAATCCCCATCCCAGGAAGCCTATCAAATCACAGAATTATCCTTAAAGTATGAGAGATCTTAAAAGCCATCAATTATAGTCACATGTGTGATGCCTGAATTCTTCAGAAAAATCTGTTCATTGCTGGTCCCAGAACCTAGGAAAGTGCTTGACATTAAATATATACTCAGAAAACATTAGCTGAATGAATGAACAAATCCCTTAAAGCCATCTTCCTTCCAGTTTCTTTTGAAATAGAAACTCCAAGACCTCATTATTTTGTGAGAAAAATCTCCTTATCAGATATTCTTTCTTTATATTCTGCAATTTCTACCTTTCTTCCATTCACAGCCAATCAATCTGGTTCTGGACAAAACAGTGCTTCCTTTCCTACATGACCACTCTCCACTCTAAATATTTAAAATTCCTACACTATACATACATTACTTTTGGGTTACATTTGTCTTTGGGCATAATAAAGGGTTGACTCATAATGGATATGAAGTTTATGGTTAATTTTTGCCCCAAGCCTTCATTACTTCTTCATGTCTGCATAACATTCGATAGCATATATATGCAAATCTCAGTCCAGGAATTTGGGGGCTTTGGGTCATAATGAATGGTTTCTAGTTGTTCTATGCATAAGATAATAGGGGTAGAGGAGAAGCATGAATCAGTTAGGAAGGACAGTATTTTAAGATACTTCTAAAAGACTGCCCAGTTTCATTCATCTCTTCCTCTTTCCCCTTCTGCTGCTTTAGTCACAGTTAACAGAGGACCTAACTGATTCCAGTTCCCTGAGTTCCATTTTCAGGTAGGCATATTATGATTGATTTCACTATGGCTAGCCAAGAGACAAAATCCACAGGGTCTTCCTACAGTGTCATTTTGGTCTCACTGTGAAGGCCCATTTATTTCAACAGAAAGGTACTTGACCTTCACAGGTTCTTTCAACACTTAGCATTCTGCCTAAAACCAAAAAGGAATTTCACCCCAGGACCTCAGCATGGCTGACAGAAAGCAGAATAACAAGTGTGCTCTAGGAGGATTTTGAAAAAAACCTAGAGAAAAAAGAAATGGATAAAAGAGGAAAAAGAAACAAGGCAGGAAGGGAAGGCAACGGTGGAAACAAGCAGAAATGAGGGAGATGATGAAAACATAAGAGGGACAACAAATGGGGAGCTTTCAGAAACTAAAGAGTAATGAAGAAAAAAAGAGGTAAATGAGGAACTAGAGTTTGAGAAAAGATGGAGAGTGATAATCTTTAGCAGAGAGAGGGACAGGCAAAAGCAAATGGAAGAAATCTGTAGTATTTTTCAAACTTGAAATAAACACTGTCAGCATATGAAAAAGTAGAAAAGTTAATAGTCATGGTTAGCACCAAGACTCTTGGAAGATCAGAGATCAAAATTCACATGAATCACCTACCTATCTTTAATTTTATAGTCAAGGAATCTGATATTGAGACAAAGGAAGTTTCTTGACTCAGCTACCAAGCTAACCACCCCAGAGATAATAAATGCCTTACCTAAAATGTTATTTGTTGTCAGAATTTATAGTCTTTTCCTTGTCTTTTTGAAAGTGACAAAAGCTATGTGCCAAACCTACATAAAAAACTATTTTGGATAATAAACCACGATCAAATGTAGTGACTAATTCAATGTTATATGGAAGCAGATGCTTCTCTATTACAGCCATGAAATAAGATGTAGATAAAAAGAATCACCACCACCACCTTCTCTTCCTGTGCTCTCAACCTAGCAGAATGATCACATCAATAAGGACCCAAATCAGAAATGGAAATAGTCCATAAGCAATGATTTCCTCTTCTCTGATCCTAACTTAGCCAGCTAACCATTAGGGCTTCTAACTACGATGCCTCAGAAGAAATGACATATTTTTCCACCTCAAGCAGCTCTGCACTATCCTAGGAAATATCACTCAGCTCTATTCACAGAAATTGACATTGAGTGAAATATAAGCTTCTTTTAGCACATTTTTTAAATTAAATATTCTTTTAAACTAAGTTTAATCTCAAGGTTCAATATCAGCATTTCCACATACATGTATAGTTTCTATCCCTCCTTTAAACAAACATTTCTCTTTGCCTAACTGAACTCTTCCAAAACAGAATTAAACTTCACCCTAGCTAATCAGGCTACTGTTGAGACAAGGGTTGAGATAAATATCTTTTTCTTAAACCACAGTCACTTGCAGAATTTCTCACCCAACAGATAAGGGTTGATCTTTATTGGCAGTTTTGATATCATTATATGTAATGTTTCATGAATTGTGTTTATGGAAGTTCTTTGCTTCCATTTAATAACTGAAAAAGACAAACACAAAATCTTCTGGGTGAGGGTGCTTAAGCAAATGAGTTATTTCTCCACAAACATCTGCCTCACTGGAAATCATTTCATGGGCAAGTAGGTAAGTACAAGCATAGTTTCTTATCCCCTTCCCCAAAAAGGCTAAATCAGGGATAAGCAAACAGACTCCTAGAAGAGGCCAGATAAATATTTTAGCCATTACAGGCTATGCACTCTTGATTGTGATTACTAAACTTTGCCATTTCAGCTCAAACTCAACCACAATGTATAAAAAGCAGACATGGCTGTGTCTCTATAAAATTTTATTTACAAAAACAAACAAAGGACCACATTTGATGCTTTTTTTGAGACAGGGTCCCACTATGTAGTTCAGGTTGGTCTTGAACTCACAGAAATCCTCCTGCCTCACCCATCCCAGTGCTGTGATTACAGGCATGCACCACCTTACCTGGACACATTTGATTCTTGAACTAGATTGTAGTTTGCCAATCCTGGGCTCAACCATTAAACAATTTCTTAAACTAGATCTCTACAGATCCACTGGGCAGAAATACAAAATCTTACATTTGGAAGAACCTTTATACAGGGGTCTTATCAAGTGAGTATTTACTTACCCCAAATCAACTCTATATACTAAAAGTTCACAAAGAGCAAGGTAAAGAGGGGGGAAAACTAACAGTTTAAAGAGATAGAACATTAACCAACTGTTCCACCTAGTTGAACCTATGCCCTGATGTGAGAGAGAGACCAGAGTGAAATAAGGTAAAATTGCCTGTGTTCTCAGTCAGTTAGTTTTTCTGGTTCTTTGGAGTCCCTCAGGAACTCTGGAGCGCTCCAGAACTTTCATTTCATGAGTCCTATATACCCCGAAGAGTGACGTCCTACTTATAGTGTTTAAAGTTACTATATTACTTTCTTACTGTGGGCCCCCCAAAGTACCTAAACGTGACCAAATTAAGAAACAGTTATCTTGGCCAGGCATGGTGGTGCATGCCTGTAATCCCAACACTTGGGAGGCTGAGGCAGGGGGATGGCTGTGAGTTCAAGGCCAGCTGGGCTACATAGTGAGTGTGAGGCCAGCCTGGACTACATGGCAACACTCTGTCTCAAAAAACCAAAAAAATAAAAGACAAAACAGTTATCTCAAGGATAGAGGGTAAAAGAGAACCATTGAACCTGCTGAGAAAGTTTGTGGCTCCCCATAATGGTGTCTTCTCCAGTGACTTTCGAAAATGACTTTGTGTGCCATTTTCTCTTTAAACACTGATTTTTAAAAACCTTGCTCAGTTTAAGACACAATACCAGCACAGCTAGCCCAGTCTGATTCAGCACTTGCAACTTCTCTACCACATCCCCACACAGTTCATTGAGCCCATACAATGAGATAACAACCATAAGAGGAAACGAATGGCTTCTGGAGGCAAGGCATTCCTTCTGTAAATCACTTCATTAGAAATTTCCTACCAGATTAATCTAACCCATCTGCACTCCAAAAGCTTGTATATATTACAGACAATTCCCAAACAGGAAGCAACTCTCCATGTAGTCACCCTTGGTGCAATTGTAATCTCTGGGCCTATTACTACCATTTCCAAAATTCATTAATATTACAATTTTTGATAAGAAAAATTGGGAGTTTCCCACTATGAGGTTGCCCTCTGGCCTGTGAGTTTACAGTGTTATTCTGTGCCCAGAAGTGAAGTGGAGTGGTGATGATAAGAGGCCAATAAAGTTGGCTTCCTTCACTTGATGCTATATCTGAACAACTTATTTCTCTGCCTATGCAAAACGTGTGCCTCCAACAGGCCCATATTTATAATAGTGGATTTCATTGGGATGTCAGATATTTAAAGTTTAACCTATAGATAGTTGGTTTACTGATATATAGGTTTATTCTTTTTAATCTTTATTTTTATTAATACTTGCTTGTCATACAAAATGACTGCATTTATCATGGGGAATTTATGCCTGTACATATTATATCTTAATCCTTTTTTTCCAATTCCTCTTCCTCCTTTGACCGTCCGCCCCCCCTTCATAAAAATTTTGTTTCCATCATTTCCTTACATTCTCTTTTTTTAAAACCCATTTCCCAGGCTGGGGATGTAGCTCAGTGGTGCTGCCACCTGCCTCGTAAGCACAGGGTCCCACGTTCCATCCCTGGTACCAAAAAAAACCCCATTTCTCTTCCTTTCCTTCCCCTTCCCATTTGAACATGTTCTTCCTACATCCCAATGTCTGTCTTCCATTTTGCTCCTCTTTTACACTTTGGATTCCTCATACAAGAGAAAACAATGCAAAACTTTAAACTTGTGTGTCTGATTTATTACACTTAAGATTATGGTCTTGAGGTGCAACCATTTACCTAAAAAATGACTCATTTATCCTTCTTTATGGCACAGTAGTACTCCACTGTATATAAAAGCCACATTTTCTTTATCTATTTATCTGTTAATGGGCATATGGGCTCTTTACAAGATTTAGTTTTTACAAATTATGCTTCTATAAAAAAGGGTATGCATGTATCACTGTGGTATGATGCTTTGAACACTTTTGGGAAGATACCAAGAAGGGGAATACCTGGATCAAATGAAACCTCTAGTTTTAGTTTTTTGAGAAATCTCCATCATGATTTCCAAATGGTTAACCAATTTACACTTTCACCAACAATGAAGAAGGTTCCTTTTTCTCTGCAGCCTCACCAGCATTTATTATTGATTGATTTTTTGATGATAGCCATCCTCTCTGGAGTGAGATAGAGTCTCAGTGTTGTTTTAATTTACATTTCTTGAATCACTAATGATGTGGAAATTTATTCTTATATTTATTTGCTGTTTGTACTTCTTCACCTGGGAACTGTCTATTCATTTCTGATGCCCAGTTTTGGATAGAGTCTTTAAATTTGGGGAATCTGAGTTTTCTGTGATTTTTATATATTTTATATATTAGTGCTCTATCTGAGAACTAGCTGGTAAGCAACTTTTCTCATTCTGTGAGTTGTTTCTTCACTATCAGTAATTTATTTTCTGTGCAAAAATTTTTAATTTGATGTGATCCTACTTGTTGATTCTTTGTACTATTTCCGGTGTAATTGGGATTTTGTTCATAAAGTTTTTGCCTACACCTATGCCTTCAAAAGCTTTACTTATTCTATCTTCCACCAAAATAAGTGTTTCTGTATATTTAGATCTTTGATCCATTTCCATTTTAGTTTAGTGCCTGGTGAAAGATATAGCTCTATGTTCAATTTTTGGCATATGGAAAGCCAGTTGTCCCGGTGCCATTTATTAAAGATGTTACCCTCCTTCCAGTGAGTGTGTTTGGCTCCTTTGTCAAAGATAAGGTAGCTGGGTGTGCCTGGAGTTGTTTCTGTAGCCTCTATTCTGTTCCATTGATTCACCTGTCTATTTTTGTGCCAATTCCATGCTGTTTTTACCACTCTAGTTTTTAGTAAAACTTCAAATCAGGGATTATGATGCCCTCTGCCTTGCCCTTGTCACCCAGATTTAGTTTTGCTATTTTAGGTCTCTTTTGGTTCCTTATAAATGTTAAGATTGTTTTTTCTAGTTCTGTGAGGTAAGCTACTGGTATTTTGATTGGGATTTCATTAATCTCTGTAAGAGTTATGGAAGTGTGGCCATTTTGACTATATTGGTTCTGTTCATCCAAGAACAGGGGATATCTTTCCATTTTCTAATATCCTCTTTGGTCTCCTTTTTCAGAGTACTGCAGTTTTCAGTGTAGAGGTCTTTCACTTCCTTGGTTAGAATACTTCCTAAGTATTTCATTTTTCTTGATGCTATTTTGAAAGGTGTTATTTCCCTAATTTCTCTCTTAGTGAATTTTTTATTTATGTACAAGAATGCTATTCATTTTTGAGTGTTGACTTTGTATCCTGTTACACTGCCATATTTATTTATTACTTCTATGAGTCTTTAGATGGAGTTTCTGGAGTCTTCCATGTAGAGGATCATGTCATCAGCAAATAATGATAATTTAACTTCTTCCTTTCCTATCCTTATTCTTTTATTTCTTTCTCTTGTCTAATTGCTCTGGCTAATGTTTCAGATCTATATTGAACAGGAGTGATGATAAATAGGCATTCTTGTCTTGTTCCTGATTTTAAGGCTTTTAGTTTTTTTCCATTTAGTATGATGTTGGCAGTTGGTTTGTCTTTAATGGATTTTATCAGATTGAGATAAAGAATTTTTATTCCAATTTTCTGTAGGGTTTTTATCATGAATGTGTGTTCAATCTTGTCGGGTGCTTTTGCTGCACCTATTGAGATGATCGTGTGGTTTTTGTCCTTGGTTCTATTAATGTGCTGTATTAAATTTCTTGATTTGCATATGTTGAACCATCCCTGCATCCCTGGGTTAAATCCTATCTGGTCATGATGTATAATCATTTGGATGATTTGTTGCATTCTGTTTGTCAGTATCTAATAGAGGATTTTTGCATCTATGTTCATTAAAGAAATTGGTCTGTAGTTCTCTTTTTTGGGGAATCATTTCTGGTTTTGGTAGCAAGGTAATGCTTGCCTCCGGGAATGACTTTGGAGTATTGCTTCCTTTTCAATTTCATTAAAGAATTTGAGGAGTAGTGGCATTAAATCTTCTATAAATTTCTTGTAGAATTCAGCATTCAGTCAATCAGGACCAGGCCTTTTCTTTGTTGGTAGATTTTTTATTACTTCTCCAATTTTATTGGCTGATGTTGGATTATCTAGAATTTTTATATCTTCCTGATTCACCATTGGTAATTCATATATATATATATATATATATATGAATCTACCCATTTTCCATTTCATCTGAATTTTCCATTTCTTAAGAGTATAGATTCACAAAGTAGGTACTGATGATCTTCTGGCTTTCTGCAGGTTTTGTTTTCACCTTTTTCATTCTAATTGCATGAATTTGGGTCTTTTTGTTTTTTCTTGTTTTGATAAGATAGGCTAGGGATTTGTCTATTTTATTTAATTTTTCAAAGAACCAACTCTTCAATTCACTGACACTTTGTACTGTTTTTTTAAAATCTCAATTGCATTAATTTCTGCTCTGATATTGATAATTTCCTTCCTCCTTCTAGCTTTGGATTTCCCTTGCTCTTTTTCTCTAGAAACTTAAGGTTCAACATTAGGCTATTATTTGAGTTCATTCTGTTTTTTCTGATGTGGGAATTTGTCACTATAAACTTCCTTCACAGTACAGCTTTCTTTGCATCCCATAGGTTCCAGTATGTCATACTGCCATTATTATTTAATTGTAGAAAGTGTAACTTTTTCCTTAATTTTATCTGTGACCCATTGTTTATTCAAGAAGGTGTTATTTAATTTCCATGTGTTTATGCAGCATTTGGGTTTCTTTTGCCATTGATTTGTAATTTCACTGCATTATGATCCAATAATATACTTGGGATAATTTCAATCTCTTTGCATTTACTTAAGTCCTATTTCGGAGAAAGTCCCGTGTACTTCTGAGAATGTGAATTCTGTTGTTGGGTGAAACACTCTGTAGATATCCATTAAGTATATTTTTTCAATGGTTTGGTTCAACTCTGATATTTCTGTGGCTTTTTTTTTGTCTAGTTGACCTACTTGTAATGGTGGGGTGTTGAGTTGCCACATTACAACTGCATTAGCGCTTACCTGATTCTTTGTATCCAGTAATGTTTGTTTTATGTAGTTGAGTGTGCCAGTGTTTGGTGCATATATATTATATTTTCATAAGTGTTATCTCTTCCTGTTGGATTGTTCTCTTAACGAGTATGTAGTGACATGCTTTGTCTCTTTTGATCAGTCTTGGCTTGAAATCCACTTTGTCTGCAAATGGCATGGCTACTCCTGCTTTTTTTCTAGGTTCCTGTTGCATGGAGTATTATTTTTTCCATTCTTTGATTTGCAGTGTATGTATTTCTTTTTGAGTTAAATGTCTTTCTTGTATGCAGTATACTGGCAGATCTTGTTTCTTGATTCATTCTGCCAATCTGTTTCTTTTGATTGGTGAATTGAGATCATTCACATTGATTCTTTCACTTCTGTTTAATTGCTTGTCTGGCCTGGTAGATTTATTCTAATGGGAATTTTAGAATTGTCTTTTTCTAGGATATCCTTGAGAACTTTTTGGATTCCTGGTATGGTGGTTATGAATTTCTTCAGGTGTTCTTTATCGTGGAAATATCTTAATTCTCAATCAATTTTGAAAGATAAAATTTTGTGGGGTATATCAATTTGGGTTGGAGGTCATTATTTTTTT
>NW_004624773.1:14470177-14483320 GCF_000247695.1 Heterocephalus glaber
GAGGAATGAAGAAGAAGAAGAAGAAAAGAAAAAGGAGGAGGAGGAGAAGGAGAAGGAGAAGCAGAGGGAGAGGGAGAGGGAGGAGGAGAAGGAGAGGGAGGAGAGGGAGGAGAAGGAGAAGAAGGAGGAAGAGGAGAAGGAGGAGAAGGAGAAGAAGGGGGGAGGAGGGGGAGGAGGAGAAAGATTTTCTATGTATTCTCAGAAGAGTGTTTTCTTTCAGAGTCAATGGTGTTTAATTTTATAAGTCACATTCCTCTTTGCCCCTTCTTTATAGTCTGGGAGTTTGTATGGAGGTTACTTCATTTGAGGGAATCCTGCTCTGTAATCCTGTTTGTGGCAGCTGTTTAAACTGGTGTATTAGACCAGGGAGGGTGTGGGGCCTTGGGTTCTGAGGTTGCTGACATTAATTTCTTCTGTTTGGAGACCAACACTGGTTACCTGGTGTATATTCCAGTGTACCTGGGACTAGCTCCAGACACCAGGCAGAGACTCCTATCACCTCAAGATGCCCAGAGGAGACCCAAGTTCACCAAAGGCTAACATGGTGAGGTTCCCACAGGGCAAGTAAGGGTACAGGGTACTTAGTATATCACAGGCATCCAGAGCACAGGGAAAGCCAGCAGATCTTCAGCTCTTTCTGCCAACCAGGCAGAGGACCAGCCTAATGCACTAGGTGGGGACTCTGCCCAGTCTTGGGTGATGTGCAGGGTGGATACTTCATTGTGCCCAGTGTACAAGTGGGTGTCCACAGAGGCCAGGCATGTCAGACAGAGACTTACTAGAGATTGAAAGTCCTCGTGGAGCCAGGGGTCTAGCTCAGTGGTTCCACCGCCTGCCTCACAAGCTCAACGTCCTGAGCTCGATCCCCCGGTACCAAAAAGAAAAGAAAAGAAAGAGAGAGAGAAAGGAAAGTCCTTGTGGAAACAGGCTGCCCAGGACTGGTGATAGGCATCAGCCAGTCTCTGGCCAGTCTATGAGGGGTGTGGGGGAATAGGAGCTGGGTGTGGACTCAAACAAGCCCAGGAGGCTGTGTACAGACTCAAGCCAAACCAATGGTAGCACTGTTTGCCAGGTGAATGTCCTAGTAGGTGAGGAACAAACTTGGAGCATTCAGTGGTGACTCAGGCATGCCCAGGATCTTATAATGATGACTCCAGAAATAGGCAATGTTCACTTATTTACTGGCAGGGTCTAGATCAGGCAGGAGGGAGGGAGCTTCCCCTGCACCTGATCTCTCGCCTCTGGTATGAGCTGGTGATAATGCTGCCAGGCTCATGCCTGCTATGTTTGCAGAGAGAGCTATTGGATGAAGGGGCTCATATACCCCCACCCCCAGTGTATCTCATAAGGCTAGATTCTGCCACACTGCTTGGATCTTTTCAGTGGGAAGTTCTCAAAATGACTGTTCATGGGATGTATGAGAGCTGGTGTGCAACAGACTGGCCCTCAAAGACTACTTCACTCCTTTTTAACCATTATGTATACTTTTGTTGATCTACAAATATCTTCTTTCAAATTCATTCTTTGTATCAGGATGTATGTACCCTCCCTGCTTAAGCTTTGTTTCTAGTTGATGTGCTCTAAGTTTCTCTGATGTGACTCCTCTACTCAGTCATGTTGGATCTCCTCATTTATAGATTTAAATATGAAAGAAAGACTAACCTATATTCTACTGCTGAACAAATGTCTGTATAATAGGAATTGCTCTTATAATTATTCCAAATTTATTTTCAAGAAGAAAAAAACCCATGATACTATTCCTCTATGCTTTATGAAAAGATGCATTGAAACTGGGACTTGATAATACAGGGATGACTAACCTTCCTAGGTAATCATGGTACTAGTTATTTTTATCATCTGTCACCCTCAAAATTCTCCACTATTTGCTAGGTGATTTCTAAGACTTTTAATGAGGGGAAAATGTCTTTTGCTCCCTAACTCAATTCAACAATAAGTACAATAGAAAGCCAGGCATTCATGGTCTAAATTCACAAAAAGATCTAAGTAACTAATATGCCTCAGACCAGCCTGTGGGCCATAAAAGTCAGTAAAGATTAGGCTCATTCAGAAACATTAAATTGGGGAAGGGTGGAGTAGAAAAAACACAGAACTGGAATAATGTTAATTTTTTTAAAAAACTTATCTTTATAAACTTGACTGGGACAAAGGATTGAGAGACAGAAAAGGAAGGGAAGGATTTACCCAAGAGGTCATTTACCAATTAGTCTAGAAGGGCAGTTCAGATTCCAAAATAGAAGTGGTAGTATATAAAAACATGTTTGATTTGCAATTGGTTGAACCCATGGATGCAGAACCCATGGATATGGACAGTCAACTATATATTATCATGTTATACACTTGAAATATATACAATAATATTTTTTACCTTAAGTTGTCTAAGCAATAACTTTAGCTCAAGATTTCTCCACATGAGGAAACAGAAACTTAGTCAATTATTTGAAGATATTCCTTTAATGTATTTTCAACTGTCTCACTGTTCAATGGTAGAGTTATTCACTATAAGTAAAACCATACTCAGCCCTAAAATAAATTTTATTTTTTACCATCTTTATTTTCATTTTTTTCTATAGTTCAAATTTAAAACTAATGTCACTTCCTTATTCCAATATAACTACATTACCATCCACCTTCCATGTGTAGTTATTGTCAAACATACTCTATATATGTACGTTATATGCCATCAATACTATTTTACAGGTATTGTTTACTACACCTGCTTTTTAAATAATCTAATGTAAATTTTTAAGAAACAAATGTGTTTTCAAAAAAGTCTGATGGGAGGGAAGGTGCTCAAGATTCATTGTCATCACTGAGGAAATTGAAGCTTAGGTTAGTTAGGGCATTTGCTCAAGTTCTGAGGTCTAATTGTACAAGTTGAACAATAATCTATCTGTTCATTCCTTCAAATTGCAGAGAGTCAGTCACTGAAGTGGTGCTAATGACACAAGTCTAGCTGAGTATTCTAACAAGGGCTATGGCAAACATAAGTGGAATGGTATGGTTCTCAACCTAGACTGAGAAGTCAAGGAAGGTTTCTCAAAGGAAGAGGGGACTTCTAAGATAAATGCTGTAGAAGGTGTGCAGATATCCATGTGAAGAAGTGGGCAGGAATTTTCTATAGCAAACCTGCAGCTCGTAGGAAGGCGAGATGGTATATTCTGGGCCCAAACATACATGTTTCTGTTCTCTATTACAAGCTATCACAACAAATAATCTGGGAATCCCAAGCTACCACAAACCTACCAGGAAGATCTCCATCCATCACTGTAATTTGTAATGATATCCATTGATTATTTCAGTTATTCATTTAGCATTTAATGAATTCTCACACATAATATGAAAAATAATACTTAGCACCTACTATGCACCAATCACTTTGCATACATTGTTTTATCTGATCCTTGCCACAATCCTCCAAGGTGGGGACAATTATCTCTATTTTACAAATTGGATTCACTATCATTAAGTAAGTTGCCACTATGAAAAACTGAAACATAATTCTACCTAATCTAAAACCTCATTCATTTATTAAAATAAATATATTTATTATCATCCTAACGAAAGAAATCAAAGACCTCTTCTCTGAAAACTATGGCACTCTGAAAAGAGAGATTGAAGATGATATCAGAAAATGGACAGACATCCCCTGCTCCTGGGTAGGAAGGATTAATATAGTGAAAATGGCCATACTTCCAAAACTGCTATATAGATTTAGTGCAATTCCAATTGAGATCCCAGCAGCATACTTCATAGACCTCGAGAAAACAATCCAAAAATTCATTTGCAACAAGAAGAAACCCAGAATAGCAAAAGCAATTCTAGGTAACAGAGACATGGCAGGGGGTATCACAATCCCCAACCTGCAACTCTACTACAAAGCTACTGTGATAAAAACAGCATGGTACTGGCAAAGAAACAGACTTGAGGACCAGTGGAACAGATTAGAAGATGCAGAAACAATACCAGACACACTCAGCCATCTCATCTTCGATAAAGGAACAAAACACCCTCACTGGAGGAAAGATAGCCTCTTTAATAAATGGTGCTGGAAAAATTGGGCTTCAACTTGCCAAAGATTCAAACTAGACCTGTATCTCTCACCATGCACTAAACTAAAATCAAAATGGATTAAAGATCTAAATATTAAAATAGAAACTCTAAACCAGTTGGAACAGAGGTTAGGTAGAACCCTTGAAGACATTGGTGTAGGAAAAGATTTTATGAACAAAACTTCAGTTGTCCGTGAACTAGCACAAACAATCAACAAGTGGGATCTCTTCTTATTAAAAGGCTTCTGCACAGCAAGAGAAACCACCAGCAGTGTGAAGAGACAATCCACAATGTGGGAAAAAATCTTCACCTGCTCTTCCTCAGACAAAGGTCTACTATCTCAAATCTATAAAGAACTTAAAAAGATCAGACCTCCCAAATTTAAAGACCCAATCCAAAAATGGGCATCTGAAATGAACAGACATTTCTCACACAAAGAAGTAGAAATAGCCAATAAATACATGAAAAAATGTTCAACATCACTGGTCATTCGAGAGATGCAAATGAAAACAACGCTGAGATTCCACTTCACTCCAGAAAGAATGGCTGCTATCATGAAATCAACCAATAACAAATGCTGGCGGGGCTGTGGGGAAAGAGGAACCCTGCTCCACTGCTGGTGGGAGTGTAGACTGGTGCAACCACTGTGGAAATCAGTATGGAGATACCTCAAAGAACTAGGACTGGAAGTCCCATTTGACCCCACTATTCCACTGCTGGGGATCTTCCCCAAAGAATTAAAAGAATGCACCCATGTTCATAGCAGCACAGTTTGTAATAGCTAAAACTTGGAAACAGCCCAAATGCCCATCAACCGGAGACTGGATAAAGAAAATGTGGTTTTTTTATAAAATGGAGTACTACTCAGCCATAAAGAATGACAAACTAGAGACATTTATAGCTAAGTGGATGCACATTGAGGCAATACTTTTAAGTGAAATAAATAGGACACACATGAATAAATACCGAATAGTTTCTCTGGTGTGAGAAACTGAAAGTGTAAATAAGGACTAAATGTAGAATAGGTAATGTGAAATAGGAAGAAAAGGGGCAAAGGGGAAGGAAGTGGGAAGGCTAGAGGAAAGGATAGAAGGGAATGGGATTAATATGAGAAAATGGAAAAACAGGAACAAAATCTTTGTAAATAGGGAGGACTGGAGGGGTTGAAGGGAGAGCTGGGCAAGAGTGAAAAATAAGAACCAAGAGAGACTATGTAAAGGTGCAAATTTCCAATGATGAATGTCATTATATTGTATACCTAAAATGTACCAATGATTAGAATGGATAATCGAAAATGGAAAATAGGAAGAAAAGGTCCAAAGGGGTAGGGGTAGTGGCAGGGGCAGGGGAAAGGAAAGAGGGAAAGGAAAAATGATGAGAAATGGAAAAAAATAGAAATAAAGTCTTTGTAAATAGGGAAGGGTGGAGGGTGTGAAGGGAGGGCTTGGAATGGGGAAAAAATAAGAACCAAGATGCATTATGTAAAGTTACAATTCCCAAGGAGAAATGTAATTGTGTTGTATATCTACAATGTACCAATAAAAGAATTTAATAAAAAATATATATTTATTGATTGCCTACTGTGTACACACTGCTATGGAAAATGGGCCCACAGACTCAGAATTTTTAAATAAAAATGTTTCTGGGAGATCTGCCCTAGTAATTAGAATGTGTATTAAACATGCACAAGGTTTTAGGCTTGATATCCAGCACCACAGAAAATAAATAAATGAAAATAAAATAGGAATTTTTCAAAGAACCACATTGTAGGAAGAAAAGTCAACTGTGCTCATTAGCCAGTAGCTCAGCAACTAACATATCTCAGTTCCAGAATACATCAAAATTACAGCTTTCTTTGACCTACACGTAAAACTTAAGAAAGATTCTCTCTGAAAATTGCCCTATGGTCAGCAGGGAAGGATGTCACTGCAAACTCAGGAGGGGAAAGACCTCTGGGGCTCAGCAGAGAAGAGGAGATAAACTTTTTCATTTTATGCTGCCAAACTTCAAAAAGACTATTTGCAAAGAACACAGGTGGCATTCATTCAAAAGGGTGCACAATATTTGTCCAGGAAAACATTAAGGAGCTAATCATCTTGTTGAGACCTCATCTAACTCTCTGTAGCTAATGACATGAAACATGCTTTTGTCATGGAAGGACTAACTTTTTCTCACTCTGAAGAGTAATGTCAGTGCCAAAGAAAGCACAGTGAGAGGTCTCAAAAGCAAAGGAAGACTGTGGAATTAACATGTTATAGATGTAGTGGATGTTTGCTGTTCATTTGAGTTACCTAGCTTCAGATCCTCTTCCTGTATTTGAGAACTCTCCATTTAATAAGTTGTTATGTGGGGCATGGAGGGGATAAGAGGAAAAAAAACCCTTCTATAAAGGCTAAAAATATTAGATACTCGCTTTCTCTAAATCCCTTGCCATATCCATATAATATTTCCATTCCAGACACTTAGAAGCTGTTGAAGCAAAGGGAAGAGATGAATGACCACTCCTTGCCTCTTGGCAGAAATATGTTACAGAAAGGCAGATTATGGGGAAGAAATAGCAGTGGTACAGACTGTGGCTTCTAAGATGTACTGATGGTGGCTAGAGTTTTCTCTTCAAATCAATTCTATTGCATGATTTTGATTGTTCTTTATCTTTACAAGAAATTTGTGTTCTATAACAATTTAATTAACTATTTCATGCTAAGTTAGCCAGGGTTAGTCTTTTTCGCTTGTATATAGGAATCCTAACTGACAGAATGAATATTTGCTGGTTAGATTGTTCAGTATATCTTTAGCCTCTCGTAGTATCTTCATACCACCTCCTTGAGGAACCGCCCTAACCCCAAAATATACATAAAATCAAAATCAGTTTCCCCATTACAGAGGTTCCATCTGTCCTTTCCTTCCAAAGATATTCTTTACAGTTGAAACACTAGGCTCATCATAGATCCCATTCCTTGAACACAGCAAGTTGTCTGGGTATGACACATAAAGCAAAGTTGAGCGCAACCATTCAATCTGGGATTTTGTATTTTATTGGCAACTAGGAAAGAAAACTTACGTGCCAGAGAATAGTAATGACTTGGCTTGTGAAATATAAAGCATAAAATGGCAAAATGCCTTTGCCCTCTCATCACCAGAAAGTAACATGGTTCTGTATTTTTGACACAAGAATTCCTACAGAATGGAAGGAAGGTTCCTACAGAAGTGAGGAGGACTCATAGAAATTTCAAGTTGGGCTGTCTCTCTGATCTGACAAATGAACAACTTTAGGCCCACAGAGAGAAAGTGACTCACACAAGATACACAGCTTTTACAAAACAGAATGAAAATTCTCTCTACCTCCTGCCAAAATTTGCATATACTCAGGCCAGGTATTTAGCTCAGTGGCACTGCACCTGCCTCAAAAGTGTAAGGTCCTGAGTTTGATTATATTATATAATTATTAAAATATATTATATATAGTGTATATTATATAATCTGTTATATTATTGTGTTATATAGTCTAATATATAATTATATATTTTAATCTAGAGTGAAGGTTCTCCAAAGAAAATGACACTGTATCTGTTTTGTTCTCCACTGTATCTTTAGTGCATAGAACAGTGTCCAGCACACAGTAGATGCTTACTAAATCTTTTTAATAAAGCCATCTTTCCATTATCCTCAGTGAATAAGTACAAATTTGAGTGATTAATGGTATTGATTATAAAATGCATGTGTCTTCATATATAAATGCATGCTATTACAAAAATATTTAGTCTCATTCTTTTTCAAAGTTGGTCTAAAGAGAACCTTTGAACATATTCTAGGTTTTTAGTGCCCATGGCACCCTCCAGTGTCTGGAAACCAACCACCTACCCTTTATCCTTCTGATAATGAAATTAATCAGTAATCTCAGTGTGCCCACCTATTTAATTACTTAATATTGGTCTTGTGATAAGTATAACTTGTGGAACAAATACTAGGTTGTTTAGCATCACAAACACTTTCAACATAGATTTCTCACTTCTCTATCTCACCACTGACCCAATTCCTTGGGCATGTTCTTCATTTTCTTTGAACTATTAGCTACTTTGGTGAAGAGGCCTTTCGTAGATATATTATGATCCCTTGAGAGTCATTTGAGGTTGCTTTTGAAGTGAACTGTTTATTATCCATGAGCTTATGATGGAGCATTTCTCAGTATTCTGGCATTATCCTTTGTCCACCTTATGTAGGAAGAAGTGATTTTTTTCTATCCCAAAAATATTTTAAACAAATAGTTCTTTTTCATTTTATATTTTTATATTTTACTTGCAGAGTCACTTTTTCAGAATTACTTATGTCATTGGGAAGACAATGCTGAGTTTTGGAACATCCGCTGTAATTAGTTCATAGAGTTTCTCTTCCTAGTATTCTACCCTTTAATCATCAGGAAGAGTTATATCCTACTTCCTTTACTCCTTTGATTATCTTTATACATTCCACTATTTAATCCATTTCCAGCAAAAGCTAACCAGGATTTTCAGACCTTCCTGTTTAAATGAGATAAAAAGGTATCTATTACTAACTGTTTTGGTTTCAACAGATATAGATTCTAGAATTGACCGATTCTACCCTACCACAAGCTAAAAACTAATCTCCTGGGTACTACGCCTCTAAGAATATTTCCATATTTAAGCCATGCTTCCCATGTTATATTCTGTATTTGAGCCATGGGCCTGAGAGCCCTGCCATGTACCTAGAGCAAGGAAGTTGAAAATATTGCCAAAAGCTTTGATTTCATTTAAGCTAATATCTAATTGTTATACAAACCAGTAGAATTCAATCCAATTGAGTTCAACTCAAGGAGCATCTGCCTTGCGCCAGGTGTCGAACTCAGCATACTTTGCAATTACCAAGGGAACAAAAACACACTCTGCCTTCAAGGAGCTTATTATAGTCTAAACGTTTTCATTAATGACATGAAGATACCCAGCAGAATAAGGTAAATTACAATGGAAATATAAACAAATGTTTCAAAAGGCAGTGGAGGAAAACTGAAAAATGTGAACTATTTCACAAAGCTGCAAACTCATCAAAACTCATCACTTTAGAGCTGGCACTCTAAAACTGTGAAGTTACTATTTAGCCCAAGCGGGTCACCTGAAAGGGAAGGAATGCCCAGTCTGGGTCAAACGCATATAAATGTTTGATTTAATGTCTCTGGATATTGAACTAAACACTGCCAAAGAAATGCAGCTATGATACTCCCCTGTTAAGAGGAGTTTGGTGGGGTTTCCAAATCAATTTAGCTCATTGAACATAAGAGAAACAAAAACACTCCAAGAGCCAATTTTCTCTCTATGTTTTTATCACACTAAAAACTGACTCAATCTTCCTGCAGGATTCAACCTTCCCTTTTATGTAAATTTTCTTAGAAGAAAGGAAGGAAGACCTTATAGACTTTTTGTAGAAATGTAAGGAAATCTATTTAGTGATCTGTGTATCTCCAAAGACCAATTAAAAGAACTTCCTTCATTTTCTTTGGTGATATTTGGGGTTTCTTGTATAGTATCCCAGGGAATTTTCCTTGGATCCACTTTCTCAAACATTTTTGTACAAGGACAGTCTTTCAGCTCCTCTGTACAGAAACAAATTGAGACTTAAAGAAGATAAGAATCTTGCTTAAGACTCAGGCAGTGTCAAAATGAGAACCAAGTTTTCCCGACTCCCAGTCTATGCTCTTCCTACACCACTTCATATCATATGTGAAGATTACAACATATGACTAGGCTTAATCCTGCTTCCTACTTTCTAGGATCGGTCATCTATTGATTGGCCACATTTTTCCATTTCTGAAACAGCCTTGCCATAGAACACACACAAACTGTATGGGTTGAGTATTCCTTATCAAAAATCCTTGAGTCCAGATTTCAGATTTTTTTCTGATGTTGAAATTTTGCATAAACATTATGAGATATCTTAGGGATAGGACCCAAATGTAAGCACAAATTCTTTTATATTTCGTAAACACCTTCACACAAAGTCTAAAGGTAATTTTACATGATATTTTTAGTGTCTCTGCGTTTTGACGTCACATAATGTCAGGCATGGAATTTTCCACTTGTGATATCATGTCAGTTTGTGAAAAGTTTCAGATTCTGAAGTATTTCAGACGTGATACTTTTGAAGTAGAAATGCTCAACCTGTGCTTAAACCACCTGCGAGAGGCTAAGTAAAAAGTCAGCAAAATTGTCAGAACCATTGGTTGTTTGATAGATAGCTTGATGGTGGCAATGGCAAATCAGATAGTGCACTCTACTCTCTTCTGCAAGAAGCATAACAAAAAGGTCAAAGAAGCAAGTGCTGGGATTTGGCTTGCCTTTTTCTGAAAATGAAAGAGCAGTAAGTCTCTTAGTAAGTACTATTTAGCTCTGGAGGAGAGGAAGAGAGGTCATCTGTTTGTAACTTTCTTCTCAGAAAACCCAGTAGGAAGTACAGTAATCTAACAATAGAGAATAATAGTCCTTATGTGTCCATTTCTTCCCAGAGTCTGTCATGCCAGTATTGCGCTTATTGAGGCTCAAAATGTGTTTGAGTGCTGGCAGTAACTACTAAACAATAGATAGGGCCTCAATTTTCAGAGATTTTATAGCATGGTAGGTTATATTCCTTCAATCATAACTAGATGACTGATAAGAATTAATAATTCCTCCCTTGCCAAACATGTTCATACCAGCATATGATCTACACCTAAATGACTGTATTTTGGAATTAGTAAAAAAAACTCTGCTTATTACTGTCTCAATCTGCCCAAATCACCTGAAACTTCAGCTGTATCATGTCTCTATCTTGCTTAAAAATCTCCAGTAATGTTGATTTGCTCAAGGATGAAAATAAAACGTTTTAGCCTACAGTTCCAAGCCTTTCATGATATAACAAAAGATGGGAGATTTGTCCTTCCTAGTACTAATTCTATTCAATAGAAAAATTGGTATCCATAGTACTTATTAATCATTGAATAGTCATATAGTACATAGTCAATAAATATTAAATTTATTTGTAATATATTTTGTAAATTGAAGAATGTGATAAGAACAGCTGAATATCCATTAGCAAAAAAGAAGAACACTAATCCATTTCTTATACCATACACAAAAAGAACAGCAGCTTTATCTTCATAGCTTATATGGAGAATAAATCCCAAAGCAGATTAAAATCAGAGACTGATGTATGGACTATACCTCAATGTTTCTACAAGAAGTAAAAGATAAAAGAAGTTTGAAAATACATAATGTTTTATAGTGTACACCCATTCCTGTGCATGAGGAGAACAGTACTGAAATTCTGTCATGAAGAATGCTTAGTCCTGAAAATGAAAAAACAGAATATTAGTCTCAAATGCATGCTTTGGTAAAAGGAATTACAGGCTGAGTGTCCTTTATCTAAAGTGTTTGAGATCAGAAGTATTCTAGATTGGGTATTTTTTTATTTTGGAATATTTGCATATGTATAATGAGATATCTTGGGGATGAGAGCCAAGTCTATGATTCATATACACTTATACACATTACCCTGAAGGTAATTTTATGGAATATTTTTACTGTCTCCGTTTTGACATCAACCTGTCACAAAGTGAGTTGTCGAATGTTCTACTTGTAACAGCATGTCAGTGCTCAGAAAGAGTTGGATTTTGGAGCATTTCAGATTTCAGATTTTTTGATTAGAGATGTTCAACCTGTATTCAAATGTCCTGAGAGAGAATATTCTATATTCCAGTATTGCTGAATAAACACCTTACTCCATGTGACCCATTTCCCCTACCACCACCATGCAAAATTTTGCCAACTACTAAGGGTTTTGCCACCATCAGCAGTAAGAAGTATTTGCAGATGCTCTAAAATCTATTCTGGGATTCTCTAATACATAAGGAAATTCTCCATCATGCATTTGACAAAATGTTAGTCAGCATATGGGAGTCTATAAAAGTAGGTCCTTAGAACAGGAGACAAAACTAAAAGTAAAAGATAAATCCACTTGGAGGGACTGGTCTGTTGATATTTAGACTTGAGTTTCATAAATGCATATAGATGGACCAAACAAATTCAAGAATCATCTAAATAATTCAGACCAAGTGATTTCATCTAAATTAGACAAAAGATTGCATCAAATATAAATTAGCACATTTATTTTATTATGTATTTTCCTGGCCTTGAAATATAAGAAGTAATCTGTGCTTTTTAAGAGAGTCCAAATGTAGATAGGAAAATAAATAGCACTATGACAAGGCAACACAAAGAAATGGGACCCAGGTCTGCCCATGCTCAGAAGGCTTCTCTCTTGAATGGGGCCATGAAGAATGACTATGGTCCAGGTAGATGGGCTTCTGAGCTGGAGAGATGATGGAGGTATGGGCTGGAAAGTACATGCTAAACAGAGAAACAGCGCATTCAGAGATAAACGAAAACACAGGTTCATAAACTTTTTTTAAAAAGAAAGAAAACACAAGGTACAGGATAAAGGAAGTACTAATGAATATCTGAAACATCCAGTGTCACAGGGTGTGATGAGAAAGCAGACCGTAGCAGATATACTATGATATCTTTTGATATGATGTTCTTTTGTACAAGCTGAAGAGAGCACATCCTACCCTCTTAAGCACCTTTAAATCATCTTAAAAGAGTGATGCTTCAAAGAGATATTTTAGAAAGAACCTGGTGAAGGCAATACATGGGTTGAATGTGGCAGAATGGAGCTGGGGGGGGGGCAGGTACACCTGTGGTCTCAGCTACTGAGAGGCTCAAGCAGGAGAACAGCTTTGAGGCCATGAGTTCCAGATCAGGCTGAGCAACATAGTGAGACTTAGTTTCAAAAGCAAAAAGAACAGAGGCAGGAGAGCAGTTAGGTTTCTATAGGAAGCAAACTTCAAATAAGAAAATGGTGATACCTTGATCCCCAAAGCAGAGAAAGACCCAACTGAAAAAGAGAACTATAGGCCAATGTCACTACTGAACATAGATGCAAAAATCCTTAGTAAGATAATGGCAAACAGAATGCAGAAGATCATCAAGAAGATCATACACCCTGATCAAGTGGGATTCATCCCAG
>NW_004624773.1:14485770-14505911 GCF_000247695.1 Heterocephalus glaber
GGAGGGCGTGAAGGGAGGGCTAGGAATGGGGAAAAAGTAAGAACCAAGATGCATTATGTAAAGGTACAATTCCCAATGAGAAATGTAATTGTGTTGTATACCTACAATGTACCAATAAAAGAACTGAATACAAAAAAAAATGGTGATGCAAAGGATAGGGGGTACTTAAATTTGAAATATGTTTTGAAATATTTGCAAGATTCAATTAGCAACATTTAATAATTAATTGCCCTTAAGGAACACAGGGAAAGGAAAATTGTCAGGATTTTCAGATTCTTGGATTGAGAAAACTAAATGAATGGAGGTGTCAGTATCAAAATTTAAAACATAACGAAAAAAGTAGAACAATGATAAGCTTGATAATGAAAGCAATGAATTTACAATGTCAATAATATTTACAGGTGAGCTTTCTAGGTATACACTCAAAACTAAGACACATTTGTGGAATCTCTGGGTTCTCCTGTGCAGCTTTGCCTTCAGTCTCACAGCTTCATGCATAGTCTTCTAAGGGGCTGCCTGCAAGGATTCCAACCCTGCCACATACTGCCCAGTCTCCCAGGGCTTCTTTTGGATCTGGATGGAAGCCTCTTTGACCTCATAACTCTTATACTTCACATACTTACAAAACTAGTGGGAGTGCCACCAGCTCAAACAGTAGTGGGGCACATTTAGACCATGAATGCAGTAACCTCTAAGTGCCTAGATGGCTGAGCAGGGTGAGATGAATTCTAGGGGAAAAATTTCCTGGGTGGCCCTGTGAAAGGGTGGCCCAAAGAGCTCTTCTCGATATAATGTTGTTTAAATGAGTTTATACTTTACACCTCTGAGTCTTCTGAGATCCTCTTAAGACATCTTTCCTATTGTCCCTGTGCTAAGTACTTGGGTTCTTTTTAACAGCACTAATAGTTTCAGTAACTATACCCTCTTTGGCTACAACTTTAAACATGCTTCCTTTCTGACCAAACTGAACACTTTTCAAATCCTTCTACTTTGCTTTTTGCTCAAAATTCTTGTCATAAATTTGGATAAACTAAGTGAGAAACACCAATGCCACAACCTGAATGCTGTGCTGCTTTAAAATTTCCTCCATCAGACTTATTAGTCTGCCACCTTTACATTCAAGTCTCCCATATTCTAGGGCATGAACAAAAATGTAGACAATTTGCCAGATGAAAAAAAAAAGGCTTCTAGACCAATTCCCAGTAAAGTTCTCATTCCCATCTGAAACCTCATGAGAATTCTAAGCTTCCATGAGGATTACCCATTACAGCAGCCCAGGGTATTTCTAATGTGTATCCTCCAACATTTTAAAACTCCTCACGCAAACCAATTCCAAATTACAGAGTCAGGAATAGTCATAGCAACAACTTCACTTCTTGATATCAATTTTCTGTTGCTTTCCATTGTTGTGACAAAATACCTGAAAGAAACAATTTAAAGGAGAATTTTTTTTTTTTTTTTTTGGTACCGGGGATTGAACTCGGGTCCTTGAGCTTGTGAAGCAGGTCGCCGAACCACTGAGCTAAAATCCCAGCTAAGGAGAAAATATTTATTTTTGTAGCAGCTTTAGAGGTTTCAGTACATGATCAGCTGGCTCCAATTATTCTTAGCCCTGCGGCAAGACAGAGCATCATGGTGGGGAGGGCATGGTAGAGCAAAACTGCTCATTTCGTAGTGGCCACAAAGCAGAGAGAGAGGCAAAGAGCCAAATATGATGTGGCCAAGACAAAATATACCCTTCAAAGGCACCCCTATGACCCACTTTCTCCAACAAGGCCCCACCTCCTATAAGACTATTTAGCTATAAATTCATCAGTAGATTAACCAGTTGAAGAAGTTAGCACCCCCATGATCTAATTACCTCTCCAGGCCCTGCCTCTGAACATTGCCACACTAGGAATCAAGTCCTCAATACATGAGTCTTTGGGAGACACTTCATATTTAAACCATTAGAGCCCCTAATAGAGAAAATTTTTCTTTGACACCCCTTAATGTTGCTTGGCCCCAGCACCTTATCCTGGCTTTCTATTCATTCTAGCTGGTCAGCCTTCTATATCCCCAGGTTCTGAATCCATAGACTTAACCATCCTCAAATTGAAAATATTTGAGGGCTGGAGATGGAGCTCAGTTGTAGAGCACTTTTCTAACAAGTACAAGTTGCTAGGGCTGGGGATTTAGCTCAGTGATTCCACCGCCTGCCTTGCAAGTGCAAGGACCCGAGTTCAATCCCTGGTACCAAAAAATAAAGAATATTTTTCAAAAGAATATTTTTCAAAAAAGAAAGAATATTTAAAATAAACTGCATTTGGCCTATGCATGAAAAAATTTTTCTTGTTATTATTCTCTAAATGATAAAGTATAACCAACTCTACATAGTACTAACATCATATTAGACATTATAAGTAAACTAGAGATGTTAGTGTACAGTGCAATGTATATAGGTTATGTGCAAATATTATGCCATTTTATATAAGAGATTTGAGCATTTGCAGGTTTTGATATTTAAGGAGGTCCTAAGATCAATCCTTCATGAATCCCAACGGACTATGTCAGTACCTTGAGGTCTTATTCTTGCTACCTCTCTGCCCATTCACTTACCTTCATTTTTTTTCTGCTTTATTTTTTCCTGGCCTATCTCCTGATCCCTATAACTTTAAATACTGTATTCCAGTATATTCATTATTGTTCAAATGTTAAAGGCCAATAAAACTGACCCATGTCACCCTGTCATAATAGCACTGATATTTTAACAGAGGTTTCAATGCCTTTTGGGGGAGTTCCCAACTTTAGTATGCCTAAAAGTTGCCAAGAAATGTTGTTAAAATTCAGATTCCTGAGTCCCAGCTTAGAGATTGCAATTTTGTAGGCCAGGGGTGAGATCTAGCAGTCTGTATGTTCTAAACAGCATTTGAGATGAAGCACAAAGAAATAATAATTTAAAGAAATTATTTTTATAATACAAATTTCAAACACAATAGCAAGACAATAGGAAGGGTTTTTTTCTTTTTCAAATTTTCTCAAATTTTTATTAGTACATGATTGCAATACATAATGACTACATTCATCATGGGGAGTTGATACATGTACATAAAAGGAGGTTTTTTTCTTTGTACTTCAGGTATAGTTTTGAAGCACTTCAGGTTACATTAGTTGATAGTAATTGTGGTCAATATTAGCACTACACTTTCAAGTTAATAAAAAGGCTCACATTTTTAATCTGAGATGTTCCTCATAACCCCACATTTTACATACGAGGAGACTGTGACTCAATACAGATAACTCCACAACTCAGATGTGCAGCCCAGGTCATGAGTTTCCAAGTGCTTCTTCTATGTTCGTTCCTTAGGCAGATCCAAGCTAGGGCTTATGTTAGACCAAAGTCTCCAGTGGATAATCTGCTTGAGAACAAAGTATATGACTGTATACTTTCTTTCATTAGCCAACTGAAATAAAAGAGTTCACTGCCCTACTAATTTGACTAAACTACCTTGAAGAATTGTTCTATTCCAGATACTAGATGGAATTGTGCATTTAAGGAATAGTTTAGAAACTGTCAGAGGCAAGGACAGTTAAATGTACTACAATCCCATACTATGAAATTAAGAATATTTAGTAACATTTTGTGGTGTTTTGAAATCATCATATCCAGACCAAAATCAAAAAGTAATATAGTTAAGGCAAAAGCAAGTTCATTAAAATCTCATCATGTCCTTCTCCTTTATGTATTAAAATTGGAAGCTGTGAGTGATGCCTTTAATTATAGTCCTGAGGTTTTAGTTGCTGAACAGTTTATTTAAAGTGGCAGAATCATGTTCTTAGTACATAATTACTCCTACTGAATTTATTATGTAAACAAACAGGAGACTAATAATTTGGAGACAGAAATAAAGTTGATAGCACTCATCAGATAATAATCTTAATGTATTTATTTCAGATTGCTGATTCAAACCTAATTTAGTTTGAGAGTTAACTAATTAGAGAGAAAATCCTTACAAACTCACTTCTTCAGCAGGATCTATTAAAAAAAGATTAATGGAAAAAACACAGAAAATCAATGATTTTTCTATTCTTGTAAACCTGGAATATGATTCTCTATATCTAAGACCAATGAAACAATGAATTTTAAGAGAAAATCAAGTTCTCATTAGTTAAAGCAAAAAATTGGGAGCTAACTCATAAGGTTTAGGCTATCTTACAAGTACTGACACATTACCTAGAGGCATTAAAGAAAAAAGGCAAGAGAGTAGGCTCAGTCTGAAGATTGTCTTGAACATCATTCTACCTTTAATATTCTATGTCCTCAGATTCAGATCATAAGTAAACCCAATTCTATGTGTAGTTTAAAAAACAATTTTGAAACATGTTAGACATTTTCCATATGCTTTCTAACATTACAAATGTTCCATAATGGCCGGGGATTTAGCTCAGTGGTTTCACCGCCTGCTGCACAAGCACAAGGACCCGAGTTCGATCCTGGTATCAAAAAAAAAAAAAAGTTCCATAAATGCCTCTCTGATATAACTAAAATATGAAGGTTGGAGACATAGCTCAATGGTAGAATGCTGGCCTAGATTCAAACCCTAATACCACAAAAAATAAGATAAAATAAAATATAATCATCCTATGTCACCTACAATATTCTATTTGTAAAAGTTTGTCATGAGATAATTTCCAGTGATGGTGAAACTTTTAGAGCTTTGAATGATAACAAACAGCTAGCTCTGGCACATATGTCAGAGGTTTGCCAACACTGTCATGAGTATATTTATGGCTTTATAGTAAGGTGTTAGGATTTTTACATAATATGTTCCTTTTATATCTATGAGTTCTCTTAGAGGAATCACGTGGTATGCAAGCTTCAAAGCATGGTCCCTGATTACTAAACAATCCATGAGGAAGCTTTAAAGATATGGTCCACATATCATATATAATCCTACCTAATTATAAAAATGTTTACATGTTCAGAATATTGTCACATGCGCTTAAAATAATCAAAGATGGGCAAATGATTTTTCAGCTCTAGGAGATGATGACTGTTTCTTTGAATCAACCAAATATGCTGGTAAAGTATTTGATGTAAGATTCATTATCCTACTTCAGTCCAATAACCGTAATGAGCACTTTCATGCTTTCTGTCTTTAGCAAATATGTTCTGAGGGTCTACAGTGTTCTAATCTTTGGGTATAGCAGAAAAAAAATGTTTTCCTTCTCAAACTTGGACAGCACATACTGAAAGTCACTCCAAACTTAATAATAATGTGGATGGTAGCAGCTGAAATTTAATATTTGCACCAGAAAACAATAAAAGAAGAGTTGCCACAATTAAAATAACTGCAATAATGTTTATAATGATTATAAACCAATAGATCAGTTGTAATAAGTGCTACAATAGAGTTAAGATAAAACCTTGTGATACAAGATTACTAAGAAAAAAGAAGAAAAGTATTTGTATATATATAGATTACTGTAGATGTCTGTGAATTGCTAGAATTATCAATTATGCTGGTTTGACATTGCTCCATGAAAAAAGCAGTTTGTGGTAAGACTGAAAGGGAGTATTTTTTAATTTAGCCAGACACAGCAGAAGCACCAAGTCTTGCCTTAGCTATCTTGAACCACCTTAATCTGAAACCCTTTCCTTTTTGTGTCACATGCATTTTAAATACATTCAAGATGCTACAAGTTTTATGTTTAATAAATGTAGGGAATTTATAACATTGGCATCAAATCATTAAGATGATTTGGTTTGAGTGGAAGACTTATGGTAAGGGGAAGATATGATACATCATAAGATATCAAGATTTTTTTTTAAATATCAGAACCTGAAGATCAACATTTCCAAATTGGAGATTGAGCTTGTGTTTAGAGGTTCAATCTTACCATTTTTTTCCAAAATGACCTCACTTAACGTGAATTGTTACAGTAATGGGGAAGAACTGAATTGAAAAAGAATTAAATAACGAAGAGCAGAGACATAATTGGTGGCTTATTCTTATGTGCCCTTTAAACCTACACAAATGCAAATATATATGGCTCAAAAATAATAGTAATGATAATAATAAAAACAATAATTTAATAATGTGGACAATTCAGCCCACAATATTACCCAGTAAATATACAGCCAAGAGTGAGCAGAAGATAAAATGAATGATTTACTGTTCCTAGCCAGTCTTAGTTCCTTTGTGCTGTAATAAAAATGTCCCTATAAGAAGAATTGTATTGGGTATTCTGAGGTAGTATTCATTATAACCAAATTTGGCCTTACATACTAACTACAGGCACTAATCTCTGTATAAGATGTAAAGTCACTATTCAAATGCTGACAAAATTTTCTTTTTAGAGAAAATGTGAAAAGGTAGCTTGTCTGCTCTCATAATGCTATATATTCATGAGGTTAGCAAAGTTGATGAAGATACAGTCAGCCACACTCTTTCTTTGTGTTACACTGGTGTAATTTTACCTGGTTCTAGAAAAAATGTAGATACACTTCCAAATCAAACATCTACTGAAAAAACTACCTTGCAAGTAATACAAACCAGTATGTTACTAATACCTTTGAGTAGGACCTGAAGTATTGGGACTATACAGTATGAAGGTGGATCACTGATCTTCTGAGCCACCAACAAAATTAAGTTATAATGCCACACAGACTACATAGCTATCTGTCAGAAAGCCTCTGAGTAAAACATTGTTCATTCTGTACTGAAACACTGATTTTCTTGTTCAGGTCTTCAAATTCTTACTCAAACAATTTTTCACTTTAGAAGACTATGAGCTTCTTCAGGCCAGGGAATATATTTTGTTTACTGTTATAATTCCAAGGGAGTGGCACATTCAATAAGGGTTTACTGAATCAATGCACAGAGTTATGGACTTAAAATTGAATACAACAGATTTTAACTAAGAGATTCTTAATAAATTAAAATCAAAGTTTCCTCCAATGAATCAAGTGGAGAAAATTCTCCATCTATCCTTACTACCACTGGTAATATAGCATATATGAACAGCAGTGGCCGGGTTTGTGTATCAAAAATAATTGAAAATTATTGATTAATAAATGTCTTCTAATTTTGAAATTATTGCCCACAAAGTTTCTCTTAAACTTCCTTTGGACTTCATGTTACCAACATAATTTTTCAGTTTAACAATATTTTCTGAACATGGGCCCAGTCCTTAACATGTATTTCACTGTACAGCACAATATTATGTTTTTTCTTTTTTATTAGTACATGTTTGCAGTATATGAAGTTTACAGTTATCTTAGGGAATGGGTACATGTACATACTACAGCTTGATTTTTTAAATCCCCTTCCCTTTCCTCCCACTTCCCCTAAATTCCCTCTCCCCACCTTCATTCTTGTTGATTTTATTACTCTTATCTCATATTTATGTCATAAAATGTTTACCTTCATTGAAGTTATTAGGTTCCTGTATATGACATATTTCTTTTTCTTAGAAGTGATATTGCTTTAAAAATAATAAAAACTTTGCATACACAGGTGGTAAGAAAAGCAAGGAAGTGATTTGAACAAAGTCAGGATAGAGATACCCCAAGAGGGAAGGGAAGAGGTGTGCTCTACAAGGTAAACAAAGATGTGCTTCTGGGCTGGCCAGTTTTATTTCTTGATGCAGGGTGTTCACATTGTAGTAATTCATTATAATATGCATTTGTTTTCTGTTTGGATGTTCTATTTCATAATTGTTAGAGGTTAAAAAAAGAAAATAACAACCTCCCTTCATTGAGAAAATAACACCTTGCTGCAGATCTTAGCTCTAGGTATTTGAACATTAACTTCCTCAGTTGATGTCCATGTTCTTCCCACATATTGTTACCCACTGCCTCTTCTTTGTTCTTGACCAGCCACTTGGGGTAAACATCATCTGAGGGCAAATTGTTTTTCCTTTTTGATCTTCTGGCTCAGAGACCATGCAGCCTTTCAGCAGAAGGGGGGATCCCAGAAGGAAGCCTGCAGAGCACCTTCACGTCCAGGAGCTGGCATTTCCAGTCTATGTATCTCCTATGGTCACACTGGCGGAGAGTTGGAGCTGCTGAGGCTGACACCCAGGAACTTCCAAGGGCTATTGTCCTTTCACTCTGCCACACTCCTCCAGGTCTGAAGTGAGGACAGGGCCTGCAGACCATTTTGGAAACATTGTCTTGAAATCCAGCAGGCACAGAAGAGGGAAGTGCCTTGAACCAAACACTGTTGAGAACTCCGACCCGTAATCTAGGTGGAAGACCTCCAAAATGATATAGGGGAAAGAGATGTAACTCCCAAACCTATTAGATATCAGAAATGTGAATTTGCGTTCTCTAAAATCAAAGAATGAATTCTAGGAACAATGGAGGTTAAGAGTAGGAAAAATTTATTGAGAGAAAGAAAGCTTCTGTCTAAGAGAGACAGAAGGGGACTGAAAAGTGAGTTCCCCTATGGCGTATTTCTATTCTATTCCCTTTCCCCTCCCCATCTCCTCTCATCTTCAGTCTCCAGAATCCCATCCCATTTGCGAGAGATCTATCCCCTTGTCTCCTTTTATCTATCCTTCATTATGCTCTTTGTACTTTGCCTTACTCAAATGAGAAGTACTATATGCTATTTAAGCTTGTGCATTTGATTTATTTCACACAGCATTCTATTTTTCATGTGCATCCATTTTCCTACAAAAGTCTTGAATTTGTCCTTCTTTACGGTCAAGTAGTATTCCATTATGTATAGATACCACATTTTCTTTATACAATCATCTGTTGATCGGTATATGGGCTACTTCCAAAATTTAACTATTATGAATTGTGCTGCTATAAACATTGGTAAGCATGTATCACTGTAGTATATCTTTAACTCTTTGGGGAAGATATCTAGATGGCAGATAGCTGAGTTCTATGGAATTTCTGATTTCAATTCTTTGAGAAATCTTCATACTGATTTCCATAGTAGTTGTGCTAGTTTGCATACCCACTGGCAATGTAGGAGGGATCCTTTTTCACCATAGCCATGGCAGTATTGTTATTTTTGACTTCTTGATGATTGCCATTCTTTCTAGTGTAAGATGAAATATTAACATTGTTTTAATTTGCAGTTCTCTCACAGCCAAAGATGTTGAACATTTTTTC
The DNA here is from genome assembly GCF_000247695.1 of Heterocephalus glaber. The sequence goes on from NW_004624773.1 coordinate 14,494,883, forward strand.
ATATATTTGTTGGTCATTTGTACTTCTTCCTCTGAGAAGTGTACGTTTATTTCACTTGCCCATTTCTTGCTGGGTCTCTTATTTTAGATGATCTATTTTTTTTTAGTTCTTGAACTCAATGATAAGGAAATTATGTAAAACCACTCACAGTAGCTTCAAAAAAATGACATACTGTACTTAGGAATTAACATAACCAAAGACATGAAAGACCTCTACAAAGAAAACAATAGTACTCTGAAAAGGAGATTGAAGAGGACCTCAGAAAATGGAAAGATGTTCCCTGCTCCTGAATAGACAGAATCAGTATTGTCAAATGACTGTGCTCCCAAACTCATATACAGATTCAGTGCAGTCCAAATCAAAACACCAATGGTGTACTTCACAGATCTAGATAAATCAATCCTAAAATTCATAAGAAACCAGAAGAGAACCAGAAAAGCAAAAGCAATCTTGGTAAACAAGAGCAAAGTAGGAGGCATCACATTGTCTGACTTCAAACTATACTACAAAGCAATTAAAAAACTAATTTAAAAAGCAGTATAGTGCTGGAACAGAAATAGACATGTAGATCAGTGAAGTAGAATAGAGGCCACAGAAACATCCCTGGGCACATTCAGCTATCTGAACTTTGAAAAAGAGAACAAAAACATATGTTGGAGGAACAACGAATGATGCTAGGAAAACTGGATATCTTTTTGCAAAAGATTGAAACTGGGCCCATATCTCTCACCATGTACTAAACTAAAATCAAAATGGATCAAAGATCTAACATTAAAACAGAAACACTGCAAGTACTAGAAAGTAAAATAGGTAAAACATGTGAAGCTATAGGTGTAGGAAAAGATTTCCTAAACAGAACCTCAATTGCACAAGAAAAAACAGCAAGAATCAACAAATGGGATTAGATCAGATTAAAACTGCACAGCAAAGGAATCAATTACTGTAATGGAGTGAAGAGACAATCTATCTATATATTATATATATCTAGAACATATTGTTATCTTTTAATGACGTGGATGCTGACCCCTCACGATAAATTTTTAATGACCTCTATTAAAGAGAAGTTTGAGCTTCACAGCAAAATTCAGAGGAAGATATAGAGACTTTTCCTACATGCCATAGATACACACTTACATTTCTCCTTTATCAACATGGCATACCAAAATATTAGATTTGTTAAAACAATAGTGACACATCATAGTCACCCAGAAACCATAGTTTATATTAGGATGTATTCTTGGTGTTTTATATTCTACAGGTTTCAACAAATGTTAAATAGCATGTATCTATCATTACAGTATGCAGAATATTTACACTACCCCAAAAATCCTCTGTACTTGACCTATTCAGCTCTTCCTGACTACTTTCCTCCTTTTTTTTCTATTTTGAGGGAAGGGTGGTACTTGGTATGAAACCCAGAACCTTTACACATTTTTAATGTTTTATTTTGAAACAGCATCTTGCTAAGTCTCCCAGGGTGGGCTTAAATTTCTAATCCTCCTGTCTTATCCTCCCAAAGTACTGAACTTATGCACCATGATAGGCTATACTGCCTTATATAGTCCTAGACAATGTTCATTGTAACCTCATTAAATAAATATTTCACTGAAAATCTACTGCCCAGATTTCTGCCCTTTATGAGGTTTTCTAAAGGGATAAAACCATATACAATATTTATTTAATGAGGTTACAATGCACATGGTCTGGGACTATATGAGGCAGTGTAGTGTTTAACCCAACAAGCTGGGAGATGAACAGTTAGGGTCACATCCTGGCTTATCCCTTTGTGCCATTTCATCATGAGCAATTTGCGTAATCTCTATACACCCTCATCTATAAAAGGGACAATAAGAACAATTACATCAAAAATGATTAAGTATGTATATGTGTAAGTATATGTAAGGATTAAGTATGTATATATGTAAATATATGTATGTATGTACAAGTATGTATAAGTATATGTAATAAATGTTAGCTAGTATTAGCTATTGTTACTAGGTTTTCTACATAAAATTAACAACATTTCACCATTTTCACCTAGAAAACAAAAATTTCAATGGGTTTTATCTGGTATTTTGTGAGCTTAAAATACATAAGCAATTTGGTCAAGTCAGTCAGCTCTGGTAAAACAGAAAATAGGAGAATGAGATAAATCAGTTACTTATACATTGAGTCCAAAATATTAATCTGTTAGGAATAGTTTTTGAATGTATAGGTTAAACATTCCTAAACTGAAAATTCAAAATCCAAAACTCTGAAACTTTTTGAGCATTTATGTGATTCCATAAGTGGAAAATTCAGCACTATGAAACTATTTCATACACAACATTATTTAAAATACTGTATAAAATTACCTTCAGGCTATATGTAAGATTTACATGAAAAATAAAATGAATTTTGTGTTTATACTTGAGTCCCATCCACAAGACAGATAATAGATAAATAGATAGATAGATGTATACATTTAAATATTCTGAAAAACATGAAATCTGAGCATTTTGGATAAAGACGCTTGCAATATGTTGGGGGAGTTACATTATATTTTAATTCCCTAAGTTGGGATAGAGATAGGAATGCCAAATCGGGAGGATCCAAAGAGTGAGTACTTTTCTGTCTTTAACACATGTCTACATTTTTATGACTACCCACAAGTTGATGTAACTTAAGGTTAACTTTGTCTATTTGGGTACAGTTGGTGGATATCTAAATGGGAAGTGACTCCAGGGAAATTTTGCAAAGGTAGACAGTCTCAAAATGTCTAAAACCCATGCTTGGAATCATCATAATCTTGGGGACAAAAATAATGTTCCTACAGAATTCCTGATAAATATGCAAACATAATACCTGAAGATCAGGCTTAATAGATTTAGTGCCCATTAAATAGAGATGCAGGTTAGCTAAGCGATTGCTAACAGGATCAGTGAGAGGAGGCATACATTAAAGAAATAAAGTAGGGGGTTAAAATAAATGATCCAGTCTTACCTATCTCTCATGGTCTTCTTAATCCTCTGTACCCTTTGGGTCAGTGATAACACCTTCAATATTTTCAGTATGTGCCCTCCAGTAGCCTTCCCAGTATGAGCCTATTCTTTGGATGATTTAAAACTACCCTTTCCCTAAACTGAAATTATCTCAAACTGCCTTTTTCTGCCTAATATAAAGTGGCCGCTTTTATCTGAGCATCTGCAAAAATCAATTTTCATCACCTTTCACTTTGGAACACATTTTTGAAATATAGCTCCACTAGCTGTTTTGCTTAACAACACTGTGAACTGCACTCCAATTTAATTTGCCAAGTAACCATTGATAATTGCAAAGATTCTTAGTCCTACCCCCAGAAAAAGCCCCTATATTTAATGATTACACTTTAAAATAAAAAAACATATATTCTGTGAGTTTTAACTAGTTTTTAAATGAACTAATAATCTTTATCAGGAGTTTTTGTTCTTTGTTTTTTAATAAACCATATGCATGAACAGTTAGATGCTAATCATTAGCTGGCAAGAACCATATTACATGGCTAATGGAAATACAAGGGAAGCACAGGGGAAACGAGAACTGTGTGTTGTCAACAGTAACATGTCTGTAGGCAGTTCCAAGTTACCAAGTAGGCTTGCATTATTATAAACAGTAAAGAATTAAAAAATAAAATAAAATAAAATAAAAAATAAAAAATAAGCAGTAAAGAAGTAATAGTTATTATAGCATCCTTCTAACTTCTTGAGAATTTATCATGAGGTATCTCAATCCTGTGAAGAGCAGTAAGGAATAGCTCTGCCATTATTGAGGATCCATCACTAATAAAAACTGTTGACATATTCAGCAGAAAAGTGACCAGTGATAAAAGCAACAATCACCTATGTTTGTAGAGTACTATATTCAATTACCTCTGTTTGTCTTGACAACTCTGAGAAATAGACATTACAAATCAGGCTCCAAGAGTTTAAGGAACTTTTCCAAGTTCCTTATATTGACAATAAATGACAAAGGCCAAATTTAATTCAATAAAACTTAACGAACTTTTACTGATACCCTACTCTGGGCTGCTAGCAACTCTAGGCATAAATACCAAAACTAAATCACAATGCTTGCCTTCAAGGAGTTCATCACTTATATACAGCAGACAATGGATGAATATTTATTCACTCAGCAACTACATAATGAGGGTCTACTATGTGTTCAGTATGACTGAGGTGCTGATAAATTAGCAAGGCACAAAACACACAAGATTCTAGTACAAAATGTAGGAGAAACAGGCTACTAATGTAGGTTCTTGCCAACCACAAGAGGCTTGGATTTTACCTCACTGAAAGGAAAAAACAAGAAAGAATTTTGAGCTTTAGAACCCTTATTATGAGTCATGACTATGTAATTGCTACAGTTTGGATCTGAAATATCTCCCAAAGGCCCATGTATTAGAGGCTTGGTCTTTGAGTTGATACTATTAGAAAGTGGTGAAACCTTTAAGAGGTAGAGGCTAGTGGGAGGTCCTAGGTCACAAGGGGCATGTCCTCAAAGGGATAGTATGACTCCAGTCTCTTCTCCCTTTCACTTCCCAGCCTCCATCAGGTTAGAAGCTTCCTCTGCCACACAACCCCACCATAGTATACTACCACACCACAAGCCCAAAAGCAAATGGCCAACTGTCCATGGACTGAAACCTTCCAAACTGTGAACCAATATAAACCTTTCCTCTTTTTAAGTTGATTATTTCAGATATTTTGTTACAGTAATGCAAAGCTGACTAATGAAATAATTAAACTCCTATAGAACTTTGATACCAAAGTTCAGGTAAGCTTCCTGGTTGATGATTGCACCACTGTGTCAGGAGGATGATAGGTCCTCTCCCAAGGGGTGAAGATGTGGAAGCTCTTTCTTAGGACACTGTTAGGCCTCACCCTTTATGTCTCTACAGTTGGTTATCCTGATGGATAGACTGCAATAAAACTATTATTAAGTATAGCACCTTCCTGAATGTGTGAGTCATACTAGCAAATTAGCAGACCTGAAGGTATTATAGAACTTGTAGTCAATTGATCAGAAGAGGGAGTAGCCTGGGGACATGTGAACTTGTGGCTATATTATGTGGCTATACATTTATATTATTATATAAAAGAAGGCAGTCTTTTTTAATGTTTATTTATTTTGCAATAAAGGAGTTTGGTTTTTTGTTTGTTTGAGTGCTTGTTTGTTTCTCGGGGCTGCTAGAAATTGAACCTAGGGCCTCCTGAATTCTAAGCAAGTGTTTTACTCAAACTACATACCCACCCCAAGTGCAGTCTTTTGTGAAACTTTCTAATTGTCTATTGCATCTCAGCCCAACAGAATGTTCTGCAATGATCATAGCACTCTATATCTGTTCTACCCAGTCTGAAAGCCATTGCCTGTAGGTTATTGAGCACTTAAAAGTATTTTGAGGGGGAACTGAATTTTAAATTTATTTTATTTGCAATCTATTTAAATATTAACATGAGACTGAAGGCTACCATAAATTGGACCAAGAGAATTCAAGGGCATATTGGATAGGCCACATGCTCTTTCATCAGTAATATTCCTCACAGCTAAGGTCTTGTCAAGAACTGGGCAGGAGAGAATTGAAGTCCACTTAATTCTAAGTCACTGAAGACATGTGTATCTAAGTAAAGAGCAGACTAAGCATTTTGTTATAAAACTCAAGAAAAGTCAAGTTAATATTTGCCGATATAGACAAGATTTTCCTCAGAGAATAATCCAGGGGCTAGGGATGTGGTTCAGTGGTATAGCACATACCTAGCATTCATATTCAATACCCAGCAAAAAAAAAAAGGAGGAGGAGGAAGAAAGTCAGAAAGCCAGAAAGAAAGAAAGCCAGAAGGAAGGAAGGAAGGAAGGAAGGAAGGAAAGAAAGAAAAGGAGTTCAGAGCTTACTACAATTTATAGTAATAAGTTCTACCTACTTTTTTTAGATTGTGATGAGAATTAGTCACTTAGCCTTGAACAGCAAATATTCAATAGGTTTCAATACGTTTTAGCTCCTATTATCATCACTGTCAGAATTATTCTATGATATAAAATATTTATATAGTAATATAACAACCTGAAAAATATGTACTCAGGTATTTAAAAGCTCAATAAACTTCCCATATAATACAGACTCTCAAATGATGTTTCTTACTAATGAACTTTTCAACACAAGCTAGTAGTGAAGTATTACCTATAGGCTGTTAACACTTCTGCATAGGATTTTTAGATGTGGGCCAATAGATACTAGTAGACCTCTGCCAAAACTGATGACTTAGGTTTAGAAGAAACTTATTTCAAGTAATTAGATCATAGGGCCATTATCTATGGAGACTATTCAGTTCGAGAAAATAAAGTCCCATCATCAACATTCAACCAAATGCTTATCTGTATGTTCTCTTTAGCAGAGAAGAATGAATTTGCTTTACCCAGGAATAAATATCATCATTACATTAAGGTACACATTAAAAAGGAGAAACACAATGTAATTTTTCTCCCTTAAATTATCTAATCTATCAATACCTGGATTCCGGCAGTAGTGTTAGGAGACAAGGTCCAAGTTCTATATAAGTATCAGGAGCTAGGAGTGTATACCTGGGGCACAATCAATCTCTGTGCATAAGCTAAGGGAAGACAATAAAAGCAACATTTTCAAACTCCTCAAAAAATTTAGCCACAAACTGATGAAGCTTATTAGTATTGATCAATAAGGCCAAGAGTTGTGCCTAAAACCCTGTTGTTTTCCTGCAAAATAAGAAACCCAGACTTGCCTGTTACCAAGGAGGAAATTTGTCTACATTTATGTGGAATAAATTAGAGGAAGCAGAAAGCATTTTTTCCTATAATCATCCTATGTACGATTCTAGGTATTTCTTTACACCCAGTTAATAGAAGTAACAAATAGAAAAGCATCTAAGCACATCAGGGAGAGTAGTGTTGGATATTACAGTGCCAAATGACCTTTGCCTGTGCTTTATTTGGTTAGAGACAATTACTAGGGACCTGGACTAAGATCTTTAATTTCAAGACACTTGACAATGGTTTTTTAATTTGGGAGTTTTGTTTAATATTACCCTTCTTGAATACTAAAAAATAAAATAAGGATGCTATGGTCTACCACTCCTTCGCCTTAGTTATGGAAAAAAAACTGAAACCTTCAAGACATGCTTATCATCAACTCTGAAGTGCACTAAGACTGCTGAGAGGTGTGGTAGAAGAGGATGGTTGGTGTTGGTGCTGGTGCTTCTGAGTACCAGAAATTACATATAATTTCAATCATATCAATTATGTAACAAGAGAAACCACCACATGTCAAAATGGTATATCAATTAGGATTCTTTTAAAGCTACAAGGAAGAGAAAATAGGCTTCTGATGGATCAAGTACATCAGTAGGAAAATCCCTTATACCAGTTAAATTTGCAAGTTTATTTGAGCAAAGAAAAAAATCAAATTACAAATCCATCAGCATCCAGAAAGGTTCTAAAAACTCCAACAATGTGACTGGACAGCATTTATAGCAAAACAGAAGAAAGACACATAATTGGCCACAGCCTACTGGACCAGTCAAATGGCTATAGCTTAACTAGTTAATTGTTTAAACTCTAATCAGCTGACTGGCTACAGGACCTTCTGCAATCAGCCAAAGCTTACTTACTGTGATTTAAACTCTATTGGTTTGGTCTTTTGGATCCAAGGCAGATCCACAGTCCAAATTTATGGGCTCCCATAATTTTTCTTTAACAAATTAGAAATTCATTTCTTCTCATATAATGGGAAATTCAAAGACATGCAGCAGTTGGTTCAGGTTTAATTACTTCTGAAGCCCCTGACATTTAGTTCATAGACTCAGGTTGGCTGCTACAGCTCTAACCATAATGTCATAGTCCTACCTAATGGAGGAAGAAGGAGGCAAGACGGCACCCAATAAGCATCACAGCTTTAAACCAAAATTATGTCTGTGATCACTGAGACCAATCATAGGCAATTGCAAGACTCTGCCTGGAAGGCTTCATAGGGAAGGCTTTCCATTGGAGACTTGTCACACAGCCAGTACATTCCAGTTTTGTGGAGAGTTGCAGTCATGAAGTGGGACACAGCTTCACATTGCCACCTAAGCAGCCATATTCCTATGCATGTCCCAGGCACCTCCATTCGGTGGGTTCCTTATCAGAGGCCTTGCCTGAGGAGACACTTCCATTAAGATCTCCTCAACAAGGGCCTTGGCTAAGGCACTTTTCTCCACATTGACTTAGTGTGTTCCACTCCTAGACCTCCTTCTTCTCCTTCTCCCTGGCTCCTACATTTCATTTAAAAACAGGAGTCTTCGGTTCAAGTCTCTTCAGCAATAACATAATTCCCCTATATGCACTCTATCTGCCTCTTGCTCAGTGCTGTTCCATGGAGGAAAAACGCAATACTAGGAAGAAAGATCAACTTTTTGCCCCTTGTTTGCTCTGTCACAATAGATCAATAAAGTCTTACTTGTTATTTTCAGTTTGACTTATTGACCTGATTATACACTTCAATCCCTGGCAGCTAAATAGGACAACAAATCTTCTGAGATGCTACAACAAACTTCTGTTCCAACTTCACTGGACTGAACTAAGATACACATGGCTCTCTTAAATGAAGTATCTGCAAAGAAAAAGGGTTGGGGAAACAACCATTGGTGTCTGTCATAATTCAGAAATGAATTTTATGGGTGAAATATAGGCTTTGAAAAAGAAAGTTTGGGGCAAACTGCAAAGACATGGTTTCATAGAGAAGATTAAACTTTAAAACATGCTCTAAAAGAAAGATAAAGTTTAGAGGCGAGTAAGCATGCCAGATGGAATAAAAACACTAAGGATAGGTTTGGAGAAAGGAATAAGCTTTCAGAATAGAGAAGAAAAATCACCCTGATTCTCTGGCGACAAAGGGAGAAAGGAGTATTTGATTCAGGAAGTAGAATACAGTTGCCCTCCAGAGGATGGCAGAGCATGCTACTCTTATAAAAGAATCCTTAGCAAGTCTAGTACCAGAAAATTAAACTAAGAAATGCTTATAAAAGATATGCTATTGTCTATCAAAACATCAATAAATATTTATGCCAAATGAGTGGTCTTAATACATGCAGTCTACACTTTTCAGAAAAGCCAAGTAAAAAACACTAGTGCAGCACAATGAAGAAACCACAAAACACCATTCTGCTGCTGTCTCTACTTTAACTCCCACTGTGATCCACGGGGTATCCGTTCATGGAATCAAAGCAGCATATGTCCCTGAAAATACTATAAGCTTCTGATCTTAGGATAAACAGAGTAATCTTTAAATTCAAATATCAAATCAAAAATGCTTCTGAATAACAATGAGTTTAAGTTAATGGTTTCTTTCTTTTTGTTTTAGATTTTCGTGTGCAAATACATATGGAGGCATTGGTCAGTGAAAATTGTATTCAATAATTGCAGTAGATAAGATCAACACAATATTTTCTCTACAATCCCCAAGTGGGAAGTTTCTCCTATTCTTTATTAATTGGCAGTGAAGGTATAAACAAACAGTGGAAATAAAACCAGTGAGTGGGTCTCTTTCATGTCACTTGTTTATACCTCCTATGGAGTACATGTAGTTACACACCAAAAAGCACAAGGGCCAAGACTTTTTCTGCCAGGTCTTAAATGAACTACACCAGAAGGAAATAGAAAATCCACACAGATCACTCAGAAGGAAGCCATCTATCGACTTACTAAAAGCCACGCTTTGGGATAGTTCCCAACAGTCTCATTTCAAGAGTAGATACTTTTTCTTCCCTGGCCCCAGTTGATAATTAGACATTCTTGCATATGAATATATTCAAGAGACTGTTCCTGAAAATTAAAATGTGGGATGTCATCATAATGCAACTATGCTGAAGATGGGAGGAAATAAAGTATAAACAACTGTAACCTCCGAAAAATGAAAAGACTGACAGTGCCCCAACAAAAAGAAGACATTTTAATTAATATACCTCCCCATGGCTTTGCCTTTCTTCTTGTGTGCTCAGCTGGAGTAATTAGAGGAAAACCTGAGGGGAGCCTACCCCAGAAGTCTCACTCAGTCCTCTCCAGCTGAGTCTCACTCTTCACTGACAACTGTCTCTACCAAGGGAGAGACTCAGCATGAGCTGTAATGTACATCTGCTCTGGGGAATAATCCCTCCCAACAACCCCCAGGAAAGTATCCTGTTCAAAAAGAAAAAAAAACTTTCATTTTAAAAGCCAGAAAATGAAACAGTCATTTAAGAAAAAGTAGCTTCCAAGCTACTCCTCCTAGTACAACTTCCTCTTCTGAGATTTATCCTTTTAACAACTTTCTCACATATAATTTATAATACTATAAAATTCACCCACTTAAATGAACAGATCAAATGAAATGAATTTATGTTTTGATAAATTTATGCAGTTGTGTATCATCACCACAGTCAGCTTTAGAATATTTCCATCAATCAGAAAGCTCACTATTTCTGCCATCAATCCCTGCTTCTACTCGCAGACCCAGGCAACTAATAATGATCATTCTGTCTCTATAATTTTGTCTTTTCTACAAATATTATATACATGCAATCATACAGTAGGTATTATTTTGTTTATTTTTATCTTCTTTTACTTAGCATGGTTTTGAAATTCATCCATATCATTCTAAGTAATTTTCTGCTTATTGATGAATGGTAGTCCACTGTAGATAATAGCACATTTTGTTTATTCCCCAATTGATCGACATTTGGATTGTTTCCAGTTGGGAGGTATTATGAAGAACATAAACATCCAGATACAAGTATTTCTGTGAACACATGATTGATTTCGCTTGTCTTGGGCAGATGTATGAAAAAGAATTTGCTGAGCACACAGAAGGAAGCTCCCTGCCTCCATCCCAAGGTCCTAGGGCAGAGAAGCTCAGATGGTCCCAGAACCTGGAAGAAAGCTCCCCCGCTGCCACCCCAAGCTCCTAGGGCAGAGAAGGTGAGCCACGTGGGGGCCAGAAGCACACCCCCCGACCCCGTGGAAATGAGAA